>CM066035.1:366698351-367298351 GCA_033557465.1 Ichthyophis bannanicus
GGGGCGTGGACACAGACACTGTAGGGTGAGGGTGGGGCGACAGAACACCCAGGGGACATGGTGTTGCTTGCGGGACCTATCCCTGCTGCTTATTGACAGCAGCCGTCCAAGGTGTGTGTTGTCTGATGCCCCCAGATGCAGGTGATGCAACGTCACCATTGCTGTGTGGACCCACTCGACCCAAGCCATTGGCAAGTGTTCTTCACCCCATAGTGGGTGTCCCCTGTGGGGCAGCACACCTACAAGGTAGGCATCTGTGTTCTCCCCTATGGGTGTTGCTTCAGGGAAGGGTATGCGTGTGATATGTGATTCACAGCATCCTTAGCACACATGGCATCCCTCTGTGGGCCTGACGTTGAGTGTCATTGGCCCGTGCTGGGCCCCTGCAGCCCACATGTGGCGCCTCGTAGGATGCCCTACACACAGACAAAATGGCAGGGGGCACGGGAGGCTTCTATGTGCCCCCATGCTGGTGCATATCTCTGTAACAGAGGTGGGTTATTTGCAGTGCCCATGTTCACATTTGCACACTGCAAGGGTAGCAAGGCTGCAGCTGATGGGTTGTTGTCAGTCTGCAACCTTGTCCTGATCATGTGAACATGAGCAAATGGGTGATGCTGTGGGGGGACTCACATGATATCCATGAGACAGCACACACCCTGGCATGCACCCGGTGTGGGAGGGGGATCGGACTGAACCTCTGTCGTGAGGTGTGACCAGTTGGACCGCACATCTAGGTGTGCTTAGACACATGTCCCCCTGGCACACCCATATGCAGCTCACCCAGCCATGCACCCTGTGCATACTGTGTGTGTTGTGTCGGGGCCCAGGGTGTGATGTGTGTTGAGATGGCCTCACCGTGCTAGCAGATACAATGGGGACATACAGGCTGTTTGGTGGCTGGCCAGATGTCTGTGGCCATCCTTGTGATGGGGGGGTGGGTATATAGTGAGGCCTGTGGGGATGTGGGTAGGCATTGCCCTGTTGTGTCATATGTATATCCCTCAGGGGTATAGTCCTGCCCAGTTGTGTGCACACACAGATGTGTCTGTGCCCTCCTGTAGTCTCAGTTATGTGCATGTAGGGGCTGTGTAACACACAACCCAGCTGTGGAGGCGCCCCCACCTGTGCCCCTGCATAGCTCGGTTTACCATTGTTCCCTAGGGGCTGCTGGGGTCACATTCAGGGACATGTCCCTCCGTTGTGTTGCGAGGGGTGGGGTTTGGTGGGGTTCGGACTGTGCCACCTACTATGGTGTGCAGGGTCCAGCCCTCCTATGATTTCTCACATCCCACATACATGCAGGGACATGGATCGCATGAGATGTTCCACATATGTTTCCGTGTTTGGCTGTGGGGGGGGGGATTACATCACAGGGTACTTCAAGGTCCTGTGGATGCTGTCGATGCTAGACCAGCTACGGCTGCCTGTCTCCCAGATATGGTGTTATGTGTGATGTTGACAGTTCAGTCAGCTTGCAGTGTTGGGTGTCCCTGATGGGCATATGACAGATAGCATCCCTTTGTGGTGCACAGTGCGTAGTCCTTGCCGTGCATCCGCTTGCAGTATCGTAGTCATCTGACCTAATGGCCAGTGTGGACCTGTCAGCATCCACCTTGTGGATCTCTGCTGGCACCTTTTCCCTGCCAGTTGGGCAAGGGTTCAGTGGGTGTCTCACACCATACCGTGTGACAGCCTGGCCCATGTAGGTTGCTGTTGCCGCACATGTGGACCATGACACAATGGCGGGTTCAGACACTCAGCCTATGCACCCACACCGGTCCAATGCTACCCTGTTAGCATCATTTGCTCTCGCAATGAGCGTACCTGTCAGACGACACCTCATCCACCCCCATGTCATGTGGGAGGTGCACATCTCGATGTTGTAGATATTCTGAACACTCCATCCACCTCATCCCCAGAGGACAGGGGTATTTGACACCCTCCTGGGTTTACCGACAAACTGCATGGCACACACGGCAACGGCGGCATCAGTGTTCCAACGCCACTCCCAGAGTGTGTGGCGCCATGTCATCCGTGAGATTGTGCTCACAGCATAGGTGCCGCCAACAGAGTGGGGTGCTCAGGGGCCTTTCCATTTGGGGACACAGGCAACGTCCAACACAGCAACGTTATCATCTATCTATTCGACATGTGGGGGATGTTAGGAGGTGTCTCTCATCCCATTCAGGAGGGTGTCGTGTCATATGGTATGTCCAGGCAGGGTGCCATACACCCTTGGCATCTGTGGATATTGCTGTTTCTCAGACTCATGTGTCCTGTGCTTTACCTCAGTTGTGGCAAAAACTGTGTGGAGCCTGGCCACAGGTAATGGAAGCCCCTGTGGGGTCTGATCCTGGGGCGCAACGTGTTCCATCTTGGGACATGCACGCACCCCCTTGCAATTTCCATTAATGTACACGTAGGTATCACATTCACTAGGCACCTCACAGGGTTGTACGTATATTGTCCGTGTGGGTTGTTGCTGAGTGCGGTTCTGATTCACTGGTGCAGAGTCCCAGAGGTGATCAGTTACAAATGAGTCCCACACGCTACACATCTGCACTGCTGGCCCATATGCCCCTGCTGTGCCCCTGAGCTTTGTGGGTGGCAATCACACGATGAGTGTGGTGTAGGGTGTGTCAGGTGCCCTGTGGGGCCAGACATAGTTGAAGGACAGTGTGTTTTGGACAGCATACTGTGTGTTAGTGACAAATGCTATGGCTGTGTAGTTTTGACGGCTACAGCCCATACACCATTGCACGGCACTAGGGGCTCAGATGCATGTGCTGACTCCATACCTTGCTGTGGTCATTGACATGCCGTTTGGGCCTGATGATACCACCAGGGCTGTTTGGGCAGAGTGCATTCATCAGTGCCACTGCTGGTGCATCCCGATTTTGTATGGTTTGTGGCCCCTTTGTGACCATGCCACAGTATGTTGGTGTGGATGTAATCCACAGGACACATTGTGCTCCACAGGTGACATGGCTACCACCACACACAGGTTGGGGGGGGCGGGGGGCTCTTGGCATGGCTGCCGGGTTCAGCCCAGCACCCCTGGATGCCATCTCACTGGCCAGTCATGGTGACATGGCACATGTGTATCCTTGCCATTCAGCACACTAGGCATGTCTGACAGTGACCAGCGAGTGATTGGCACTCTTGTGTCCTGTCCTCTGGCACATGGTGTGTCGTCTATGTTTTTGGTGTGTTTTGTGCCTATGCATTCATAGTGGTGGGTCGTGATAGGGCATTCTCACGTTTCCCATGGTATTGTGTTTGGTTGATGTCAACACAGCTACTAGTGATGGGGGTTCACATACAACAGTTTTACTGGTAGTGTGACCTCGGCAGGCACACACACAGGTGTGGCTCAGACATGGAGGTGTTCTGCACCTACAGTAACACAGAGATGGGGGTTTAGCTTCAACAGCTGAACTGTAAGGCAGCATTTGTGGGGTGCATCATGGAGGACCACAGGAACTGTGTGATACCCCCATACGCTTCTCTACTGGCTGGTGGGGAGCAATGACATGCTGGCTTACACAGGGCATCAGGGAACACAATGGTTCAACCCATTCTTCTTTTTCACAGGTGATGATCTGTTCCCAGTGCCACATACATGCCTAACTGTGGGTGTGGCCATTTGTGCTTTGAAACCTATGTGCATTGTACGTGTCTCCCTTGATGCACGTGACCCATTCCCTGTGGCACCCTTGACAGACATGGCAGTGCCATGCCACATTTGTTAGGGTGATGATGATGTTCCTGATGAGCCCTATAACCCTGTAGGTGGTACTGTGGATACATGTGTGGTCATATTACCTACACATGTCATGCAATACAGACACACTGGCAACATGATAATCCAGCACACATGGGCTGATGGAGAAACAAATGTGACATTGGGTGGGTTGCCCTATCCACCTTGGCAGTGGATAGGTCCATTACACGTGTATGTCTACCAGGCCATGGTCGACAGTGTTTGACCCACTACAAGAGCTGTGTGTCCTGTATTTTCTTTGCGATACTGCTAGATATAGCAGACCTACTTCAAGGGTGACACAGAGCCCACTTTGAATGGACTCCCTGGACCCCTGGAGGTAGGGGGATGCTTAACACTACATTAGTACACACAGCCATATCTCCAGGGTGACACAGAGCCCACTTTGAATGGACTCCCTGGACCCCTGGAGGTAGGGGGATGCTTAACACTACATTAGTACACACAGCCATATCTCCAGGGGGACACAGAGCCCACTTTGAATGGACTCCCTGGACCCCTGGAGGTAGGGGGATGCTTAACACTACATTAGTACACACAGCCATATCTCCAGGGTGACACAGAGCCCACTTTCAATGGACACTTGGACCCCTGGAGGTAGGGGGATGCTTAACACTACATTAGTACACACAGCCATATCTCCAGGGTGACACATAGCCCACTTTGAATGGACTCCCTGGACCCCTGGAGGTAGGGGGATGCTTAACACTACATTAGTACACACAGCCATATCTCCAGGGGGACACAGAGCCCACTTTGAATGGACTCCCTGGACCCCTGCTGGTAGGGTGATGCTTAAAACTACATTAGTACACACAGCCATATCTCCAGGGTGACAAGGAGCCCACTTGAATGGACTCCCTGGATTCTGGAGGTAGGGGGATGCTTAACACTACATTAGTACACACAGCCATATCTCCAGGGTGACACAGAGCCCACTTTGAATGGACTCCCTGGACCCCTGGAGGTAGGGGGATGCCTAACACTACATTAGTACACACAGCCATATCTCCAGGGTGACACAGAGCCCACTTTGAATGGACTCCCTGGACCCCTGGAGGTAGGGGGATGCTTAACACTACATTAGTACACACAGCCATATCTCCAGGGGGACACAGAGCCCACTTTGAATGGACACCTTGGACCCCTGGAGGTAGGGGGATGCTTAACACTACATTAGTACACACAGCCATATCTCCAGGGTGACACAGAGCCCACTTTGAATGGACACCTTGGACCCCTGGAGGTAGGGGGATGCTTAACACTACATTAGGCCACACAGCCATATCTCCAGGGGGACAAGGAGCCCACCTTGAATGGGCTCCCTGGACCCCTGGAGGTAGGGGGATGCCTAACACTACATTAGTACACACAGCCATATCTCCAGGGTGACACAGAGCCCACTTTGAATGGACTCCCTGGACCCCTGGAGGTAGGGGGATGCTTAACACTACATTAGTACACACAGCCATATCTCTAGGGTGACACAGAGCCCACTTTGAATGGACTCCCTGGACCCCTGGAGGTAGGGGGATGCCTAACACTACATTAGTACACACAGCCATATCTCCAGGGTGACACAGAGCCCACTTTGAATGGACTCCTTGGACCCCTGGAGGTAGGGGGATGCTTAACACTACATTAGTACACACAGCCATATCTCCAGGGGGACACAGAGCCCACCTTGAATGGGCTCCCTGGACCCCTGGAGGTAGGGGGATGCTTAACACTACATTAGTACACACAGCCATATCTCCAGGGGGACACAGAGCCCACTTTGAATGGACTCCCTGGACCCCTGGAGGTAGGGGGATGCTTAACACTACATTAGTACACACAGCCATATCTCCAGGGGGACACAGAGCCCACTTTGAATGGACTCCCTGGACCCCTGGAGGTAGGGGATGCTTAACACTACATTAGTACACACAGCCATATCTCCAGGGGGACACAGAGGCCACTTTGAATGGACTCCTGGACCCCTGGAGGTAGGGGGATGCTTAACACTACATTAGTACACACGCCATATCTCCAGGGTGACACAGAGCCCACTTTGAATGGACTCCCTGGACCCTGGAGGTAGGGGGATGCTTAACACTACATTAGTACACACAGCCATATCTCCAGGGTGACACAGAGCCCACTTTGAATGGACTCCCTGGACCCCTGGAGGTAGGGGGATGCCTAACACTACATTAGTACACACAGCCATATCTCCAGGGGGACACAGAGCTCACTTTGAATGGACTCCCTGGACCCCTGGAGGTAGGGGGATGCTTAACACTACATTAGTACACACAGCCATATCTCCAGGGGGACACAGCCCACTTTGAATGGACTCCCTGGACCCCTGGAGGTAGGGGTTAGCTTAACACAACATTAGGCCACACAGCCATATCTCCAGGGGGACACAGAGCCCACTTTGAATGGACTCCCTGGACCCCTGGAGGTAGGGGGATGCTTAACACTACATTAGGCCACACAGCCATATCTCCAGGGGGACACAGAGCCCACTTTGAATGGACTCCCTGGACCCCTGGAGGTAGGGGGATGCTTAACACTACATTAGGCCACACAGCCATATCTCCAGGGGGACAAGGAGCCCACTTTGAATGGACTCCCTGGACCCCTGGAGGTAGGGGGATGCTTAACACTACATTAGTACACACAGCCATATCTCCAGGGGGACACAGAGCCCACTTTGAATGGACTCCCTGGACCCCTGGAGGTAGGGGGATGCTTAACACTACATTAGGCCACACAGCCATATCTCCAGGGGGACAAGGAGCCCACTTTGAATGGACTCCCTGGACCCCTGGAGGTAGGGGGATGCTTAACACTACATTAGGCCACACACCCATATCCCCAGGTTGACTGAATCCCACTTTGTGGGTCTCTCTGGACCCATGGGGATAGGGGGGTTATATTTTAGAATAGTTTAACACCACCCCAGGGCACATGTGTGGCTGAGGGCCCATGTGCTCAACGTTGCACAACCCATGGTGGTCGCCCCTATGTGTTACCCTGCAGATGCAGATACCGCCATCACCACAAGATGTTTCCTGTGGCTATTTAGCCAGATGCATGGCCTAGCTGTGTTGCTGTGTGCTGTGCGACATCAACACCACCAGCTGTCATAAGGCCAGGGGGGCATCATGTCCTCTGTGGACACATCCGTCACCACCTGGCTAAATGGCCAACCACCCAGATGTGATACACAGTGCATATGGAATGTGTTTTCACCTGCTACACTTGACCTCTCTAGACTAATAACACACAACAGCATGGACATCTGTCATCAACCCTGTCTGTGTATATGTTTGTTGTGCCGTGTGTCCATTCACTTACGTCACGTTGGTGGTCTGCCTGATGATTGAATCGCCTGGTCAGCCTCTCCCATGCCCTCTGGACCTTTGCCATGTTTTTGCTCCTGGAGGGCCCTGGGAAGAGCCTCTTCTGTTTCCTGGCAATCAGGGTGGACAGGTGGCACAGCTCTCGTTGGCTGAACGCCGGTTTCCTTAATCGGGACGCCATTTTGTTTCAGGGTGTGTACACGCGCGACCGCTAACGACGCAACTTCCGCATTTGTGCGTAGCGGTTCGCGCTGGTGCACGGCGCATGGCTGCGCGAATAATCGAGGCGCGCACGTGCGATCGGTATTGCTGTGTGGCATGATGTTGCGGTTTATTACCGGTACGCAGTATTCATAATAATAGTTTATAATTTTAATAACAATATGTGTCATGTGCTCAGCATACTCACATAACTACGAGGTGCCTCTCCTGTCCATTTAAATATGCGATAAATATTATGTATTACACCTGTTCACACACTCTGGTCCTGAACCTATGGACACATATCCACTGATTTCTGGGCCATTGTCAGATGAGGTGTGCTATGTGTGTCACATAGCAGGTAGTGCTCTGACACTGATAGCAATGGGTGCAGCCAGAACATCAGCACCAGGTGTCAATCAGACTGGTGATATGGGGTTCTGTATGTTGGTGGACCATGTTCTGTGGTGTATCAGCTTGTACAGACACCAATGCTGTATTGTTTGCTGTAGGGGTCTTTATGAGATTCATATATGAGCATTGCACACATACATTATGTTGCGTGTTGGACATTATGAGGTGATGTGGTCAGCATGTCAGCACACTGCACAATAACCTTTGGTATGTGTGCCGGCATACAGTCCTGGTGGCTGTGATCTTGCACAATGTTTGCTACATGGACTGCTTAACCAGGCGTCATGGGTTACATCCTCCAGTTGGGCTCTAGTGTGCCAGTCTCAGTAAGCTCACATTATCATACTTTGTTACACCATTGGCCATGGTGCTTTCCATGTACATCTATGCTTTTGCCAGCATATATTTTCTGACATTGCAACATTATTACCTGCCACAGACCCCTTTCAGGATTACAGAGGTGATGCTAGTGGCAAGACCCTCACACTGCTGCCTACATCATGTGCGGTACACCATTCTCAAAAATGGATCACCGCACCCCTGGTAACCACAGCACACAGTCTGCAGGATTGCCTCTTTAGCCAGCCAGGCATCTGTTCTTATCAATCTAGTTGTGGCCCACACCTGACCTTGCTGCATGTGGAGCCAGGGGTTCCGTGATTCCATACACAGTGGGGTGTTTGGTGAGTGCAGCCATTGACAGGTCCCTGAGTGTGAACTAGTGGTGGATGTTCGGAGATCCTCACAGTGCTGTCAGCATCAGGTGCTCCCCACGCCACCATATAGTGTGGACCTGGCTTACTGCACTGTCATGGTGTTGGGGTTGCCAGTAATACATGATATTACACACATTCCATGCGTGACAGCCCCCATGAACCTTGGAAATGATTGTTTAAATGTTACAATGGCTTGTTCTATGTATGTTAATTTCCTGCAATGTAACCAGCACTGCTGCTGACTGGTGGATTATATGGGACAATGTGAGGATCAAAAAACATTGCTTGTACAAACACACCTCGGATTTGAACCACCAACCTTTTGATTCCGAGGTATTGCAGGCACCAGTGGACTACAGCTCTGTGGCTGTGATGAGAGGTATGGCTGCCTGCAATATGACCTCTGCAGACTTTGTGCTGCAGTAAACAGGATGGTGTCAATCCACTCACACCCATGATGCACTGCATATGCACAGCAGCGGTCTCATGATGGCCGGACGGGAGGGTTTACAACCCCACAGCACCTAGGCCTAGTGTTGGGCACTAACCTTCAGTGTTGCAGCTACAGAGTGGGTGCACACCATCACAGTGTGTGTGGTGTGTGCTCACCCTGAGGGTGATGTGAGACACACAGCACCTATCCTGTCTGAGCTGGCTTATACATCATGACAGCTTGTCTGCCGATGTCTGATAGGTTGGCACATCAGACACACCTACACTCCACCTTGCAGCATCTGTGCCTCCCAGAGCCTTCTGGGCTGCAATGCTCCTCAAAGGGTGCATATCCTGTGTGGGTGCCCTGCCTTTCATGATATATGTGCAGGGTGTGTGTGGGAAATGGAGATTTCCATACACATAGGCAGAGTGTGTCTGACCACCAAACCTTCCGTGTGGAACACAGTTTCCCCAAAATGATGATATGTACATTCTATATACCATCTAGGGTGCTAGCAGCTGCCAGCAACAGCAGACGCAGTCCAGCTGTGTTAAGGACAACCTGCAGGTCACTCTGTGCAATCTGGGACAAATCCATAATTCAGGATCAGGCAGACAAACAGTGGGGCTAGGGACCCCCTACTCACCATCACCATCTGACATTCTCCAGCAAAAGGCACAGTGTGTGCCCAGCTAATGACCCTGCAAGGTGTTGCTGCCAGATACATGCAAAATGCAGACAGGCCACTAGCCAGTCCAAAGTGCATGCTCTCAGGTAAACTCTGTGCATCCTTAACTGGGATGTGAGCACACCCACCACGCAGTTGATTCAGTGATTGGGCACCATATACACAGAACCCATACACATCACATGGGTGAACTACTCTGTTGTGACCTAGCCATCCCATGGTCACTGATCATTCAAGGTGAGAGTGACCTCCACACAGAGCATGCTATGGACAACATGTCTGTGGAGGTGATGGCAAGGCACAACATGGTCCTGGCATGCACATTTGCCCTGTGTAGCTGCATCCTGCTCCTGCCGCCCTGTCTGTTCTGTACCCACAGTACTTTGCTCCTCATTATGCACATTGTCAGGCCAATACTTCCAACAGTGCTATCATTGTGGGCTGTGGGGGTTGTTCACAGCCAACGCACACTGGATAGACAGACACACACTCCCCACACCTAGGACAGCATGTAACTGATGCAATATTATTTGGGAGCCCTGACCAACGCAACACTAATGGGCGAGGTGCAGGCATGGCAACATTGGGGTGTACATTTAGAGATCTTTCCCAGGGTGCTAGTCTCTGTGGCAGACATGACCTGACACGCATTGCACATACATCAGAGACGTTTGTATGTTACAGATGGATGATGTGGTTGTGCTTAGCATAGGCGTTTCTATCAGTCACTGCTCATCACAGGCTTTCAATATGTGTGTGACATCTCCACATCTGTATTGTGTGATTGATCATGTATGCACATGCTAGTTTTTAGAGGGGCACACTAGGCCCAACATCCTGCCACTGCATTTGTCTTAAGATAGTGGGGCCTGCAGGTGGATGTGTTTCTGCCTCTGTTGGCCAGTGTTCTATTGCAGATGTTTACAACTCCAGTCAATGTTGTGCAGACACAGGTTGGTTTTTCATGTTGTCCGTGATGATTATGGCTCTGATACAGCTGCATGCCATGGTGGTGTTTACGTGACTTGCAGCACACCCATATTTGTTGGATACATCAGCAGAGCTGAGTGATTTGTGACCCTCCATGGCTGCATTTGGGATACTCTGCTCTGGGTGATGCCCTTGTTCATGGTGTGTGGGTGCCTGGGATGTAAAATAAAAGGCAGGTTTACCTATCCTATGCCTGTGTCATCAGCCTTAATGGATTGTGCTCAGTATCCCCATTTATTTCTATGGCAAATATGTGTTCAGGATTGGGAATAGCCCCAGCTGAGCTTTGAGCCTGTGACCTTCTGGTTTTGCATACACTGTCTGAGTGCACTGCACCACTGTGTAGCCACAGATTGGCTGAGTTCCCTGGGACATTCATGACTGTCCATCCAACAGGGCCTGTCTGTTGCAGTGTACAGTGCCATCCTGCACATGGCTAGCCAACTGTATGCTGTGGCTATCAAACACTGGCCCCACCACCACTTGTACCCGTCCGACACCATGCTGACATGTCCCTATCTTTTAAAACATGTGAACATATAGAGTTGTGCCACGCCAGACCTGCACTTGGGCGACTCGGCTGTCACTTATGCCCATTGTAATGGGGCGGGGGGGGGAGGGTAAATTATGGGGTGTTGAGACACGCTTATGTTCTCTGCAATGAAGGGGTGTCCTCACTATCTGTGTTTGATGGTGGTTAAAATATGTGTTCAGGATTGGGAATAGCCACAGCTGAGCTTTGAACCTGTGACCTTCTGGTTTTGCATACACTGTCTGAGTGCACTGCACCACTGTGTAGCCACAGATTGGCTGGGTTCCCTGGGACATTCATGACTGTCCATCCAACAGGGCCTGTCTGTTGCAGTGGACAGTGCCATCCTGCACATGGCTAGCCAACTGTATGCTGTGGCTATCAAACACTGGCCCCACCACCACTTGTACCCGTCCGACACCATGCTGACATGTCCCTATCTTTTAAAACATGTGAACATATAGAGTTGTGCCACGCCAGACCTGCACTTGGGCGACTCGGCTGTCACTTATGCCCATTGTAATGGGGCGGGGGGGGGAGGGTAAATTATGGGGTGTTGAGACACGCTTATGTTCTCTGCAATGAAGGGGTGTCCTCACTATCTGTGTTTGATGGTGGTTAAAATATGTGTTCAGGATTGGGAATAGCCACAGCTGAGCTTTGAACCTGTGACCTTCTGGTTTTGCATACACTGTCTGAGTGCACTGCACCACTGTGTAGCCACAGATTGGCTGGGTTCCCTGGGACATTCATGACTGTCCATCCAACAGGGCCTGTCTGTTGCAGTGGACAGTGCCATCCTGCACATGGCTAGCCAACTGTATGCTGTGGCTAGCAAACACTGGCCCCACCACCACTTGTACCCGTCCGACACCATGCTGACATGTCCCTATCTTTTAAAACATGTGAACTTATGGAGTTGTGCCATTCCAGGACTGCATTTGTGCAAATCAGCTGTCAGATATGACCATTGTAATGGGGTATGTGTATATTATAAATGGGGTGTGTACATGGGGTGTGTACTGGGGTGTGTGTCAATTATAACTGTGGTGTGTAAATGGGGGATGGGGTGGGGTAAATTATGGGGTTTGGGGACACGCTTATGTTCTCTGTAATAAAGGGGTGTCCTCACTATCTGTGTCTGATGGAGGATAAAATATGTGGACTGGGTTGACAGGGGCACCAGCTGAGCTTTGCACCTGTGACCTTCTGCTCTTGCATACACTGTCTGTGTGCACTGCACCACCATGTTGCCACGGATTGGTTGCATTCCCTGGGAGGTCCATGTCTGTACATCCATCAGGGCCTGTCTGTTGCAATGGACGGGACCAGCCTGCACATGGCTTGACCACTGTCTTCTGTGGCTAGCAGGCACTTCCCCCTCCACCATCTGTATTGTTTCGCCACCATGCTGGCATGTCCTTATCTTGGCAAAGGCATATGGCAAGATTGAGTTGAGATACTCCAGGGCTGCATTTGGGTGAATCGGCTGTGGGTGATACCCATTGTTCTGGTGTGTGTGCGGTGCAGAGTAAAATATAGGTGTTTGCTACATGCTTATGTTCTCTGTAATAAAGGGGTGTCTTTACTATCTCTGCTTGGTGGTGGGTAAAATATTCTGACTGGGCTGGCATGAGCCCCAGATGGGATTTGAACCTGTGTCTCTCTGGGCTTTGCATTCATGGCTCTGTCCACTGCACCACACTGTTGCCACAGAGATTGTGCAGTACCTGGAGATGGTAAACCTGGCAGGATGGGGTCCCAAACCCTGCTCTGCACATTTTTACTGTGGGCTGCTTCACCCTGTCTGGTGACAGACGTAAAAATAAACCCCAGACATGACCATGGAAAAGGGGGATAATATATGACCAAGATGGGCAACAGTGATATTGATGGCCAAACATGGGGGACACTCCCAGGAAAGCTCCATAAGGGGGAAATGCTTTTTAGAGGTGTCTCCGCTCCATACACATTTCCACGCTGCATTTTTTTTTGTGACTTTCCTGCGTGTGGTTTTTCATTTGGCCCATTACTGGACCTGTTCCCGAGCTGAGCTACTATTAGTCATTTTTTCCTGTGGTCATTTTATACTTCTAATTGCATTTTTGTGCTGTGCACGGGTCTCACACTGCTAACGTTTTGCAGGTTTCCCCCGTTTTACTGTACATTGCTGACGGAAATGGTTTCTCTTCCCTTTAAATGCCCTCTACCGCGAGTGTTTCACTCGCGCTATTTTTCCATTGTAAATTCGGGCCCGATAATGTGCGGGGAGCCTCTCCCCTCCCACTCTCCACCCATTGACCCCGTCCCTCCGCCCCTCCAGAGCCTTCCTCCGCCCTCCGTTAGACGTTCCACGCATCTATCGGAAATTTGCGGGCCCGCACTTGTAAGGGGCCCGTTAGTGTGCCGCGCACCTCTGCGGGGGTGACACGCAAGATTGCGGGGCGTTTAAGCGCTCTTAAGTACCGCTTTTAGTGCGCTATTTTGCGGCGCGCAAATTAGCGGTTTTTAGTAAACATGCCCCCTTGTCTTACTAATCTGTTATGTTTTTTTGAAGGAGTGAATAAACAGGTGGACAAAGGTGAGTCGGTTGATATAGTGTATCTGGACTTTCAGAAAGCCTTTGACAAGGTCCCTCATCAGAGACTTTTGGCAAAACTAAAGAGTCATGGGATAGGAGGCAGTGTACTATTGTGGATCAGGAACTGGTTAAAAGATAGAAAGCAGAGGGTAGGGCTAAATGGCCAATTTTCCCAATGGAGAAGGGTGAATTGTGGTGTACCCCAGGGATCTGTGCTGGGTCCGCTGCTTTTTGACATATTCATAAATTACCTGGAAAGTGGAATAACGAGTGAGGTTATCAAATTTGCAGATGACACAAAACTATTTAAAGTTGTTAAAACCCAAGAGGATTGTGGAAAATTGCAAGAGGATCTTGATAAATTAGAAGACTGGGCATCAAAATGGCAGATGAAATTTAATGTGGACAAGTGCAAGGTTATGCACCTAGGGAAGAACAACCCAAACTATGGTTACACGATGCAAGGTTCCACATTAGGAACCACCACTCAGGAAAAAGATTTAGGCGTCATTGTGGATACCATGTTAAAACCCTCGGCCCAGTGTGCAGCGGTGGCCAAGAGAGCAAATAGAATGCTAGGTATGATAAGGAAAGGAATGGAAAATAAAACAAAAGATATTATAATGCCTCTATATCGTTCCATGGTGAGACCGCACCTTGAATATTGTGTTCAATTCTGGTCACCGTATCTTAAAAAGGATATAGCGATTTTAGAAAAGGTTCAGAGAAGAGCCACCAAAATGGTAAAAGGGATGGAAGGATACTCCTATGAAGAAAGGCTAAAAAGGTTAGGGCTCTTTAACCTGGAAAAGAGACGGCTGAGGGGAGATATGATAGAAGTCTATAAATTAATGAACGGAGTGGAACGGGTAAACGTAGATCGATTGTTCATCTTATCAGAATATAGAAAGACTAGGGGACATGCAATGAAGCTACAGGGTAAACTATTTAAGACTAATAAAAGAAAATATTTTTTCACTCAACGTGTAATCAAACTCTGGAATTTGTTACCGAAGGATGTAGTAAAGGCTGTTAATGTAGCTGGGTTTAAAAAAGGTTTGGACAAGTTCCTGGAGGAATGGTCTATAAACCATTATTAAGAAGGGACCCAGGATATCAATGACTGACCCAGTACAAGCATTGTGGAACCTGTGTCTTTTGGGGAAACTGCTAGGTACTTGTGACCTGGATTGGCCACTGTTGGAAACAGGATACTGGGCTTGATGGACCTTGGTCTGACCCAGTACGGCATATCTTATTGTTCTTATGTTATGCTGTTGCTGCACATGTGAAAGCCACATAAGCAAGCTGCCCAATATACACCACAGCAAACCCTCATCAACACTATCAATGTTGGAACATTCACTTTGTAGGGGGAATCAGAATTGACCCTTCCAAAAGTGACATCTTCTTTTTTATTCTTTATGGGTAGTGTTGCTTACTGTTTATCAATGCTTTTTCTATTAGCCAGCTCGGTGTTTTGTATTTCTATTTTGGTTCTAGTCATTATCTCTCTGGTTTTTCAATGTTTTGTTACTGCACATGTATCACTATCATCACTTATCTTGGTCTCCCTGCCTTTGCTGTACATTGCTGACCGAACTGGTTTCTCTCTCCTGCAAATGTTCCTCTAACACAAGGTTTTTAGTGGCGTCAATTTTCAGACCCTGATTTCACAGCATTAGTGTGCCTGGGGCCTCTCCATGCCTACTCTCCGTCCATTGACCCCTTATCTCTGCCCTCTGGGGAGCATTACTCCACTCTCTGTGCACCTTAACGCTACCGGAGACATTATCGCACGGTAATGTGCCATTATCGTGCGATAACGTCACTTAGTGCTGTTTAGTAAACATATCCCTTAGTCTTTAGTGGAACACAAGGTCTGGTGCAAGAGATAATGGTGTTGAGACCACTTGGCAATAATGATCATGACATGATTGCATTTGATTTAATAAATGGGGGGAGGACAGCAAGGAAAGACTATGATAAAATGAGGAGAACAGTTAAGAAAAAACTAAAAGAAGCAGCTGCAAAGGTTAAAGATTTATATCAAGGAAGGAAGAAAAGTCCATAAACCATTATTAAACAGGACCAGGGAAATCCACTGCTTACCTCAGGATAAGGAATGTGGAATATGTGTACCTTTTTCGGAACCTGACAGGTGCATGTGACCTGGATTGGCCACTTTTGGAAAGAAGATACTAGGCTTGATGGATCTTGGTCTGACCCAGTATGGCATTTCTTATGTTCAAATGACGGAAGTGCAAGCAGGGTTTAGGAAAGGACAGGGAACAAGAGACATAATTGTAGATATGAGATGGATCCTTGAAAATACATAAAATACCAAAAGGATATGGGTATACCAGAACACCTGATAGTTCTCTAGCATCACCTTTACATTGATCAAGAAGAAACAGTTTAACCCTGGGAGTACCGATGGGGTAAAAAGTGACACCATTGCAAGTTTCACAACGCATATCTCAGAAACTAGTTGTTCAAGAATGCAATCTTTTTATGACTTTTCACATGTCAATATTCTCTTTATATTGCACCATGAGAGGAATAATTTTAATCCGCTAGGTGACGCTAGTGATGAATTGCAGCACAGAATACCAGTGGGGTTATTTTTTACCCCAGTTGCTTATGTGTGGTTTGGTTCGTGATACAATTTGCAGTTTTGTGAAATTTTTGATCTGACAAAGGTATTTATCATTAATTATGTATCATTTATTTTTTGTACTCTTATTTTATGAAAATTACACATTTTCTGTAATTGATATCATACATTCTCTCATTATCTCCGATGAAATTTAAAGGCTTTCAGCTCGTTCATCATGATTATTGTACATCTATAGTAAAACTGCTTTGCGTTTTATTTAACTTTATCTTTGTTTATTTATTTTAGGTTATTGTTTATGATGTCAAAACGAAAGTATTCAACTGCCCAAGTAAAAGAAATATTGCAACAAGATGCTGACAGTGACGGCTCTGAGTCGTCTGATGATGCAGCATATTCAGCAAGCGAAGAAGCATATCAGCCAAGTTCGGGCGATAAATTTGATGATGACAGTCATGATTCAGATGGCGACAGCAGTTGGTCGCCAAGTGAATGTGAGACTGATGTTGAGCTGGTAACATCGCCTGCAGCAAAGAGTCAAGTTACAGGTCGAGGCTGTGCTGGACAGGGAAGAAGGCAGGAGTCCTCGGTGTCAATATCATCTGTGAGGAATCTTAGTTGTGGTCGTAGAGGAGCTAAGAGGCCATCAACTATAAGCACAAATGTTGCCATTAAAGCCTATGTATCTAAGGATGCCACATCATGGAACAGGAAACCTATAAAGCAAGCTGCTGGAAGATACGCCAGAGCTAATGTCATGCCCATACAACAAGGTCCTACAAGGTATGCTGTACGAAATGTTGATGGCCCTCTCACAGCATTCCACTTGTTCATGAGGAAAAACTTATTGAATGAAATCATGATGTGGACGAGCAAACAAGGAAGACACATTTATGACGACACCTGGAAAGATTTGACAGATGGAGAATTTCAACGTTTTCTTGGACTTCTGATCCTCTCAGGTGTGTACAAGTCACGGAATGAATCCATAGTTCAGTTGTGCAACCTTGAAGATGGTCATTCTGTTTTCGGCAAAAATATGGCCTGTAACCATTTTCAGCAAATTTCTTGTGCTCTCAGATTTGATGATGCAACCAACAGACGTGAACAATGAGGCGTGGATAAGCTTGCTTCAATCAGACACGTTTTTGATACCTGGGAAACAACTCTAAGTGACGCATTTGTTCCTGGTGAAAATGTTACCGTGGATGAGCAACTGCTTACATTTCGTGGCCGTGTTCCGTTCAGACAATATATTCCCAGCAAACCTGTGAAATATGGCATAAAGCTATGGATGTTGTGTGACAGTACAACGTCATATATTCTGCATCTGTATACAGGAAGGGAACTCGGACAAAACAGGGAACAGAATCAGGGTGAAAGGGTTGTGCTACAACTCACTGAAGGATTGACTCGATCTGGCAGAAATGTTACTGTTGACAATTTCTTCTGCAGTTTATCCCTGTCACGGAAATTGATAGAAAAACAAATGACACCTTTGGGGACAATTCAAAAGAACAGAAAAGAATTACCTCCAGAATTTGTAACAGCAAAAGGCCGAGAGGTATTCACTTCACTGTTTGCCTTTCGCGATGATGCCACTCTGGTTTCCTATTACCAGAAGAAAGGAAAAGTGGTTGTTCTTCTGAGCAGTTTGCATGATCAAGAAGTAGATAACACATGTCCAGACAAAAAAAAACACGCATGATCTTGGACTATAATTCTAGTAAAGGTGGATTAGATACGGCAGATCAAATGTTGCGCACATATACCACAAAACGAATGACAAGATGCTGGCCAGTGACAATCTTCTACAACATGTTGGACATCAGTGCTTTGAAAGCCTTCATTGTTTGGATGTCACTAAATCAAGAATGGCAGTCCAAGTCAAAGCACAGACGTCGTCTATTCCTCTTGGAATTAGGAAAGCAGCTGCTTCAGAGTAATTGCAGCGAGACTTCTTCCAGTATTGAAGAAGCCACTGATGCCGTTTGCAATGTCGGGATCCCAAAGAAAAGAGCAAGGTGTCACTGCTGTTCCAGAGAAAAAGACAAGAAAAGCAACATAGCTTGCACCTCCTGCAAGCGCAATGTTTGCAAAGAACATTCAGAAATTGTCTGTGTCTCATGCAAATAACTGTAGTACTTTACAGTGTTCATCATGTGCATGCAAAAACTGCTTTCATGGCAACCCTTCTTCATGTAATTTTATGATAAAGCATTAAATTTCAAAACATTAAACCTTCATATAATAAATAATTAATTCGGAATAATATTTTGTCTGTTTAGTTTAAATTTTTCATGGTTAACAATTACAATTCATAGTGGGGTCATTTATGACCCCAACGGTATTCAGTGTGTGCAAAAGATCTCGCTAATTCCAGGGTTAAAAGGGACAAGGAGAAACAGAAAAGTTTAAAATCA
Organism: Ichthyophis bannanicus; assembly: GCA_033557465.1. Taxonomy (NCBI): domain Eukaryota; kingdom Metazoa; phylum Chordata; class Amphibia; order Gymnophiona; family Ichthyophiidae; genus Ichthyophis; species Ichthyophis bannanicus. The sequence goes on from CM066035.1 coordinate 366,717,090, forward strand.
GTAAAGGTAAATGATAAGGCTTCAAACCTTCAATAAGCAATTTGCATTTCACAATTGATATGCACTGAGTACGTATATTCACTTTACAAATTGGATTTGAATTCTAGGTAAGTCAAAGTTATCCAAGTTGGTTTTCATCCTGATTTGTTATACCAAACATGAGTCACTTATTACTGCTAAAATTAATGCACAGTTGGTCAGCTCTGCTCATATAATTTAAGCTTTCTTACATGCTGACAGTTAAAATGTCACACTATGGTCATATGTATTGAAGCATAAAAGTTTAAAGCCAATGTATGAGGTTTTTTTTCCCATATTTCCATTCATAAGACTGCATAATTTCCTAAGTGACTTGCCACCATTGATTTTTGATTTGTTAAAAATAAATTGTAGAGTTATTAGTTTGAGATATCTTTAACAAAAAATAACATTCTACACAGAAGTTTACTGTTTGTTAAATAAAATGAACTCTGTTCTTTTTTATTCTTGTGTGTTGATTTTCTGTTTAAAAAAAATAATTGCAAGTGTGCCTCATTTCCCTCAATTTTATATTAGCATTGCTTGTACCTGTGAATCTCACAGCTATATTCTATTTTGGTGCCCTTTGCTTCTTTTTAAGTCTGAACTTCAGGATGTCTTTGTACAAACATTGCCTTCACAGTAAATCTATATTCTTGGAGTTATCTCATCTCTGAAGTATGAATTTTGTTTATTTTCTCTTTCTTCTCTCTAGCTGCAAGAACTATCTGCATCATGTAATATTCAAACCAGAGAATCAGATATGAAGCAATATCAAACTCTTCTCTTTCAGTCCAATTTTCTCCTTATATAGATAATGATAAAGAAGCAAGACGCCGGATTTCTTTCTTTTCTTTGTAAAACTAGCAAATTACAGTTTAAAGATAAATAAGCTTTAATCACACCAAATTTGGCCTTTAAACTCTGTGCTTCCAGTTATATGCATGTAAATTTATATTCACTCATCGTAGGAAATCTCTGTGGTTCTTACCGAATTCCAGCTTCAAAGAATAGCTGAAAATCAACTGCCTAATAGCTATGCTATTTAAGTGTACAGTCATAAAAGTTAATATGATTTACACAGTTTTATATGACTATTTGTTAGGATGTGAGGAAGGAAATTAAAGGAAGTACAAAATTGTTCTTAGTGTGAAGCTTAGTACTTCTATAAATTAGTAGAGATTAAATTATCCTGATTCTCAGGGAATGTTATTGTCAGGCCAATGCTGACTCCTGGCAACACAGCAGCCCCTGGGTCTTCTTAACAAGTTATGACTGGAAGTAGATTGCCAGGCCTTTTCTTCGAAGGCAAGGGGGGGGGGGGGTAAAATGACTTGCCCAAGGTCACAAGGAGTGCCAGTGGGAATCATACTCTGATGTTTGTTTATTTAAAATTTTGATATACTGCCTTTGACATGGGTATGTATCAAAACGGTTTACAATAAAATACATCATTGAAAGGAAAGGAACACCAACAATTGTATATCATATCATATGATATCTTAGGTACTAGGCTTTTGTTATAACCACTAGGCTACTCCTCCAATCCATGTTTTCTTTAACTCAATTTAAAACACTGGTTTTGATCTTTGAAACTTTGAACAGCTTTTGGCCCACATACCTAAAGCAATGTCTGTATAATAATGTTCCAGTGTGAGCCATGAGATCTGCTTAAGGAGTTCTTCTCTATGCCCTGTTTTTGGAAGATTTAAAAAGACCAGGATAGTCATTTTAGAAGCTTTATTAGCATGTGGATGTCCAAATTGTGAAGATGTCCTAAGAGTTATTATACAAACAGCATCTGGGGATTACTCCAGAGTGGGGATGTTCAAATAGGTGGGGGGAGGGGGAGGGGGTGGCAGAGGCATGTCTGGAGCAGGGTGATGGATATAGTCATCCCTGATGGATTTCAGAACCATTGGAGATGTCTGTGACCAAGTCCATGTTTAGACCTGCTTGAGGCACTAATAGACATTGAGAAAGTGCTTGTTTGGGCTCTGAAACATCTGGAGAGTATAAAGAAGATGGAACTCCACCACCCCTGGTACTCTCCACAAAAGCGATGCTACTTTTGGTTTACTTGGGAAACCTCTGTTGTGTCTGAACCACCGCTGCATGTCTCATTGACATCCCCAGTCTTGGAAACTATTCCGGAGATGTCTCTGTAGATGGCATCCGACACAACTTCAATTCTTTTTTCAGTTTCAAACTATCTTAAATATAAAGTTCTGCTTCAGGGGAAACTTCTTTCAATGAACCTTCTTTTAGCCATTCAAATACTCTTTAATACTTAGCTTATATTGTAATCTGCTGCTTTCAATCTGTGGTCCTTTCTGTATGTGGAAAGAGGAAGCCTTACAAAAAAGAGGGACCACGTACAGATAGGACCACGGATTGACAGCAGCAGACTATAAACTACGTTCTAAAGATTATTTGAATCGTTAAAAGAAGATTTGCTAAAAGTTATTTTTCCTGAAGCGGATCTGTGTATTTTACACAGTTTGAAACACAAAAAGCATTGAAATTGTGTCAGATACCTAAAGTTTGGGAATATGGTATTAATCAAAAATAATCTAACACATATTTTGAAAACAAACAAAAAAAACCAATAAGGACCTATTTTAAAAATTGCTATCTATTATTGTGTTAGAGGTAGATTATAACCCGTGTTTAGCGGAGATATACGTCCACACTAAACACCAGGATCCTATTCCAGCCACAGAGCTCCCCACACATACATCAGAGATGTGTGGGGAGCTCTGTATGAGAGTGGGATGAGGCAGGCTGAGGGAAGAGTAAGGGCAGGTCGGAGTCGTGACCCTCAACCCAAACATACAGGGTCTATTCTGGGGAAGGTCATGTATGTTCAGGAAGGGTGAAGTAGACAGGGGACTTATTCCACCTCGGAGGTACAATACGTTCCCTCCCCCCCCCCCCCATGTCAAAGGCCGGTCAACCCAGAACACCAGACAGCGATGAGGTGGACAGAAGGTTCTCCGCAGTACAATCCCGGCCTTGGCAGGTCCGATCGGGGGTCGGACGGCAGGAAAAAGGGCACTTTAGTGTTGTGCGGGTGATCGGGGCTCCTGCATGGAGTTATGGCGCCATGGTGATGGGACGCCACTGCACTGTAGCTCCATGCAGGAGCCCAGGCTGAGCTAGCCAGGGAAATACCTGGACATGCTGCGGGCCAGAATCGGGGTACGTCCTGCCTCTCCAGGCCTGTTGCACCCGCTTCTGATCCTGCAGGGATGTCTAGCCCCCACGGGTTCAGAATTGGGTGCAAATCCAGATTTTGGACGTCTGGATGGGCCGGACATGCACCAATCAGAACTGGCCTCTAAGTAAATAAATTACATTGGTCTAACAAATAATTTTTTTTTATAGCTTTGAAGAGTAGTAGCATACACCATTGATCTCTTGACTGAGCCCAAAGTTTTCCTCCCATACTACTTGATTTGATACAGTCCGCTTCCCTTTTTTCTGGTGGCTGGTTTAACTGGACTAAATGTGAGGTTTTCTTAGTGACTGTTAATGTAACACAGGAAGTTGCAACAGACCTCGAACTTCAGTGGTCACTGCTATAATTTAAATATCTGGTTATTCCCTTTCACCAAGATATTGAGATGCTGATGCAACTCAATATGGAATCTATAACCACCAGACCAACAGAGGCAATACAGCATTAATCACTTCTTCAATTAAATGGTGGGGCACAAAAGAAACTAATAAAATGGTATTCACAACCTAGCTCATTTAGGGGTTCAGAGTGTCGCCTTGCTTATGTCCTAAATAATTGTATGCAAGTTTAGAAAGATTGCTCTTACGTGTTCTCTGAGAAGATAAACCCGCATGTATAGCACTGCAGATGTTAAAAATACACAGATCACAGGATGGCATTAGGTTTCCAGACTTTTTTTTAAACCATGATATTGCTTCTTTACTTAGATTCAGAGCCTACTGGCTGGTGGATATGCTTAATAACTAGACAAAGTCAACATGGTTTAATTTGGAAATATCGCTAGCAGTGTCTGTTTTGCCTTGACATTTGTCCTTTATTATTCCACTTGTGGGGCAGAAGGATATAATTACTTTGCAGGCCCTCGTGAAGACACTTATTATTTTGAATAAGGGAATGAACCAATCCTACCTTCAATCCGCCACACACCAATATGGTTTAATTCTAATCTCTGTATTATCACAAAACCAATTTTCTAGCCACAGTGGCAAAGACATGGTCCGTGGAAGGTGGGGCATCTATTAGAACACAATATTATGTTTTTAATACCACTTGTGTTTGATATGGACTGCCCACTAAACTGGACTTCCAATGGAGACAGCTTACACATTGCCTCGTGAGGAGCTCTCATTTCATATAAAACCCTGCACTAGGATGTGGATGTTCTGTCTTGGTGTGAAGGCATCTTGCAAAAGGTCATTGTATCTATGCCTTCTAAAAGTTTCTCCCAGATGAGAATCCTGATCCTGAAATGCATAAGGTTACCACCATCAGACCAATGTTGGCACTGCTCTGCAACCCCCAGTACTCTAATTTATTTATTTATTTATTTATTTAACATCTTTTATATACCGCACTCTTCGTCATCAGCGCGGTTTACATTTTAACAAATTGTACTTAAGCATGAACATATGTTAAGTTTACAGATAACAGGGAATGAACTTGGATAACTGGGGTTAAATAGATAACAAGAATTCAAACTACTTACAGCAAGAAATCACATGTTTATAGTTCAAAGGCTTGGGGCTCTAAGGGGATTTGAAATGGGGTGAGACATGAATATGGGGGTGTACTTGACTAACCATGATCATTGGTTCGTGTTGGGAGGGAATGACTTAGGGAGTTCATACTCTGAGGGAAGTGTTGTAGGAAGAGGTGTGTTTTTAGATCTTTTCTAAATTGTGAGAGGTCCTTTTGTGATCTGATGTTGGGTGGTAGCTTGTTCCAACATCTAGGGGCAAAGGATGAGAATGCTCTTGTGCTAGTTGTCTGGTTGAGTTTTGATTGGTATTTTGGGATCACTAGTGTGTTTTCTGTTGTGGAGCGTCGGGATCTGGAACTTTGTGAGTAATGCAGGAGGTCAGATAATGATGATGATGAGATTTGGTGAATTGCCTTGAATGTGATGAGAAGGGCTTTGTATAAAATCCTATATGATATCGGGAGCCAGTGAAGTTCGAATAGGATAGGAGTGATATGATGACTCCTTGGGGCTCTGTGTAGAACTCTGGCAGCCGTATTCATGGCCAATTGTAGAGGATTAAGCGTACTCTTGGGTAGGCCCTGTAGCACAATATTAGCCTAGTCGAAGTGTGGGGTGACCAACGCTTGGAAGGTTGTTCGGAAGTCTTGTGGTTCAAGCATTGGTCTGAGGTGTCATAGAATTCTGATCTTGTGATAGATGGCTTTAACTGTATTTTTTATATGATCTTTGAACTCAAGTCGCTGGTCGAGTATAACGCCTAGGTAACGTATAGTTGATTTGAGTGGTAACTCGGCATCTCTTGTTCTTAGAGTTGGTGGGGGTGAGAAGTCTTTGTTCCTTGTTACAATCAGAACTTCCATTTTTTTTAAGTTAATTCGGAGGTTTTGTGAGAGCAGCCAGTCTGAGATTGCATTGAAGCAGGTAGTTAGTGTGGTATAGTCGGGTTTCAATACGTTGACTGGTGTGAATAGTAGCACATCATCTGCATAGATGAGGCAAGATGTTCCAAATGACCGGGCGATGTTGCAGATGGGCTGCATATAGATATTAAATAGCAGGGCCGAGAGGGAGAAACCCTGTGGTACACCTTGCTTCTGTTGGAAAGGCATAGATGTATTGTCACCCGACCGGACCTGCTGCCAGCGGTCTTCCAGGTAAGATTTGCACCACTTCCAAGCCATTCCTTGAATCCCTTTTTCATGTAGTCGGTTAAGCAGCTTAACATGGTCAACAGAATCGAAGGCTGCTGCAATGTCTAGGAAGATCAATGCAACTCCATTTCTGATGTTGTCTGTTGTAGTAATAAGCGTGTTCATTAGAGAAGTTAAAAGGGTTTCAACTCCGTGGGATTCTCTGAAGCCATGCTGATTTGGGTCGAGTGGAGCTTCGGAGTCAATGTGTTGTTGGATTTGCCTTAGAGTGACTTTTTCTAATATCTTGGCTAGAAAAGGGATACTTGAGATTGGGCGGTAGGAGTCTTCTTTTTTGGATCGAGTTTATTGTTTTTGAGTAGTGGACGAATGGAGGTCTGTTTGAGGGCTGTTGGGAATATCCCTGTGCTAAGTGACTGGTCAGCTATGGCTGCTATGTAAGGGCTGAGTTCTGTTCTTAGTGATTTGATCCAGTGGGCTGGAATGCATATGTTTTTCTGAATGTCCATGTACACAAATGCTCTAGACCGATAGATGGGGCCAACTTGGTGATATGCTATGCCTGCAGGAAGGACTTACCCCCAGAATAGCTACTTTAAGGTCATTAGGTGTTGAGACTCCTTTAAGTAAGTTGCAAGTGAAATTTCAAGATACACTCATTGATTTAATATTACAAATGATCTTGGCTAATTGGAAGGACATAGTCTTGTTAAATTTGGAATTTTGATGGAATACAATATGCCTGACTTATAGATATGAGTCCAAGGCAATGGAAAAGTCTAAGACTGAAACTAGAGTGGCTAAGGTCTGGCAGCCAGTGAAGAATTATTTGCAAACAGATACACCACATTAACATCAGAGGTATAATGGTTCTTGATGTCCTTCAAGCCTGTTAATCATATTGTATTATTCCCTCTCTTCAACTATTGGTTTTGTTTCTTTGGACGGGTATTTATTTTCTTGAGATACTGTGAACATTGATCTGAGGAGGGATTATACATTTGTAAACTTAGCTGTGCTCTTTTTTTTATGACTCCCACAACTTACTGAATATGCACTATTGTATTGTTTTAAAGTTTGGTCTCTTTCCTAAGAACATTAAAGACCTCATACCCAAAAGTTCTACGTGACTTACAAGTTCACAAAATAAATAACTAAAATACTCCACAATTAAGAAAGGCCCTACTCATAAAGCTATTCACAAAATAAATAACTAAAATACTCCACAATTAAGAAAGGCCCTACTCATAAAGCTATGTTATTCTGCTTCCCAGGGGACTTATATGGCAGCTTGAATCCCCTAGCAGTAGTACCATGAGACTACTGCTAGGGTTCCACATGTGCCATTTTGAATCTAGTGCAGGAAATTGTTCCTGTTCCATATCCCCAGATATGCAGGGATTTCTTGAAATAGGTCTAGTGGGACCTATTGTTATTTTTTTGGGGGGTGGGGAGGACTTCTTTGATAGCTCAGAGTTAGAGAGTGGCTATTTCAGGGGGATCAGGTTGCAATAGGACTTCTTCAGGGGGAAAAGGGTCCACGAGCTGACTTTGGGTAGAAGGAAGTGTTTGATTAGGTTCTGAGGGAGTCTTTTGAGGGGAGTTGGGGGGGAATTAAATGAGGACCCATGAATCTTTTAGGAGGCACTGACCCTTTTAAGATAGCATCAGAAATCGTCAGATCTCATGCTAGTGTCCCAGTGCTCCCAGGCAAGAAAATAACACCAGCATTGACCTGGAATTATTTTTTTAGGAATAGCGTAGCTTGCAAAGTTCAAAACAAACTGTGTTATTCTGTTCACATAATAATGAGGTGTTTTATATGCATTTGCATGCTTCCTATCATATTATTATGCAATGAGCATTGCCTTAAACTAACATGTGTTTTGGTAAAATAACACAAGATATTGCCATTTAACGCACATTAAAGGGCAACATATTGTGTGTTATTCCCTTTACATATTTTAGGAACTGCCTTCTTGAATACTCCTGCTATCCAGATAGCGAGATGGAATGTCCACGCTCCATCCTCATTCTGCTCTGACACTCTCTAGATAGCACCAAGGCAGCTTGGAAGGATTTTCAGAATTATCTATGAATAAAGCACTTAGCTAGATATTGGTTGCTGCTATCCAGATGCAAGTGCCTTTGATTATTCAGCCCTATATGTTTAGCAACAAAATTCAGCAGTTAAATCTGTAACTTATCTGTCAAAGTTCCCAAAGCTAAATAGCATGTCTAACTTCTCAATACATAACTGCTGCCCAAAGTTATTGTGTATTTTTGAAATGACAGTTGTACATCGAACTGCTGCTGAAACTACACATAATTTTGGATAGCCAATTATAACTTGCGTTTTTGAATGGCAGCCATGCTACTTGGCATGTACTCCTCTTTATCAAGGAAACGTTAAGGGGGCTGAACAGAACTGTCTAAGAGAAAATCATCTTTTCAAAATTCCAAATATCCTGCACAAAAGTAGAACACAATACCATACTGTAAAGCTCTTTGTTCATAAAGACATATCAGTTGAATCTCTATAGGATGTATATTTTTCTGTCATTGTTTGATTTATATGTTAAACAGTAAATCCACAAAAAGAAAGGTATTTATTTATTTAATTACATTTAGAAATTGTCGTATTTAAAATACGCAAGGCATTTTCCACCTGCACCAGTAGGGAGATCTGTCGGCATTGATTGCTTGAGTTTTCTCCACCCGGTATGTAGCTAGTGGTCCAGAGACAGAGCAGGGGTCACAGGTTCCCTGCTTCTACAGGAAGTGTGGATATTTATGGTGTCTTCCAGAAATAGTCAAGAACATGTTCCAGTCGGAATGAGTCCTTACCAATTTCCTGCCTAGGAGGATAAAGGTGTTTAAAAGGAGGAGAGCTCTCCCAGAGAGAAGTGCTTCACATGGTTTGGTTGTCCAACGTGGACCTTCACTCCCATGAAGGTTGGATTAGTCTATAGATAGAAAGATTGGACTCTGCTGAAGAGCAGATTTGCAGCAACAGCTACTATTCTCCATTTGGTCATGTGTGCAGGTCTGATGCCTTCAGCCCTGTTCCTGTGGATTTTGACTTTTTCGCTGGATGATGCTACCCCTCTTTTGGAGTAAGTTTTTGCCTTTCTTCTGATGTCATTTATGTTCTAGCCTACTTGGTGGCTAGAGTTATTGTCCTGTTAGTGGTGATGAAGTATTGGATATGGCCTCGCCCCTGGGCAGCAGATATGTCCTCCAATGCCTGGCTAACTCAACTGGCCTTAAGGGAAAGCTCTCTTGTGGGCCTGATTGGAGTTGGGCAAGGCAAATTCTTATTGGCTTCCAGAGGATAGACCAAAAGGGCCTGGGAAGCAAGCAGGGCTGTTTCCCTCCTTGGCCTCCACCCCTCCATTGTGGGCACAATGGCCTGACTTCCGGGGGTCTCTGGACTCCTGGCTTTTCATCCTAGAAAGTCTTTCTTCTCAGTTTCTGAAGTTTGGAACAATAATTAGTCCTTTTTATGGGACTCATGGACCCAGAGACACAGTCCTCTCCAGAGGGGGTTCCTCCTATTCATCACTATGAAGGTTTTGGAGCCCAATTCCAAATGTCATCAAGAATAGCAGGATGCTAGACACATTTCAAGCAGCTACTGTATGTCCTGGACTACAAGCAACCAATCCCGGAGGAATCTGTCATTTCTCCATGTGGTCTGGTGGACATGAGAGCCACCACATGGATTATGTTGGACAAGTTACTGTGCCTGAAGATGGTGGTGCCAATGTCTTGGCTGAGCAGGGCAAGGGAAGATATTCCATTTCTTTTTGTATGCCAGAAAAGGATGGCTCCTTCCAACCAATGGCCTCAAGGTGGTCAATACTCATTTGCGCATGTTGCATTTCTGGGTGGAAACTCTGAGATTTGTGGTTTTGACGATGCACTAAAGGGAGTTTCTAGCATCTCTAGTTTGGGCCTAAGTTGTTTTCATATCCTGATCTGGAGGATGAGCAAAGATGTCTGCATTTTGCTATGTTTGTCTCATATCTACTGTTTGCTGCCCTCCCTTCAGTCTCTCTACTGCCCTGAGAATGTTCTCCAGGGTCATGATGGTGGTGGATGCAGTACTATAGCACTAAAGAATTATGCGCACATGGATTGTGATTGACTGGCTCATCTGAGCTCATTCTCTTTCAGAGGCTTCTTGGGGTTTGGCCCGAGTAGTGTCCTTCTGGTAGGCCTAAGCTGGGTGGTCAATCAAGGAAAGCATCCATTAGAGCCTTCCCAATCCCTGGAATTTCTAGGAGCATGGTTTGATGCTCAAGTGGGCAAAGTTTCCTGCCAGAGGAGAGAGTGCAGAGATTGTTGGAACAACTTGAGGTGCTATGTTCTCAACAGGTTCCCATGGTTTGGGATTAAACACAGCTTCTCGGCTTGATGGTGACAGCAATCAAGATTGTGCCATGGGCATGCTCATATGAGGCCACTCCGGTGGACATTTCTGATCAGAGTTTGAGTTCAGGCTTCCAGCTAGGAGTGAGAGCCAGCTAGAGGTGGTATCTAAGTCCATGTTATTTGAAGAGGGGTATGTCGCTGGACGATCACTTGTGGATTCTTCTTATGATAGAAATCCCTTGTCAAGACCGAATGGCCCAGGACTGTTGGACCTGCAAGTAGGTGGTGTGGTCCTTCAACTGTCTCAAAGCAAGGGCTACCTGGCTGGCCCTCTTGCATTTTCCCACTCTTGGTCAAGGGCAGGGTGGTGAGGTGTTCTCGGGCAATGCCATGGTGGTGGCATATGTCAATTGCTAAGGAGGCACATGCTGTGCAGGAGTGTCCTTAGGGTTGGCTCTCTGGTTCGCTAGGGTGGAAATGAGCCTCCAGCTCTGTGGGCTTGGCACATTATGAGGGTGGTCAATGTGGAAGCGGTCTTCTTCCGTCATCACGCTCTTGATCCTGGAGAGTGGGAATTGAGTCAGGAGGCATTTCAGATGCTTCTCTGCCATTGATGTCATTGCACAGAAACTTGGTCCAAAGGCATTGACCCCCTGGTTAAGTCCTGGGCAGGCAACACCTGCTGTATGTGCTTCCTCATCGGCTGCTGATGGGGCATGTGCTTCGGAACATAGAGCACGATCTGGGCTGGATTGTTCTAGTGGTGATGGATTGGATGAAGAGAGTGTATTTCAAGGTCCTGAGGCAGATCCCGCAGGTTCCTCTTTTTCATCTGCTCCAATTTGGGGTTGCATCAGGGGTTGTTTGTCCTGGATGCCCCATGTCAGTTCTCGCTTATGGCTCAGTTCTTGCAGGGAGTCAGCTGATGTGTGTTTTTTTCCAGCAGTACAGTAGTTTCTCCTGCAGGGGGGTTCTACCAGCCTGGCATACCTGAAAGTCTGGTACCTCTTTGAACATGGGTGTGGCACATGTAAGTTTGTTCCTAAGTATGCCAAGGTGCCGGTTCTTGTGGCCTTCTGCAGAATGGTCTGGAAAAGTTTTTTTTGTTTTCCTTTATGTCATTGAAAGTCCACATGGCAGCCTTGTCCGGTTAGCATCTGTGGCTAAAACTAGGTGAGCCTAGGTCCAGTGGCTGGAAATTCTTCTGCTTTCCACCTGATATTTCACATTTTCTTCAAGGGTTCAGCATCTGCATCCTCCTCTTTGGTCCTTTGTCCCTTCCTGGGATCTCTGTCTGGTGCTCAGGGCCCTGGTGTTGGAGCCCTTTGAGCCTCCGAAGCATGCTACTCTGAAGGGCTTGACTTTCAAGACTGTTTTCTTGGTCACGGTATGTTTGGCAAGGCAAATGTCCGAGCTGCAGGCTCTGTCTTGCCAGGGTCCATATTTGTCTTTTTCAGAGGAGGCTGTTTCCATTTGCCCTGTGCCTTCCTTTTTGCCCAAGGTTATATTGCCCTTTCATGTGAACCAGGTGGTTTGCTTGCCCTCTTTTCCTTAGGAGCAGCATAGAGGGAAAGATAACAATCTTTACCTTGTGGATGTCTGGAGGGTGCTTCTCCATGTCTTAGAGGTTACGCATTCCTTTCGTAAGTCCAATCATCTTTTTGTGCTGTTAACTAGCCCGTGCAAGGGTGTCACTGAATCAAGGAGTATCTGTTCTACTCGGGTACAAGAGTAATCATGGGTGGAACATAACTTAGTAGGCCCTTTAGACATTGTCGGGTGGAAATATGGGCATCACTTTCCACTTTTTGTCAAGAATTACTGCCTGGATATCCACAGCCGGGCAGACACAGTTTTTGGTTCAAAGGTTTATGAGTTGCTGTTTCTTCTTCTCGCCCATTGGAGGCATAGCTTTGGTATCTCCCACTTGTCTGGACTAATCTAGCAAGATTATATGAAAGGTGACATTTTACTTACCAGATAATTTCCTTTCCTTGAGTCCTGCTAGACCAGTCCCTGCACCACAAAGACACAAAAAGAGCTAAATTAATGGCACAATATTTGAAGGACATTTATATGATTTACAGCCCAGTAAACCATGTAAATGCCCTAAATCAGGATATTCAATGACATTTACATGGTTAGTGACCTTCAATATCCCCTTCAAAGCCCACTACATACCCCAATGCTCTGCAGTTAGCATCATGGCATGTTGGGAGCGTTCCAGGGCAGAGCGGAAGTGGAGACTGTCGCTAACCAGGTAGCAGTGATATTATACCACTACCAGGTTAGCAATTTGCAGCTAAATCTAGGCCAGCTTTTGGCTCTCCTAGTTTTAGCTGCAGATGCTAACCGGGTAGAGTAATATCGCTGCTACCTGGTTAGCCACAGTGGCTCTGGGGCATGTATGGTGATGCCGGATATTCAGTGCTGTTGCCGCGGCATTGAATAGCCAGTATTAAAGGTTGGTGGACAGGACTATGCGCCGTAGCATATCAGGGCCTAAATTTTTTAAAAATGCACTCTCCCACACAACAATCTATAAAAGCATTTTTAGATAAATGATTATAACAAATGTTATACTAGAAAAGGAGGAAAACCTCAGACAAGGCCCCAAAAATAGAATCTCAAAGGCTTCATTATCAATCATTAAAAAAAAAAAATACTTTTTCTATAATCCCTCAATTCAGCAAAAAAACTGTTCAGTAATTTTATTTATCAAAAAAATACTTAACTGTAACTGGCACAGTTGCATTTGCCAACAGAAAAGTTCATTCACAGACCCTTTTCGATGATCATTGCTTCAGGGACACATTTTTTTGTTAAAATAAAACAAACAACTTGAAAAAACATACATCTTTCATATATATCAGTGTTCATACTTTCATATCAAACTTTAACCACATACTGGGACAAGTTTACTAAAGTTTGCTACCAGGTAATGTAGAGAGGTATCGTGGAGTTCAGCGTACACTAAGTGCACCATGCTGACATTTAGCACAGGGTGCTGCTCTAATGATCTCATGCTAACTAGTTAATGCATTATTGGGCAGAGACAGGGCAGGTTAGGGGTGTAACATGGGCTTTGATGATGTGCTGCAGTTAGAGCAGGCCTTATGGGTACACACTAAGGGGTATGTCTCCTAAGCCGGGCTAACAGTTAACCCAGGCTATAGCTATTGAAAAGCATGGAACATAATGGCAGATAATCGGGCTAACCATTATCTCATCTTAGTAGACATACCCCTAAGTGTGTTTGTTGCCATTAGAGCGGGTGCACTGAACACCAACTCAATGGGTGGCATTAAGTGTGCCTGCATGCTGATTAGCACCGTGTCACACAATTGCAATGAGCTATTAGCATGGGTTTCAGAGGTTTATGCCCACAAACAATGGTCTCTGTGCTGATACTGCATCACCACTGGTGTAGCCTTTAGTAAATGTGTCCCACTATGTACTACTGTCAGTAAGTAAAAGTCAAAAAACACCAGCCCCATAAGTGTATGCTTTTGTAATCTTGTATTTATCCTTCAAGGTGTAGGGGTTTTTTTCTTGTTTTTTCTGATTGTATTATCTGTAAAAACTTCTATAAATACAAAATTTAAAAAAAACATCCTTACTCCATCCTGAAAATATATAGATAGTGCCAAGGTGATCACAGAAAATTGTTACCAGCAGAATTCTCCTTGGAGTCTTGTCTAGATGAGTGTTCCTTACTTCATTAGTATTTTTCGAGTATGTACTGTAAATATTGAATCATCATATCTTCATCTCTTTGGATAAGTAACAATCTCTAATGACATGGGAGAGAAATCAATTTTCATATAGAGCCATTTCTCATTTTATCACATTGAAAGGCATGGCTCTGTAGTTTGCTATTGATTTTCCTAAGAAAGCATAACTTCAGATCTATGGGGTTCATGTACTATTGCAAGAAAAATTTCAAAAAGTTGACATCACATGCAAAGCTGGCAACTAATGTTGCCCACACTTTTTTCCTTTTAAATAGACAAAGAAAGAATTGTTTGGGCTTTTCATATAGCAAGTTCCTGTATGTAGGGTTGTTTTTTATTTTTTAAGTGTAGTCAAGTCAATGCTGACTCCTGGTGATCCAGCAGCCCTTGGGTTTTCTTGGCAAGGTATGACAAGAAGTAGCTTGCCAGTACTTTTCTTCCAAGGCAATAGTGCCCAAGGTCACAAGGAGTGCTAGTGGGAATTGAACCTAGATCTTTTGGGTGCTAGGTGGTTGCTCTAACCACTATGCTACTCCTCCAATTCTTAGAGTTGTTTTTAAATTAATAGTTAATAAGTCCCTGCTTTGCAAAATTAGGCAAAGTAGCTAATTAACTACTTTGTACCTCAAAACAATCAGCAGCTATTAATTTAAATACATTTACGCACACATAAAAAGGCACATGAAAAATTACTGTTTGCAAAGCCAAAAATGTAGCTTTTCTGTTTAAATTGGAAATAGCATATACAAAAAAATACCCTAGAAACTGTTCACATAACTTTTTTAATATTTGTAAGTTTTCCATAACAAAACATTTTTTGATCATTTTCCTTTAAGCTTATTTGCATAGTAGAAAATCAGCATGTGAAAAAGCTAAATGGTGCATTCAAAAAGGCTGGGGGGGATGTTTGAAACGTTTATCCAGTTAGCAGGACTTGGTAACCAGCAAAATCATGGTGATCCCAATATTCAGGGACACTATCAAAGTAGTGCCATTGAATATCCCCATAGACTTAAGGAAAGATGCCTGGTTAAAGCTGGAACAGTCTAGTGGTCATGGCAGCTCTCTAATTAGTGGTGATATTTAGCAGCTAACTAGATACCGAAACTACATAAAGGCACATGTTTACTAAAGTGCATCAGGTAGTGCAGAACAAACGCATGGTAAGCTTGTGTTTTTACTGTGGTGGGGGCATAGCAGCTGAAGTAGATGCAGGGGGAACAGCTGCAGTAGGGACATACCACTGCGCTATGCACATCACTACTGTGGTAGTTGCAAACATGCGACCACAGCACCTAAGCACAGTGAACACGCTCACAATGCGCATTCAGCCATTGTTAGCCACAAATGCATTATTAGGGCAGCAGTAATCTACAGAACCACTGCAGACTGTAATAAAAAGGCGCCTACCGCACCTACAACCAGTGCAGAATAGAGAGGGATGATTGGAAGTAGATACAAGCGGCTGCACAGCTCAGAGCAATGGGGCGAAGTACAAGAGGGTGGAGCATGCAAATCAGGAAAGCAAACACATGCAGAGAGTCCATGCAGTACCCTTAGCTGTGAGAGATAGGGTGCAAAGGTGGTATCTGAGGTGTAGGGAGCCTTGTATGGGATCAGGTAGGGTGTCCGCAGTGTCCATCATGTGGAATCGCCAACTCATTGTACATATGTATATAGATTATATTGTATATAGGTTATCTTGCTCAGCAACTCCCGAATTTCCCCTCCCCTTGTTACTATGTAAACTTTTCAGGTTGTCATATAAACTGCTTTGACTGTAGGAGAAGGCAGTATAGAGAACTTGTTAAATAAATAAATATGAACCCTCTCACTCTGAGATGCCCAAGGTATCTGTTCACCTACCTACATTGAACACAGTACAAAGCCTCTGGTGTATGGGATCCTCCTCTCAGTGATTTCTCTTTTATGGCTTTGATAGCATCCTAGCCATTGCGGAAGGTGTCCCTCATGTAGAGGAATGTGTCCCTCATGTCAGGTAGTAGAGGCAGCAGATCTAGAGGCCAAACACAGTATGCTCAAAGATATGGGGGGAACACAGAGTCTGGGCATCCTTCCATCCAGCACTTCTACCACACTGGATTCAGTGTCCAGAAGCACCCCCTCCCCAGCTAGGACACTGACCCCCCCTGCACATTGACATCTGCATAGAAGTGGGGGGAGGAAGTGAGGCAGTCCATACAGGGTACAAATGCACCCTGCTTGGGAAGAACACCACAGTGCAAGCCACACACAAGAGTTCCCTAGGCACGTGGAATGCCTCATCGCCATAGAATGGGGGCTGGGGAGGATCAATAAGCAACAAAGCAAACCCCCATTAATAGTTGGAAATATTAAATATGCACTCAGAGTTGGTAGACCTAAGCAATATCCTCCTATGGTCAGAGTGAGTGACTATCTGCCCACAGGAACGTGGCATGATCTTCCCAGGTGCACCTATGCACTTGCCTCCACATGCAGGGTATATGGGGTTTCGCAGTATGTTAAACACCTTATTTGCATGCCCCATCCCTTGATTTTCTCTGCTGGCATCAAATCTGACTATGTTGCCAGTACTGGATGAATCACAGAATACAGACAGGGACCAGACACCCCCATAGCACAACACCAGCACCCCTCTGACATCTATCCAGTACATTTACAGATGTGAACAGCAGTCAGTCAGGACAGTCGTTGAAGCCTCTGTACATGTTTGCCCACAGTCACTCCTAACCTGCAGGTCCTGGCTTTGTGGCTGCTGGGTTGTTGTGATCCACTGACACAGCAACTTCACCATGCAGCCCCACCTAACAGGTGGCCCAGGCAGGAGCCTAGGTAGTCTGCTTACATTGCCTATTTGCCCTTTTTTTTTCCTTCAGCGTATTTGCCTTGTTTCTGTCCTTCATATTTCCTAACACTCACGCAGGAACCACACATTTGCAACACACTAACAAGGCAGAAGCAACTACTGCCTGGTCAGAGGCAGGTTTTTATTTATTTATTTACATTCTCTTATATACCGCGCTATTCTGCATCAGTGCAGTTTACATTGAACAAACTGGAATAACATTGAACAGGGCGTTCAAATCCCACTAGAGGACAGCAACCTTGGGCCGCAAGGACTGGGGTTTCTGGTCCCACAGGTGCTCCTTGTGGTCTTGGGCAAGCCACTTAACCCTTCATAGCCCATGTTCCCCGTAAAATAGTTATCTCCAAGTTATAATGCCCTGTTCAATGTAATTTCAGTTTGTTCAATGTAAACCACACTGATGCAGAATAGCACAGTATATAAGAGAATATAAATAAATAAATACTGTATTTTATAGGTTGTATGCAAATTTGCCTAGTCAGGCCACACTCTATCCAAACTCTGCCCATGTATATGCCTACTGGCAAAATATACACCATCATGCCAAAGTGCATATGTTCATACCTGTTGGTATTTTGTAGGAGGTCATTTATACATGTACGAGGCCATAAACATGCAGTAATAACTTTATAAAAATATCTTCTCTGAATTTGCTTCGTCTTTCTCCTCTACAGTGTAATGCCTACCAGCTGCTAAATACTGTAGAAATAAATGAACACTAACGTACTCACCATTTGATTATAAATTCCTTCATTGCTTAAATTATTTCCCAAACTATCGCATGTACATTTTATAACTCGTTATCTTCGACTGCGAATAGGTAATGAGGTTTACATTTGCAATCTGTTTTAAGAGGGCAATAAAGTGATAGAGAATGGGACGATCTTAATTTATAAATATTTATATGAGGTAACTGCAACAATAAATCATTTGTGCTTTACAGATTTCAGTAAAATAAACTTATCTTGTTGAAAGAAGCATTAAGCATACATTTTTCACTGTTCTATGATATAAACATACCAATAGAGCAACACTACACATAGGGGTTCTGTTGGCAACTTTTTCCACTGACTGCACCTTATCTTCAAAAATCAAGATGCAAAGGCTGTAAGCTAATTGTTAGGGAAGTGGTCAGCAAATGTCCCATAGTTAGAGTATGGCTAATACATCTACTACGTGGACCTATATTATATGTATCGGCAGATGACATGTTTTTATCCACAAAATGTTCTAACACATGTAACATGGGCAAACGTGCCCCCTCCCCCTAAAATGGTGCCAGCGCCCGATGCAGATTATTACCCTCAATCCCCAGTTCCAAGTCCCAATATAAATCATTACCCTCCCATCCCCTTACCCAAGTCTTGATGCAGATCATTACCTCCAACCCCCTTCCCAATCCAATCCCCCCACCATAATCCCCTCTGGACGTAATTCCCCCCAACCAAAACTCCCCAATTACAACCTTCCCTCATTTCAATACTCAATGTTCTCTCCATCCCTTGAGAAGTTGGGGCAGCACCCACACTACCTGATTGCTGGTAGCAAGAGGTGGCATCAAATGCACTAACACTATCAGTAGACCTGACAGTACACAAAAACAAACCACATGCTAGCTGTCAGTGTTGGCCATGCCTTATCTGCACATAAGCCACCCTCATTCTGCCGCAGCCCGTACTAAGCAGTTAATGCTGGATTATTACTGCACAGCTATTGTTAGTGCATGGTAACTGTTAGCATGCACCCATACTAATGGTTAGCATGTGCTAAAACCCATGCTAGCTGCTTAATACACTTAAGTAAACATCTCCATAGTATTTTAACTGAAGTATGGTGTGTCAATGTTCATAATCATTGGCACCAAATAAAGATTTTGAAAATGTTTCTCCTTATGAATGCCTCTTTCTATTGATTGATTGATTGATTTAACATAACTTTAGCCTGCCATAATACAACATTAAAGTGCAAATATAAATAACAGGCATGAAAATGGTCAAAAAGAATGAACAGAGTTTTTTTTTTTCATAGTTGTCATTATTGTGCGCCTAGAGTGAATGGCTACAGCTTCGTTGTGCACACTAATCAATTGGGTGTGCATTAATTCATAATATATATGCATGCACAATTTGCAGACAAGCTTAATTTTTAGATTCCTAAACAAATGATTAAAAGAGCTTGAAAAGCACATGCCTAATAGATAAGCAAGAACAGATATAGCGTAGTTACTCACCTGTAGCAGGTGGTCTCTGGGAACAGCAGGAATTTAGTCTTCATATATGGGTGACATCGGTACCAACGGAGCATGGGCGGGAACACTCCCCAGCGTCCAATAGGAAAGCTTTTGGGAGCATCCCACTGCGCCTGTGTCACTGCCTTCCCACCTTCCCAACTCTCCCTCCTCAGTTGAGTGTGTGCCTTCTTGTCACTGCTCATAGTTTTACACATGTAACCCTAGGATAATTTAATAAAAGCCATTTTACATGAAAAAAATCCCTTATAAAATTACCTGAGAACATGCATTAATCACAGTGGCAGGAATATTCAGCAGCGCTAATGCTAATGGTTAGTGCTGTGTAATAGCCCTGGGTGCCACCATTGAATGACCCCACGATAGCCAACTAGCAGTGGGGCATTCCAGGGGTGGACTGAAGGAGGAACCTGAGGATAACCAGCTAGCGGTGATATTCAGCCACTAGCTGGTTATCCCAAGGTGGCAAAAGTAAGAAACCTGAAAATTTCACCTAACTTTCACCACCATACCTAACCAGGCAGTGGCTGAACATGGCTGCTGCCCAGTTAGCTGCAGCACTATCCGGACAACCCAGATATGGGTTTGCCAACATTTTTAATATGAAAATCCTGCCACCTGTGGCTAGCCATGCTTTGCCCATGCCTGCCTCCTGTCCCACTCATATATATAACTTGTGATAAGGAAGCTTATCATAGCTCAGGAAGGAGCTATAGAAAAGGTGAAGTGACTCTGAACAAGCAACCTGTCAGTTCTGGTAGAAATAAGAAAACAGAATTTTCCCATAAAAGACTACCAGTCCCAGAATGCACCAGGTTTCCAACAGCCATTAGAGGAGCTGAAGTGGGGAAACGTGTGTTCAATCAGGAGGGCTATGAGGTAATCCCCAAGCACTCATCTCAAAGGGCAGGGCCTGACTCAGCACAGCTGCGCTGTGCTAGGGTGGAGCACTCATCAAAGCAGAATAAAGGTAGAGTTTAGTCTACAGAGAATCATCATCATCCTCAGGATCAGCTTGGAGATCCTCATCTTGGACATCTGCATCATCGGGAGGATCATCAGAAGCAGAAGCCAAACCGGACGGACAGAGAGGGCAAGAAACCCTTTGGAAGAAAGAAGAGAAAAGCCTTTGGGAGATCTAAAGGAGTCCAGAGCAGTACGTATACTGGAAGGCATTCCAAGGGCCAGCATACACCATTGGACTGGGGAAAGCCAGAGGAATGGTGCTGCAGGGCTAGGAATCTCCAGACGGTACCTGTGAGGGAGACGGCTGCACGTGGAAGGGACCCTAAGACCCGTGCCAGAAGGTATGTGAAGAGAGATCCAGTGTCCAGGGATCTGGATTGGAAGGCTGGACATAAGAACTGGACTACATACTGGCCAGGCTATTTAGAGAGGAACTCTAACAGCAATGGAAGCTCAGGTATGAACACTGATCTATGCCCTAGCTATAACATTGAAAGACAGCAGGGAAACAAGTATTCTCCTGAAAGTGCTCCATTGAGAAATTCCTCTGTGCCAATCTCTGATATTGAACCCATGATTGTTGAAGAAGGGGAAGGAGCGGTCTTAGATACAGGCTGTGAATATATGGATTGCTCTCTGTCTAAACTCCTTTGGTAATTTTCTGTTACAAAGTACAACAACCATCACAAAGAAATACTAACTTGTTCTTTAATCTACTCAGAAAAGCTCCTGAAGTAGGATTTGAGCCACGCAGTAGAAAGCAAGCCAGCTAAGGGGTTTCAGCTGGGTAACTGCTAGCAATTGAGCCTTACCTAATTGCTTGTGAGCTCTGAGGAAATCACTTCTGAATCTATGTGTGAAGATATAAGAAGTTAACCTGAAAAGAACAGTTTTTCCCTTCTTTGTGGGTTTTGCTTGTTGTTTGAAACACTGCTAAGAAAATATTAGCTAAAGCCTACAGAAAAGACCAGTTTGTTACCAACCAGGTCTTTATTCTTTTGCTTTGATTGCCTGACAAGTTCAGCTGTTGTTTTCCTGATTTTGTTTTTCTAAGTTTAACACTGAAAGCAAGTATCCTGTTTTATGTGCTACCAAGCATATCTGTGTTGGGAGAAATAACCCCATAAATAAATATCTTATTGGCTTTACACTCAAGCACAACTAATTATTGTGAGCAGCTGTGTCTGGTGTGAATGGACTGCATTTCCCACAATCCCTTGCAAATCATATTGATATATGCACTTGCCAAGACTGTGAACATTCTCACCCAGGCAGCCGTCTGACAAACTGTATAGAGCAATGGTGCAAGCAGGGCCAGCCCAAGGGTTTCTGCCACCCTAAGCTGCCACCTAACTCGCCTAGTGGACAGTCCGACCATTGGTGCAGGCTAACCTTTTGAACAAGAAAAACCCGACACCTTTGCTCCATGCCTTTCCTTTGCCATGCCCCTACCCTTCCATAAATTAATCATAGAAACATGACAGCAGATAAAGACCATACAGCCTAGCCAATCTGCCCTTCCATATCAACTACTACAGTCCATCTTTGTCCTATAGAGATATTCTGTTTGTCCCATGCTTTCTTGAATTCATATACTGTACTCATCTCTACTACCTCCACTGGGAGACTATTCCATGCATCTACCAATCTCTCCTTAAAGAAATAGTTCCACAAATTACTCCTGATTGTATCTCCTTTCACCTTCATCCTATGCTCTCTCGTTGTAGAGCTTTCTTGCAATTGAAAGAAGCTCTCCTCCTGTGTATTTAAGCCATTGAGGTATTTAAACACCTCTATCATCTCTCTCCTCTCCCATCTTTCTTCCAAAATATAAATATTGAGATCTTTTCATATGTCCTCATATGCCTTAAGATGAAGCCCACTAGCCATTTTGGTAGCCACCCTCTGCACTGACTCCATCCTGTTTATATTCTTTTTCAGGTGCAGTCTCCAGAATTGCACACAATACTCTAAATTAAGTCTCACCAAAGGCTTACACAGAGACACTATCACCTCCTTCTTAATGCTAGCTATACCTATTCCTGTACACCTAAGCATCTTTCTGGCTTTTGCCGTTGCCTTTTCTACCTGTTTAGACACCTTAAGATCATCAGGAACAATCATAGTAACATAGTAAATGACGGCAGATAAAGACCAGTATGGTCCATCTAGTCTGCCCAGCAATATGACAGGAGTAAGTGCACCCCTACCCATGTCTTTGCTTAGTGGTGCACCCACCAGGAGCAGGTGCACCCCTCCCCATGTATTCAACCCTCCCCATATCTTTGTTTCTTTGTTTGTTTAGGGGTGAATACACCGCTCCTCCCCCCATCGCTCCATGTAGGACACCCCTATTTGTTGAGAAATTAGATGGTTCCGTTTATTTTGATTTAATCTTGATGCTGTAAAGTGATCCACAGTGTCTGTCCCAGGACACTTTGAATTCCGTCACTGTGTTTGTCCCCACCACCTCCTTCGGGAGGGATTCCAAGCATTCACCACCCTTTCAGTAAAAAAGTATTTCCTGACATTGCCTTTCAATTTACCACCTTGCAGCTTCATGTTATGCCCTCTAGTTTTACATCTTCCCCGCCTCTGGAAGAGGTTTGTTTGTTCATTATTTCTCTTTAAGTATTTAAAGGTCTGAATCATATCTCCCCTATTCCTCCTATCCTCCAAAGTGTACATATTTAGGCCTTCAAGTCTCTCCTCATAAGGCTTCTGATGCAGACTCCAAATCATTTTGGTCGCCTTCTTCTGAACTGCTTCCATTCTTTTTACATCCTTTGCAAGATACGGTCACCAAAACTGAACACAGTATTCCAAGTGAGGCCTCACCAGAGACTTATACAGTGATACTAGTACCCCTTCCTTTCTGCTGGTAATTCCTCTTCAAATGCAGCCCAACATCCTCCTGGCTTTTGCCACTGCCTTGTTGCACTGTTTTGCCACCTTGAGATCTACAGAAATAATCACACCGAGGTCTTTCTCCTGCTCCGTGCACACCAACCTCTCTCCCCCTATCGTGTACATTTCCCTTGGATTTCTGCTACCCAAGTGCATAACACTGCACTTCTTCACATTAAATCTTAATTGCCAAGCATCAGACCATTCCTCCAGCTTTTGCAGATCCCTCCTCATGTTAAGCACTCCCTCGGGGGAGTCCACTCTGTTGCAAAGTTTCATGTCATCTGCAAAAATACATACTTTTCCATTCAGTCCTTCAGCAATATCACTTACAAATACATTTAACAGTACCAGGCCTAGGACCGAACCCCGAGGCACCCCGCTAATCACTTTCCTTTCATCCGCGTGAGCTCCATTTATCATCACCTTCTGTCGTCTGTCAGTCAACCAATTTCTGATCCAGTTTACCACCTTGGGACCCATCCCCAAACTACTGAGTTTATTGATAAGCCTCCTATGAGGGACAGTATCAAAGGCTTTGCTGAAATCCAGGTAGATGACATCCATCACGTGTCCTTGATCCATTTCTCTGGTTACCCAGTCAAATAACTCAATGAGATATGTCTGGCAAGATCGTCCCTCGGTAAAACCATGTTGCCTCGGATCCTGTAACCCGCTGGTTTTGAGAAAGTTCACTATTCGCTCTTTCAGGAGCGTCTCCATTACTTTTCCCGCCACCGAGGTAAGGCTCACGGGCCTGTAGTTCGACACTTCTTCCCTGTCACCACTTTTGTGTAGAGGTACAACATCAGCCATTCTCCAGTCCTGATGAACCTCTCCTGTTTCCAAGGTTCTGTTGAAAACATCCTTTAACGGCCCTGCAAGAACCTCTCTGAGCTCTTTCAGTATCCTGGGATGTATCCCATCCGGTCCCATGGCCTTGTCCACTTTCAGTTTTGCAAGTTGTATCTACCTCATTCCCATTTTTATATTTGGGAGTCACAAGTGGTCCTTCTCCAGGATTTTCTTTAGTAAAAACAGAGCAGAAGTATTTGTTTAGTAATTTTGCTTTATCAATGTCATTTTCCACGAGTCCGTTTCCAGCACTTCTGAGTCTTGCAATTCCACCTCTGATATTCTTCCTTTCCCGAATATACCTGAAGAAAGTTTTGTCGCTGCACTTAACATCTTTAGCCATCTTTTCCTCTGCCTTTGATTTTGCTATCCTTACTTCTCTTTTTGTCTCCTTGAGTTTGATCCTGTATTCATTTCTGTGCAAGCTTTTAAATTTTGCGAAAGCTGTGTTTTTTGCCCTTATTTGAGCAGCCACTTCTTTGGAAAACCAAATAGGTTTCCTTCTCCTCTTGTTTTTATTTACTTTTCTTACATATTTATCTATTGCCCCTTTTATTGCCCCTTTTAGTTTAGCCCATTGCAATTCCACTTCCCTTATCCCCTTCCACCCTGTCAGCTCCTCCTTTAGGTACTCGGCCATTTTATTGAAGTCAGTGTTTTTGAAGTTTAGGACTTGACCTTGCTATGATTGGATTGCACCTTGGCTTTTATCTCAAACCACACCGTGGGATGATCACTGTGGCTCACAGGGGCACTCACGCAGACATTAGACACGCTATCACTGTTGGTGAGCACCAAATCCAGCGTTGAGCTCTCCCTGGTTTGTTCCATCACCATTTGTCTAAGTAATGCATCTTGGATAGCATCCACAATTTTTTTGCTTCTTTCCAGATTTGCAGAAGGAGTAATCCAATCCACATCAGGTATATTAAAGTCACCCAATATGATCGTTTCCCCCTTTGTTGCTATTTTGGCAATATCTATAATCAATTTGTTATCTATCTCTTCAATTTGAGTTGGAGGTCTGTAGATTACAGCAGTATGGATGATAGTGCCATCTCCTCTTTCCAACATGATCCAGAGCGCTTCTTCTTTTCCCCATGCACCCTGCATTTCAGTAGCTTTGATATTGCTTTTATCATCTATTAAAAATTATTATCGCCCCACTCTTAACCTATAGAGGTATAGTAATTTCTATTGTGAATGGCAACCAGATCTCAGACTGTACCAGAGCTAAATATCTAGTTTTGGATAAAATCCTAAACTCTTGCTCTCAGATTGCATCAATGATCCGTTTCGTTGCCTTGTTATTACTATTCTTGTCAATTCTTATCAATTCATTAGCTGAATATTATCTTCTTTAAATGAAGCGTATGTACTGACGCTGTCTAGCCCGAACCAGATTTCAGGTATCGCCACTATGAATGCATTTTTAAATAGCGGCATCAAAATACTTATCTGGTTCGGTCAGCTTCCCCCAAGGCCAATCAATGCGCCGTTGCGCTTCACTGGAATGTTTTATCAAGGGGTTGTGTCCATACTCAGCTTTCACATCAGTTGTCGGTTCAACCGAGGCTGTCGTCTTTACTATGTTGTTCTTCACAATTTACTATTGAGACGCCGCGCCTCAATAGTAAATTGTGAAGAACGACATAGTAAAGACACCGCGCCTCAATAGTAAATTGTGAAGAACAACATAGTAAAGACGACAGCCTCGGTTGAACCGACAACTGATGTGAAAGCTGAGTACGGACACAACCCCTTGATAAAACATTCCAGTGAAACGCAACGGCGCATTGGTTGGCATTGGGGGAAGCTGACCGAACCAGATAAGTATTTTGATGCCGCTATTTAAAAATGCATTCATAGTGGCGATACCTGAAATCTGGTTCGGGCTAGACAGCGTCAGTACATACGCTTCATTTAAAGAAGATAATATTCAGCTAATGAATTGATAAGAATTGACAAGAATAGTAATAACAAGACAACGAAACGGATCATTGATGCAATCTGAGAGCAAGAGTTTAGGATTTTATCCTAAACTAAATATTTAGCTCTGGTACAGTCTGAGATCTGGTTGCCATTCACAATAGAAATTACTATACCTCTATAGGTTAAGAGTGGGGCGATAATAATTTTTAATAGATGATACCAGCCAGTATAAATCATTCCGGAAGGTGATCAATTTTTGTTTTTGATATTGCTTTTGACATACAAGGCTACTCCTCCCCCTTTTCCATTTTCTCTGTCTCTTCTGAATAGATTATAGCCAGGTATGGCTATATCCCAATCATGTGATTCATTAAACCATGTTTCTGTAATGGCCACAATGTCCAAGTCCTTTTCCACCATTAGGGCTTCCAGGTCCGGACGTTTGTTGGCTAAGCTTCGAGCATTTGTGCTCATTGCTTTCCAGCATTTAACTGGCTTGTGTGTATTTTGCCTTGATTTTATTCTACCCACTTCTTCCCAGTTGCTTTTGATGTGTTGTTTAAAAGTGTGGTTGTTTCTGTTATTCTGCTTTTGCAGGGGGTGACGTCCAGAACTTGACCTTCCCTGTCCGTCACACCCTTCTAGTTTAAATGCAAATCGACATACTGCCTGAATTTTTCACGTAGGATTCTTTTCCCTGCGACAGAGAGGTGTAGCCCATCAGCACAGTATAGTTTCTTGTTGGTCCATGTGTTTTCCCAGTCACCAATAAATCTGAATCCTTCTCATTTGCACCAGGTCTGGAGCCATGTATTAAAGCTGTTAATGTGATTTAGCCTTTTTGCCCCCTTACCTACAGCAGGTAGAACTTCTGAGAATGCTACAGTGTTAACAATGGACTTGAGTTTTTCTCCCAGAGATTGGAAGTCCTTTTGGACTGTAGAGGCACTATTTCTAGCCAGGTCATTTGTACCCAAGTGGATGACAACATCAAGTTTGGAGTGTTTGCTTTCCACGCTAAGTACATCAATAATTTGGTTTGTATTCCTGCCGGCTAAGGAGCCTAGGAGGCATTTGACTTTCTTCTCTCCTTTGAACTGTGTTCCCAAGTTGGTTTCTCTGATGATGGAATCTCCAAGTAGTAGTAGTTTTCTGTTTGGTGAGTTTTTCATATTTGGTGCTTTAGCAGGAGATTGGGCATTGACTGACTCCTCTAAGGGCCGTTTAGTTTCTTTGGATAGGGCATCCTCATTAACCAAGGCAGAGAATGCATTATGCAGGGATATCTCTTGGTGCATAGGATGTTTATGTGTCACAGATTGCAATCTACCTGAACCCACTGTGATCCATTTGTTCCTGGTGTGTTTGACTCTTTGTGGGAGCAGTGGTGGACTTTGTTCAGTCTGTATCCTAGAAGAGGTGCGCTTCATTGCAGTCAGTTCTTCCCTCAGTAGAGACAATTCTTTATGCATGGCAGGCAGGTCTTCTCTTAGTAGAGTCAATTCGTTATACATGGCAGATGACCTTCGGCACATAGGACATGCTCTTAGGCTCCAAATGATTCTTCTGGGAATGAAAGTACCGCAGGTATTGCACTGAATACAAGACATGCTGGTTAAGAGAATGTGGGTGTATCCCAATGTATTGGCCACTATATAGGCAATGCAGCCCCAGGGGTGGGCGGGAACCCAAGTGTCCCTGCCCCAGTAGGCTTATACCTGAACTGTGGGCATACTCAGAAGCTGTTAAGGCTTCACAAGGAAATCAAGCAGTTTGACTATCCCCAAACGTAATGTAGGACCAGCAATTAGCAATTTTCCCAATACCTAAAGTTTAACCAACCCTTAGTATTCTATATTTGCAATAAAAAACCAGCAGAGATAGAAAGGAATTAGCTTATCTGTGTCTTGTTTAGCTCTGGCTTTTCAGACTGGCTGAAAGCACCCCTAGGTCTCATTCTTCTCTCATGGACAGAAGTACTTCACCCCCTATATTATATTGCTCCCTTCTAAAAATGTCAAAGAATAACCAAGCAGAAAAGCCTAAAAAGCAAAGGTGTCATAGAAAAGAAACCATATCAAGCAAAATATGTGGCAACCATCACTTACACAAAAGGGGTGCTTAGGGGTGTGTGTATGTGTGTATGAGTTAGTAAACAATCAATAGTTTCTACTAATAGGTCTACTATTACATTAACTCGTCTTAGTTTTGTTTAGTGTTATGTATAATGTTTTATGTATCTTATGTTATTTTGTAACCTTCCATTTGTAATGTGACCACTTTGATTGTAGGATAAGGTGGGATACAAATCTGTCTAAATAAATAAATAAATGTGTGTATATGTAAATCTGAGGTGGAGACTGAGTGCCTATGCGTGTGTGAGGTGTGTGTGCGAGTGATACGAAGGTGGGAAAGGACCGGCTCAAGGAGATGAGGTGCCCAAGATGAACCTCATCCCTTGCGCGCCCAACCCCTCCCCCCCTCCTCATAGCTCCCCTTGCTACCACTGCCATCCCTCTCTGGGACCGACAGCAGAAGCAGTAGCCACAAACAGCCTCGCAGAGCTTACCTTCATGCTTCGGCGCCACGGGGCTGTTTGCTTCCTCCATTCTTTGATGCCCGATGCCAACTTCCCATGCAAACAGGAAGTCAGCATCGAGAGTCAGAGAGGGGTGAAAGCAAACAGCCCTGCAGTTCTGAAGCTTGAAAGTAAGCTCCACATGGCTGTTTGCAGCTACTGCCATTGTTGTTGGCCCCAGAGATGGGTGACACCGGCAGCAATGGGTGCCCCAGAGGGTCGACATTCTAGTTTGCCCAGTGGCAGCCCTGGTCCTAGATGCAGAGGTGGGTTGCCTGTGCGTGTATGTGTATGTAGTGTGGAGTTGGAGTATGTGTCTGTTGTGTAGAGGTGGGTGCCTGTGAATGTGAGTGTGTGGCGTGCTCTGGGCACTCTTCCCTCCCCTCTTCAACCTCTCTCTCCTGTTGACTCCCCTACTCTCTTCTCCTTCCAGATTCTCTCCCTTTCAGCAAACCCCCTAGCACTCCCATCCCCTGCCCTAAAATCCCAGCCCCATACTCCCTTTTTCTAAGCCCACTGCCCTGTTAAATTTTCCCTGCCTTCTCTAACTTACTTCCTCCTCCTCCCTCCCACAGATCCTTTTTGTTGCTGCAGGTAATGCTGGCCTTCCCTTTCCTTCTGCCATGGAATCCGATACTGCAGGCAATCACTGGCTTTCCTCTTCCCTCTGTCCATAGGAACCCGATCTCCCGTGGGCAGAGAGAAGAGATCTTTGCTGCAATTGTGGCAACGCTCCTCTCTTCTGCTCATGGGAGATGGGGTCCTCGTGGGCAGACAGCATGCATTTAGGCTGCGATTGCGGCAGGACTCCTCTCTTCTGTCCATGGTGGGATGGAAGGTGAGGAAGCCAGCTACATGTTCCCACTAGAGTCCCCCCCCCATCCAAAAAAAAATGGCTTTACAAATGCTGATTATAACTCTCAGCTGACAGCTGACCTATCCATATAAAAACCGGCCAGGCTAATTGAAAACTGTCCAGTTCGCAACCCTACCCAAATATTCAATACGAGTGGCCGGATATTGCCCCAGCATTGAATATCTGGGTTTAAATTTCAACAGTGATGGCTAGCCACCCTCACTGAATACCCCTTCCTATGAATACAAATTCAAGAGAATAAAAACAAAAGCACATCTGTTGTAAATAATGTTAGCAATTATGTGAAAAGTATATTATTGTTTTATCTTGTGAAATTATGTTATATTGTGAATGTCTGAAAATAAAAGGTATTCAAAGAGTATCCTGATGTTGTGTGGTCTCTTGAGGAAGCATCTGAGAAAAGCATTTCAGGCTGAACATTGATCTCCTGCCTGCAAATTCAACATTGATTTTAAAATGTTACTGGTTAATGTGTTTGCAGTGTTACTCCATTTAGATAGCTGGATGGTATAAAAGGCTATTTGTTGTTGTCTATTTGCTGATAACACATAATCAAAGAAGTATGTTTAACACCACTGCCGGAGTCTGATTGGCTGTGGTGGAGGAAGGGGGTGCAGGAAGAGAACAAATAGTTTGCGATGGAATAAGGGACTTGTGCTTGATTTTAGGAAGCATGGTGGCAGTAGATGGAGTTTGAGGTTTATAGGTAGGATTGTCGTTCACGCTCAGGACTAGATCAACTAAAAATTGCTATCATATTAGTCTGCACTTAAATGCATTAATGCTCATTGCTGGAGTCACGTGATGACCAGCTACCGAGCTCCCTAAAATTCCTCTCTAGAAACTAGTATACAGCTGAAAAAGAGCAAAACCAGTTTTAAATACTGACTATACTCGGCATCCCAAAGTAGATGGCCCAACTAGAGGAACTGTGCAGGCAGAGACATGGCACAGAGAACGAAAAAGCAAGTCTTAGAGAAGAGGAGAACTGAGCAGCCAGTGCTTACAGAGAAGGTAGCATGGAAACATGACACAATGTGTCACAGTGTTTACTTGAAGATAAAATAACACAGTTGAAGGCAACACTTAATGATATGAGAGACACGCTGAACACTCAGGGCAGTAAGATAATGGCAAATGAGCAGTGAATCATGGCTCAGGATATGGTAACGGAGGAGTTAAGAGGACAAGTAAAGTGATTAAGGCAGCAAAACGCACAGTTGGCAAAGAGAGTGGATGACCACAAGAACAGGATCCACTGGATAAACATCCGAATAGTGAGCATCTCTGAGACAGTGAACAATATGGATCTAATGAACTTTAGCAAGAAGAAATTACTGGAACTGTTAGACCTGGAGGCAAGCATGTGGTCTCTAAAATGTGAGCGTGTCCATAGGCTAAGACCACACGTGAAGCAGATGGAAGACTGCAGTAGGTCATAGCAAGAATTTTTAATGTAATGGAGAAAACAGCATTTAAAAAAGCTTAAAGTTATTATTCAAGGATGTTTTGGCCCAGGTCACAGCACAATGCAGGGCAATGTCTCCATACTGTTCAAAGTTTTTCAACCGGGGAATCCAGCGACTGTTAAGGGAGAGAGCAAATAAACAATGAGTATGTTGGTGGACTGGTAGCTGGACTTGAATGATGGGTGTGGTGATGAATTAAAGGCATGAGTGATTTGATTTGGGGCTGCCTGAGGGCCTAAGTTGGATATGCAGTAATGAACATAATTTATGAGAAACATACAGAATACAAGTTGAAGAAATGGACTTTGTGAACATCAGTGCATAACGGCCTGGAAGTGGTGATTGAATGGCAAGGATGCGGCAGAGAAGGACTGATAACACGGTGGCATGGCGGTATGTGAGTGCACCTATTTGAATTGGACTAAGAATTGAAGGGAGCATGATTTGCCAGAGTCAGGATAGAATCTGCCCCAGGAATTAAGTACTAAAACATATTGGCTGTGAGGTGACCCTTATAGAATAGCAGGATTGTGACCAAACAAGCTGTTTATAGCACAGGGATGATGAACTCCAGTCCTGGAGTGCCACAGTCCAGCCTGGATTTCAGGATGTCCCTTATGAATATTCATGAAATATATTTGCATACAAAAGGAGGAAGTGGATGCAAGTACATCTCATGAATATTCATTAGAGACATCCTGAAATCCAGGCTGAATTGTGGCACTTCAAGACAGGAGTTTGCCATCCCTGTTATAGCCATTGTGGAGTGTAAGAGTTCTGCGAAGGGGAGTCATGAAGAGCATTGTGGACTACATACTGTAGAATGGACTGGGGGGGGGGATGGATTGTGAAATCTGGTAAAATAAGAGGTGCTGGGGGAGGAAGTGACGTCAGCCAAGCCTATAGCAGCTTAGGGACTTCACGTCCCTGGCTCGCGCAAACTAAGGCATTGATAGTAGCTACCTGCAGCATGATTAAGGTGATTCTGGTTCATGTGAAAGGTCAATGTGTGATGGTTGTGAAGGTTAAAGCATCAGAAGGTAAGGAAAAGCCCAGAGTGTCTCACCATCTGGTCTGTCCATATGCAGAGTCGCCTGTAAGCATGACGTCAATGGAATCCGATGTGGAAGATGGAGGAAGCGGAGGGCAGAGTTCAATCACATTTTAATTAAGCAAGGATTTCAGCGGAGCTTTGAAGAGCTGGCCACTGAATTCTGAATAATGAGGGAGGATGTGTTGAACAAAATCAATGATATTCATGGTGATATCCGGGAACTCAAAGGCCACATGGAGGAAGTGAAGACTAAGGTAGAGGAGCATGTTGAAGCTCTTAATGACCTGCAATGTGTGGTTGACAAGCACAAACAGCAGGCCTCGAAGCTCATTAAGAAACTAGATGACATTGAAAATAGAAGCCAGCGTGCTTTCGGGGTGTGCCCAAAGCTACTGATGAGGAAAATGTAGAGTCTGTAGTGAGAGTCATCTGTAAAGAACTGTTGAAGGGGAGGATCAGGAATCCCAGGTAGCAGCAATGGAAATTGAAAGAGGCCATTGGGCCCTGGGTATACCCCATGGAAATAAGCCAAGAGGCATTATTGTATGATTCTTACGATTTTCGGATGCAGAGTTGCTGCTGCGGAGAAGCTGGAAAAAGAGGAGCATCCTGTTTGGAGATGCGCAAATAGCATTGGAAGCAATGGATAGCACTAAGGACCAAGTTTGGTGAGCATGGGCAGATGAACATAAGAACATAAGATATGCCATACTGAGTCAGACTAAGGTCCATCAAGTTCAGTATTCTGTTTCCAACAGTGGCCAATCTAGGTCACAAGTACCAAGTAGTTTCCCCAAAAGACACAGGTTCCACGATGCATGAATTGGGTCATGCAGTGGATATTCTGGGTCCCTTTTAGATTTCATGAGATGTCAGTTTTGGCTAACATTTTATGAGAGCAGTAATAAAATCAGCAAACTGTTAGCATTATATTTGCATAAGTTGCAAGCGGGAAAGATGGTGCAGGAATTTTGGGGAAAGGATGATTAGCATTATGATAAGTCAGGGCTACTTTTGCTGATTTTCTTGAGCAATTATATTGAGAGTGGGAAGAGGCATGTAGAACAAAATACATGCAAAATACAGGCAAGCCAGTCAACAAATGCTGGAAAGCAATGAACACAAATGCTTAAAGCCTAGCCAACAAAGTTCCTGACCTGGAAGCCCTAATAGTGGAAATGGACTTGGACATTGTGGCCATTACAGAAACATGGTTTAATGAGTTGCATAGCTATAGCTGTCTATAATCTATTTAGAAGAGCTAGAGAGAGTAGAAAAGGAGGAGGAGTAGCCCTATATGTCAAAAACAATATTAAAGCTACTGAAATGCAGGGGACGTGGGGAAGAAAAGAAGCGTTGTGGATTGTGTTGGAAAGAGGAGATGGCACTATCATCCATACTGTATAGTCTAAAGGCCTCCAACTCAAACTGAAGAAATAGATAGTGAATTGATTATTGATATTGCAAAGATAGCCACGAAGGGGGAAGTGATCATATTGGGTGACTTTAATCTACCCGATGTGGATTGGCGTGTTCTTTCTGCAGATCTGGAAAAAGTAAAAAAAATTGTGGATGCCTTCCAAGATGCATTACTTAGACAAATGATGATGGAACCGACCAATGAAAACTCGATGCTGGATTTAGTGCTCACCAACAGAGATAGCGTGTTGAATATCTGGGTGGGTGCCAATGTGAGCAGCAGCGATCATCACACGGTGTGGTTTGAGATAAAAGGATAAATGGAGGTCTTAACCCCGATGGAACGGGAATGGGTTAGAGGTGGAGATAATGACCCAGGAGGTGCAGTAAACCATTGAGGCCCTATCTATGGGGAAAGCACCTGGAGTCAATGGGTTTACCCCTGAGTTTTATAAGAAATTTGGGATGCAATTAGCTCTGCTATTGGCAGAGGTTTTCAAGACAATATTAAAGGGTGGCTAGTGGGTGTTCTGGACCAGCGGCTGTAGGGAGAGGGAGAACATGCAATTACTTGACTGTCACCACAGACTATGTGGGCATGGGGCAGTGTGGTCACATGGCATCCCTCCTTGCACAAATGGCCACAGATATGGCATCACCATAGTCTGCTCACTGAAACTCATCCACAGTTGCTGTCCATCAGCTGCACAATACCCCTCAGCTCTACTACCTGCGGATTACCACCCAGCGCATCCTGTACCTGCCTCTGCTGAAACCTGCTCCCATAGGCATTGTATAGTCTGGGGCCACTGCCGCTGCATGGTCCAGAACCTCCACTTCAATGCCTTCAGTGTGCGTCGGACTCCGAATTCATTTTGGGGTGGAGGACACAGATCACATTAGTCTCAATGTTCTGGGCCCTGGTACCATGGCTGTCTCATACAGAGGACAAAGATGCCATACCAGTCACACACTGTGCAGCTGCATGCACTGTGGTGCTGTGGTGGGTGCATAAGGGACCGCCAACAGCATCAGGTGTACTCCTCCTCATTATGCATTGATTCTGTTTTGAGCCTCATGTGGACAGTTGCAGCAGGCCACGGCACACAGCTCCATCATTGTGTTCATCATCCTCATGACACACAGTGCTGCAGGTGGCCCTATCCATATCACCCTGTTCCCCTGCTGTGGTGTGTTGCTCATGCTATCGTCTCTGCTGCCTATCTGTCAGCTGGGGGCGCCATCGCTCCATCCTACTTTGGGTATTCAAGTGCATACTGTTTTGTGCTGCCAGTGATGGCAGTGTGTGCCCTTTGCAGGGCCGGACAGTCCTGCCACATGACCTTGCCTCTGTGCACAGCCCCCTGCCTGTGCCCTGACCCACCATCCCTGCATGCCCACGCATTCCCACTACTAGACCTCTGTTTGTGTGTTAGCTGTGGCCTGCACCTCTGCTCCTCCCCCTTTTCTATGCCCCCTGTCCCTGCCGATCCTATTAGCTACTCATCAATGCAGTCAGAGCTGTATGCCCCTCCAAATGGCTGTGGAGAGGTGCAGGTTGGCCCCTCTGCTGCTCCTGGGATACAGCACACCCTCATGTTTTAGGACCATCCTGGCCAAGGCTTCTGTCTCATTGGGGATGAAATTCACTCTCCTCCAGGCAGCAATTCAGATGATGTTTATCAGCCAAGCCAGAGGGAGCTCCTGCACTGGTAGGGCGTGTTTTCAACCTACCCATGTAGGGGACATGAATCCCCTGCATCCACGTGGATGTGCAGGCCCAGGTAGTATTCGCTGGTTGTCAGCATCCCTTTCTCTTTCCTGTGGAATGGTGCGGCAATGGGCCACTCCATTTCAGGGCACTGCATGGGTATATGCATCACCCCGGGTAGCAGTTCGCCGGCGTCAATTGTCACGGCCTCACCACCCGCCTCTAGCTTAGAGGGGCGTGGTTAATGGAGGAACTTCCCGCAATCCGCTTTAACCAATTATTTCCCTGCAGTGTCCTCTGGGAAATGTAGTCTTGATTTGTTAAGCTGTATGGGTGCGTCAGGCAGAAAGTTGTAGTCAGGCTCAACACGGTAAGGCAAATGACAGAAATTTATTTTGTACACTATGATTCGAACATACCACATACAGGATCATCTGTTCAGGATTCTTTGAGGTAGAGCTTTGTCCATAAAACAAACTCAAACACAAAAATGGCTGTTCTAAGGTTCTCTATAGTTTAGGATATACAGTCTTTAACAGCAAGGATATTGCATTCCTTTCTAGCCTTGCTGGCTAAAGCACAAAAACTAATCAAATTTAATGTCTGTGGTAGTTTAACTTCTATTCAGCTTCAAATCTTTCTTGGCTACCTTCCAAACAAAAGGGTAGAACCCAGGGTCAAAACACAACGTTCTTCTCATAGCTACTTTAGCTTACCCCAGTGTCATCATTCAGGCAGCAGGTGGTTAACAAGCTTATCACAGTTCCTGGCTTGCTCCTTAGTCCCCGTAAACTTCCCATTTGCAAACACGCGGGAATCACAGCCACCCTGCTTGTTGACTATGGGTACCTTCTTTCCCTGAAGACTTTCTTTCAAGATAGCTCTTTTTCTCTACTTTCCCATGTTTAAAGCCTGGCAAAAGGAACAATCCATGGGAGTGTCCTCCTCATTCAGCTCCACCTCGGGCTCTCCCAGCTGCATGGATTCTGAGTCCCCGTCTGGCTCACAGTGCTCAGCTAACAGCCTCCCGGGGGATCCTGGAGTCCCTTTTGTTTCTGGCCACAATCTCGATTGCAGACATGCTATATGCCATTTAGCACTTTCTTCTCCTGGAAGCTCAGTTCCTCTGCTCTGCTCAGCACTAGTCAAGCTTCCCTTGCCTGTGCCTTTGTTCGTGTCAGGCTAGCTTCCTGCTTCTCTTTCCCCTTCATGATTGTCTGGCATAGGTTTATATTTCCAGGGCTCTAGCTCCAACTCCTCCCTTCCCAGGTGACAGTAATCAGCCTGACTTTGGCTACCTGAGTGCTTGGAGAATTCCCTGCCATAGGGGTTCTGGGCCCTATATCCTCTCTCCCTCATTCCACCAGGGGGTGCATGAAACGTGGGCAATGTGGAAACATAGAAACATAGAAACATGATGACAGAAAAAGACCACATTGCCTATCTATTCTGTCCTTCCATATCAACAACTACAACAGTCCACTTTTTATCTTTAGAGATCCTCTGTGTTGGTCCCATGCTTTTTTGAATTCAGTTACTGTCCTCATCTCTACCACCTCCACTGGGAGACTATTCCATGGATCCACTACTCTTTCCGTAAAGAAATATTTCCGCATATCACTCCTGAATCTATCTCCCTTCACCCTCATCCCATGTCCCCTCATAGCAGAACTTGCTTTCAATTGAAAGAGGCTCTCTCCCTGAACATTTATGCCACGGAGGTATTTAAACATCTCAATCATATCACCTCTATCCCGCCTTTCCTCTAAGGTGTACATATTAAGATCCGTAAGTCTGTCCTCATATGCTTTATAATGAAGCCCACTAATCATTTTAGTAGCCACCCTCTGTACCGACTCCATCCTGTTCACATCCTTTTGAAGGTGCGGTCTCCAGAATTGCACACTATACTCCAAATGAGGTCGCACCAAAGACTTATACAGAGGCATTATCACCTCCTTTTTTCTGCTAGCCATTCCTCTCCGTATGCACCCAAGCATCCTTCTAGCTTTTGCCGTTGCCTTTTCTACCTGTTTAGCTACTTTAAGACCATCAGACACAACCACGCCTAGGTCCCGCTCTTCTTTAGTGGACAAAAGTACTTCACCTCCTATACTGTATTGCTCCCTTGGATTGCTGCAGCCCAAATGCATGACCTTACATTTTTTAACATTAAATCCCAGCTGCCAAATTCTAGACCATTCTTCAAGCTTAGCTAGAT
The DNA here is from genome assembly GCA_033557465.1 of Ichthyophis bannanicus. Classification (NCBI taxonomy): domain Eukaryota; kingdom Metazoa; phylum Chordata; class Amphibia; order Gymnophiona; family Ichthyophiidae; genus Ichthyophis; species Ichthyophis bannanicus. The sequence goes on from CM066035.1 coordinate 366,754,200, forward strand.
CCCTCCTCATGTTATCTACACCTTCCTGGGTTTCTACTCTATTGCAGATTTTGATATCATCTGCAAAGAGGCAAACCTTAACCGACAGCCCTTCCGTTATATCACTAACAAAGATGTTAAAAAGAATCGGACCAAGGACAGATCCCTGGGGCACACCACTGGTAACATCCTTCTCCTCAGAGTGAGCTCCATTTACTTGTACTCTTTGTTGCCTCCCACCCAACCAATTTCTAACCCAAGCAGTAACTTTAGGGTCCATCCCTAGGGTGCTCGGTTTGTTTATAATTCGCCTGTAAGGAACAGTGTCAAAGGCTTTACTGAAATCTAAATACACCACATCTAGAGCTCTCCCTCGGTCCAACTCCCTGGTCACCCAGTCAAAGAAATCAATCAGATTTGTCTGACAAGACCTGCCTCTGGTGAATCCATGCTGCCTCGGATCCTGTAATCCGCTGGACTCCAGAAACCTCACTATTTTCTCTTTCAGTAGCGTTTCCAATAATTTACTCACCACCGAAGTTAAACTAATCGGCCTGTAGTTTTCAACCACATCCTTACTTCCGCTTTTGTGTAAAGGGACCACATGAGCCTCTCTCCAGTCCTTTGGCACCACTCCCGACTCCAACGAGGCATTGAAAAGGTCAGTCAGTGGAGTTGCTAGAACATCCCCAAGTTCCCTCAGTATTCTAGGATGTATCCCATCCGGTCCCATCGCTTTATCTACTTTAAATTGACCTAATTTCTCACGAACACAGTCTTCTGAAAATTGTTCAAGATGTCCCTCGCTTCTGTTCCTATTTGTGGGTGTTTTCTGAGGTCCTGCTCCTGGTTCTTCATCTGTGAACACAGAACAAAAATATTTGTTAAGCAATTTCGCTTTATCCTTATCAGCTTCTACATGTTCCCCCCCTACACCCTTGAGTCTGACAATACCACTTTTGCCTTTCCTTTTCTCATTAATATATCTGAAAAATGTCTTATCCCCCCATTTTATTGCATTGGCTATTTCCTCCTCCTTTTGAATCTTTGCCTTCTTGACTACTTTGCTAGCTTCTCTAAGTTTTTCCAAATGCAGATGCCTGTCTTCCTCTCTCTGTGATCTCTTGTATTTCGTGAAGGCCTCCCTCTTTTTCTTAACTTTTTCAGCTACTTCCTTCGAAAACCATAGCGGTCTCCTTTTCCTTTTGCCTGGTTTTGGAGGTTTTCTGATTCCTGGAGGTGGTTGTGGCTTTCCTACCCTGACTTGGTGAAAGGGGGCCCTTTACTAGGGTGAATTCCCTGTCTCTTTGTCCTCCTCCAGACTCCGGATAGGCCTCCTTGCCACACAATCCAACCATTTGGTGCCTTGCACAGGCATTTTCCTTTGCACGAGTGGCAATGCACAGGAAGCCGCACATCCCTTGATCTAAAAAATTAAAAACTAAAAAATGTTCACAATTCACTGTAAGAAAAAGCCCCTCAACAGCTCACAATCTTCTAACTCTTAAGAATTTTCTTTTTGCTTTTTGTCGTAGCGTGCCGAGGGAGGGCTGGGATTGACTACCCAACCCCCTCCAGACGGCAGACTTCTTTTATTCACAAGGTTCCCCACCTTAACATGCAATATGCAAAACATCATTTATCTGGACAAATCCCGATTTCCAAGTCCATTTATTAGATCACACCGTTGCCCACATATATTTTCTTCACACGATGTGCACATTTCGGGAAAAATCCCTGTTTCAAGTGTCACACTCAACCAAAATTTCTTAGAAGCAACTGTGTCCAAGACACCGTCCCGCAGCTCAGGGCTATCCGTTATCACATGGGTTTATTTATTTACATTCTCTTATATACTGTGCTATTATGCATCAGTGCAGTTTACATTGAACAAACTGAAATTACATTGAACAGGGCATTATAACTTGGAGATAACTATTTTACAGGGAACATGGGCTATGGAGGGTTAAGTGGCTTGCCCAAGACCACAAGGAGCATCTGTGGGACTAGAAACCCCAGTCCTTCCGGCCCAAGGTTGCTGTCCTCTAGTGGGATTTGAACCCCCAACCTTCCGGCCTGAAGTACTTTGCCCCAACCACTAGGCCACTCCTCCACTCCAAATGGACAAATGGGTTGGACAAATGCATTTTGAAAGGGTAGCCAGTCAATCAAAACAGGGGCAACCCCTCCACCAGGGGAATCCCTGCGTTAATTGGTCAGTAATTGACAGGTGACCATAACAAGATGCAAATACTTATCACAGTAAACTATGGAGAAGATTTTTGGATGACATATTCTTTATCTGGACTTCGGATTTACCATCTCTTCGGGACTTTATAGTTTGGCTTAATTCATTAAAATCTAATATACAATTCACTGAACACACAGATTCCCAGAAGATTGAATTTCTAGATATGATGGTATATATTGAAGAAGGAAAACTTTTAACTACGCTATTCCGAAAACCAGTTCAATGCAACAGTTTGTTGCATTTTCAGAGTTTTCATCCAGGACTTGTCCAGATAAGTGACGTTTTGCATATTGCATGTTAAGGTGGGGAACGTTTGTAAATAAAATAAGTCTGCCATCTGGAGGGGGTTGGGTAGTCAATCCCAACCCTCCCTCGGCACGCTACGACAAAAAGCAAAAAGAAAAAACGTAAGAGTTAGAAGATTGTGAGCTGTTGAGGGGCTTTTTCTTACAGTGAATTTTGAAAAGTTTTTTAGGTTTTAATTTTATTCACTGGATTAGGTTTGAGTGTGTTGGCACATCCCTTGATGGCATTGCCTGGGTTTCATCTGCCTCCACTACGCAGGTAGGCTGGAAATCCTCCCCATGGCCTGCCCGACTAGGTCCTTTTACTTGCCTGGCATGGTGCGGGTCCTTGCGCACACTTTCCATTCTTGCATGGCTGACTGCCACCTTTCTCGCGATTCATGCCCTTTTGCTGAATGGATAACTTAAGCCGCGTTGTGTCTCCTTGGGCACCTTATGCAGTAACGGGCCCTACTTGTGTATCTTAACATACTCTTGTCCCCAGTTTTGTGATTTTTTTTTGTCTTGCTAGGATTGTAAGCTCTGATGAGCAGGGACTGTGCCTTTATCTATATGTACAGCGCTGCATATGCCTTGCAACACTATACAAATGATTAGTAGTTGGTTAGTTAAAGGGGAGAGAGATGATGGGTTCTAAAAGGAAATGTTCTTATAGTGAAAATATCTGTGTAGGGGGAGGAAGCGGGAAGTGGGGAATTCTGGTTATGGGTATTCAGAAGGGTACTGAATTAGGGGTGGTAGGGAGGATGAATAAAAGAGAGTTTGAGAATGATAGAGTCTTGGACATGGTATGTATTTGGGGGAAATGTGAGTGAGAGCGGGGAGCAAGAGGGGTGATAGGGGTGAGAAATGATGTAGGTAGATGTGCGTAAATGGGAAAAGTAGAGGTAGGGATGTTGGCTGGCAGACTTCTCAAAGCAATTTTCCTCTGGTCCAGCTAGAAGGCCATTGGGAGTTTGATGGGAATTGAGGAAAAGTTGCCAGAAATATGTAAATTATGGCGGAAGAATGACCATGGTTAAGATTTTGACGTTAAGGGAGTTATTTTAGAAGCCCTATCCATGTTTTGTATTATACATGTGAAAATGAGATACAGAGGGCCAAAGTACAGAGACTATCCTGGAGCCATTTTAGAAAGTGGTTCTAAGAATGTCCCCTGAGTGAGGATGTCTTTGGCTTAATGGCGTCATGGTGTAGGCATGTTCAGGGCATTCCCAAGTGCTTGGATGTTCTCGCCCAATTTCAGAAATGCCCTGTGTGTCCTGAGCCATGTTCAAGTTTATTCCTGCTCCAGGGCATGAATACTCATTGGAAAACCTCTCATTCTTCCATCCAGACACCCAGAGGACATAGTGAAGAGTGTATTCTGATGCCTCTATATTTTTACTGATGATAATGAAAATGGCAGGGAAAGTAGGGCACTTGATTTTGGTTCAACATGCTGAAGCAAATCCCCACATGCAAAATAACTTGTGTTCAGCATAGGATACACCTCTCTGATCCTGTTTTTTTTCTATTTGATACATCTATATGGCTACCAGTGCTGGTGTTCATTTTGGGGATTTCCATGTTTCCAAATGTCCCCGATGATTTTTTTAGGACATTTGCCCCGCACATCCCAGTGCTGTTGCAGGAGACATGATTAACTTTATCTGAACATATGAAGCAGAGGACAGCATGGATTATTGTATTTATTTATTTAAAGCTTATTTCTATACCATCTTTCTACTATTCAAAGCGATTTACATTGAACATAACATGCCAGGCATCAAGATACATTCTGGTGAGCAGTACACATATAACATGATAATGAAAATAACTTTATATTAGGTCTGTTTCTGTACAATGATCATGAGATAATTATGCACAAGGTAATGTATGGGTTCAACCGTTTAACATTTGTGTGATGAGCATTTCTTGAGTCTGCTGGTGGGAATTCGTGGGATGGGTTCATCATAACTATGGTTGGTTTATGTCTCTGGAACAGCATATTTGCTAAAGTGAATCTGGAAGAGATATGTTTTCAATCTCTTCCTAAAATCATGAAGGTGGCTGTATTTACCAGTAACTAACAAAGTGAGGTGGATGTGCTGTTGAGGAGAGGACTGGCATGATCAATGCATAAATCTATCAAAGATGCCATCATAGCATTTTTGGGGGAACTATATAGGAGAAAAGTTATTATCAGGAGCGTTTATGCTCCAAACGTGTATAACCACAGTTTTTTCACACAACTTTTTATATAAGATGGGACAAAATTCTCATTATCAAATTATTTTTGGAAGGGATTTCAATATTATGGTCAATTCACAGGTGGATTATAGACCATTCAACCAGCCTTTTAGTAGACATGGGAAGGAGGAGAGAAATGTTCTCCTGTGGCATCTAGATTTAATAGCTGCATTGGGTGTGCAGCATCCTTTAGAATATGAATATATGTATTACTCTTGTATGTATGGTGTACATGCTCAGCTGGATTACATACTAGTTTCAACCCACTTGTGGCCGTGTTAGACTAGGCGGCAATCATGTCACTAGAGGTTTCAGACCATGCAATGGTGAATGAATGTACTACTAAGAGTGACTGAGTATCAGAAAGAATATGTCTGGAAACTCAAACTGCTGTTCTAACCGAACCAACACTTTCATGCTCGTTTGAGGAAAACATGTAAAATTTATGTGAGTACTAATAACCCTCACAAACTACTGTAATAACGTTTTGGGAGGTGGGCAATGTGGTAATGAGGGGAGAAATCATCTCTTACACCAGCTATGAGAGGAGGAAAAGAGATAAGCAAATAGTGGAACTGACTACATAACTGGGGGATATTAGAAAAAAACATTATAATAGTTATCTCTAAATAATAAAAAGGAAATGTTTAAGCTAAAAAGACAGATCAAAGAGACACTGGAAGAAAAGGCAAAGGTACAAATGTTTTTCCATAAATATAATTTGCATAAGTGAGACAGACGGCAGGAAGGGTATTGGCAAATTTGTATGTGTACCTAGAAATAAGCAATATATCACCAAGATAAAAACTCAAAAGGGAATGGCATACCAAAGAACACAGGGGAAGAGGAAGATAGAGGAAAGGAGATGTAGTTCTTCGATAAACTTCCTCTTCTGAAAATTTTTGGGGAGTTAGCTAAGTGGCTGAATATGCCTGTTAGTGGGGTAGAGATCAGGGTGAGTAAAATGAATTTAAAGCTGAAGAAGGCCCGGACTGGAAGGGTTAGGGGAAAATTCTACAAAATTCTGGACAATTTAGGGGTATGTTTTCAAAGCAGCGGTAGCGGCCTTCGTGTGATATCAGAGCCACGACCCCGTTGAATTCAAAGGGGCAGCAGCTGCGATATCACACGGAGGCCACTACCGCTGCTTTGTAAACATACCCCTTATTGTCAGATCTACTCCAGGGTCTGTTTCAGGGTATCCTGCAGAAAAAGTCGAGTGGGATATCCAAATTTAACTCATGTGGTGTTGCTGCCAAAATGGGGTGGGATAAGGAACTGGTGGGATCTAACAGACTTATCTCATTGATCAATCAAGCCCTTAAGTTGCTGACCACAATTTTGGCAATATGTTTGCAGGAAGTGTTACCAGGGCCAGAAAAATGTCCAGGAAAGTTATCCCACCTCCGAGTGCCGATAGACTGAGCGAACTACTTCCAGAATGTGAACTTCTAACAACCAGGGAGGAGTTGCTCAGTGGTTGGGACAGGTTACCTCAGGCCGGGGGTTCAATTCCCACATGGGGACAAGCAACCTCAGGCCGGAGGGACTGGGGTCTCTAGTCCCATGGCCACTCCTTGTGGCCTTGGGCAAGCCACTTAACCTTCCATTGCCTCAGGTACACTTAGATTGTGAATCCTTCAGGGACAAAGGAATAAAAAGTACCTGTTAGTATGCATGTAAACCGCACTGATTCTAAAGAGCGTGATATAAAAATAAATAAATAAATAAAACCAGCCTTGTGAGGACTCCAACACCGTAAGAGGGTCATACTACCATAGGCAATCCCTGAGATATCCCGATTTTGCCTCATCCGGTACCCAAAAAGCAATTACCATCAATTTAAACATACAGGGGGTTATTCTGAGCCATGAATAGCAGGAATGGATGGCCCAATGAGACGTCCATCCCTGCTATCCATGGCTTCTCCTGCCCCCGAATAACTTCCCCGCCAGTTGTGCAGGGAAGTTAGATGGGGACGGGGAATAGGTGGCATGGGGGCATGCAGTGAGCAGTTGCCGGCCTTGGACATACAGGGCTGATTCTAATGTTGGCCCTGTACATCCAGGGCCAGCGAAATTTCCAGGAAAGTTATTCAAGACCAATCCACTTCCTACCAACCAATCACGCATGCACACATACAAGGCATAGACTGAGGTTAGCGCAAGTTCCTGATTACCCTGCAACAGTGCAAGGATCTGCAGATCATCCACATACACATAGAACCACAGGCCAAAAGAACGCACCAATGCCCCCAAAGACTGAAAGTAAATGTTGAACAATAACGGAAAGAGGGGAAAGCCCTGCAGCATCCCCCAGTCCCAGTTATACAGTCAAGAGCACCATTTCGGCCCATGCATACGAAACAGCCAGTCACTCAAAGGAGTCAATCCACTCTAAGATCTTCCCACAAATACATAATCTACCACAGTGCCCCAGCAACATCAGACATTCCATTAAATCAAAAGTTACAGATAAATCCAGAGACAGCAGCAACACCGAGACCTCCTATCTAACCATCCATACTTCTGATCCAATAGTGCCACCATCAGGGTTTTCACACCACTGCCCAGCCAAAATCCACCTTGACCACAATCCAGCAAGGAATTGTCCTCCACAAAACTGCCTGACTTAAACACCACTTCTTTCTCAATTAACTTAGCCAACATGGATAAGATGGAAATTGGGCGTTACTACCGTCCTGCAAATCTCCCCCGGCCTTCTTAGGCACTAGAGAAACTACTGCCTCCTTCAACTGGGCCGGAATTGTTCCTTGCAACAGGGAGACGTTAACTAGATTCCAAAGCCAGTCCAACATAGCCTGCAGGACTATCTTTAAGTGGCCAATGGGTGCTGAATCTAAGCCTGAAAAGGTTGCATGCAAACCAGCAAGCTACTGGCCTAGATGTTCACTCATTATAGCCGAGAAAGTATTAAGACAAGGCATATGCAGCCCTTCCCTTAAGACCTCTGCCACTACCAGATGGGGGCCAATCCCACCCTTCAACTTCTCTACCTTCCCTAAGAAATGGCCCACCATAAGCTCCAGGTCAAGCTCCATACCACCACCCCAGGTGTTAAGACCCTCCTACCAAATCAGAGACCACGCAGAAGACTGTATGGTATACATCTGAGGGTGCTGAAAGAACTGAAATATCAGATTGCAGGCCTACTAATAATCATCTATGAATTATCATTAAAATCATCTGTAGTACTTGAAGATTGGAGAATGGCCAATCTAATGCCAATTTTTAGAAAGGGTTCTGGGGTGATCTAGGAAACTACAGACTGGTGAGCCTGACATCAGTATCAGGCAAAATGGTAGAAATCATTATAAAGAATAAAATTATTGAACATGTAGATAGTTATGGTTTAATGGGAGAAAATCAATGTGGATTTAGCTAAGGAAAATCTTGTCTTACTAATCTGTTATATTTTTTGAATAACAAAAGTGAGCCAGTTGATATAGTGTATCTTTGACAAGGTCCCTCATAAGAAACTCTTGGTGAAATTAAAAAGTCATGGGATAGGAGGCAGTGTCTTATTGTGGATCAGGAACTGGCTAAAAGATAGAAAGCAGAGAGTAGGACTAAATGGTCAATTTTCTCAGTGAAGAAAGGTGAATAGTGGAATACACCAGAGATCTGTGCTGGGCCCGCTGTTTTGTGACATATTCATGAACGACCTGGAAATGGGAACAACAAGTGAGGTGATCAGATTTACAGATGACACAAAATTATTCAAAGGTGTTAAAACACAAGAGGCTTGTAAAAAAAGTGCAAGATGACCTTCATAAATTGAAAGACTGGATGTCCAAATGGCAAATTAAATGTAATATGGACAAGTGACAAGGTTCCACATTAGGAACCAGAACCCAGAAAAAGGATTTATGTGTCATCATTGATAATACATTGAAATCCTCTGCACAGTGTGCAGTGAAGGCCAAGAAAGCATGTAGAATGCTAGGAATCATAAGGAAAGGAATGGAGAATAAAACCAAGAATATTATGACACCTCTGTATCATTCCATTGTGCGAACACAACTTGAATATTGTGTGCAGTTCTTGTCACCATATCTTAAAAAATGATATAGCAGAATTAGAAGAGGTACAGAGAAAGCCACCAAAATGGTAAAAGGGATGGAAGAATATGCCTATGAGGAAAGGATTAAAAGGTTAGGGTTCTTCAACTTGGAAAGGAGACCACAGAGGAGAGAGGAGATAGGATAGAGGTCTATAAATTAATGAATGGAGTGAAATGGGTAAATATAGATTGGTTGTTTACTCCATCAAAAGATAGAAAGACTAGGGGACATGCAATGGAGCTACAATATAACCCATTTAAGACTAATAAGAGAAAATATGTTTCCCTTAATGCGTAATCAACTCTTGAATTTATTACCGGAGGATATAGTGAAAGCTGTTAGTGTAGCTGGGTTTAAAAAAGGTTTGGACAAGTTCCTGGAGGAAAGATCCATAAACCATTATTAAAGAGGACCCATGAAATCCACTGCTTACCCTGGGACAAGCATTCTGTAACCTATGCACCTTTTTGGAAACCTGCCAATTTGGTGCAATAAGGCGCCATCACTCTCCGCTGCTTTTCTACATTGCTCTTCGCTACTTTGCTACACCTTAGAACAAGAGTAGCTTATTGACATGTAGTTCCAATTCCCCTTTCTGCTAGACTTTCCTTCTCTGCATAATTCAAAATCCTTGCTCTTACTGGCTTTAACCTCCTGCTGGTTGTTTGGATGGCACCCAGCCTGAGGGGCACATGACACCTTCAAAAGGCAGTTATGATGCCACTATCCTCAAGGTCTCTGGTATGCACCTTGCTACTATCTTTCTCAGCTCCTTGTCATTGACTGCTTTGGGCAGGCTGATGATATGAGCATTGCTTCTCCTGCCTCCGTTTTCCTGATTCTCAGTTAGGTCCCATAGGTGCATATTTCTAGCCCTCAACTACCGGATCCACTCTTCCACATTGTCTATGCAATCATCTTGGCAGGCAATGCATTCCTCTTTCTGCTGCATGTGGACTGCTTGTACCTCCAAGCTTTCTTTGATTTCATCTATTAATGATTGCAGTTCCAGCACCTCTGTGGTGTTCTTTGTAAGCTCGCACACTGCTTCATCTTGCAAGTGACCATAGTCAGCATGTGCACTGCATTCTTAGTTGCCATCTTGCCTTCTGGTGCATTACTTGTCTTTTGCTATTCTCGGTGTCTTGCTCACCATTCTGTCTATGACTTTACAGATGACTCTGTGATGGCATAATGTTTTTTTAGTTCTCCTCATATCTTCCTGCCACTAATATGCCCAAAATATCTGCCAGGGATCACTGATTTGATTACGTTAACTAAATTCTTAGAGGTTTAGGCCCGAAACTGATCCTTGAGACATCTATTAAGCATTTGTTCATCTTATCACAATGGGCTTTTTTGTTGTGTCATGCCAAATTTATATTTTTCTTTGGTGGTGGTCAGTAATCCTTTCAGAGTATAATATACTAATGAGCTATTAAACACACTTACCAAACATCCATTTAACAACATTGATGCTATATTCAAATTATATACCAAGTGTTATAAATGCAAAATTACAAGGAGACAAGACAGACTAAAGGCATGACACATGGAAGATCCACTTCTGGAAATTACGTAGATCTTTTCCCCATTATATCTCTATGGGGAAAAGAACTTATTAAATAATGCCCTTAGTACAGTATCCAAATAAATGTTACAGTTATAAGCTGGATATGAATGTGCTAGGTTTGCATATAATTGAAGCAATACCTAAACTAGGAGCTGTGGGGTTATTCAGATTTTTTGTGTTGTAGCCCTGCCTGTCCCAGTGCAGCCCAAGTACTCATATGCAATGAATAATAAAAGAAAGATTAAATGTTTACAACTTAAAATAATTTTCAGATCAGCATATTGATGACATGAAGTAAATATCTTTCAGTGTTTGTTAAATGATGTTACCTTTCACTTTCACTTCACAGAGGGCTATCAGTAAAAAAAAAAAACCAAACAAACAAAAAAATAAAAATAAAAATCTGTGTCCCCCAGCTGCTTCCTTTGGGACCAAAGCTAGGAGAAATCAAAAAAACTAAAAAAGATTCCTGCAAACCAGATGTCATAGGTGTCGATGTTACACAGGTAAATTTTGAATTTTATTTAAATAAATTCTTATCAGACACTCAAATTACAATATTTAAAATATTTATTACACAAGATGCTAAGTTAAATAAATATTCAGTTGGAATATGACTAGTTTAAAATGGGCAATAAGAACAAATACTGTAATCACTATGGTAAAGCAAAGTGGATGAGATGTTATTGCACAAGAATAATAAAATTATCACTAACAAATCCATCTCAAGATATTTTTCACTTTTAACAATAATTATTGTTCTTGTTCTCTATTACAGGTAAACTCAAGCCAAGGTAAGAGTGTGTGTCTTTTAAATTACTAGCTCACTGCCTGAGAGCTCTTAAGAGGGTTTTTGAACATTTTTAAAACAAAAAATTATTTTTGGTGCTTTAGTTCAAAATGGGAAATATAGTCTTTAGTGGTATAGGTTTAAAACACTGCTTTTAGTATCGTTCTCAGTTCTTTAAAACTACTGACACCTCATCAGGTGTTAGTTCCCTCCCTATCCCCCAACTCCCACCCATCCTTTATGAGCTGTCTTGCTTTATAGGGCACCTCCCTCAATTAGCTATGCACAAGGACTTGGAATCAGCACATTTAAAACACACTTAAAAGAGGTTAACTGTTCTTTCCATGAAAGGACAGCTGGGAAACAGGCTGGTACTTTGGTAGGCTCTCTCTCTCTTTTGCTTCAATAGGCACCTAAGCTCCACCAACTGAACAATGGTTGGGGAAAAAATCATATCGCCAAAGCTGTTGCCCCCATTACAGCTTCTGTCTCTGTCCATACAGAGATCCCAATGCCAGTTGAAGGACTGGTTCTATATGCAGGATGCCTGCATACTGAAGCTCTCAAGACACAAGTTGAAGAGCTCAGATAAGAGGTGGCGAGGCTGAGGAGCATTCAAGACAGTGAGAAGTACATTGATGAGATGCTTCTTGCAACATCCAAGCTGTCTAACAGAGGAGAAGATGAGTGCCTACAGAATGATGGAGGTTGGACACAAGTCACCAGGGCCTGCAGAATTACCAATCCTACTCCTCCAGCTCTTGAATTGAAGAACCATTTATGTAGCCCTGGAAATGGATGAGAAAGCATCCCTGGAAAGGGAATAACCAGAGCTGGAGCACCTCAAAGTTGCAGAATCAATGACCACAAGGAAGCGAAGAGTAGTGGTGATTGGTGACTCTCTTCTGAGGGGTAATGAGGCATCCATTTGCAGACCAGACTTGATGTCCAGGGAGGTATGCTATCTGCCAGGTGCAAAAATCCAAGATGTTATGGAGATTTTGCCGAGACTAATCAAGCCCATTGACTATTACCCGATGTTGCTCAGTCTCCCAGTGGAGGTGGTAGAGATGAGGACAGTAACTGAATTCAAAAAAGCATGGGACAAACACAGAGGATCTCTAAAAGTAAAAAGGGGACTGTTGTAGTTGTTATGGAAGGAGAGACTAGATAGACCATGTGGTCTTTTTTTCTGTTGTCATATTTCTATGTTTCTATGTTTCTATCTGTGTCGGCACAAATGATACTGCCAGGTATCCTTCTGAGCATATCAAAAGTGACTTCATGGCTCTGGACAGAGGGTGAAGCAGATAAGGGGCACAGGTGGTGTTCTCTTCAATTCTCCCTATTGAGGGTAAAGGCCAAGGCAGAAAAGCTTATATCCTGGAGATGAATGCATGGCTATATGGATGATGTCATCGAGAGTGTTTTGGTTTCCTGGACCATGGGATGCTGTTTCAAGAGTTGCAGAGCAGAGATGGCATCCATCTGTCCAAGAAGGGTCTACGTCTCTTCAGTAGCAGACTGGCTAATCTACTGAAGAGGGCTTTAAACTAGATTCATTGGGGATGAGTGAAGAAAGCCCCCAGGTAAGTGAAACATTAAATACCTTTATGGAAATGGGTAAAAGGGGCAACATATATAACGCAGTGTGTATAAATCCCCTTAGCATGGGAAATAAAATCCCAAGTGTTGAAGCTTTAATGGGAGAGACAGACTTGGACTTAGTGTCAGTTACAGAAACATGTCACAGAAAACTATGACAGGGATATAACTATTCCAGGCTATACTTTATTCAGAAATTACAGGGTAGGAAGAAGGGGAGGAGGAGTAAATACAACTCAAAGTGCCTGTGTTGTATAGTTGATGTTAAATGTAAACCGCTCTGATCTAAAATAGAGCGGTATAGAAGAACTGTTAAATAAATAAAATAAATATGTAAAAAAATAATATTAAAGCTATGGAAATATAGGACTTAAAAGGGAGAGAGGAGGCACTGTGGGTTAAACTAGAAAGAGGGAACAAGAAATCTATTTGCATTGGCATGATATACAGACACCCCCCCCCCCCGCCCCCACAGGCAGAAGAGGTGGACGGAGAGTTAATTGAAGACATACACAGCATTGCCAGGAAAGGGGAAGTGCTACTGATAGGGTATTTCAAAATGCCAGATGTTGATTGGCACACCCCTGCTGTGGTATCATCTAGAAGTAAGGAGATCCTGGATTCTATACAGGGAGAGCTATTCAGGCAACTGGTAACAGAAACCACACATGAAGGGGCCATACTGGACTCAGTGCTTAACAATAGTGAAAGTGTTTTTGATGTTATAGTGGGGATCATTTTGTATCAGATGATCATCAGATGGTGTGGTTCAGTATTAGGGCTAGGGCTGATAAAATCCATTCAAAAGTGATGGTCTTAGACTTTAGGAAAACTAACTTTGCTAAGATGGGAACAGCTGTAGATGTAGAAAAGCAATGGGCAAAACTGGAAGGGGATATTTTAAGGGCAACCAACCTTTTTGTTAAAATGGTAATTAAAGGTAAAAGGAAAAGGAAACCGCTTTAGCTTTCAAAAGAAGTAGCGCAAAAGGTGAAGAAAAAGAGGGAGGTCTTCATGAAATACAAGAGATCACGGAGAGAAAAAGAAAGGCATGTATATTTGGAAAAACTTAAGAGAATCTAGCAAAGTAGTCAGGAAAGCAAAGATTCAGAAAGAGGAGGAAATAGCCAATGCAATAAAATGGGAGGATAAGATATTTTTCAGATATGTTTGTGAGAAGAGGAAGGGCAAAATGGTATTGTCAGACTCAAGGGTGAAGGGGAGGAATATGTAGAAGCTGATAAGGATAAAGCGGAATTGTTTAATACGTATTTCTGTTCTATGTTCACAAATGAAGATCCAGGAGCAGGACCTCAGAAAACACCCACAAACAGGAACAGAAGTGACGGGCATCTTGAACATTTTTCAGAAGACTGTGTTCGTGAGAAGCTAGCTAAACTTAAAGTAGACAAAGCGATTGGACCAAATGGGATACACCTGAGAATACTGAGGGGACTTGGAGACATTCTAGCAGCAACTCTGACTGACCTTTTCAATGTCTCATTGCAGTCAGGAGTGGTGCCAGAGGACTAGAGAGAAACACATGTGGTCCCTTTACACAAAAGCGGAAGTACGGATGTAGTTGAAAACTACAGGTCGGTTAGTTTAACCTCAGTGGTGAGTAAATTATTGGAAGCGCTGCTGAAAGAGAAAATAGTAAGGTTTCTGGAGTACAAAGGATTACTGGATCCGAGTCAGCATGGATTCACAAGAGGCAGGTCTTGTCAGACAAATCTGATTGATTTCTTTGACTGGGTGACCAGGGAATTGGACTGAAGGAGAGTCCCAGATGTGGTGTATTTAGATTTCAGTAAAGCCTTTGACACCATTCCACACAGGTGACTTATAAACAAACTGAGCACCTTAGGGATGGACCGTAAAGTACCTGCTTGGGCTAGAAACTGGTTGAGTGTGAGTCGACAAAGGGTACAGATAAAGAGAGCTCACTCTGAGGAGAGGAAGGTTGCCAGTAGTGTGCCTCAGAGATCTGTCCTTGGTCTGCTTCTTTTTAACATCTTTGTTAGTGATATTGTAGAAGGACTCTCGACTAAAGTTTGCCTTTATGGATGATACCAAAATCTGCAATAGAATAGTCACCTAGGAAGGTGCAGATAACATGAGGGGGGATCTAAATAAGCTTGAAGAATGGTCTAGAATTTGTCAGCTGAGATTTAATGTTAAAAAATGCAAGATCAAGCATTTGGGCTGCAGCAATCCAAGGGGGGTGATAAAGTATAGAGGGTGAAGTACTTCTGTCCACAAAAGAAGAATGGAACCTAGGTGTGATTGTGTCTGATGATCTTAAAGTAGCTAAACATGTAGAAAAGGCAACTGCAAAAGCTAGAAGGATGCTTGGGTGCATAGGGAGAGGAATGGCTAGCAGAAGAAAGGAGGTGATAATTCCTCTGTATAAGTCTGGTGCGACCTCATTTGGAGTATTGTGCGCAATTCTGATGACCACGCCTTCAAAAGGATATAAACAAGCTGGAGTCAGTACAGATGGTGGCTACTAAAATGGTTAGTGGTCTTCGTTATAAAGCATATGAGGACAGACTTAAGGATCTTAATATGTATACTTCATTCACACCACATTCATACACCAAAACCAACATCAAAAATCCAAACCAACCAAAAGCTGGATTCAGATCCAAAATGGCTCTCCTTTTTCTTCTTTTCTCTGACACTTAAATATTGTTCCTTAGAAACAACTACAGCTAATCTGGTTCTCTCAGTTAATTGGTTCAACTAATATTCCAAACTACTTCTTTGAAGAAGAACATGTTCTTCTTTACTCTTTTTGGAGAATAATTCTGACTGAGAAAATATATCTTTGTCTTAAACACTGTCAGTCAGACTAACAGTTGTCAGCAGCGCTGCCCTTCTGCACTATACCTTACTCAAAGCAGCTCACAAATTCCACTGGCTGAAAAATCTCCTTTTTGAGAAAAAGGTTAAATTAATTCCCTTTCTTCTTACCTACTATTAAGTTCTCCCACCTCTAATTATATGGGTGCCAGCTTTAAGCTGTTTCTTTCTCCTCTATGAATGTCTGTCAGCGGAGCTTCTTAAAGACAGAATTTCTCATAAAGCAGTATTCAAATTATAGGAAACCCTTTTTCCTTAAAAAGAACAATAAAATCCATACTTCAGAGACTGAACTACTCTCTCAAATATTTTCCTGTTTATGCTAGATCAGCTCAGATTTATTGAGTGCCTCCAACAGGGCCGGTGCTAGGGTTTCTGGTGTCCCTCTGCAACCTAAAAATCGATACCCCCTCCTTCATTGTTATTAATGTTGGCTACATCCCACACTCCTTTTTCCGAAAACTCCTTTGTGAACTTTCACATAATGCTAGTATTTCTCCTTCAAATCCAATGTTGTAAGAAAATTGCAGTGAAAGGGCAAATGCATAGCCAGGATAAAAATAACTACATAGCAGTAAATATTTAGCATCATGCAAACAGGCTGTGATAGTCCCCCCAAAAAATCTGATTCTGGTCATCTCACTAACAACATCATAAACATTCTCCAGTACTAGGCATATTGTGAAGGAATATAAAACCCTACAAAGATCACCGAAGATCTGCAAGGCCAAATCTACTATACCATACCAGTAGGGCCATGCTAGGCAGAAACCGTGGCCTTGCTGCCCCTCTCCTCCAAGCTACAGCCAATTCTGTCTCAGGAGAGAGAGGCAGGCAGCGGCAACAGCAGTATTTCCAAAAGTGGCTGCTTTTTGCCACCTCTTTCTTACCCATGGTAGGCCATATCCTTCAGCGCATATGGCCTGCTACGTCTGATCCCATTCTGATGCAACTTACAGTCAGAGGGGGTCTCAGACGTGATAGGCCATGTGTGGTGAAGGACATGGCCTGCCATGGGCAAGAAAGTGGCGTCAAAAAGCAGCCACGTTTGGAAATACTACTGCTGCAGCTGCCTGCCCCCCCCAAACGGAATCGGTAGCAACTTGGGGGGGGGGGGAGGGCACAGCCGATCATGTATGCTGTTGCTGTTGCTCATCCAGACTGGCCACCCTAAGTGGCCACATAGCTCGCCAACTGGATGGCAAGTCGTGGATGGCAAGCCTTGCATACCAGCATAAACTTCCAAAACTCATACAACAAGGGGCTTACCAAGAAAAAAGCAGCACTATAAATACTGTAACAAGCCCTAGAATATACATATACCTATTTGAAAAGCTGAACAAGTCAAATTACTACAGTATAGATTATATACAAACTGCATGTTAACAGAACACCTAACCTCGGTCATACACTCAGAACACAGATCCTCACCAAATAAAGAATAAGTGACTACAACCTAAATTAAAAATAAAAATATGTAGACAAAAATGAAACTGAAACCCCAAGAAGCCAGACTCCGCATGTGGTGCAACACCAGATAAATGAGAGATACGCTTCCCCATACTGTGTAAAATATAAAGATAGCACAAAGTCCAATCACTAAATTGAAAATAAAATTATTTTTCTACCTTTTATTTATAATATTTTCTTGAATACATTGTAAATACAAATAAAAGGAAATAAAGCATCACAATAAATCCAAAAAAGTTAAATTCACATAAAAAGAAACACATCAAGGAAGAGCATCTGACCAATAATAACCAAAAAGCAATAAACATAGAAAATAGGCATTATATAGACTCTACAATAGGGAGCAAAATTTATATATCCATACCCCCACTAAGTCCCAACAACTTCCCTTTCATTCAGAAACTTTAACAACAATGATACATCAGTATATACAAAGGTCTGTCCCCCTAACGTTATAATACGACATGGAAACTTCAAAAAGAAAGAAGCCCCCAAAGCCACTACCCGAGCTTTCAAACCCATAAACTACTTACGCTGAATCTGGGTAGTACGGCCAACATCCGGAAATACCTGGAGTTTAAAACCACAAAAGAGAGCCTCTCTATATTTAAAGTAGGTCCTCAATACATGCATTTAAGTAGACTCAGAACCAAACTGCACCACAAGGGGGCAGCGTTTGGAAATGACATCCTCGGAATCCTCCAGGAAGGCTGTAAGGTTCTGACCAACTGACCCAGCCGTGGGAACAGAGACCCCTTCAGCCGGCAGTGGGAGACCAGAACCACCAGACAAGTAATACATATGGTGAATATCCGAAATCCCATCTAAGTGCAGTACCTCAGAAAAATACTTTTCAAGCTAAATATTTGAAGACAAAAGGTGTGTTATAGGAAAATTAAGGAAACATAAATTGCATGCTCGATACTGATTCTCCAGCACTTCTAATCAATAGGATGACGTTAAGGAATCACGAATTAAAGCAACATTACTATCTCGAGAAGATTGAAGCTGGGAGTCAGTTTGAGCAACCAACATAACCAAGGAACCTAATTGTTGATCTACACTTTTCAATTTGCAAACTGTGTCTTGAGAAAATTTACAGAGAGATGAGACAGTAGAAGTCAAATTGAGGTAGAAATTCAGGCAGGGCTGAGAGCTGGAAGGGTTAAGTGAAAAGGATACACCCCTCTTGGTGAAGTCATACCCTGGTACATGCTTGTCCCGCCCCTATTCCTTTGTCCTGCTGCTCTCTCTGCTTGCTAGAGATAACTACTCTCCCTCTGCTTCACTAGAGATAAGAGTACAGTAGTCTCTCTCCAATCGGGACTATACTGTAATAAAGTGACCAATCATGAAGAAATGCTGTAATAATTTGATAAGACGTCTATATAATCTCTCTGAGCCCTTTAGGGGGGCCCAGAATTGCAAAAACTATTTTCTCTCGGCCTGTGCACATTAAACCGTTGTTTCTTTTAAGATTCGTTGGGTGTTTCTTTCTTCACTCGTTTATCTGCTACAAAATGAATATCAATACTTTGAATGGCAGACCATATGTCTATTAAAATCATTTCCCCCAAAGGGGGAGCACAGTCAAAACTTCAGAAGTTGCTGGATAAACCAGGAGTGGTAACGGGGGAGAAACGTCAGGGGGGGCTTTCCAATAATGTAGATGACAAAGGACCCTGCGGGAGAGGAGGAGGGGACCAGGATTCAGGGCTCAATGAGACCCCATCTGGTGACAGAATGCCAAGCAGCGAGGGAGTCAGATGCTTGTCCATAGGGCCCATTACCTTACCTCCTTTAACACTCTCACCCGGCTTAACACCAACTTTTCCTTTCTGTTTGCCCATTTCACACGGACAGACACCCAGACTCACGGCTCTGATATACACGCCTCATGTGCGCCGAAGGGGTGCAAAAGGGGCATGTCTTGCCCCTTGGTTCACACCCCTTAGACCGCGACACGCGGCCGCATGTAGGTACTGCTGGGCTTTGTAGAGCAGGTGGGGGGAGGTCCTCCAGCCCTGGGATCGTCCTCCAGAGTGCCTACTAGCTGTTCCACAACTCCAGACCACCCACTGCACAGCTGCGTGAGATAGACAAATGCGGCAGCTCCCTCGTGCAACGGCTCACTCTCTGCCTCTGACCAGGTACCGCTGGGCTTTGTAGAGCAGATGGGGGGGTCCTCCAGCCCTGGAATCATCCTCCAGAGTGCCTGCTAGCTGTTCCACGGCTCCAGACCACCCCCTGCACAGCTCCGTCAGATAGACAAACGCGGCAGCTCCCTCGAACAATGGCTCACTATCCCTGGTCTATGCCATTTCTTGTCTCTCCTTTTATTTTCTTCACTTCCTTCCATCTTGGATATTGATTTTTTTTCCTTTCAGCTTTCTTTCTTTTTTTTAATTGTATTTTGCAATTTTTATCATAACAATATTAAACATTCATACAACATTCCCCAAAATCCCCCTTCCCCCATCTCTTTGCAGATTCCCTCAATAAGATCCACAAATAACAGTATCGATCTCAGGTGTTAACATGCATAATAAAACCTTCCATGACCAATACCCAAGATCAAATACCAGCAACTGTGGCATATTTGTCTAGATAGTGCCATTTATTAACCTTAGGACCCCGAACCTTTGCCAACTTTTCATAGACTTTCTCATATTTACACATGAGCCAGTTGGGTTTAGATACATCTTTCCAGTTTGAGAAGATTAACTTTAATGCAACAGCCATCATAAAATCAAAAAGAAAAAAAATGTTTTCTTTGTCCAGGGTTGGAATCACCGCAGTGGAATGCACCACAATTAACTGCCATGTCAGAGGGGCTTGGGAACACGATATTTTTTGCATCTTGTCCCATACGTGTGACCAAAATAAAACTGAACATTAGGGCATAAGAACTTTATATGAGCCAAAGTGCTGATTGCACTCCAGCATGACCAACATTTGTTGCATTTGTTTTTGTCCCATTTGGATAACCAGACTGTGTTATGTGGGCACGGTGGGGAAAGAAGAAGATACTTTGCGTGAGTGCAGCAGATTTGTAAACTCTAGTGAGAGGCCCCCATAAAGTGAGTCATATGCTTGAAGGGAGTGGGGACTCTACATCGCTCTCCCAGGATTTCTCCAGCCAATAGAGATAAGAGGGCACCCTATCCCTGAAAAAACACATAAAATGAGGATGCTGCCCAGAGGAATTACAAAAGGTGACCACTATCTTGCGAAGTACCCATTCATCTGCAAGGTTTTTTATCCGAATTTTAGTTTTGGCGATACAATGCTTCAGTTGGAGCCATTGGTAATGGCAAGAGGAGGGCAGGCTGAATTCCATCTGGATCTCAGCAAAAGACTTCCACACTTGCTTATTAACCAACTGCCCTACTGTCCAAATATCATGCACTTACCATTGCTTCCATGTGCTGAATCTTAAATAGGGGGTTATGCCATAATGGGATATCAATCACAGGGGGATTATCTTCTCCTAAACTAGATATCAAAGCTTGAAAAGCCTCCTGTGTAGAAGCCAAAACCTGGCCTACTTTAGTAGGATCCTCATGACGCAAACCTATCAATAAAGGGGTAGGAACAGGAGCTAACTGCTCCTCGAGCTGCAGCCACATCAGTTTATATGGGTTCTCCTTGTCAGTAACCCACTTAGCAACTTGTCTGAGGAGAAAGGCTAAATGATACCACTTGAAATCTGGAAATTGTACCCCCCCCCCCCCCAATGATTTTAACCACCTTTAATTTCTTTGCTGCAATTCTAAGGAATTTGCCATTCCATAGAAAGTTCACTAAAAGCCATTCCAGCATTTTTTAAAGTAGAAAATGGCAGTAGAGCAGGAAGCATTTCCAGTACATAGTTGACTTTGGGAGTGAGGACTATTTTGATCGATTCAAGTTGGCCCCACCAGGAGAGGTGCAAAGGAGACCATTTTAGAGTAAAGGAATGTATCATCTCAATTAGAATTTTAATATTTAATTGCAGGGTATCCTCTACTGTGGAGCAATATCTAACCTTAAATATTTGACAGCACGAGGTTCCCAGACCAATGGGAAAAAGGCCACTGCCGAAGCAGGGGTCAACCTACTAAGTGGGAAGGTCACAGATTTTGATCAGTTAACTTTGCAGCTAGAGAGACATGAATAACTCTCGATCACTTTAAGCACTGTTGCTATGGCTGAAGGTTGGAAAAATAATAGTAAGTCATCAGCATAAGAAGAAAGTTTGACTTCTAGATCCCTCACAACCACACCTTGCATCTCAGGAGACTGGCACAAAAGCAGATCCAAAGGCTCTAATATTGAATAAGAGCGGCAACAAGGGACAGCCTTGCCGGTTACCCCGCTTTAACAAAAATGATTCAGACAGTACCCCATTAGCCAGGATATGAGCAGACGGATTGCTATAGAGAATTTGGATCATATTTATGAAATTATCTCCTAACCCAAACCACCAAAGCATCTGGAACAAAAAAAAGACCATTCAAGCTGATCAAAAGCTTTTTCAGCATCTAGAGACAACCCGAAACCCAGGGAGTTTGTATGCTCAGCAACTGCTGGGATATTCATTGAAAGACGTGCATTGTCTGCTGTGGAGCGACCAGACAAAGCCACACTGGTCAGGATGGATTATAAGAGGGGTTACCTTTGCCATCCTCCATGCCAAAATAGTGGAAAACAGTTTATAATCTGCATTCAATAGGGAGAGTGGATGATAGTTTTCTACTCTTTGAGGGTCTCTCCCTGGCTTTTCTAACACCACTATGGTTACACCAGAAAACGCTCCAACGTTGGGCTGCTGCAAGCATAAAAGGTAAAAATAGTTTAACAAGTGTGTGGGGGGCAATGTTCCCTCTAATTTTCTGTAGGCTGTGTGCGCATAAAATATCAGCTGTGCAGCTTTTGAAGGAAGGTTAAATTTTTGTGCGCCACACGACGACACTCGGAGTTATATACTTTAAAATTTGACTACACGTCAGAATACAGTATGTACACCACATTGATTGCACTAGAAAATATTGTAGAACTTGCGAAAACCATAAATACACAACAATTTTTCAATTTTAACAACGTCTGTGTTGTTTTCTATCAGAATCAGAACCGTAATTTTTGTGCGCTCTGTTGTAAAGTATGTGCGCTCACTCGGTGAGGTGTGTGCGCGCGCACACGCGCACAGCTTAGAGGGAACAGTGGTGGGGGGGGGGGTGAGATCTAAAGCAAACGTTTGATAAAATTCAATGGGGATGCCATTTGGCCCTACCGCCTTTCTTGAACTCACAACTACTCAGAGTGTCCCGCAGCTCTTGCTGCTGAATATGCTGGTTGAAAGCATTAGCAAGTTCTTCAGGGAGATGTGGGTGAGACAAATGCTCTACTAGATGGCGAAAAGCCAGAGGGTCAGGAGTAATCTCATAAATGAGCATAGAAGGATCTAAATGACTCCAAGATATCCTTATTCTGAGTATGAAGCTGCAACTGGTCATCCACCATGGCCTCTACCCTTGCTGTATTTGATCTTGCTTTAAGGGCTCTGGCCAACAGCCTACCAGCCTTGTTTTGCTCCACATAGTACCGGGCCTGTTGTGATTTTACAAATTTTTCAGCTTTTGCACTCAGAATATTGTTATACTGATATCTCAAATGCTGGAGGCACAACAAGATACTAGGCTCTGATCTAGTAAGCAGCAGTCTCTCCCCCACTTTAATCTGTTTGTCCAAACCCCTCAACTGCAGCTTAGCTTGCCACATCTCTTTTATGACATAAATGGTGATGGTAGAATGGCTGGAAACCTTAAAGGCTTCCCACCATGCCCAGGCCGACGTGGCTTCTGATGAGTTAAATTCAAAATAATCTCTTATTGCCTGTCGGATGTGGGTACAGAACTGATCATCAGAAAGAAGTGACCTCTGAAATGACCAAGCTGGTGAGTGGGAGGAGTCACTTAAAGGGAGGAGAAAGAGCGTGATAGCTGCATAATCGGATATGTGAGTACTACATATCTCTGCTTCTGTGACTCCTGAAATCAGGGATTTAGAAAGGAGAAAAAAATCAATGCATGAGTGGGCTTTATGGGGCAGAGAAAATAATGTGTAATCTGGTTCTACTGGACTGAATAAGCGCCAGATATCTACTAGGTCATGCACAAAGGACGACATGATCACTGGGACTTTAGCTCATTCAATAGGTCAACAAGGTTGATGATCTATCAAAGGATCCAAAACTAAATTAAAATCTCCTGCCACGACAATCTCAAAGGAAGCAATGTCATGTAATTCAGCGGCTATCGTTTGAAAGAAACTGGGGCAGTCAGTGTTAGGGGCATAAATATTGAGTATTGCTAACATATGCCCAGAAACATTTAGCAGGACCTTAACCCATCTGCCCTCCAAGACTACATGTGTTTGTTCCACAGCAGGCACAAGAGATTTGCAAACTAATATAGCTACCCCAGTTTTATTGTGATATGCCGCTGAATCACCAACTAAGACATAGTGCCTGTCCTCCAATTTCTTTGTCTCTACAGAAGTAAGATGTGTTTCCGGTACAGTAGAAGGACCACATCCACCTTTTCTTTTTGGCAATAAACCAAATGTTTTTTCTCTTTATTGGATTCTTAATGCCCTTCATATTCAGAGATAAGAATTTAATCAGACTCATCAGACCGAATTGCACCAGGTGCGCAAAAAAGTTCAGGACCACTCATGCTGATGCACATAACAGTTATTCCAACACTGGGCAAAGAAATGAAGAAACTGTAAAGGGACACCCCTACCCTAAACAAGGCAAATGCAATTAGGTGAACCAGCACTGCTCCAACTACCACATTGAATCCATCCCTCTAGAATTTTTATAACCCTCCCCTCCCTTTAACCAGACTCACTACACATCCCTTATAAGCCCCTCCAAAAATTAATCAAGACTATAAATACAGAAACTTAAAACATCCATGCATTTATAACACTTTTCTTACCACATTTTAGAGATAGACTGACGACACTGAAAGCATGCAATAGCCTGTCTGGAGGCTAGAACACTGAACCAGCTACCTCCCTTACGAACCCTAAGGACCTAGTTACATAGACTAAATACTTTCGAACAACGCAGACTTGCAGTAATACAGCTTCAAAGATGAACATACTTGTGATACTATTGTAACCTTGCCACTAGTAGGGACATGAAAACCCTTTTCTTGGCAATCTAAAGCCAAGCCCCTCCAATGCAGGCGCTTGCTATATACAAGTATGACAACAGTCCAACCTTAGAATAGCTTCCAACTAGCGGGCCGCTACTAGACTTTCCCTAATCAGTAATGGTCCAAGATCAAAATATAGTCTAGACCGTTAGGAAATCGGTCGCCCTTGGAGACTGCAGAAGATCCTGCCCAAAAGATTGCTGGTAAAGTTATCACTGTAGACAAATGAATTAGGAAAATAGCTAGAGCATCAGAAGTTCCTCCTGCTCCTCTATAAAGGCTTGCAGTGCCTCTGGATCTTCAAAAGTTCTCGTCTGGTTGTGGTAGGTCACCTGGATTCTTGCAGGGAAGAACAGACCGAATCGGGCTTGCAACTGTTGGAGTCTCGGATGAAAGGAAAGGAGTGGTTTGTGTATCTCCATAGTAGCCTTGTTGAAGTCGGAAAGAATGTAATCTTATGGCCTTCCAGCTGCCCCGGAGCCAGGGTTTTAGCAGCGTTCATTATCTGTATTCCCTGCTGGTAGCAAAGAACCCAAAGGATGAGAGGCCTAGACTGTCGGGTACTTGGGCCCGCTTGAGCAGGGACTCTGTGGGCCTGTTCGATTTCAAATGGCCGTGCAAGTTCAACTTGAGCAGTTTAGGTAGCAAACTTTCCAGAAATGCCATCGCATTGGAGCCTTCCGATCCCTCCGGGATACCAATGATGCGTATATTATTCCTATGTGATCGGTTATTTAAATCCTCCAAATTGCGCTCCAGTTAGTTGATTCACTTGGCGTCCTTTGAGAATTGTTTCAGACATTCTTCATGGACTGATATTCTAACATCCATACTGTTCATTCGATCGGTAAGTGAGTTTATTTGAAGTTTGAGTTCACTAACATCTCGTTGTATGCTGTTGATGGACTCACCATTCACCGCCACTATGGCATGCACTGCCCAAATTTCTGCTAAGAGTTCTTGCATCCCTTCTGGCGCCTCCCGACCTGCGGCCATCTTGTGAAGAGACGGGGGATCAGGATTTGCTGTCTTAGCACCGGCGTTCAGTCCGGTTGGATATTCCAGCCAGATGGATTTACTACCAGACATAGTCTGTAGACAATGATATTCCAAAGGGAGCCTAAATCAAGTGCATAGGCAGGAGAGAGACAGGATTTTATGATGGATTCTCCGGAGATGCAAATTCAAGCGGCCATTTTACACCACAGCTTCCTTTCAGCTTTCTTTGATTTATTTCTCTTTCTCTCTCCCTCTGTCCACCCAGATCTCACTACTCCTTACTATCCAGTTCTTTTTTAGCCATCTACCTAGCGCTTTTCAACCTTCATCCCAGTCCTCCCATTTCCCAGCTCTTCTTCCCTGGCCCATTAATCCCTAGTCTTTTGCTCACTCTCTATCCCCCTCTATGTCTATTATCTCTCACCCCCCATCTAGTGTCTCTCTCTTTCGCTCCATCTAGTAGGCTGAGGCAGAGGCAAACTGTCTGAGCCTGCCTGGTTTACAGTCCCAGGCCTGCGGCAGAATGGCCTTCCTGCCTCCTTCACGCCTCCCAACACCCACTGTAACATTTTTTTCCAAAAATGAGACTCCAGAGCCCTCCCAGAGCCTTGGGAAGTCAACCCCCTCATTTTTCTCTGTTCCCAGACAGTTAAAAGGACATGGCTCCTTTAATTCCAGCTCCTCCTCCCCTTTCAGGCCCAAACCAGATTCTAGTCCCTCTCTCTCTTCAAGACTGCTGTGCTCCAGATAAAATCAAATCCCTGAAAAGCTGAACAAACACACCAGCTGCAGCAGTCCAGATCATCCCCTTCTTAACTACAAAGGTAAACATGTCTTTATTTACTTATCAAAATGAGCCATGTTTCCTCTAGTCCAATGTCCCCTCAAATGCATTTAATTATTTTTCAGAAATCTGTACCATTGGCTCACAGAAGCAGCAAAACCCTAACTCCTTAAATTTATTTATAGACTGCTCTCAAGCTAACACAGGGGCTGCTGGATCACTAGGAGTCAGCATTGACTTGATGACACTTAAAAAATAAACCACACTTGCTGAAGAGTACTTCAGCACAACAAACCAGGTATCATTCAACACCCTTGGGATCACCAGCATCCCAAGTAAATACATTTCTGCTATTTTATTTTTAAACTGGTTACAAGAAAAACATTTTTTGTTAGTCTAATTATTTACAGACAACATAAAGAGAATGTGGAAAAGTTCATTTAGTTTTCATCAATAATTATCTCACAAAACAATTCAATAGAGCTAATAAAAAATTCAATAAATTATATGAGAAATTCAGTTTGGAATGAGGGAGAACAAAATAAATATTGGAAAACTCTCAGAATATGCATTCCATTCAATCTGTTTTGTTTGTTTTAATGATAATTTGCATGTTGCAAACACCATAATCAGTAAACTTACAGAGATTTGCAATGGAACGTCTTCTTGTTAAGTGCCATAGACTCTGTGTCGACTCATGGCGACCCTCTGGGTAGTTGTCCTAAACTGGGTTTGGTCTTTATTCAGGTGACTCACTGTTAATAGAGTGACACCCTTAGCTGCTGTTATTGTATCAATCCATCTCATTGCTGGCCTTCCTCTTTTGCGTTGACCTTCTATTTTGGCAAGCATGATGCCTTTCTCTAATGATCTCTCTTTTCGCATGATGTGTCCAAAGTATGAAAGTCGAAGTCTTGTCATCTGAACTTCTAAAGAAAGCTTAGGTTTGATCTCCTCTATTACTGACTGGTTTGTTCTTCGGGCAGTCCATGTTATACACAGTATTTGTCACCAGCACCATAATTCAAAGGCATCGATTTATTTTCTGTCTATCTTTCTCACTGTCCAATATTCACATCCATATGATGTTCTAGAAAATACCATGGCTTGAAAAAGTTGAATCTTTGTATGGAGACAGAAATCTATGCTCTTGCCTAGGTCCTTCATAGTCATTCTGCCAAGAGCAATGTGTCCCTGGATTTCTTGACTGCTTGCTGTTTCTTTATTAATAGTTGGTCCAAGTTGAGCTTAGTAGAATGTGTAATTTTGTTATGCCAAAATCAGTAAAGCTGACTTGCACGATTCATCACATTGTTGGTCATTTTGCAAATGACCTTGAAAATACAAAATGATGGGTTAAAATTGCAAATACTGTAAGGTGTGTTAAAATTTGAAAATGCAATCACATTTGGGCCATTCCCCAAGTGTCAACTTTGTAAAGCCGCTTTATACTTTAGCACATCAGCCTTCAATAGTTTGAAAGATAACATGCCACTCAAATAGATATACTACTAATACTACTGCTACTTCTTATGATTTCTATAGTGCTACTAGATCTATGCAGCACTGCACATTGCACGCACACACACACACACATGTAAGAAACAGTCCCCACTAGACAGCAAAAAATCAATTCAGGACAGACCAGCAGGACAAATAAGAGATTAGAGAGTTTAATGTACTGTGCTAAATCATGTTAAAGATAACAGATGTGTTAAACAGGAGATTACGTTTCTCTGTACGCCCTGTTTTGCTCTCGAGATGAATGTAAATCATGGTGAATGCTTTATTTCCTGTAGTCCCCCCCCTAACTTTATTGTGGATCAAATTTTGGGAAAGGATGTATTACTTTTTTTATGTATATGCTATAATAATTGGTATAGTGTGGTGTTCCCATATTTTCTTATTCTCATTTATGTACATACCTGAGTGTTATTATCAATGCCAATAAAGAGAAAACAAAACAAAACAGGAGATTAAGGATTTGGGACTTAAAATCAGCCTCAACGAGGTAGGCTTTTAGCCTGGATTTGAATAGAATCAGAGAGAGAGCATGACATACTGACTCAAAGTCTATTCCAGGTACAGTATATAGCTCAGCGAGGTGGAGGGAACGAAGCCTGGAGGTGGTATGCACAATCATATCATGAGTAGATGAGACAGATGCACTTGAGAAAAACATAAAGAGCATGCTGTTTGAATTCTTAATGCTTTTCAATTGTATGTGAAGTATTGGCAGAGAAAGAAATAATGTTTAAGGTACTTTATGTGATGATACTCAAGTCACATAATTATTTTCTCGATATCCTGCTTAAATAAGCTCATCCATTTTCCGTCAGAGATCAACTGACCACCATTAGCTGAGGATTTCACGTGTTATTTTTTTATGTCTAATTTAATTGCCATTTAATGGTATCACAAAGACAGTTTGACTCTGGGTTTATTTCCTAGAACAGGCATGTCCAACATCGAACAGGTCGTGATCTACTTTTTCCGGCCAAAAGTGCCGGTGACCATGAAAATTACGACACTCTGTTTTATTGAAAGTAAGTTTCAAATTAGTTTCAAATTAAATTTTAACCCAATAAAGTTGGAGGACCCCCCTCCCCATTTTTAATGAACCTTCTGTCATTTACTTGGATGTGATCAGCTGTTAAGCAAATTAAGCAAAAACAAAATAGAGACGAAGGTCCAGTAAGAACTGCGAGGGGAAATGGAAAGTACATTTTTTCTTAAAAGTTTTATTGAGAAATCACTTTCTTTAACTGTCTTAATAACTTTCTTTAACTTGTATTGAGTAATTTGTGTTAAATTTAGGTTGAGTATTGATCCAGGCTGATCTTGCACAATCTTTAATATTTCGCTCTTGCTCATTAGTGAGACGTCTGAGCCTGCATTTCATCCACCAGCTTTCTGAAGTTGGGTGAATATTGCGTGAGGGCCAGTCTCAGGGAATCCTGGAGATGTTCATCTGTCATGTTGGAACATTGTGTACTCTGTCATTTTCAGATGGGAAAATGCAGATTCACACAAATAAGTTGAACCGAAACAGGAGTGTACAGCTTTTCTGCATCTTCTCAAGTTGGGAAATTTGTCTCTAGGCACTAGCTTCCAAAACGATTCTTGCTCAGCACGGGTCTTGAGAAAAATGTCATTTCCTTCTAGAGATGTCTTTTCCGAACATGAAGTGACTGATAGCAAGAACCTCCTCTGTTCTGGAAAATATTAGGCATTTCTCTTACTTTCCTTGTAATATTTAGTAGGGACACTGGATGGTGTTGTTACACAATAACATACAAGCAGTCTCTACACTTGGTTTTTGAATTTTTATTCTTAGGTTTTTGACATCCAAGGATAAACTATGCCCTTTACATAATCAGATTCATCATAAAAAAACTTTCTATATTTCAATTGTTTTATCTTTTCACAAAAGACAGACATCTCCTTAAACTGCCAATATTTTAATTCAAACCCCAGTGACAGAGATTTTAAAATACGAAGATAAATGTCTAATTTCTCTTAAAATTGAGCAACCTTTGTTTAGATTGTTCTATAATAAGTATCATCAAATCTATTGAACACTTATTAAGAATTAAATTCAATCGAGAAACAAAAACTGGATCATCTTTCAACATATGAGCTTCCTTATAGATACAAAATAATACATAAATACAGTGGGAAATACAAAACATCTCTCCAGGAGTCATTGTTGATCAAACAAGGACACATGAGTGGTTATGGAGAGACAAACTGAAACCTAAGGATGAGAGATTGATAGTTGAATCCCAGGACAGTGGATTTTGGATGAGATAGCTCACAGAGATCATCGAGAAGACTGGTAAAACAGATATAATTAGATTCTGTAAACCGTTACTCATCTTGTAGCTTGTTGTGAAGTTCTGATGGCAAAAAATGTCTATATAGAAAGACACAAAAAGGTAGCACATCTCATCCACTGGAATCTTTGTAAGCACTACAACATCGTAATACCAGAAAGAACTGGAATCATGACCCTAAGAGAATTACAGAGAATGCAGAAATTCTGACAACTTGGGGTATTCCCGTTCCAATATATACAAAGCTGGATACAAGGAAACCTGACATAGTGGTAAAGGAGAAAAACATCAGAACAGCATTAAAAATGGAGATTATTCTGTGAATCATGTGGAAGGAAAAGATCCTGAAATATCAATAAATGCAGGCAGATATAAAAAAAATGTGGCATAAGGATCCATAAATATTTCTTATTGTGTTGAGAGCCACAGGCCTGATTAAGCGGAATTTCCAATCACACCTTCATAAATTACTCATACATGTTATATCTTGAGGGGGATTCTAGAAGATCCACAAATGTAATCTGGGTCCAGAATCTTTCTGAAATTACAAAGTCATGGGATAGGAGGCAGTGTACTATTTTGGAAAAAAAACTGGTTAAAAGATAGAAAGCAGAAAGTAGACTAAATGGCCAATTTTCTCAACGGAGAAAGGTAAATAGTAGAGAACCCCAGGGATCTGTGCTGGGCCCGCTGCTTTTTAACATATTCATAAATGACCTGGAAATGGGAATAACCAGTGAGATCAAATTTGCAGATGACACAAAATTATTCAAAGGTGTTAAAACACAAGAGGATTGTGAAAAATTGCAAGAGGACCTTGATAAGTTTGAAAACTGAATGCAGAACAGGTCCTAGGGTTTCTGGTGCCCCCCTGCAACCTATAGATTGGTGCTCCCCTCCCTTATTATTATTAATGCTAGTTACATTGTACCCCCTCCATAAGGAGCCTACCCAAAAAAAGCAGCACTGTAAATACTGCAGTGGGCCCTGAACCATCCAAACACCTATCTGAAAAGGTGAACAAGTCAGATTACTACAGTATAGATCCCTACATTCAAACTCCATATTAACAGAGCATCTGGCCTTCATCACACACTCAGAACACAGACCCTCACCAAGTACAGAATAAGTGACCATAGCCTAAAAATAAAAATATGTAGATAAAAGAAGCCAGATTCCACATACAATGCAACACCAGAGAACTAGAAAGAGATGCATTTCCCTGTACTGTATAAAATATAAGGACTGAAAATAAAATTATTTTTCTACTTTTGTTGTTTGACCATTTTATTCTCTGATCATGCTGGTCCCAATCTGAGGTTTCTGTTTTCCTCTGTCTTCTCTTAGCTCTTTTTCTATGGTCTCTAATCCATCTGTCATTTCTTGTCTCCTCTTTTGTTTTCTTCACTTCATCCCATCTTGGATATTGATCTTTTCCCTTCAACTTTCCTTCATTTATCTTTTTCTCTGTCCACTCAAACTTCACTTTCTTACTATCCAGTCCTCAATCCCCCTCTTTTTAACTCCATCTACCTACCACTTTCCCAGTCCTCCCATTACCCATCTTTTCTTTCCTGGTCTATTATTTCCCATTCTCACTCATTCTCTCTCCCCGCCCCCCATCCAGTATATCCCATCTCTAGTTTCTCCCCCTCTCTGTCCTCCCCCCTTGGGAAAAATATCGTGTGACACCACCCCGGTATCTTCTTTCTTTTTACGAGTCAGCAGCAGAAACATCCCATAGCACCATCCCCAGCTTTAGCTTCATTTCTTCGAGTCAGCACACAGCAGCCTGTTCTGCCTGCAGCATTCACTTCCGGTGAATGGCCCCGCACACTGCAAGTGAATGCTACGGGCAGCATATGCTGAGATTGCTGACTCAGAGAAAGAACGATGAAGGTGGGGATGGTGCTCCATGATGCTGGAGCTGCATGCACACTGAGTTGTGCCAGCTCCTGGGTCCACCATCTGAGTCCCCACTTACTCTCCCCATGCCCAGGCAATCTTAGATTCTGTCTTCTTTTCTCCCACCCAATTTTAAAGTTTCCACCTAAATCCCAGTGCCTGCTCTCCCCATCTCCCTTTCCCCAGTATCACCTCCTACATCCCTTCTGCATGCCTGCTCAGCTATTTCCTTCTCCGATATTCATTAACCCTGCTGTTCCTCCTTCTTACCCCAGTATTCATTCTTATGCCCCTCCCTCTCAATTGTTCCCATTGTATGACCTTTTTTCTTCCCTCCCACACAGAATATCTGCCCCCTGTCCAACTTCACTCCCCAGCTTCTTTTTTCTCCCTCCAGCCCCACCCACTTCCAGTCCTCACTAAGCATCAGCTTACTTCTAGTTCCAGCCCCTCCCAACATCATCTCCCTTCCAGTCCCAGTCCTTCCATCTCCCAGCATCAGCCATTTTCCAGTCCTAGCCACCCCCAACCAGTATCATTTCACCTTCAGACCCAGTCTCTCCCAGCATCATCTCCCTTCCAGTCTCCCCATCCCCCAGCATCAGCCCATTCCAGTCTTAGCCCCTTCCCCGTATCAGTCCCCCTCCAGTCCCAGTCCCTTCCAGTATCATCTCCTTCCAATCCCAGGCTCCCTATCCCCAAACAACATCATATTTCCAGTACTAGCCCCCCCCCCCCCCGTATCAGTCTTTCTCCAGCCCCTCCATCCCCCTGCATCATCCCAGACAACTTTATGACTTTTTTTAAAGACATTACTGATTTTTACATTAATGTCTGAAAGCTAAAAGGATGGCTAACATGTCTGGGCATTTTCATAGTTTACAATGTCTATGTGCAGTTCTCTAATTCTTCCCACAGTGTAAGTGAGATGGCGCTTGATTTTTCCAATATAAATAGCATGACAGATTGTGGATATGACCCAATCAATGGAGCATGTTGGGAGGAACATGTGAATGCTGCTCTGGTCACAGGAATGAAGAAGTGAGTGGGGAAGTTCCTGTGCTGTACATGTTAAGTTTGTGTGTGTGGAGGGAGATGGAAGAGAAATAAAAAACCCACACCCCAAAAAAGTTCCAATAGCTACGGAATACAAATACTGATTCCCAGCAGCATAGAAATTACAGAACTATAGCTATCAAACAGTCCTCCCCTTTCATCTCTTTCCTCAAACACAGACACACAGAGAAACAACACAGATAGAAATACACAAATATACATACTAATAGATCCATCCATGCACAGGCACTTACATGCAAGCATTCATGCATGAACGCGCACACATACATACAGGACCTGATTACCATCGGTGCATGTCCAGACGTCCAAAATCTGGATGGGCCGGATTGCACCCGATCCTGAACCCATGGGAGCTATACGTTCCCACGGGATCAGAATCGGGTGCAATGGGCCTGGATGTTCAGGACGTGCCTCGATTCTGAGCCATTGCACATCTGGCCTGTTTCCTGTACAACCCACCTGAGACTCCTGCATGGAGCCTCAGTGCCATGGCATTCTGTCACCATGGCACCGGGACACCATGCAGGAGCTCCGATCGGCCCACGCAAGGTTAGCCACCCATTCCCTGCTACCTGACCCCCAATCAGGCCTGTCAAGGCCAGGATTGGGTGGTGGGGCTCCCCCTGCACCACTCACCTTGCCAGTGCCTGTCCCACCATGCTGTCCTCCAACATCGGGGAGATTTATTCCACCTCCGAGGTTGAATAAGTCCCCTGTCTAAGAAGGCAACCTCGGATGTATAGAGCTGTGACCACAATTGACCCTGTACATCCCGGGTCAGGGTTCTATCTTCACCCCACCCTCACTCCACCTCCGGTTCTCCCCCTCCCACCCGTGTCCACAGCTCCCCGCACAATGCCAATGTATGTATGGGGAACCTGGTGTTCGGCATTCACTCCCTGCGAATAGCAGGGGTTGAAGATCCAAACCGGACGTCCACCCCTGCTATTCGCAGTTCACAATGACCCCCACAGGCAACAGAGAGGCAGGCAGACAGACAGATGTTTGCTGACATGCACATACGCATTGAAGGGTTGGAAACAGTTCCCACTTGTTTCCTTCAGTAATAAATGTTCCTTTCAGTTATGGTATACTACTTTACAAATTTCTAGTAATACGATTATTTCCTTAAATGGGTTTTAGTAGATGCATATACCAATGTGATTATATATATATTTTAACTAAACAAATGGGTAATCCTTGTACTTCCATCACCATGCTTTTCTTTTCACTTTATATCTGTGCTTTAATTCAAGATATAAACTGCTATGCATATTGTATTAAGAGTGAGCAGAGACAATGTAATTGATTCAGATACTTCTTTTAATGAGTCATTAAAAAACTAATCAGCTCAGTAAATAGTCATCAATGATCCATAGTACTGAACAAAAAGAAAGAGCACGCTTAAAGAATGATTGAGTTTGACATTAAGAAAATAATTATCCTGTTTCTCACTTGAATTTTTATCTTATTATGTAACTTATAGTTTGAGGATATGGTTAATAGAGCTTGTAAGAAACCCTATCATATATTTTCGTTGAAATTCACATATAGCAGTACTCTGAGGCAATTAAACTTCATTTGTTCTTTTATCTCATAACTTACATCCTTTTCAGCCTTCTTTTTAGATTGTGCATTGTTTATGTCAGGAAAGTTACTGAACGATTTTATTTATACTAAGTCATAACATTTTTGAATCAATTTATTCATATTTGTTATGCAAAAATATATTATTTCAACATATACAATCACTACATGAAAACTGATTGATAAAAACTGAGCTGGTATATTGCCATGATTCAAATATACATTAAGCAAAAATCACATAATTTAGCATTGTGGCCATCCAAAACTTGGCACCTTATTACATCATCACAATTATAATTTTATATTGTTGGGTCATAATTTGTGTATTTTGGAACTATAGCAGCATCATTTTAATAAGGCAGCCTAATCTTTAACCTGGGCTATCTGCAACATTTATTTATTTAACAGGTTTTATGTACCGCCTTTAGACCAAAGCGGTTTACAGAGTAACAGTAAACAAACTCAAGTGAGTCACAGTTTCATAGAACATAAGGGTACTGATAACTTGGAGTTAACAAAGTGGGTGGGGTTTAAACATATTTCACTAAACAGGGTGCTGCAATTCTTGCGGAATGGTTTTAGGTGGGACCTAGTTACAGATAGCCGGATTAACCATTAGTACATCTTAGTAGACATACCCCTATGTTTTGCCCTCTTCAACTGCCTTTAAAGGGAAAGTGGAAGATCCCCTGGTTTACTTCTCTTTTCATTTTATGGGTTGGTCTAACTATTTTGTGACTGGAAAGTAGGATGAGCAAAGGTCCAAAAATTCAGAGATTATATACAGTATGAAGGACAGGATTAAGGTACAGATATACAGTACAGATATACCATTGTATTGCTTAGGGCTCATATTTTCAGGGGCCTTTTCAGATTTGCTAATTGAGCAT
The DNA here is from genome assembly GCA_033557465.1 of Ichthyophis bannanicus. Taxonomy (NCBI): domain Eukaryota; kingdom Metazoa; phylum Chordata; class Amphibia; order Gymnophiona; family Ichthyophiidae; genus Ichthyophis; species Ichthyophis bannanicus. The sequence continues at coordinate 366,789,637 of CM066035.1, forward strand.
TTCTTAAAAGAGATTTTCACCCTGGAAGTCAGTTGTCAACAAAGTTAATTTAATTTTATTTAATCAAACCTTTTCTAGCCCATCCATACCGAAAGCTTAGAGCAACTAGCAGTGACTGACAAAAACAAACAGTCAGGCCACAAATTCGACTCTCCCCATCATTACATTAAACTATTTACAATTATTTGAAATACTTTACAAATAGCCAAGTTTTCAAATATTTTTGAAAAGAACTGCTGGAAGCTATTGACACAAACACAGACGATCTTGAGGAAGTAATAAAAAACTGGAATAATTGTATCACAAGAATTGCAACAAAACCACAAATTCAGCACCCAACCCCCAAAAAAATAATAATCTCACTAAACAATGGTACACACAGGAAATTCGACTTCTAAAAAGAAACCTGAGGAAACTTGAATGTAAATGGCATTCAAGTAAAACACCAGAAAATAGAGAAAGATATATCACTATATATATAAAGATATATCACTATGCTAACAAAATACTGCCAACCATTCTAAAAAAGAGTACTACTTAAACATAATGATGAAATCGATAAACCTTAGGGATCTATTTGCTATTGTAAAGTAACTGACAGCTAAGCCTAGAGATTCTATGGAAACACTTCCCATCTCCCCTCAAACACTGGCAGACTACTACATGTCTAAAACGAACACAACTCAAAACAACCTATATGCACCTACAAATAATACAAACCCCTCTCCACAGATGGAAAGTTAATAGAAAAATTGAATACTGCCACATCTAAATCTGACTCTTGTCCAGTGAAATGGATTAAAGATGCAGATGACAAGCTTGCTCCCATTATACTAGCAATAGTAAACAAGTCTCTTGAACAAGGCTACATGCCCAGAAGTCTCAAGAAAGCAACAGTCCTCCCATTCCTAAAAAACTAATTATTATACAATAAGTGCCCATCTTCATACAGACCCATCTCAAGACTACTTTTTTTGGCTAAAGAAATTGAAAAAATGTCCAAATTCAACTGCAAGATCACATTGATCAATACGCACCATTAGACTCAAACCAATTTGGATTCAGACCTCTGCATAGTGTAGAAAAACTAATGCTAACTCTATTCCTTTTATTAATTAGTTGTATAAACAACCCCAATCAAGCATTTATATTAATATCTCTAGACATCGTGGCCGCCTTTGATTTAGTCAAATATACACTACTACTACAAAGACTCATACAAATTGGACTAAGTGGAACCACCCTCCAATGGTGCTCATCATACCTAACAGACAGAACACAACACGTTAACATAGACCAAAAATACTCAGACACTTACACACAAACTACATGACTTCCCCAAGGAGCAACACTATCTGCTCTTCTATTTAATGTTTACATACAGTCCATTTGCAATCTAATAAAAAAAATTGAAAATAGGTTTTTGCCATCTATGCTGACAACATAATGCTATACATGCCTTTTGATGTAGTAACACACACTCTTGAGCCCATAATCTCATGCTTCATAGAAGTTGATACTTGGCTCAAAACACATGGATTAAACACCTATAAAAAACAGAAGCCCTAAAAATATCCAGAAACCAAAATTATACACCACCCAGCAACATTACCATTAATGGATCCATTCTTGAAATAAAAAATGAAGTAAAATACTTAGGAGTCACACTAGACCAGCAACTCACATTCAGAACCCACATTAAAAACACAACTAAAGCCATATATAACAAAAGCCACCTCCTGAAACACTTAAAACCACTTCTTCACAGCAATGATTTCAGATCATTGATGCAAGCGATTACCCCACACATTGACTACTGCAACAGTCTTCTCCATGGCCTCCCAAAACAAACAATCCACCCTCTACAAATGGCACAACATATGGCAGCTTGCATCATCTAGAACACACCCCATACTCAACATAATATACCCATATTTCACTCCCTCCATTGGCTCCCCCATACATAGCAGAATTAAATATAAAATCATCATGACAACATTTAAAGTTATCAGGGAACTTGCACCTTCTACTTTAATCCAGTTAATCAAGAAAACACCTAATAATAGACACAGAAGAACACCAATGACTAATACTCTTCTATTCCCACCTGAATTCAGAAAAAATAAACAGACCAGTAACAGAGCATTTGAATACGTATCCCCGATGCCCTGGAACTCATTACCAGAAACACTGAGAAGCATAACAGACCTCTCCAACTTTCGCATACAACTAAAAACTTTTCAATTTATAAAACACTTTGGTAGAAATGAGACAAATACATCAACTGCCCCGACTCATCCCCACTAAGATTCCAGAAGCATCACACCATACACTACTTTACATCCTTACCCTCAAAAAACCTCAGGGCCCTTATAATTTGTACACAGTTCATACTAAATCATCATGTATATATTCTTGATCACTTGTTGTTGTTTACTGATCATGTAATTATCTAATAGTTCTTATTGCATATGTAACTTCCACTTTGTTCGATGTAACCCTCTATGATTAATCAATATGGCGGTATAAAAAACACAAAAATAAATAAATAAAAGTACAGTACATCATGATCCTTCACTGTGCAATTCCAAGGGCAGCTTATTCCATAATGAAGGAGCTGCACCTTGGAATAATTTTGTTCCTGTCCCTGCACATCTAAATTCAGATAGTGATGGAATTTTCAATTTATTTATGCAAGCAGAATGTGTATAATTGATCATTAAATATGGATATACATAAGAAGATAGATAATCAGGAGAAAGACCATACAAGGTTTCAAATGTTAAAAATATCAATTTAAATTACAGCCTATCAGCCACTGGAAGCCAGTGAAGTGAATATGGTAGTAGGGTGACAGAATCCCATTTAGATGCCCTAAGCAAATTTTTGCTGCCATGCTTTGTAAAAATTGAATCCTTGTATGAGATTTCTTTGTAAATCTGACAAAGAGAATAAATCCCTAACTTGTCAAAGCATACAAAGATAATCAAAAATGTTCTTAACATTTTACTTACTTGTGGTTCCCAAGGCTAAATGGGAATCAATTATCTTGCCCAAACTAGCCAAAGATGATCTTAAAGGAATCTGCCTCCCCTCCACCAATTAGGATAAATTGTTGGCATCAACAAGGCAAGGCAGTTTTTCCAGCATTTAGGAGCCATTTTACTAAAAGGCGCTGTTGTGTTGCATCTGACATGCAGAGCGCACCAAAACCATAGTACAACACCACCACCTTCCTTGTTGGGGGCATAGCAAGCATGTTCTCTACAGTTAACATGGTGTACTTGCCCTAACATGGGTGATATCGGTGCAGGTACACTTATCTCCAGCTATGGAGGAGGCAGAAAGTGCACCTGTGCTAACTGCTTGCCTGGTAGCTACTGTGGGTGCGTTGACTACAAAGCGCTCACCTCTGCTATGATATGCCCCTAACCCATCCACTTGCACCCTCAATGCACCATAGACAGCACCAAAATCCATCCGTAGTAACTGTCATGGCCTTGTGTTAACTGTTAACATGTGTCCCAGCACAGCTTTAGCATGTGCTAGAACCTACTTTAACAGCTAAGTGCCCTTTCATGAAAGGGCTCCTAAGTTTCAATGAACGACATACCATCCACTCACCAGTTTATTGAAACAATCAGAAATTAATATATAAGTTTATTCCAGTGATGACTGTCTTGGAAAAATTACTTGAGTATCATTATTGTAAATCTATTTATTAAAAAAAACAACTGTAGACCGCACAAACACCAAGGCACAAAAAACATACACAATTCAGTATAATATTGCAGGCTCAGTTTCTTTGAAACTAGCTCTAATAATATAGGCAAAAGTGGGGATCCTTGAGGTACCTCAAAGTTTGAGTGCAAAACTGCTGAAAACTCTTTGTGCATTTTAATCCTATAGCTGTGACATTTCAGAAAGGAGGTGAAGCAGTTCAATATAACCCCACCAATGCCAATATTATTCAATTTAATCAGGAATAGATCATGATCAATAGTGTTAGAAACATAGAAATTTGATAGCAGATAAAGACCATATGGTCTATCTACTCTACCCTTCCATATCAACTACTATAGTCCTCTTTTTTTTCCTTTAGAGATCTTCTGTGTTAGTCCCATGCTATCTTGAATTCAGATACTGTCCTCATTTCTACTATCTCCACTGGGAGACCATTCCAAACATCTACCACTCTTTCTGTAAAAAAATATTTCCGCATACTACTCCCTGAGTCTATCCCCTTTCACATTCATCCTATGTCCCCTTGCTGCAGAACTTGATTCCAATTGAAAGAGGCTCTCCTCTTGTGCATTTATTTTGTGGAGGTATTTAAATATCTCTGTCATATCTCTTCTATCCCACCTTTCATCTAACGTATACATATTAAGATCTCTGAGTCTGTTCCTATATGCTTTAAAATAAAGACCACTAACCATTTTAGTAGCCACCTTCTGCATCAACTTCATCCTGTTTGTATCCAGTTGAATGTGTGGTCTGCAGAATTGCATACAATACTCCAAATGATGTTGCACCAGAGACTTATATAAGGCACTGTCACCTCCTTTTTTCTGCTGGCCATTCCTCTCAAATATCTAGAGACTGTAGAGAAGATGGAGAATTAAGTAATTAGCCATCTGAGAGGCCCATGCTGGATTTAAATCCTGACCACCCTGCTCTTAAGCCACTATTCTAACCATTATGCTATTAGACATCTTGTTCAGCATTGATGCCAAATCTACTTGCATCAAGAATGCTTCACCTCCCTTGTCAACAATTGTTCTTAATCCAGAGATCAACAATATTAATAATGTTTCCCTACTGTGACAATTACTAAATCCAGACTACATTGAGTCTAGCTCATTATATTGCTACAGATACCCATATAATTGTATCTTAGCAGAAAAAGAAATGACTGCAACAGGTCAAAAATGTGTACAAATTTTCAAATCTTCTGAAGATTTTGGAATAGGTGTCAATGTTATCAAGCCTAATGAGTGAGGAAAACCACCATCCCTGAACACTATATCCAGATAAACCAGTCACTGCCAAACTTTGAAAAGGATTGAGATCGCAGAAGACCTTACTAAATCTAGTAATCAAGTTAAGCAAAACATTTAGGGAGACTGTGTAAAATTGATTCCAGTTTTGATCACCATGCAATCCCAAAAGTTTATTGCCCTCATAAAATAATCCTGATTCCTCAGTTGATAACAAAACATGTTTCTGTGTAATATCCACACTGCACGTTCATTCTTGGTTCAGTATTCCTCTACTGCTTGCCCCTCTTGTGGTGTCCCTCAAGGTTCTATCCTGCCCCATCTTTTCTTTAATATTTTTCTGGATCCCCTCAATGTTCTTATACAGCAATCTAGTATCTCTGTGTATTATTACATGTATGATATCATTCTCCTCCATCATATATCCTCCTCCTCAGTTCCTGATATTGCCCCCCCCCCTTAATTCCTGTTTGGACCGCATCTATTCCTGGATGTGTGAAAATTTCCTTCAATTGAACCCCTCCAAATCTTCTGCTACTTAGATCACCTTTGGTGCCACCTCCCCCCTCCTCCCCTCTGGCCCCTATCCTCTGTCCCATATCCCTGGTTTCTTCCTTCAGATATCTTGGATGGATTCTCGATTCTTCTCTATCTTTCGCAGAACATATCATCTCTATCTCCCACCTGTCCTTCTACTATCTGCGTCAGATCCTTTCCTCTCTCCTGCTTTTACAACCACTCTCCTCCTCTGCCTCTTCATCACAAGGCTTGACTACTGTAATGTCACTCTTGCTGATCTTACTCAATATCACCTTCACAGACTCCAACTACTTCAAAATACAGCGCATGTATTCTAACTTTCTCTTCTCGCTTCGACCACATTTCTCTGCTTCTTGCTCATCTTCATTGGTTGCCTGTTCACTTTCAGATCCAGAACAAAACCCTTATTTTTGCCAACTGAACCATTCATACCTCTACTCCGCAATATCTTGCTGACCTTCTTCACTTTCATATTCCTCATCGTCTCCTACATTCAATACATGCCTATCATCTTGCCCATCCCTCTGTTTCCCAGGCCCAGCTCGAACATACACAACACTCTGTTTTATTTTTTATGGGTCCCTCTCTTTGGAACTCTCCCCCTCACTCACTTTGTTCTGAACCCTCTTTCACTAGGTTTAAGGCTGCTTTAAAAACCCACCTTTTCAGTTTCGTTTTTCATGTCACTAATCCCCCTTCATGACTCAGCAGGTCTTCTCTCTTTTCTTCCCTTCCCTTCCTACTTTGTCCCCTTCCCCTCCCCCCCCTTCCTATCCCCCTCTTACTACTTTTAGTTCTTCTACCTGCTCTCTCTCTCCTTTCCTATAATGGTGTTCCTTTCCTTTTTCCTCTTCTGCAGCCCATTATGTTGTTCACCGCTTTAATGCTTCAGCCTAAGCGGTTTATCAAAAACCTGAATAAAGATAAAGATCTACAGTCATTGGAAGATTTAAGAAAATCAACTTTAATTTTGAAAAAAATCTGCAAGAAGTTGAACATTAGGGCCTTTCCCAAAGACTATTTAATCACTTTAAACAAGTTGTTCATTTCATTTCCTGCAAAGTTTATCTTTTTAGAATTAAAGCTTTCTTTGCCTCTGTAATATCTTCACTCTTCCACTTCATTTAAGCTGGTCTTCATCACAGCCAGATTTCAACCACAGCTTTTCTAAAGAGCGATAATCCCCTTGCTAAGATCCCTATGGCTAAGATCTTCATTAAGCCATAGGGAAAACTCAGAATGACCTGTGCACAATCAGAGCACAGCAATTGTATCAATTACCATGATTCCAATCATGGACCATACTATCAACAAAGTCACAGAGCAAGGATCTAAATAAATTTTGAGTAGCTGCAGAGAAAAGGTAAGAATTGATTTTATTTATGATCCAGCGACCAACATATTCATGTCTGTAAGCAGCATCTGACCCAAATGCCTTTAAGTTAAAATTAACAAAAAAACATGGTTAGACCAAATCAAAGAAGTTGTGAAGTGATCATCCACTAAACCAGGGGTTCCCAAACCTGCCTCCCAGCCAGTCGGGTTTTCAGGATATCCACAATGAATATGCATGAGAGATATTTGCATGCACTGCCTCCGCTGTATGCAAATTTCTCTCAGGCATATTCATTGTGGATATCTGGCTGGGGAGGCCCTAGGACAGGTTTGGGAACCCCTGCACTAAACCCTTTCTAGCAACATCACAAGATGTAAAATATACATTTAAATTGTGATTTTTAACATGCATTGGGGAGTGACTCATTAGAAATAACCCCAAGTTTAGCATATTTGACTTAAAGGTTTGAGATAATGAATTAGACAAATCATCAAATGTAAATTAAAATTACCTAAAACAATTATTTTTTTAATAAAAAAAAAAGTCCAAGCAATATTACATTATTCAGTGCTTTCAAATGCGCGGTACAGTAACAACAAGCCTAACCAATCATGCATTGATAAAAATCTTTAACCTAAAGACATTCCCTCAATACCATTGTCAGAATAACTATGAAAGAGATGGATATCCAGTCATTGCATATATAAAATCAGTACAAAACCCTATCTTTTATTTTTAACCTAGGGCAGCACAGTGTCTGATAATCTAATAGGCAAATACCCTAAGTAAGTGGACCTGCAGAATCATTCAACCATGTTTCGGTAATACATGCTAGACCTGGTTGGGAATCTCCAACCTAGTCCCAAATAATATTGTATGTATTATGAACCAACTGAGAATTAAAAAGAATGCAAAGCATATTTGGAGTTATTATAGAAAAAAGGCATAGAGACATCCAAAGAATGGGGACAACTTGGGAACCATTTTAGAAAGCAGTCTTAAAGACATTACCAGTGCAAGGACAAAACAGAATGGGGATGTGGTACAGATGTCTTCAGATCATTCCTATGAACTTGAACGTCCTTGCTTAATGCCCTGTCATCCTGATCCACATCAAAGATCATACTTATGCTTTTACTTATGCTTTGGTCTTTACTGAAGAAGATGTAGGGAAGTTACCCATGCCTGAAATGGTATTTAAAGGTCATGCATTGGAAGAATTGAAAGAAATATCGATACACTGGGAATTTTTATTACAACTATTTGATAAACTAAAGAGTAGCAAATCACCTGGACTGGATGCTGTACATCCAAGTGTTCTGAAAAAAACTGAGATTGTAGACCTACTATTAGTAATTTGTGAATTATCATTAAAATCATCTGTAGTACCTGAAGACTGGAGAATGACCAATAACACACCAATGTTTAAAAATGGTTCCAAGGGTGATCAATGAAACTACAGATCAATGAGCCTGATGCAAATGATAGAAACCATTACAAATAATAAAATTGCTGAACATTGAGATAGTCATGGTATAATGGGAGAAAGCTAACATGAATTTAGCCAAGGAAAGTCTTGTCTTACTAATCTGTTATATTTTTTGAAGGTGTGAATAAACAGCAAGACAAAGGTGAGCTGGTTGATATAGTGTATCTGGATTTTCTGAAAGCATTTGACAAGGTCCCACATGAGAGACTCTTGGTGAAATTAAAAAAGTCATGGGATAGGAGGCAGTGTACTATTGTGGATCAGCAATTAGTTAAAAGATAGAAAACTGATAATAGGGCTAAATGGCCAATTTTCTCAATGGAGAAAGGTGAATAGTGGAGTACCCCAGCAATCTGTGCCGGGCTTTCTGCTTGTTAACATATTCATAAATGACCTGGAAATAGAAAAAAATGAGTGAAGTGATCAGATTTGCAGAGGACATTAAATTATTCAAAATTCTTAAAACATAAGAGGATTGTGAAAAATTGCAAAAGGACTTTGATAAATTAGAAGACTGGACATCCAAATGGCAGATGAAATTTAATATGGCAAGTGTAAAGTTATGCACCTAGGAAAGAACAACTCAAACTATGTAAGGTTCCACATTAGGAGTCACCACCCAGGAAAAAGATTTAGGCATCATCATGGATAATAGGTTGAAACTCTTCACCCAGTGTGCAGCAAATAGAATGCTAGGAATCATAAAGAAAGGAATGGAGAATAAAACCAAGGATGATATAATGCGCCTCTATATCATTCCATGGTGCGACCACACCTTGAATATTGTGTGCAATTTGGTCACCATAATCTTAAAAAGGATATAGCAGAATTAGAAAAGGTACATAGAAGAGCCCCCTGAATGGTAAAGGGGATGGAAAGATATGCCTATGACAAAAGACTTAAAAAGCCAGGGCTCATCAACTTGGAAAAAAGATGGCTAAGGGGAGATCTGACAGATGTCTATAAATTAATGAATGGAGTGGAACAGGTATGTTTATGTTTATTTTATTTGCTTGACCGCCCTTCAGTAATAATCAGAGCGGTTTACAATTAAAACTTCAATAAAGGAGGCACAGGGCCAGAAAATGAAGAGGAAGTTACAATGTCTGATAGGACAGAAAGAGGAGAGCTAGCAGAATACTGTAATCATAAGGAAGAGGCTAATGGGAGGAGGAGGGGAGGTCAAAAGCCAGGGAGAAGAGGTGAGTTTTCAATGCCCGTTTGAAGGAGGAGTAGTGGGATTCCAGACGGAGGGTAGTAAACGAAGATCAGTTGTTTACACCATTAAAAAGTAGTGGGATTCCAGACGGAGGGTAGTAAACGAAGATCAGTTGTTTACACCATTAAAAAATAGAGAAGACTAGGGGGGATGTTTACTAAAAACCGGAAATGTGCGCGCCGCAAAAGAGCGCACGGAAACGCGGCACTAAAACGCTAATAAACGCGTTTAAACGCCCCGCACACGTGCGTGTCATCCCCGCAAAGGTGCGCGGCACACTAACGGGCCCCGTACAAGTGCGGGCCCGCAAATGTCCGATAGAGGCGTGGAACGGCTAAAGGAGGGCGGAGGAAGGCTCCGGAGGGGCGGAGGGACGGGGTCAATGGGTGGAGAGTGGGAGGGGAGAGGCTCCCCGCACAGTATCGGGCCCGAATTTGCATATAAAAACTACCGCGAGGGAAACACTCGCGGTAGAAAGCATTTAAAGGGAAGAGAAACCATTTCCGTCAGCAATGTACAGGAAAACCGGGGAAACCAGCAAAACGTGAGCAGTGTGATACATGTGCACAGCACAAAAGTGCAAATAAAAATAGAAAATGACCACAACAGAACTATTAAAATATTAATTCAGCTGGGGAACAGTTATAGTGATGGGCAAATACAGAAAACACACCCAGCAAAGCTCCAGAAAAAAAGAAATGAATTTTGGAAGGGTTTACGGAGCGGAGACTCTTCCAAAAAACATTTCCTTTTGTGGAGCTTTCCTGGGAGTGTTTGCTATGGTTGCCCATTAATATCACTGTTGCCCAGCGTGGTGATATTTTGTCCCCCATTTCCCGTGGTCATTTCCGGGGTTTATGTGCACGTTTGTCACCAGACAGGGTGCATATGCCCACAGTAAATTTGCGTAGAGCAGGGTTTGTGACTCCATCCTGCCAGGCTTACTACCTCCAGGGGCTGCACTATCTGTGTGGCCATAGTGTGATACAGCGGACAGAGTCAGTACCTCGAGGGTCAGAGGTTCAAAGCCCAGCTGGGGCACTTGCCAGCCCAGTCCCTATATTTTACCCACCACTAAACACAGATAGCACAGACACCCCTGTATTGCAGGGGACATAAGCATGGGGAAAACACCCATATTTTACCCAACAACGCACACACACCACAACAATGGGCATTACCCACAGCCAAGTACCCCAAATGCAGTCCCGTACTGCCACATTCCAATCAGGTCACCTGCTTTTTATGGGAGAAGCTCATGCCAGCATGTTGGCGGATGAGTACCTGTGGTGCAGGGGGCAGTGGCTGCTAGCGACAGAAGACAGAGGCCTAGCCATGTGCAGGCTGGCACAGTCCACAGCAACAGACAGGCCCTGCCGGATCCACAGTCATGGACTATCCAGGGAATTCAGCCAAGCTGTGGCTACATGGTGGTGCAGTGCACACAGACAGTGCATGCAAGAACAGAAGGTCACAGGTTCAAAGACCAGCTGGGGCTACCAGCAATCCTGCCCACATATTTTCCCCACAAATAAACAGTGACAGTAAGGACACACCTTTGGTGACAAGGACATATGCAATGGTAATACGTCTATCTTTTACCCCACTGAGCACAGACACCATGAACAGGGGCAGAACCTACAGCAGAATCCCCCAAATGCAGTCCTGGTGGGCCACACACCAGTCAGGTTCCATGCTGCCACTCATACAAATGCCTGTGCTGTATATCTATGCACCACCCCCACGGCATGTATATGTAGCTCATGCATATTCATGAGGGACAGCAGGAAGACCCGAACAGTGTGATGCAAAACTGGGCTGGAGTGGGGAAGCGCTGCCGTAAAGCAGCAGCCAACAGGGGCAGACACACCCACACCCACAGGCCCCATTGGCCAATGTCTCCTGTAGAGGCAGAACATTGGACCCTGCGTGCATCTCCCAATATCAGCACCTGCATACCTTAGCAATGTCACCCTACACCTGAGGTACACAGCTCTGAAATGTTTGCTAAGAGTACAGGCTGATAGATATCCCTACGTTACGCACATACTGCTAGTTGACCCCATCCGAACAATCTGTTTGGTGTCTGCAGTGCGTGCTCCAGGCCCGGCCTCTGACGGTGTTCACCACCCTGGGGAGTGACCCCCAGCAGTACTGCGTACCATATCCATGCCTGTGCCGTGCCCAGGACCGGTGTGGTGGCCAAGGCTAATCACCCCCTCAATAGTAGCACAATGCTGGCATAGGTGTGGGAGTGTGTGTCTGTCTATACAGTGTGTGTTGGCTGCAAACACCTTCCCCAACCCACACTGCCAGCACTACTGCCAGTATTGGCCTGCCAATGTGCATAATGAGCAGCAATGTACCATGGGTATAGGTCAGACATGGTGGGCTGGCCAGGATGCATCTGCACAGGGCATAGGGCACTGGCTGTGACATTGTAGTGCCAGGCCACCACCTACACAGACAGGGTGACCTCTGTATGTGCTGCTGGGGGAGCACTCTCACCCTGAGTGTGCAGTGATGACAGCATGGCTAGGCACCCCCATAGTGCTGTATTGTGTTTCTCTCTTGTGATATATATGGGATTTCTGTTGGGGCCTCCTCACAGAACTCTCTGCTTGTGTGTGCTGCCACCCCAGTTTTGGGTGCATGCATTTCCATCAGGGCTAACCAGCAGACTGTTCACAGCTGGTATGTGTCTTGATGGAGTGCCTTGCAGGGTGCAGTGGCTGATGGTTTGCTGCAGGTGAATATCAGATAGGGCTGGGGTGCATCTTTGGATATCCAGGCCTAAAGTCTGCCTGATATTGTGTTATGGATGTGTGTGGAGCTGCTTGGACTGCCCTGTATGGTGTCTGTTCCCCAGCAGGACTGGGGTTTGATGGTCCACTTTGCTGCCATTGGTGCGGGGGGTGTGTGGTAGGATGGGGATCTGTTGGTGGGTGGGGGGGCCCTGTTTGCCACCGAGGGGAGGGTGGTGGTGGTTGTTCTTTGACCACCTAGGGGTTCTTGGGGGTTTCCACTAACTGAGACAGACAGAGATATCCAACATGTTTCTGCAGCACCTTCCTATCTCACAGGTTAGTACTGTTTTGAAGCTCTGGCATGGCCTCATCCAGCCATGGCTGGTGTTGTGGACCTGGTCCTGGCCGCCACATCACACCCTCAGGGTGAGCACAGTACCTGCACAATGTGACGGTGTGTAGCTACACTTTGCTGGTAGTCCACCCGCTCAGGACCCCCCTACCAGGCCGAGGTGCTGTGTGGGTGCACATGGACAATTCCCCCTACCAGGCCGGGTAGCTGTTGGGGTGCATTCCCCATCTTTTGTGCATCTGTGGACAGCTGATTTGCATGTGCAGTGCATCATGGGTACAGGTGGCCTAACCCTATCCTGTCTACAACAGCAGACTGTCTGTGGGGTGACGTGCAGGCTCTCTACAGCCAGCCAGGGGCTTGCTGTCAGCTATAGAGCCGTAGCCCAATGGTTACGTCACTCCCTGTATAGCCAGAGGTCATGGGTTTGAACCCACAGTGGGGCCCTTTGATAGGGCTGTCCACAGCTTTATTTTTATTTACTGTACATATGTCTATGCCGGCAAAACCACACACAGCTTACTATACCCATTAGGTGCCTCTGAGGGTGCTTTATAGGGCGCCCTATAGGCCACCTTATGGTTGTCATCCATATAGGGTGCACTATACATTATCCTGTGTCGCAACATACATGGTGCCCTATAGGGGACATTCTAGGGTGCCTTGGCGGACAGTGCACTGTAACATGTGCCTTACGGGCATCCGTATGTTAACACACTGTGAGAGCGGGTTTACTAGTGGTGGGAAATAAAATATAAATGGAAGGCCTCCTACAGCACTCCTCACCATGATACATACTGCCCCAGCCAGCCTTGTTCACTGGGCACTGTGAGAGGTTGAACCCCTGGCCCCTGCACCATTGGTCAGTGTCCTAACCATTGTGCTGTGGCTCTGTTCCTGTGTTTGTGCATCCGCACGCAGCCTTGTAGCCATCAGCGCGCCATCTTGTGGTGCACTAAATTAACAGCGCGCCACCTTATGCCGCACAACATGGATATGCCCCTAAAATAATGCCTCAGCCAGCTGTCTTCAATGGGCACTGTGGGGAATTGAACCCATGATCCCTGCACAAGTGGTCAGTGTCTTAACCATTGTGCTATGGCTCTGTTCCTGTAATTTGCACATCAGCGCGCCACTTCTCCCTCCCATTATTGGACTGCCCCCTCACACATCAGCGCGCCGCCTTCTGCCCACTGGCTCGCCGCCTTCTGTTGCCCACATTTATCAGCGCACCGCCTTCTGCCACCCAAATTTACCAATGCGCTGCTATCTGCCGCCCACACTAAACAGTGCGCCACCTCATGCCGTAATAAAAATAACAGTGCGCCGCCTTCTGACGCCCAAAATTAATATGCCTCCTAAGCACTTTTGCCCATAAATGTTGGTGCCTCAGCTGGTCTTTTTTGTTGAGCGCAATGGGGGTTTGAACCCCTGGCCCCTGCACCATTAGTCGGTGTCTTCACCGTTGTACTACGGCTCTGTTGTTTGGTTTTGCAGCAGCGCCCCACTTAGCCTTCCCACGCGCTAATGTGGGCCCAGCACATTAGCACGACGCACACACATACGGTCCGGTTTTTTGCTTTTTTCTGCCTGGCCCGCCCACTCCTTATATGGCACCAGCACAATAACGGGGACCCGCACAGCAACGGAGTTTAGTAAACATACCCCTAGGAGACACACAATGAAGCTACTAAGAGTAATAAGAGAAAATATTTTCACTCAACCCATAATCAAACTCTGGAATGCGTTACCATAGGATGTGTTAAAAGCTGCCAGGGTTTTTTTTTTTTTGTTTGTTTGTTTTTTAAGTGCGGTCAAGTCAGTGCTGACTCCTGACAACTCAGCTGCCTCTGGGTTTTCCTGGCAATGTATCACCAGAAGTAGATTGCCAGGCCTTTTCTTCTGAGGCAATAGAGGGCATAGCAAATTGCTCAGGGTCAGAAGGAGTGCCAGTAGGAATTGAACCCTTGATCTCCTTGGTACTAGACAGTTGCTCTAACCACTAAGCTACTCCTCCTACTGTTAGTGAAGCAGGGTTTAAAAAAGGTTTGGACAAGTTTCTGTAGGAAAGGTCCATAAACCATTATTAAAAAGGCACTACGAAATCCACTGCTTACCCCAGGACAAGCATTGTGGAACCTGTGTACCTTTTTGGAAACCTGCCAGGTACTTGTAACTTGGATTGGCCACGGTTGGGAATAGGATGCTGGACTTGATGGACCTTGGTCTGACCTGGTATGGCTTTTCTTATGTTATGTTTTATTTATTTATACCATGCTCTTTAGAATCAGTGCAGTTTACATGTATACTAACAGATACTTTTTATTCCCTTGTCCCCGAAGGCTCACAATCTAAGTGTACCTGAGGCAATGGAGGGTTAAGTGGCTTGCCCAAGGCCACAAGGAGTGGCCATGGGACTAGAGACCCCAGTCCCTCCAGCCTGAAGTTGCTTGTCCCCATGTGGGAAATGAACCCCCAGCCTTCTGGCCTGAGGTAACCTGTCCCAACCACTGAGCCACTCCTCCATGTTCTTACCTGCTCCAAGTACAAATAGGCATCGGAAAAGCGCTCGATTTGTCAGGCAAACGTCTGAAGAGTATAGAGGAGATACATTCATATTCCATGTATTTTCCATGTTGATTACAAACAATTACACAGGTCTGCGACTAAAAAGCTGTTTGATTATTTTCATCTAATTTCCATGTATTTTGGTGTGCTGAAAACAAATAAAATATTGAAAAAACTCCTAGACGTCATGATTTGCCACAACATGCAAACTTGACTTCAAATTTATCAAATTTTTTCAAATTACTATTAATTAATTCAAATTACTATTAATTAATTCACATAAGTGCATTTAAGATATAAAATGCCAAAAAACCTTAAAGGGGTTGTCCGAGTTATGTAAAAAGAAATATAGCACTGTAAATCTGATGGTCAGCAATATATACATAAGCTAAGCAAGTTTTAAGTCCGTGCTTCTAATGATAGAAGGGGTTAATCTTTCCTGAAGAATCCAGTGGGAGAGAGACACAGGGGAGATAGCAGCAGCTCCGATCAGTGCAGGGGGGTGTGGCCAGCACTGTGACATCTCGTGTACAGACACAGAGCTGCTCTCTCCTGCATGCCACACTTGTGCATGAATCATCATCAGGTTCTTGGATCTAGGCTGTTCACACTTTTTCATCACAATTCGTGTTGACTCGTCATTCTTCAACTGTTATGTTATGGCTCCGCAAAAGTATATTAATTCACCAGACAGTTTCTGTTTCATCTGTGGTGAATATACAGTGTTGAAGCAACAGCAGAATATTTATTTAGTTGTTTATTTATTTATTTAGCTGTATTTATATCCTGCTTTTCACCAGGTCAAAGCAGTCAATTGGGGGATACATTTAACACGAGGGGATATGAGACACATATGCTAATACTTACAGGGAACATGGGCAATGAAGGGTTAAGTGGCTTGCCCAAGACCACAAGGAGTGCCTATAGGACTAGAAATCCCAGTCCCTCCAGCCTGAGTTTGCTGTCCCCAGGTGGGACTTGAACCCCCAGCCCTCCGGCCTGAAGTACCTTGTCCTAACCACTAGACCACTCCTCCCTATATTACAGGCTTTGTGAAAAAAGTATACTTTGCATACTTTGGACTAAAAATTGGAGATCAAGATAAAGTCTGGGCGCCTCATAAAGTGTGCAAACGGTGTGTTGAGGACCTCCGAAACTGGTTCAAGGGTAAGAAAAAATCTTTCCGTTATGGGATTCCTATGGTATGACGAGAGCAAAAGAACCATAGTGACAACTGTTCCTTTTGTTCATGCGATATGAAAGGGTTTAATTCCAAATGGAAGCATTCCATTTCATACCCCAATCTTCACTCGGCAATTTGTCCCATCCCCCATGGCACAGATATACCAGTACCCAAGCCCCCTGCTACCTTGGAAGAGATACCTAGCTCTGATGAAGGTGAAGTCATACCTGAGCCAGATGACGAATCAAGTTCTGACTTTGAAGATGATACAAGACCAAAATTGGTTTCTCAGGAGGAGATGAATGATTTGGTAAGAGACTTGAATCTTCCCAAAGATGCCTCTGAGTTACTCGGATCAAGGCTGAAAAGCAGGAATTTATTGTTGCCAGGAGTGTCATCTTCATGGTTCAGGTATCATGAAAAGGAGTTTGTTCCTTACTTCGCCCAGGAAGACAAGTTGGTTTATTGCATCGATGTCAAAGTTCTGATGGGTCAATTTAAAATCCAATATGATTCAGAGCAATGGCGTCTTTTTATAGATTCTTCAAAAAGAAGTCTCAAAGCAGTTTTACTCTACAACTGTTTTTACGCTTCCATACCTGTAGGTCATTCCGTACACTTGAAGGAAACCTACGAGAACTTTGACTTGGTTCTTTGTAAACTTAAATATGAAGACCATGGTTGGCAAGTGTGTGGGGACTTAGTAAAATAGTAACATAGTAACATAGTAAATGACAGCAGATAAAGACCAGCATGTTCCATCTAGTCTGCCCAGCAAGATGGCAAGAGTAGGTGCACCTGTCGCTCTGTGCAGGCCACCCCTCGCCATGTCTTCATTTAGGGGTAAACCTACCACTCCATGTAGGACACCCCTATTTGTTGAGACGTTATATGGTTCAGAAGTTAGATGGTACCATTTATCTTGTTTTTATCCTATTGCTGTAAAGGGATCCACTGTGTTTGTCCCATGCCTTTTTGAATTCCGTCACCGTGTTTGCCCCCACCACTTCCATCGGGAGGGCATTCCAAGAATCCACCACCCTTTCAGTGAAAAAATATTTCCTGACATTGCCTTTCAATTTACCACCTTGCAGCTTCATGTTATGCCCTCTAGTTTTACAGCTTCCCCGTCTTTGGAAGAGGTTTGTTTGTTCATCATTTCTGTTTAAGTATTTAAAGGTCTGACTCATATCTCCCCTGTCCCTCCTCTCCTCCAAAGTGTACATATTTAGGTCTTCAAGTCTCTTCTCATAAGGCTTCTGACGCAGGCTCCAAATCATTTTGGTCACTTTCCTCTGAACAGTTTCCAGTCTTTTTACATCTTTTGCAAGATATGGTCTCCAAAACTGAACACAGTATTCCAAGTGAGGCCTCACCAGTGACTTATACAGTGGCATAAGTACCTCTTCCTTTCTGCTAGTAATCCTTCTTTGTATGCAGCCCAACATCCTCCTGGCTTTTGCCACCGCCTTGTCGCACTGTTTTGCCACCTTGAGATCATCAGAGATAATCACACCAAGGTCTTTCTCCTGAACCGTGCATACCAACCTCTCGTCCCCTATCGCGTACATTTCCCTTGGATTTCTGCTAACCAAGTGCATGACACTGCACTTTTTCGCATTAAATCGTAGTTGCCAAGCATTAGACCAGTCTTCCAGCTTTTGTTGATCTTTCCTCATGTTAACCACTCCTTCGGGGGAGTCCACTCTGTTGCAAATTTTTGTGTCTGCAAAAAGACAGACTTTTCCATTCAGTCCTTCAGCAATATCACTCACAAATACATTGAACAGTGCTGGGCCCAGGACCGAACCCTGGGGCACCCCGCTAATCACCTTCCTCTCATCTGAGTGAGCTCCATGTACAATCACCTTCTGTCGTCTGTCAGTCAACCAATTTCTAATCCAGTTTACCATCTTGGAACCCATCCCCAAGCTACTGACTTTGTTGACAAGCCTCCTATGAGGAACAGTATCAAAGGCTTTGCTGAAATCCAGGTAAATGACATCCATCGCATGCCCCTGATCTAGTTCCTTGGTCACCCAGTCAAAGAACTCAATCAGATATGTTTGGCAAGACCGTCCTTCGGTAAAGCCATGTTGCCTCGGATCTTGCATCCTGTTGGTTTTGAGAAAGTTCACTATTCACTCTTTCAGGAGCGCCTCCATTACTTTTCCCACCACTGAGGTAAGGCTCACGGGCCTGTAGTTTGACACTTCTTCCCTGTCACCACTTTTGTGTAGCGGTACGACATCAGCCATTCTCCAGTCCTGAGGAACCTCTCCTGTTTCCAAGGATCTGTTGAAGACATCCTTTAACGGTCCTGCAAGAACCTCTCTGAGCTCTTTCAGTATCCTGGGATGTATCCGGTCCCATGGCTTTGTCCACTTTCAGTTTAGCAAGTTGTTCTAACACCTCGTCTTCTGTGAATGGTGTGGTATCTACTTCATTCCCATTTTTATATTTGGGAGTCACAGCTGGTCCAGCTCCAGGATCTTCTTTTGTAAAGAACCCTGGCATAAACCTCCGTAAAAATAGGCTTAATGGCAAAATAAATACAAGAGCCCTCATTTCCCAATAATTATTTTTAATTAATAATTATTTTTATTTTTATAATTATTTAATTAATAATTATTTTTTAATAATTATTGGGAAATGAGGGCTCTTGTATTCATTTTGCCATGCCAATAGACAATCCCGTATGCAAACTGTCATGTGATGGACATCCCCGACCCAAGTTTGTGTAGCCTGGGTGTCCACATCGTGGACATCTCTGCTTCTAAAATCAGGCTGAAACATAGATGTCCCTGGCATTTTTCTGTACATTTTGCCCTGGAAGTCCCAGATTGCACTTGGATACCCTTTCTAAAATGCCACTTCACATGTCTATCATCCTTCCTATTCCTGATAGAACTCTAGCAGAATGGAAATTTTTCCAATAATGGGTGACATAAGGCGGGTGATATATCCCTTTCTCAATAACTACATTAATCTTATACTGCAGTAGAAATCAGGGACATCATAAAAGATTAAATTTGACAAGTTACATTTCAAAGGTGAGAGTAAACACCTCCGCATCTCTGCTGAAGGACCAGTATTATATAGTCATGCCAGTATTATATTGTCAGATAACACACCTTTGTATATAGTTTCCCCTATTTGCCAAGTTTATACTTCCTGTTAAATGTAATGACCAGACATATGTAAATTGTCGGATGTTTTCTGTTCAATGTAAACCGCGCTGATGTCTAATAGTGCGGTATATAAGAATTGTTAATAAAAAAAAAATAAAATAAAAATGCAACAAATCCATGGTTCTGGTTGTCTGATTGGACAATAAAAAATCCTCTTCTATGCATAACAACCAAAATAATGTTGGTCTCCTCTAGAAAAACCACTGAGTATATATATGCTATGATATCACTGACCTTCAGCTGAACTCATCATCCCATCCATGCAACACTCATCCAGCACTTTGCATCAGTCATACTACATACATCATTAGGCCATCTCCAATCACAATATATACCACCAAAGAGAATTGTTATAACCATATAAAAGTTTTAATGGGCACAAACATATCAGTTAGAAGCAGAAGTTTCCATCTCTGGCTGCTCAGGTCCTCGCACTTTTGAAGAGATCTGATCCTGTGCATTTCTGATAACGGAGGAACACTGGCAGAGGAGGAGACTGCAGCTGCAGAAAACTCAATAACATAGTAAATCACTGCAGTTAGGTCAAAGGGGCCCATCTAGTCTGCCCTATAAGGTGGTTAGGGTTGTGACTGCCAAGCCATGTATGTTACCTATCATGTCTTTGTTTAGGATTATAACTGTCATCTCTTCTTAAAAGCTCAAAAGCATTTAGCGTTCGGTACATTTCGTAGCACTATACAAATGTTCAGTAGTAGTAGCAGTAGTGGTTTTCATCCTCTTGCCATTTAGGAATCCTCTATGTTTATCCCATGCCTTTCTGAATTCCATCACTGTTTGTTTCTTCCAGTACATCCAGGGACATATTCCTGGAATGCACCACTGTTTCCATAAAAAGCTAATTTCTTGATGTTTTATCCAATTTTCCCTCTTTTCAGCTTCATATCATGTCCCTTAGTTCTCCAGATTCCCTTTCTTCTCCTCCACATGTCGTTATCTCCTGCCTCTACCATATTCTCAGTCCATCACTCTACACAACTTCCCGGCTGCCTTCAAATATGTTGTGATCACACTGATTCTTAAAAATCTACCACTGAACTCTTGCTACTCATTCAATTATCATTTTGTCTTACTTCTCCCTTTTGCATCCAGACTACTGGAATATGCCATCTACCTTCACTGCCCTTGATTTCCTGTTATTGTAGGTGGGATTAAAAAGGATTTGGACAAGCTCTTGTAGGAAAAGTCCATAAACCATTATTAAAGTTGACTGGGGGGAAATCCACTACTTATCCCTGGGAGAAGCTGTATTTAATCTGTCTGCCTTTTGGGATCCTGCCATGTACTTGTGACCTAGATTGGCCACTGTTGGAAACAGGATACTGTTGATCTGACTCGATGTGGAAAATCTTATGTTCTTATGTCTGTCTTTGGTGACCTTTTGGCACTTAGGAGTGTTTTGCTCTAGCCAGAGTCCCTGGAGGTTTTTACTGGAGGGTCAGAATGTTCCATAGACAAATTCTCTATTCAATCCAAACATTCCTCCAGTTCAGAAATCTTTTATATCTTTTCCTGATATTGAAAGGTTAGGACAAATGGAAAATTTCACTTATATTTAATATCTCTCTTCTGCAACTTCATCTTCAAAGGGCAGAAGGATCTTCTCTTTTTCAAAGTAAATTGAGAAAAAACTGAGAATTTTTATTTCTGAGTTCATAAATTTTATAGGGCCTTTCTGTTGAATCCCCAAAAGTAGACGTTGTTTGTCCTCATAAATATGAAAGCAGACAATGGATGAGCTCAATTATCTTTAGAAAGCAGATCTCGAAAAGCTCTGTATGCATATAAATGTATTTGTTGCCCTTAGTTTCTGGTAAGCAAAACTTAAACAGGTTCTAGACAATTTGGAAAACATCCTCTTTGGGACCTTGCTCAGGACAGCCCAAGATATGAGTGTTACATCACCTCTGTCTATTTTCTAAGTCATCCAGTTTACATTGGATTTCCTTGCTCAAGGTTTCCAATTTCATAATTTACTTTGAAATACTGCCACTGAGTCTATTTGTTCTGATAGATTGAGTTCACTTTGTATAATTCATGTGTCTAGAGACTTCAGCATTTAGAACAGACACTGCTGTTTACATGTCTACTGTTATGACCTTATTCTCATTGAGCAATTCCATGAAATCAGATCTTCTAACTATAGTTTCAAGCTACTGAGTTGCTAAAATATTAACTGAAGACCCATCCAAGGGTAATGGTATTTTGGAGGGTTGATGGAACTTGGCTACAACCTCAGCATAACTATTTTATGAGACCATATATAAGTACTCACTATGTATCAAATCCATCCATAGTGATGGATCAATCAAATATATGTGCAGTCAGGATCAAGAAACAGGAACAAGCACAGTGATGTCTCTTGGAATGCTATAAGGACCAGAGGTAAGTTGTTTCTTTCCTCAGTCACATCCCTGCAGAGAAACCAGGTCAGGGACACTTGGAAATCTCTATTGCAACAGGCCACCGTATGCACTTTCCAATTTCATTCACTGTGTGCTGTTAGGTCAGTCACAAGGCCGCTATTAAGAGGGAGTCTTAGTCGACAGTAGCAGCTATTAAAAGGAATGGAGAATAACACAAAGGATATTATAATGCCTCTGTATCACTCCATGGTGCGACTACACCTTGAATACTGTGTGCAATTTTGGTCACCAAATCTTCAAAAGGACATAACAGAATTAGAAATAGTACTGAGAAGAGCCACCAAAATGGAAAAGGGGATGGAAGAATCAGGGGCGGCCCAAGGGGGGTGCGGGGCCATGTGCGGAGACTCGGTGCGGGGCCTCATTTGCATAAGTGGTCTTATTTGCATAAATATTTGCATAATGTTACCATTCACTAACTTTTAGTAAACATGTCTCTTAATGAGTGTATGGATAAAGAAAGACTAAAAGATTTCTACATTACTATAATCCAGTGCCAACCGCCAGGCACATTAGGAACTACTACAAACGCTGCCCATTTAGAACCCATAGCAACCCGCCGTATCCTGACAGCATTACCAGGACTCACAAAGCACCATACCCTACCTATCAAAAGGCAACACTGCAAATATTAAACCAATACATTTCAGAGAATACTAGGGAAAGAGAACAAGTGGCAACGTCAAATAGGAATTACATAAACAGAATACCTCAGCTCAGTTACACATGCAGAACATAGACCATCACCAAACAAGGAATCACAATTTAGAAACAGGAAGGCAATAATTAAACTGGGAACCCCAAAAGCCAAACTTGGAATGTACAACAACACTGTAGAAATAAAACTATAAATTAATTTCCTCTTGTACCAAACAAAGCGCAGATGTTAATGATGCACATTTCCCAGAGCTGACATATTCCAGTTAATAAATTCAAAATAAAGAGATATCTTTCTACCTTTTGTGCATTTTTTTCAGTTGCAATTGGTCCAGCCACTTTCTTCTGGTTTCTTCATGTTTTCTGCTAACTCTCCATCGTCTGCTGTCCATTTGTCCTTTCTTCTCTCTTCTAGTTTTTTTTTTTCCATTCTCTCTCTCTCTACATCTGCTTTAACATACTAATCTTTCTCCTTTTGCTCTTTCCTCATTCCTATTTCATCCATACAAATTTTACCCCTCCATCCTCAATCCCCAATTACTCTCCCAATACCTGGCCAATTGTAGATTTTTCATCCCTCCTACACAAAATATTTTTCCCCTCTCCATTTTAATCTCCCAGCCCCATCCCATTCTAATCCTCCCCCAACATCAGCTCCCTTCTAGTTCCAGTCTCACCCAGCATCCATTCCCGTCTAGTCCCTGCATCAGCCCATTTCCAGTCCTAGCCCCCCATCAGCCCATTTCCAGTCCTAGCTCCCCCATCCATTTCCAGTCCAAGTCCCTTCATCAGTTCATTTCCAATCCTAGCCCCCCCCATCAGCCCATTTCTAGTCATTTCCTAGCCCCACCATCAGCCCATGTCAAATCATAGCTCCCCTCCACTCAGCCCAATTCCAGTCCAAGCCCCCCCATGAGCCTACTTCCAGTTCTAGCCCCTTCATGAGTCCATTTCAATTCAAGCCCCCACCACAGCCCATTTCCAATCTTAGCTCCCCCCAACAGCCCATTTCCAGTCCTATCCTAGCTGTTCCATCAGTCCATTTTCAGTCCTAGCTCCCTTCCCTCACAGCCCATTTCCATTCCAAGCCCCCTCCCCATCAGCTATTTGCAGTTCAAGCCTCCCCTTCCACTCAGCCCATTTCCAGTCCTAGCAACCCCCAACCCATTACCAGTCCTAGCCCCCCGTCAATCAACTTCCAGTCCTAACCCCCATCACCCCATTTTCAGTTTAAGCCGCCCCTATAACCCATTACCAGTCCTAACCCCCCATCAGCCCATTTTCAGTTTAAGCCGCCCCTATAACCCATTACCAGTCCTAACCCCCCATCAGCCCATTTCCAGACAGCCCCCCAAAGCCCATTGCCAGTCCTAACCCCCCATCAGCCCACAGCCCATTACCAGTCCTAACCACATCAGCCCACCTCAAGTCCTAACCCCTCCCCATCAGCCCATTTCCTGTCCTAGCCCCCCCATAACCCATTATCAGTCCTACCCCCCCATCAGCCCACTACCAGTCTTAACCCCCCCATAGCCCATTGCCAGCCCTCATCAGCCCACAGCCCATTGCTAGTCTTAACCCCCCCATAGCCCACTGCCAGTCTTAACCCCCCTCCCCAGCCCATTGCCAGTCTTAACCCCCCCAGCCCATTGCCAGTCTTAACCCCCCCCTCCCTAGCCCACTGCCAGTCTTAACCCCCCAGCCCATTGCCAGTCTTAACCCCCCCTCCCTAGCCCACTGCCAGTCTTAACCTCCCCCATAGCCCACTGCCAGTCTTAACCCCCTCCCTAGCCCATTGCCAGTCTTAACCCCCCTCCCTCCCTCCCTAGCCCATTGCCAGTCTTAACCCCCCTCCCTCCCTCCCTAGCCCACTGCCAGTCTTAACCCCCCATAGCCCACTGCCAGTCTTAACCCCCCTCCCCAGCCCACTACCAGTCTTAACCCCCCTCCCTAGCCCATTGCCAGTCTCAACGCCCCTCCCTCCCTAGCCCATTGCCAGTCTTAACCCCCCTCCCTCCCTACCTCCCTAGCCCATTGCCAGTCTTAACCCCCCTCCCCAGCCCACTGCCAGTCTTAACCCCCCCTCCCTAGCCCATTGCCAGTCTTAACCCCCCTCCCCAGCCCATTGCCAGTCTCAACCCCCCTGCCTCCCTAGCCCAGTGCCAGTCTTAACCCCCCCCCTCCCTCCCTCCTCCCTAGCCCATTGCCAGTCTTAACCCCCCTCCCACCCAAGCCCATTGCCAGTCTTAACCCCCCTCCCTCCCTCCCTAGCCCATTGCCAGTCTTAACCCCCCTCCCTCCCTAGCCCATTGCCAGTCTTAAACCCCCCTCCCTAGCCCATTGCCAGTCTTAACCCCCCCTCCCTCCCTCGCCCATTGCCAGACAACCCCCTCCCACCCTAGCCCATTGCCAGTCAACCCCCCTCCCTCCCTAGCCCATTGCCAGTTTTAACCCCCTCCCTCCCTCCCTCCCTAGCCCATTGACAGTCCTACCCGCCCCCCCTCGGCTCATGGCAATTAAAAAAAAAAAAAAAGCTGGCCGCTGCCGCCGCAGCGGCATGGAGTGTCCCGCGGGGCTCCCTCTGCCCGGCGGAACTCTCCCAGCATGGCTGAGCCCCTCTCTGCCGGCTTGCAGATACGCGAAGGAAGAGAGTCTCCCTCGCGTCTCTGTTAAGCCCGCAAGGGCAGATGGGAAATTTCCCATCAGCCCCTGCTTCCCATCAGCCCCTGCGGGCTTAACAGAGACGCGAGGGAGACTCTCTCCCTTCGCGTATCTGCAAGCCGGCAGAGAGGGGCTCAGCCGCGCCGGGAGAGTTCCACCGGGCAGAGGGAGCCCCGCGGGACACTCCATGCCGCCGCGGCCAGCTTTTTTTTTTTTTTTTATTTCAATTAAGAAAAAGCAGAATGTTCTTTGCGCGGGGCCCCCCGAAGCGCGGGGCCCTGTGCAAAAAACATTCTTGCTCAATGGACGGGCCGGCCCTGGGAAGAATACTCCTATGAGTAAAGTTTTAAAAGGTTAGGGCTCTTCACCTTGGACAAAAGACAGCTGAGAGGAGATATGATGGAGGTCTATAAATTAATGAATGGAGTACAATGGGTAAACATAGATCGATTGTCTACTCCTTCAAAAGATAGAAAAATTAGAGGACACACAATGAAGCTACACTGTAGCCCATTTAAGAAACATAGAAAAATGATGACAGAAAAAGACGACATGGCCTATCTAGTCTATCCTTCCATATCAATAACTACAACAGTCCCCTTTTTTCCTTTAGAGATCCTCTGTGTTTGTCCCATGCTTTTTGAATTCAGATACTGTCTTCATCTCTATCACCTCCACTGGGAAACTATTCCACAGATCCACCACTCTTTCCGTAAAGAAATATTTCCATATATCACTCCTGAATCTATCCCATTTCACCCTCATCCCATGTCCCCGCATAGCAGAATTTGCTTTCAATTGAAAGAGGCTCCCCCCTGTGCATTTATGCCATGGAGGTATTTAAATGTCTCAATCATATCACCTCTATCCCGCCTTTCCTCTATTAAGATCCCTAAGTCTGTCCTCATATGCTTTAGAATGAAGACCACTAACCATTTTAGTAGCAACCCTCTGTACTGACTCCATTCTGTTTATATCCTTTTGAAGGCGCGGACTCCAGAATTGCACACAATACTCCAAATGAGGTTGCACCAAAGACTCATACAGAGGCACTATCACATCCTTTTTTCTGCTAGCCATTCCTCTCCCTATGCACCAAAGCATCCTTCTACCTGTTTAAGATCATCAGACACAACCACACCTAGTGGACAAAAGTATTTCACCCTCTATACTGTATTGCTCCTTTGGATTACTGCAGCCCAAATGCATGACCTTGCATTTTATAACATTAAATCCCAGCTGCCAAATTCTAGACCATTCTTCAAGCTTAGCTAGATCCCTCCTCATATTCTCTACACCTTCCTGGGTGTCTACTCTATTGCAGATTTTGGTATCATCCACAAAGAGGAAACCTTACCCAATAGCCCTTCTGCTATATCAATAACAAAGATGTTAAAAAGAATCACACCAAGATCAGATCCGTGGGCACACCACTGGTAATTTCCTTCTCCTCAGAGTGAGCTCCATTTACTTGTACCCTTTGGCACCTCCCACTCAACCAATTTCTAACTCAAGCAGTAACTGTAGGGTCCATCCCTAGGGTGCTCAGTTTGTTTATAAGTCACCTGTGAGGAACGGTGTCAAAGGCTTTACTGAAATCTAAATACACTACATCTAGGGCTCTCCCTTGGTCCAACTCCCTGGTCACCCAGTCAAAGAAGTCAATCAGATTTGTCTGACAAGACCTGTCTCTGCTGAATCCATGCTGCCTCAGATCCTGTAATCCGCTGGACTCCAGAAACGTCACTATTTTCTCTTTCAGCAGCGTTTCCAATAATTTACTCACCACCGAAGTTAAACTAACGATAAGACCGTGGGGCGCAGTCCCCGATGGCCGCCTTTAAGGAGGGGGCAGCGAGGTGGCGTCCCTGTGAGCATGCCAGGCGATGAGCGTGCCAGGGGCGGGCTGAAGAGCGGCGTTATTTAAATTGATTGGTTCCCGCCACGGGAGGGAAAGCGGGCGAGCCAATCGCGGCGAGCCAGGGCGAGTGGTTAAGGGAGCGCAGAGCACATGCAGGAACCCCTTCTGCAGGCAGTGTGGAGAGAGCCGGTGGCATCCCACCCTCCCTCCCCTTGGTTTGGTGCAGAGTGAGCTGGGGGGCTTGCGGGGTGCTGCAGCTGGGGGGAGGGGGGGTTGCGGGATCCCGGAGGTTTCCGGGGTCCGGAGCTTAGGTAATGCTTAGGGCAGGGTGGGGTACTCCCGACCCGGACAACCCTGGTTGGCCTTTGCTAATCATATGGCGAGGTCAGCGAAGGTGGGGTACTTAAACTAGCCGCTGACCTGTCCGCGGTGGGGGCGGAGTCGATGTCACCTTGCTAATAATACGGCTGGTAAGGCATCGCTCCACCGGATGGGTTGATTGTTATGAGTTTTGTTGGAATATGAGTTTGATAACATTGGAATGTTAATAAAGCCATGAACGGTTAATGCTCAACCCAAGTGTTGTGTGGTTTTTCAAGGGTAAGAAAGGGGGGTGGAGGCGAGGAGCAAGGGGGAGGGTGTGGGGGGGAAGGGGGGAGCCACCGAGTCAAGCGTACCTACCTTATCGGCCTGTAGTTTTCAACCACATCCTTACTTCCGCTTTCGTGTAAAGGGACCATATGAGCCTCTCTCCAGTCCTATTTATGGGAAATAGGGTGTATGGAGAATATATTGTACTATTTACTGGAGGCCTATTAAAATTGTATTTGTAGATGAGACCCTTCATTTGCATATTACTATAACGGAGGACTATCATAATGTGTACAGCATATGTGATGTGACTAATGACCCTTAACATACATGTTAGCCCCTATGTACTGATTTAAGTGAATACAGTCTATTTGGTTCCAGAGTCTGTAAGAGAGCTTTTTTTCCTTAAGCTTTTAATAATACCTAACAGTACCCAACCAATGACAATGAAATACTGAACAATACTGATGAAAAATAAATACTTGGTCCATCCAGTCTGCCCATGTCTGCCTGCTTATTGCAAAGTCTCACATTTTACTCACTCTATGGTCATCCCTCTCTCCCTATCCCTCTCATTATAGTTCCTTGGAATAAAACTTATTAGTGGCAGCATTTGGTGAAGCATACAGAACACAGTATCTTTCTTTGAAAATGTTGCACTTTACCAGTAGTTATTTTTATTTGGCAATTAAGATATTCTTTTTTTGCAGAGCAGTGAATTTCTTTAGTGTGGTTCAGGCTGCTGCGGTATATCATCCTGTTGTGTACTGCAATGTGCAATTTCAGCTTATGATTACTACTATTACTATGACTTTGTACCAAGCCATCAGCTAATTTCTACTTGAAAGCCCTTTAACTATGTAGTGGAAATGCTATAACTCAAATAAGCTACACTCCATGAAACATTTTTTTTGCTATTTTAAATGAGCAATATCATATCTTTTATTGACTATATTAGAATTATATTCAACATTTTGTATGTACTGTTGCTATAAGAGGTAGCCTTTTATTAACATGTATTAGTCAGTAAATCTTCCTTCTAAAAGAGTTGAACTTGGGCATTAACTTATCCCCTGCTGCCCTTCTACCTAATATATCTCAAAATATTTGTATTGAGTTCTTTTCTTCAATTGTTTTGAATTAGCAGCAAAAAGAATGTCATACAGTCTTGAGGGCATTCCTTATCATCTAAGACAGGCAATTAAGCACCATGATTTCAGGATATTTCTTTTGCATTTGGCTCTATTAGTCCCCCAAATTAGAAGTCAGCATTACTTTTGATATTACAAACCCAATATGCTTTACCTTAAGCAGCAAACGAGGAGTCACCTAGTACCTACAGTACAACAGCATCCTAACAACCAGAAAAGCCAGAGTTCAAATCCCAGTTGCACATTTTATGACCTTAAACAAGCCACTTAACTTTTTCATTGCCTCTAGTAGAAACGTAGGAGGTAATTCTCAGGTGCAAATGATAATGCATATCTTACATGCGTTGAGCCATATTCTGTAAAGTACAAATGTAAATTAGCATTCCATCTATGCTCCTCCCAAACCTCTTCCCTGTGTACGCACACACACATACACACTCTCACACATGTATAAACTCCCTATCTCTGCACCACACACGCACAGAGATATCTAGGGTTGCCAGTTAACTACAGGCGTGCACAACAAAGCTTGATCCAGTCCTGGGTTTGCTCCATTATATGCAAGGAACTTTTAGGGGTATGTTTACTAAAACCCTGGTAGAGTGCGGGCCCCGGTAGTGTGCGGGTGCCATATAAGGAGTGGGCGTTCCGTCCTGAAAAAGAAAAGCCGGAATTTAAATATGCGCTAAGGTGCGCGGCACCCATGTGCGCCCTGCACCTTAGCGCATGAGATAGCTGCGCGGGAGGCATAAGTGGTGCGCTGAAGTGCAAGAAAAAGAGCAGAGCCACAGCACAATGGTGAAGACACTGACCAATGGTGCAGGGATCAGGGGTTCAATCCCCCACAGTGCCCAATGAAGACAGCTGGCTGAGGCAGTAATTTATGAGGTGCAGAAATACTGGGCAGCATAAGGCAGCACACTGATGTTTATGGAGGCATTATAATACTGGGCAGTATAAGTGGCACGCTGATGTGCAGGAAAAAAAAGCAGAGCCACAGTACAATGGTTAAGACACTGACCAATGGTGCAGGGATCAGGGGTTCAATCCCCCAAAGTACCCAATGAACAAGGCTGGCTGAGGCATAACATATTATGGGGAAGAATGCTTTAGGAGGCATTTTATTCATATTTTAATTATCACTACTAGCAAACGCACTCTCAAAGCGTGTTAACATAAGGCGCCCTATAAGGCACATTTTAAAGTGCACTGTCAGCCAAGGCACCCTAGAATGTTGCTTATAGGGCGCTTTAGAGGGTGCCGTATGAGGTACCGCAAGGTCAGTGTACTGTTTTTTATGGCAGCACTGTGCAGTTTAAGGAATGAAAAGCATAAGTAGGTGCGCTGACAGGCAAGGAGGAGCAGCAGTGGAGCACAATGGTTAAGGCACTGACTGCTGATACAGGGGTCATGAGTTTGCTCCCCAGTGTGCCTAATACGTAAGGCTGGCTGTGGCATCAGCTTTGCATTGTACATATTTTGTCCTGCAGCACTTTATTTTTATGTTATTAATTGCTGCCAGCAAACATGCCCTCACGTGCCGTAATTGAAGGTGCCGTATAAGGCACCCTATAAGGCACTCCATAGGGCACATTATAAATTGCACTGTCTGCCACAGCACCCTAAAATGTCCCCTATAGGGCACCCTTATAGGTTGCATCACAGGATATTGTATAGTGCACCTTATATGGACAGGAACCATAAGGTGCCCTATAGGGCACCCTATAAAGCACCCTCAGAGGCACCTTATGGGTACAGTACGCTGAGGATGTTTTTGCTGGCATCAAAATATGTACATTACAAAAAATAATGCATTGGACAACCCTATCAAATAACCCCACTGTGGTTTTGAACCCATGACTGCTGGCTTCAGAGGCAGTGAAGTAACCATTGGGCTACAGCTCTATAGCTGCTAGCAAGCCCCTGGCTGGCTGCAGAGAGCATGCACGTCACCACACAGACAGTCTGCTGTGGTCACCAGGATAGGGTTAGCCCACCCATACCCATGATGCACTGCACATGCAAATCAGCTGTCCACAGATTAACACAAGATGGGCAAAGCACCCCCACAGCACCTCGGCCCGGTAGAGGGAAGTGACCATGTGCACCCACACACCACCTCGGCCTGGTAGGGGGTACTGACCGTGTGTTTTACTGGCACAGAGTAGCTACACACCGTCACATTGTGCGGGTACTGTGCTCACCCTGAGGGTGCAATGAGGTGCCCAGGACCAGGTCCACAACACCTTCCATGGCTGAAAGAGGCCATGCCAGAGGTCCTAAAGCAGTGTTAATGTGTGAGATAGGTAGTTTCTGCACAAACACCTTGGATTTCTCTGTCTGACTCAGTCAGGTGTAGTCCCCATGTACCCCTAGGTG
Source organism: Ichthyophis bannanicus (assembly GCA_033557465.1). Taxonomy (NCBI): domain Eukaryota; kingdom Metazoa; phylum Chordata; class Amphibia; order Gymnophiona; family Ichthyophiidae; genus Ichthyophis; species Ichthyophis bannanicus. The sequence goes on from CM066035.1 coordinate 366,821,006, forward strand.
GGCCATGTACCACCACCCCCCTCTGCCGGTGCTGAGGGTGGCAAACAGGGTCCCCTATCAATAGATCCACATTCTACCTCCCTGCAAAGGTGGCAGTAGAGGGGTCCATCAACCCTGGTCCTGCTGAGGAGCTGACACCCCACAGGGCAGTCAATGCAGCTCTATACACATCCATAACACAATAGCAGACAGACATTAGGCCTGGATATGGTGAGCTGCACCCCACCACCATCTGATATTCTCCTGCAGCAAGTCATCATCCACTGCACCCTGCAAGCTGCTCCATCACAACACATACCAGCTGTAAACAGTGTGCTAGTTAGTCCACAGTGCATGTTCCCAGTGGAGATGCATGCACCCAGAACTGGGATGTCAGCATACACAGCAAGCAGATAAATCAGTGACTGCACCCCAAAAGGAAACCCATATCTATCACATGAAAGAAATACTATATGGAACTATGGGGGTGCCTAGCCATGCTGTGGTCACTGCACAGTCAGGGTGAGAGTGATATCTCAGCAGGACATACTGAGGTCACCCTGTCCGTGTAGGTTGTGGCCAGGCACTAAAATGTCCCAGTCAGTGCCCTATGCCCTGTGCAGATGCACCCTGGCCAGGCCACACTGTCCAGCCTATACCCATGGTACCTTGCTCCTCATTATGCACATTGGCAGCCCAATACTGGCAACATTGCTGGCAGTGTGGGCTGTGGAAGGTGTTTGCAGCCACCACACACTGGATAGACAGACAGCCATCCCCATACCTATGCCAGCATTGTGCTACTATAGAGGGGTTCAGCAGCCATACCCACCACACCAGTCCTGGGCACAGTACAGGCATGGATATGGTACGCAATACTGTTGGGGGTCACTCCCCAGGGTGGTAAACACTGTCAGAGACCAGACCTGTAGCGCACACTGCAGACATCACAATGATTGTTATGGTGGAGATCAATGAGCAACATGTGCTTAACGTAGGAATTGATATCTGCCAGTTATCATGGGCAACGTTTGATAGCTGTGTACCATATACCCAGGTGTAGGGTGGCAGTGGCAGTGCTAAGGTATGCAACTGCTAGTATTGGGGGATACAGGCAGGGCCCAATGTCCTGCCTCTCTAGGAGGCATTGGCCAATGTGGCCTGGGGGGGGGGGGTGTCTGGCCCTGTTGGCTGCTGCTTTACGGCAGAGTGTCCCAACTCCAGTCCTGGTGTTCCAACCACTGTTCGGGTTTTCATGCTGTCCCTCAGAAATATGCATGAGCTACATCAGCATACCATGGAGGTGGTGCATAGATATGCAGCACATGCATCTTTAGCAGAGGCAGCATGGATCCTGAATGGTGTGGGGCCCTCCAGGACTGCATTTGGGAGACTCTGCTCTGGGTAATGCGGCTGTTTATGGTGTCTGTGTTTGGTGTGGTAAAATATAGGCGTGTGAACCATGCATATGTTCTCAGCAATAAAGGTTTCTCCTTACTATCACAGTTTAGTTGTAGGAAAAATATGTGGACTGGATTGGCAGTAGCCCCAGCTGGGCTTTGAACCTGTGACCTTCTGTTCCTGTACACGCTGTCTGTGTGCACTGCACCACCATGTTGCCACAGATATGCTGTGTTCCATGGGGAGTCCATGACTGTACATCCGACAGAGCCTGTCTGTTACGGTGGACGGTGCCAGCCTGCACAGGCCTAGGCCACTGTCTGCTGTGGTTTGCAGCCACTGCCCCCTCCACCACCTGTACCCTTCCGCCAACATGCAGACATGTCCCTATCTGGAAAAAAGAATATGACCTGATTGAGTTGTGGCACTCCAGGACTGAATTTGGGGGACTCGGCTGTCGGTAATGCCCATTGTTATGGTTTGTGTGCGGTGTAGGGTAAAATATAGGTGTTGGAACCATGCTTATGTTCTCTGCCATACAGGGGTGTCTGTACTATCACTGTTTAGTGGTGGGTAAAACTATGGGGACAGGGTTGGCAGGAGCCCCAGCTGGGGTTTGAACCTGTGACCCTCTGGTCCTACAGGCACTGACTGTGTACGCTGCACCACACTGTGACCACAGAGACAGTGTAGTCTCTGGAGATAGGAAACCTGGCCGCACGAGTCAGACACCCTGCTCTGCACAATTTTACTGTGGGCTCGTTTACCTTGTATGGGGACAGGGGTGCAATTAAACCTCAAAAATGACCTCCAAAAAAAGGGGAAAAAACCAAAACCAAGCTGGGCAACAGTGATATCAATGGGCAACATGAAAAACACTCCCAGGAAAGCTCCATTAAAATGCAGTGATTTTTGAACGAGTCTACGGAGCGTAGACCCTTCCAAAAATCATTTCTTTTTTTTGGAGCTTTCATGGGAGTGTTTTTTATAGTTGCCCATTAATATCACTGTTGCCCAGCTGGATTATAATTTATTTGAAATTTGTTGTGGTCATTTTCAAGTTTTATTTGCTGTTTTGTACTGTGCACATGTATCACACTGCTCACGTTTTTCAGGTTTCCCCGGTTTTGCTGTACATTGCTGACGGAAATGGTTTCTCTTCCCTAACGCGAGGGTTTCACTCGCGGTATTTTTAATGCCGAATTCAGCCCCGCTCCTGTGCGGGGAGCCTCTCCCCTCCCACTCTCCACCCATTTACCCCGTCCCCCCGCCCCTCAGGAGCCTTCCTCCGCCCTCCGTAAGCGTTTCCCCGCCTCTATTGCACATCAGCACCCCGCACACCTGCGCCGGCCCGTTAATGTGACGCGCACGCGTGCGCGGCGCATAAGAGCACTTAAGTGCATCATTAGCGTCCGCTCTTGTGTGCCGCGCACGTGTGCGCGGTTTAGTAAACATACCCCAAGTCTTTCTACTTTTTGAAGGAGTAAACAACTGATCTACATTTACCCATTCCACTCCATTCATTGTTTTAGAGACCTCTATCATATCTCCCCTGAAGCCATCTTTTTTCCAAGTTGAAGAGCCCTAACCATTGCAGTCTTCCTTATAGGAGTATCTTCCATCCCCTTTACTATTTTGGTGGTTCTTCTCAGTACTTTTTCTAATTCTGCTATATCCTTTTTAAGATATGGTGACCAGAATTGCACATAGTCAAGGTGAGATCGCACTATGGAATGATACAGAGGCATTGGGTTTATTCTCCATTCCTTTCCTTATGATTCTTAGTATCCTGTTTGCTTTCTTGGCAGCTGCTGCATACTGGGCAGAGGATTTCAACTTATTATCAATGATGACACCCAGATTCTTTTCCTGGCTGCTGATTCCTACTATGGAATCTTGCATCATGTAACTGTTATTTGGGTTATTCTTCCCTAATTGCGTAACTTTAAATTTCATCTGCTATTTGCATACCGAGTCTCCCAGTTTTTCAAGGTCCTCTTGCAATTTTTGACAATACTCTTGCGTTTTAACAACACTGAATAATTTTATCTCATCTGAAAATTTGATCACCTCACTCATTATTCCCATTTCCACGTCCTTTATAAATATGTTAGAAAGCAGTGGGCCCAGCACAGATTGCTGGGGAACTCCACTCTTTACCTTTCTCCATTGAGAAAATTGTCCATTTAGCCCTACTCTCTGTTTTCTATCTTTTAACCAGTTCCTGATCCATAATACACTGCCTCTTATCCCATGACTTAAGTTTCCACAAGACTCTCTCATGAGGGACCTTGTGAAAGGATTTCTGAAAATCTAGATACACTATGGGCCAGATTCTGAGACTTGGTTTGCGGGGTTGCACGTCCTGGAGGGATGTGCAGCCTCGCAAGCCATCCTGCACCTTTTCTCCCTCCAACTCTCACTGCATTGCTAGAGCAGCAGGATGAGGAGAGGCGGTGGGGGGCAGGAGTTGACGGGGTCTGGGAGGAGCAGGGCAGGCTGAGGTAGCAGGACATACAGGGCTGATTCAGGTCACGGTCCTATAAATCCTGCAGGGTCAGGCGGGACATTCTGATTATTCCACCTTGAAGGTGGAATAATCAGCAAGGCCCCATCGACTGGGGCCAGATATCCTGCCCTCTGGGGTCGGGGATGGGTCCAGGGAGGTCCCCGCCATCTGATCCAAGTCCTAGATGGCCAAATGTGGGTCTGGCAGCAGGGAAGAGGGAAGGGGGGGCCTGTGCCATGGGAGCCAGAGAAGCCTGCGGTGAGGTCGTTCCCGCAGGCATGCAGGGGCACATGGGCTGTCCTTGGGCTAGATTCTATATGCCGCAGGAACATTTTGTTCCTGCAGTACAGAATCGGGTCCTAATCGGCACATTCTGTTCAGGGCCGTCTGGATGGCCCAGACATGCTCCTTTTTGAATCAGACTCCACATCAATCAGCTCACCTTTATCTACTTGTTTATTCACACCTTCAAAAAAATGTAAGAGATCAGTAAGACAAGACTTTCCTCGGTTATATTCATGTTGGTTTTTTGCCATTAAACCATGATTTTCTTCATTTCAGTCATTTTGCTCTTTATAATGTTTTCTATCATTTTGTCTAGTACAGACGCAAGCTTATTGGACTGTAGTTTTCCAGATCTCCCCTGGAACCCTTTAGCTGTATTACATCTTCCTGATTTTTGGTGATTTGTTTCAGTTCCTCTGATACATTACCTTTAAATATCATTTCTGGCATAGGTAAATTTCCTACTGTACAATATATCTTCTTTAGTAAAGACAAAAGCAAAGAATTCATTCAGTTTCTGTACTATGGGCCTTGTCCTAAGTGCCCCATTTACTCATCCATTATCTATTGGTCCGACTTGCTCTCTCACTGGTGGTTTGCTATGAATGTACTTGAAAAACATTTTATTATGTGCATTTGCTTCCATGGCAAGCCTATTTTCAAATTCTCTCTTTGCCTGCCTTATATTTTTACTTCTCATTACTTATGTTGTTTTCTATTTTTGTTGTGTGGCTCTTTTTTTCCATTTTCTGAAGGATTCTATCTGAGCCATAACAGCTTCTCTTTAACAACTAACCTAGAAATAGCCATAACAGCCTGGCTTTCAAGCCAAGCTGGCTATCATTTTGCCTTCCTTCCTTCCACCTTTTTTTAAAGCATGGAATGTATCTGCTCTGGGCTTCCAAGATATTATTTTTAAATAATGTCCAATCCTGGTGTAAACACTTAACCTTTGTAGCTACTCCCTTTAGTTTTTTCTTAACCATTTTCCTCATTATATCATAGTCTCCTTTTTGAAAATTAAATGCTAGTGCAGTGGATTTCCTTGTTATTCTCTAACCATGTATTAAATCAAATGTGATCATGTTATGATTGTTATTACCAAACAGCCCCAAAACCTTTACTTCTCACACTAGATCCTGTGTTCCACTAAGAACTAGATCTAAAATAGCTTCCTTTCGAGTCAGTTCCTGAACCAGTTGCTCATGAAGTTGTCATTTATTTCAATGTAGAAACTTTATCTCCCTAGCATGGCCTGATATAACATTGATCCAGTCAATACTGGGGTAAATGAAATCTCCCATTATTACTGTGTTGTAAATTTTGCAAGTTTCCCTAATTTCTATTAGCATTTCATCATCTGTCCGTTCATTCTGGCTAGGTGGGTGGTAGTACACCCCCACTGCCATTCCCTTCCCCTTTTTACATGGCATTTCTATCCCAAGAGATTCTACAGTATATTTTGTTTCCTGCAAAACCTTTTTCCTGTTTGTCTCAATGCCCACTTTAACATAAAGTGCCATCTATCCACCTAGGTGATAAACCTTATCATTGTGTTATAGTTTGAAGTCCGATATCACATTGCCCCATTGATTATGCACCTTCCACCAGATCTCTTGAGATGTCAATTGTATCTAACTTTTCATGCAGTGTTATACTGTATATTCTAACTCTCCCATCTTATTTTTTAGACTCCTAGAATTTGCATACAGGCATTTCAAAGTTTGTTTTTCATCCATATTAACAGTCTGGCTATCAGACAACAGGGGCAATTTGGAATCTTTCAAATCTGTCTGATTTTTACTTAAACTTTACTTTTACCTTTATTGGAATCTCTCTATCAGGATGCCATAACTTCTCTGTTTTGCTAGTATCCTTCAAAGATACATCATTCCGAACCATGTGCTCTTGAGTGATTGTTGACTTTCCCCCATTATCTAGATTAGAAGTTGTTCTATTTCCATTTTAAAAGTTAATGTTAGCAGCCTGGCTCCACCTTGATTAAAGTGGAGCCTGTCATTTCAGAAAAGCTCTCCCCTTCCCCAGAATCTTGACCAGTTCCAAACAAATCCAAAACCATTTTCCTTGCACTATCATCTCATCCACACATTGAGACTCTGGAACACTGCCTGCCTTGTGTGTCCTGCTCTTGGAATTGGAAGCATCTACGAGAATGCTACCCTGGAAGTTCTAGATTTCAGCTATCTAAAATCTTAAATTTAGCTTCCAGAACCTCCCTCCCACACTTTCCTATGTCATTGGTACCAACATGTACCAAGACAGCAGGCTCCACCCAGCACTATCTAAAATCTTCTCTAGGTGGTCATGAGGTCCATTACCCTTCACACCAGGCAGGCAGATAACCAGGCGATCTTGACATCCACTAGCCACCCAGCTATCTTCTAATACTACTACTGCTATTGGTCATTTATATAGTGCTACAAGGTGCATGTATAGATATATGTAAAAGACAGTCCCTGCTCATTAGAGCTTACAATCTAGTCAAGACAGACAATACAACAACTGCAAACAAGGATACAAATAGGGAAAGGTAAGGAGACATATAGGAGACTAAGGAGATCAGGATCCAAAAGCAGCCTCAAAGAGGTGAGCTTTTAGCATGAATTTGAAAAACGGTAGAGACAGAGACTGAAGTACAGACTCAGGTAGTTTGTTCCAGTCATAAGGAGCAGCAAGGTGAAACAAACAAAGTCTGGAGTTGGCAGTGGAAGACAAGGGCACAGAGAGAAGCAATCCACTAGAAGAACATAGTTCATGAGGAGGGTTGTAGGGAGAAATTTTATTTATTTTATTTTATTTACATTTCTTATATACCGCACTATTTGCGATCAGCGCGGTTTACATAAAACAAAAGGTATCTGACAATGAACAAAAGTCAGGTCATTACATAGAACAGGAACAAGTAACTTGGAAAACAGGGTAAACTATATACATATGCGTAGCATTGAATAGGTAACTATATACATGTCAGATGGAGTTATTAGGTATTGATCATACTTGGTGGCTGGGGTTTGGGGCAGTCAGTGAGGTATTTGATAAAGAGGAAGTGTTTTAAGACCTTCCTGAACTGGCTCAAGTTGGGGATTGCTCTGATGTGTGGAGGTAGGGAGTTCCAGAGACTTGGGGCGCATAGTCTAAAGGCTCTGTTCGATGTTGCTTTGGAGCATTTTGTCATGTCTCTCGGTATCACTAGCATGTTGGCTACTGAGGTTCTTCTTAGCCTGTTGGGTATGGGTGGTTGGATGAGGTCACATAGTGAAGAGGAGGAGAGCCCCTTGATGGCCTTGAATGTCATCACTAGGGTTTTGAAGCTTAACCTGGCTTGAATGGGGAGCCAGTGAAGCTGTTTCAGGAGGGGTGTGATATGCTCTCTTCTTGGCGTTCCGAGGAGAATCCGCGCTGCACTGTTCATGGCAAGTTGCAGGGGATGTAAGGTGGCCTGAGGGAGTCCCTGTAGGATGGCGTTTGCGTAATCAAAATGAGGAATGATGAGGGCTTGATAAATGGTGCGGAAGTCGCCTGGTTCGAGTAAAGGGCGTAGGTGTCTAAGGGATTTAATCTTGAAGTAGATCGCTCTTACGGTGTTGGCTATGTGTTGCTTCATGTTGAGGTTCTGATCCAATGTGACTCCGAGGTAACGTAAGCTGATTTTACTTGCAATTCGGCGTTGTCCACTTCCAAGTAGCTAGGTGGTGTAAACTCAGGGTTTCTGGAGATGAACAGGACCTCAGTTTTCTTGTGTTGGATGCACAGATTCTGAGAGAGGAGCCATTCGGATATGGCGTTGAAACACTCCGTCAAGGGGGTCAGGTCTGGGCAGTCCAGGGATATTGGAAGGTACAGTAAGACATCATCTGCGTATATCATACAGCTCACATTGAATGATCTGATGATATTACAGATAGGTTGGATATAGATGTTAAACATAAGTGATGATAGGGAAGATCCTTGAGGAACTCCTTGACTTTGTAAGAAAGGCTCGGAAGTGGACCCGTTTGCTCGGACGTATTCCATCTACCAGAGAGGTAGGATCTGCACCACTCGAGAGCTCTTCCACCAATGCCTTTCCCTCTTAGCCGACCTAGGAGAATTTCGTGGCAGACCGAGTCGAAAGCTACCGCTATATCCAAAAATACGAGTGCAAAACCTTGACGTAGGTTGTCAATGCCTGAGATTATGGTATCAAAAAGAGTTGTGAGTAGTGTTTCGACTCCGTGTGACTCTCTGAATCCATGTTGAGATGAATCTAGAGGGGCGTTGGTATCAATATGATCTTGTAACTGTTTGTAGACTATCTTTTCAATGATTTTAGCAAGCATCGGGATGCTGGAAATAGGTCTGTATGACTCCACCTTTTGAGGGTCTAATTTGGCGTTTTTCAGGAGCGGTCTAACGGAGGTCTGTTTGAGCGTGGAGGGGAAAGACCCAGTGCTGAAAGATAGGTCTATCATTTTAGCTAAGATCGGGGCGAGGTCACAACGCAGATCTTTTATCCAGAATGTTGGACAGGGGTCTGAGTATGCAGTGGAGGTATTTAGGGTTGCGATGGTGTCTTCAATAGTTCTCTTTGATGGTGTGACAAAGGTAGATAGGGATGCTGAGAACTCTTGTTCGTTGGAGGGGTCCGGTAACACCACTTGAAATGAGAGAGGAGAGGTAGTGAGGAGCAGCATAATGAATGACTAATGATCAAATTGTCAACTATAACGGCAACTAACCCTTCCTCCTGGGCACATGACCCTGGAGACACATCCTCGGTGTGAAAGGCTATTTCATCACTTCCTGTTACACCGAAGTGATGTTCTCCTTTCATGTGACCTCTCTTTTCCATGGCAGCAGAAAGGCTGCCATACTAGAGGTGCAACGTCTCTTCTACATTCCTGTAGGTCTCATTTATGTACCTCGCTGTCTGTCTCAGCTGTTTCAAGTCTGCAACTCTGAAGCTGGAGATCAGACCCTGAGAGCAAAGAACTCTTTGCACTTAGTGCACACATAAGATCTTTCACCAAATTGAAGAAAATCATATATGCAACACTCTGCACAAAAGACTGGATAGCTGCCATCTCGCTGCTGACTGCTGTCTGCATCTTAGATTTAAAGATTTATTTTAGCTATTTAAAGTTGTTCAGTTGTTTAAATTCTTAGTGGAATAGGGATATTTGATCCAATATAATTATATCCAATAAGTATAAAAACAATTAGTTTTCACCTCAAGGTGAACTGCAAGGTCTTAAGTACCGGTAATCTACTCCGTAGTTCTAATAACTTGCTGATTAAAATAATCAGTTAAAACTGAACGTGAGTAAGATCACTCCTTCCCCTTAATGGGAACCTATAAATCAAGGATTCTGCCTGGGGTAGGTGGGAGTCCTAACTGACTTTAATTTAACTGAAGTTGGCTTGTTATACTGTGCCCTAACAGGCTTAATAAAAACACTGAATTTTAAAATGCATAGATTTCATCAACTTTAACCCAAAGAATTCCCTTTTCCCCAAGATCTAGAGAATTCCACAGCAGGTAAATAAAAGTGCAGATTCCTTTCCAGCAGTAGTAGTCCCTTTTGGTAGTCCTTTAAAACTCTTTCCACCATCGAGATCAGTCTTACCAGTCTCATGTTTCCCACCTCTTGTCTGTTACCACTTTTGTAAAGAGACTTGTTTTATTTAACAGGTTTTCTATACCACCTTATCTTAAATTCAAAACTTTTACATTTAAGCAACAGCACTTTACATTAAACAGGGACAAAGAACTTGGAGGTTTAAAAAATAAAACATTTTTGAACTTAGATAATACGATGGTACCACATCAACCCTTTTCTAATTCCATGGAACCTTCCCCATCTCCAAAGATCTACTACACAGATCCTCTAAAGGTCCCGCCAGAATCTCTCTGAATGTCCTGGGATCTATCTACATAAGAACACAAAAACATATTATATACCATATTGAGTCAGACAAAAGGTCCATCAAGCCCAGTATGCTGTTTCCAGCAGTGGCCAATCTAGCTCACAAGTACCTGTCAGATTCCCAAAATGTTTACAGATTCGATGCTCCTTATCCCGGAGGTAAGCAGTGTATTTCCCCAGTCCACTTTAATAATGTTTTTTGGACTTTTTCTCCAGAAACTTGTCCAAACCTCTTATAAACCCAACTACTGTACACTAATGGATTCCAGAGTTTGAGTATACATTGAGTAAAACAAATATTTTCTCAGATTAGTCTGAAATGTGCTACATTGTAGCTTCATTTCCTGTCCCAGGTCTTTCTACTTCTTGAAGGAGTAAACAATCAATTTCTGTTTACCCATTCCACTCCATTCCATCCATTATTTTGCACAATCGTATAAGTAATCAGTATTTGACTTTGGAGAAGCCTTACCTGAGCACACTGGCTGGAGAAAGCCTAATGTTACCCTTAGCCACGTGTCCATGATTCCAATCATCCATTAGGAGAGTCTCAGCTCAGGAGGGCATCCACATTACTAAAGTCAGCATTTCTGAAATCTAGGACTCTGAGTTTGCTGTGGTTGGATTCTGCTCACTGCAGAACAAAAGCTTCTTCAGCCCCTAAACACTCATGCTCTTCACTGGACACGATCCAGCACTGGGGGTAGAAACGGGAGCTGCAAGCCCCTCCCGCTCACCCCCTCCAAGGCAGGATCCTCCCACAGACCAGCTTTAAAAGGAAGCACAATGTAGAACAAAAGCCTCTTCAGCCTCTGAACAATCCTGCTGTTTATCAGACACGATCCAGCATTGGGGGTAGAAGCAGGATCCTCCCACAAACCAGCTTTAAAAGGAAGCATGCCTTAGGCGGGGCGCTTAGGCACAAATAAACACTCATTCAATCGGCATTCCCCAGGTAAAATAAACCTCCTATCCACCTAAACCAGCTGATCGGAGACCGCTGCGGTGTGGGGCCCGTCCCCCTTCTCTAAGGCATGATACATAGATAGAGGAGATCCAATCAAAGCTACAAACGAGTGATCCTCAAGCATGCTAAGCTCCTCCCCAAATGACTCCAGGACAAAGTAACTGCCTTTATATTCCAGTAAGCTACGGGGGGAATCCCTCTTTCAAGCCAGAACCCAGGGTAGCAGCAGCACCAACACCAGCAAAGCCCCGAGGGAGAGGAAGCCCGTTTCTGCTCTCTACCAACAGCAGCTTGATCCAACATCAAGGTGAACAAAAGCCCTATGATCCTTCAGATTCTTCTCCCCAAAGACTTCCCTGAGCAGCACGTGCTCCCTATCTCCACCTCCTGTGACAGCACCCTCATCAATATGACAACTTCATAACGTCTGCACATAAGAGAAGATACAGATTAGGACTACGCCACAAAGCTCAATGGTAACCACTTTGTGGCTTGTTTACAAAGCCGCGGTAGCGGTTTCCGATCGGCTCCAATAACGATGGAAACCGCTACCGTGGCTTTGGAAACAAGCCCCTTTGTTGTTAATTTTCTGCATAACCTTTGCTGTATCATTCACATTTTCAGCATAATGTTGCTGTATCATTCACTCTGTAACTCATGGCAATTTAAAGGAATTACAGACATCTGCTATCCCAGCCCATCGAGCTGCCTTGAGCCCCGACCCACCAACTTAAACTTTAACCCTCCCACTTCATGCATCCTAATCTAATACATCAAACACTACATTACCACACAGTCCTCAATCATTGCTAAGCTATCCATCCCACTGCAATGGCACCTAAAATAGTATTAATAATCACTCTCCTCCTCCTCTCTTCACAGATAACAAAAGCTCTTTTGTACACATAAGAAACACACAATTGCAATACCATTCCAATCATACACAATCACATCAGATATGATACACACCCTCAACCAAGACTCTATAATCATAACCATAAAACATACCAGAGTAACTACAAATACAGAAATAGACTAATACAAATCCAAACCTCCCAGATAAATACTACCCCAGATATCCTTAAACCCCCACCCCACAAAAGTGTATCCTCAACAATTTGAGATCAGTATGAAATAAAATACCACTAATCAATGTCCTAATGAAAGATGCCAATCCAGACATCCTTTGCATCACCAAGACATGACTGTCACCAGCTGACAGTATATTAATAAACCAATTACAATGCTGTGGATATGACCTAGTCAACTGCTACCATGACTCCAAAAGAGGTGGGGGAATTCTTATTCTGAGTAAAATAGAACTTAAACTTACCTCCTCCATCTCCGCCAACCTAGAAGGAATGGATGTTATTAAAGTAGAAAACAGATACATATCCATTTGTCTCATTTACAACCCCCCCTTTACATGATAACAACCTGACTCCAATCCTAGAAGCAGCTTGCTCGGCAGCACTCCACCATCAGCTTGTACAACTTGGAAACCTAAATCTCCCATCCCTCAATCCCTCCCATGCTTCTAACTTCCTAGATTACATTCTTTTTGGTGCTTTACAAGGTATGACAAAAAAGAAACGAGACTGTCCCATAAATGTTTTATTACATAATCTACAAGAAATTATGCATTGTCCCCTTCAAAGTACCCCCCCTCCGAGTCAATGCACTTCTGCATTCGCTTTTGACTCCTCCTTGAGGTCCCTCAGCTCCCTCGTCACAGTGGCCTTGATCTCTTCTACAGAGGCAAAATGAGTTCCTTTGAGCACAGTCTTCAGCCTGGGAAAGAGCCTGAAGTCAGACAGTGTGAGATCTGGAGAATAAGGAGGGTGGTTGAGAGCTCTGATCTGTTTGTTGGCCAAGAACTGCCTCACACTGAGCGCGGTATATGCGGGCGCATTGTCGTGGTGGAGCAGCCACAACATGTCTCTCCAGAGAGCCCGCCTGCTGCGCCAAACCCGGTCATGGAGCAGATTGAGGACCTGCTGGTAGAAGTGCTGGTTGACTATCTGACCCTCAGGCACAAACTCATGATGGACCACTCCCTTCTGGTCGAAGAATGTGATCAGCATGACCTTGATCCTTGATTTGGACATGCATGACTTCTTGGGTCTGGGTGACAGTCGAGTCTTCCACTGCAGGATCTGTCTCTTGCTTTCATGGTCCTACTGGAAGACCCAAGTCTTGTCTCCTGTGATGACTCAGCCAACGAACTCTGGATCTTCTCCGATCTTCAATAGCAAGTCTCGACAAACATTGACCCGGTGCTCCTTCTGGTCGTTTGATAAAAGCTGAGGCACCATCTTGGCACACACCTTCCGCATCCCCAGCTCCTGCACTAAGATGGTCCACACTGACTCCCTGATCAGGCTGAGCTCCTCAGCTATCACCCGCACCATCAATCTGCGATCACTCCGCACCAACTAGTTCACTCTGTCAATGTTCTCAGCTGTCTTTGTCGTGGAAGGCCGTCCTGACTTGGGGTCATCCTCCACCTCCTCGCAGCCAGTCTTGAAGCGTTTGTGCCACTCGAAGACTTGCGGCCTTGACATTGAATCTTCTCCAAAAGCCTTCTGGAGAAGTTGGAGACACTAAGTTGGGCTTTTCTCCATTTTAACCAGAAATTTCAAGTTGGTTCTTTGCTCCATATTTCTGCCACCTCCAGTTGCGTGAAAAAGCGATGGAGCAGTGTGCTACCAAAAAACCTGAAAAAGAAGAACAGAGTGAGAGAGATGTTTCTATGAAAAATATTCTAGCAGAATAGCAGCAAGATTTTGCACAACACAGTGACATAAGCGGTTAGCCAATTGGCCTTGAGCCATGGGCGTGGCTGCCACAGTCTTGTTTCTTTTTTGTCGTACCTCATAGTTTAAAAGGGGAAATATTTTGTTTAGTGGTGTAGGTTTAAAACTCTGCTTTAGTATCTTTCTCAGCTCTTTGAAGTTACTGACACGTCATCAGGAGTTAGTGGGCCTGATTAGCCTCTGAAAGAACTGAGAGCAGTTGAGGCCTACATAAAAGGCTTTAATGACCTGCACTGTAGAGGCATTCCTAACAGGGGCTATACATTTCAAGCAAAGGTAAGAATTTGTGGCTTTTTAAATTACTAGCCCATAAAAGGGTTTTGGTACATTTTTAAAACAGTTACATTTTTTGGTGCTTCAATTTAAAAGGGTAAAAATTTTGTTTAGTGGGGTAGGTTTGAAACTCTGTTTTAGTATATTTCTTCAGCTCCCTCTCTACCCCCCCACAACTCCCTCCCACCCCTAGTGAGCAGTCTTGTTTTATAGGGCACCTCCCCAATTAACTACACACAGGGACTTGGAAAGCACATTTGGAACACACTTAAAGAGATTCAATTGTTTTTTCTCTGAAAGGACAGTTGGGAAACCGGTTGGTAGATCTCTCTTTTTTGCTCTATTAGATACCTAAGCTCCACGAACTGAACAATAGCTGGGAAAAATGGCATCGCTAAAGCTGTTGCCCCCATTACAGCTTCTGCCTCTGTCCAGACAGAGGTCCCAATGCCAGTTGCAGGACTGGTTCCATGTGCAGGATGCCTGCATGCTGAAGCTCTCAGGAAACAAGTGGAGGAACTCAGAGAGTAGGTGGCGAGGCTGAGGAGCATTCAAGACAGTGAGAAGTACATTGATGAGATACTTCTTGCAACATCCAAGCTCTGCAGCAAAAGAGAAGATGGGATGCCTACAGAATGACAAAGGTTGGACACAAGTCACCAGGGCCTGCTGAATCACCAATCCAACTTCTCCAACCCTTGAACTAAAGCTCTGGAAGTGCAGGAGGTGAAAGCATTCCTGGAAAGAGAATAACCAGAGCTCAAGTGCCCAAAAGTTGCAGAATCCGCGACCACAAGAACATGAAGGTTTGTGGTGGTTGCTGACTCTCTTCTGAGGGGTACTGAGGCATCCATCTGCCGACCAGACTTGATGTCCACAGAGGTATGCTGTCTGCCAGGTGCCAAAATCTGAGATGTTACGGATAGCTTGCTGAGACTCATCAAGCCCACTGACTATTACCTAATGTTGCTAATCCAAGTCGGCACACACGATACTGCCAAGTATCCCTCTGAGTGTATCAAAAGTGACTTCATGGCTCTGGGACAGAGGGTAAAGCAGATAGAGGCACAGGTGGTGTTCTCTTCAATCCTCCATGTTGAGGGTAAAGGCCAAGGCAGAGAAGATCGCATCCTGGAGATGAATGCATGGCTGCGTGGATGGTGTCATCGAGAGCGTTTTGGTTTCTTAGACCATGGTATGCTGTTCCAAGGGTTGCAGAGCCGAGATGGCGTTCAACTGTCCAAGAAAGGTTGACGTGTCTTCAGTAGCAGACTGGCTAATCTACTGAAGAAGGCTTTAAACTAGATTTGTTGGGGATGGGTGAAGAAAGACCCCAGGTAAGTGAAAGCCCCCAGGTAAGTGAAACATTAAATACCTATATGGAAATGGGTAAAAGGGGCAACATATAGAAAGCAGTGTGTATAAATGCCCATAGCATGGGAAATAAGATCCCAGATGAAGGTGAAATGCCTGCCTATCTCAAGAGATCACTCATTAGGCCCATCTTAAAGAACAGATCGCTCAACAAAAGCGACCCTGCGTCATATAGGCCGATATCGAGTATATCTTTCTTAGCAAAAACTATTGAAAAAGCGATGCAGCAGCAGCTGCAAGATCACATTGACGATAGGAAAGCCCTAGACATGCATCAATATGGTTTCCGCCAACATCACGGAGTAGAAACCCTTCTGCTAGCACTCCTCGACAACCTCCTCAGGGGCCTTGAGAACAAAAAGGACATGTTCATACTTGTATTTATAGACATCTCGGCAGCATTTGATACAGTACATCACAGCACCCTCTTAAAACGACTATCATCAATAGGTATAACAGGGACCCCCCTAAAATGGTTTGCATCATACATCTCCAACAGGATGCAACAAGTCCTATTCAACAACGATAAAGCTTATGCCTTCCCCCAGACACAGGGCATCCCGCAAGGATCTGCCTTGTCATCTCTACTTTTCAACCTGTACATAAAACCAATCTGTGAAATCTTTCAGAGGTGCAACATCAACTACCACATCTATGCTGACGATGTGATGCTGTACACACGTCTAAACGCAGCACAGCCGGATTTCACTCCCCTAGAAAAATGCCTTGACATGTTACAAACATGGCTTCAACAAAACAACATGTCAATAAACCACAAGAAAACAGAGGTCATGTTTATCTCCAAAAAAACTAATTTCGACCCACCCACTACAGTAACCCTCAACAAAAACATTTACCATGCAAAGCCTGCAATAAAATACCTAGGGGTCCTAATAGACAACAACCTTAAGATGGATAAACATCTCCGAACAGTCAACCGAGCCATATTTTACAAATTGAAAGTTCTCCAACCACTTCGCAGTATCCTAGAAAAATCAGACTTCAGGACTGTCGCTCAAGCGCTAATCATTCCTCACCTGGACTACTGCAACGCCATTTTACAAGGGCTCCCGAAGAACACCCTAAATATCTTACAAATGGCCCAAAATGTTGCTGCAAGAATCATCATGGAAAAAAACGTCACGGACCACATAACGCCAGTGCTTATGGAACTACATTGGCTCCCAGTAGCCGCCCGCATCATCTACAAAATACTCATAACAACGATTAAAACTCATACACAATATTGCTCCCTCATACCTTGACAACCTAATCACTAAGCAAACACACAACAGGAACAGAAGAACCATACATCTCAACACGCTCTGTGTCCCTACCAGCATGAGATCTGTTAAAACAGAAACAAGCAACAGAGCATTCACCTATGTAGCGCCGATCCACTGGAACCAGCTCCTCCTGAGCTCCGAATGACAAATAGCCTTATTGAATTCAGAAGGAACCTCAAAACGCATTTATTTCAGACATTCTACAACCCAACCTAATTGCAACACCTTACCACAACCAGATATCTTCTAATGACACTTGGAACAAATGAAGCATTTGACGACCGATAGGTAATCATGTATATATGTATATTGTATCCCCCACCCTCGCACCCTTGAATCGAATGTTTATTTAGAATTATGAAAAGTATCTAGTCTCTATTTCGTGTGTTATGTAAATCGTTGCCAAAATCAAAATTGTACTCTAAAAATTCATTGTATTGTACGATACATGATGATTCTGTAAAGTAACCGCGGCTGATCGTAGGAAGCGGCGGTATACAAATGTTTACTAAATAAATAAATAAATAAATGTTAAAGCATTAATGACTTGGATTCAGTGACAGTTACAGAAACACGTTTCACAGAAAACCATGACTGGGATGTAACTATACCATGCTATACTTTATTCAGAAAGGACAGAGTAGGAGGAAGGGGAGGAGGAGAGGCACTATATGTAAATAATAATATTAAAGCTTTGGAACTACAGAGCTTAAAAGGGAGAGAGAGGAGGCACCATGGGTTAAACTAGAAAGAGAGAAAGATAAATCTATTTGCATTGGCATGATATACAGACCTCCCTCACAGGAGGAAGAGGTGGACAGAGAGTTAATTGAAGACATACGCAGCTTTGCTAGGAAAGGGGAAGTGATACTGATAGGGGATTTCAATAAGCCAGATGCTGATTGGCACATTCCGGCTGCAGTATCATCTAGAAGTAAGGAGATCCCAGATTCTCTACAGGGAGAACTATCCAGGCAATTGATAACAGAACCCACACGTGAAGGGGCCATATTGGACTTACATAAGAGTGGAGGAGTAGCCTAGTGGTTGGGGCAAGGTACATCAGGCCGGAAGGTCGGGGATTCAAATCCCACTAGAGGACAGCAACCTTGGGCTGGAAGGACTAGGGTTTCTAGTCCCACAGGTGCCCCTTGTGGTCTTGGGCAAGCCACTTAACCCTCCATAGCCCATGTTCCCTGTAAAATAGTTATTTCCAAGTTATAATACCCTGTTCAATGTAATTTCAGTTTGTTCAATGTAAACCGCACTGATGCAGAATAGCGCGGTATATAAGAGAATGTAAATAAATAAAATAAATAAACATACGATATGCCATACTGGGTCAGACCAAGGTCCATCAAGCCCAGTATCCTGTTTCCAACAGTGGCCAATCTAGGTCATACATACCTAGCAGTTACCTCAAAAGACACAGGTTCCACAATGCTTGTACTGAGTCAAGCACTGATATCCTGGGTCCCTTCTTAATAATGGTTTATGGACCTTTCCTCTAGGAACTTTTTCAAACCTTTTTTAAACCCAGCTACACTAACAGTCTTTAGTACATCCTCCGGTAATAAATTCCAGAGTTTGATTACACGTTGAGTGAAAAAATATTTTTTTATAAGTCTTAAATAGTTTACCCTGTAGCTTCATTGCATGTCTCCTAGTCTTTCTATATTCTGATAATGTAAACAATCGATCTACGTTTACCTGTTCCACTCCATTCATTTAATTTATAGACTTCTATCATATCTCTCCTCAGCCGTCTCTTTTCCAGGTTAAAGAACCCCAACCTTTTTAGCCTTCCTTCATAGGAGCATCCTTCCTTCCTCTTTACCATTTTGGTGGCTCTCCTCTGAACCTTTTCTAATAATGCTATATCCTTTTTAAGATACGGCGACCAGAATTGCACACAATATTCAAGGTACGGTCTCACCATGGAACGATATAGAGGCATTATAATATCTTTTGTTTTATTTTCCATTCCTTTCTTTATGATACCTAGCATTCTATTTGCTCTCTTGTCCGCCGCTGCAACCTGGGCCGAGGGTTTTAACATGGTATCCACAATGACGCCTAAATCTTTTTCCTGGGTGATGGTTCCTAATGTGGAACCTTGCATCGTGTAACCATAGTTTGGGTTGTTCTATCCTAGGTGCATAACTTTGCGCTTGTCCACATTAAATTTCACCTGCCATTTTGATGCCCAGTCTTCCAATTTATCAAGATCCTCTTGCAATTTTACACAATCCTCTTGGGTTTTAACAACTCTAAATAGTTTTGTGTCATCTGCAAATTTGATAACCTCACTCGTTATTCCCTTTTCCAAGTCATTTATGAATATGTCAAAAAGCAGCAGGACCCAGCACAGATCCCTGGGGTACACCACTATTCACCTTTCTCCATTAGGAAAATTGGCCATTTAGACCTACCCTCTGCTTTCTAGATTTTAACCAGTTCCTGATCCACAATAGTACACTGCCTCCTATCACATGATTCTTTAGTTTTGCCAAAAGTCTCCGATGAGAGACCTTGTCAAAGGCTTTCTGAAAGTCCAGATAAACTATATCAACAGACTCACCTTTGTCCACCTGTTTATCACACCTTCAAAAAAACATAACAGATTAGTAAGACAAGATCTTCCTTTTCTAAAGCCATGTTGGCTGTCTCCCATTAGGCCATGACTATCTACATGTTGAGTAATTTTGTTCTTTATGAGGGTTTCTACCATTTTTCCTGGTACTGACGTCAGGTTCACCGGTCTGTAGTTTCCCGGATCACCCCTGGAACCCTTTTTAAAAATTGGCGTTACATTGGCGATTCTCAAATCTTCAGGTATTACAGATGATTTTAATGAAAGTTCACAGATTACGAGTCCAAGAAGCACTCATTTATTTCATCTAGGAAATTTATCTCCCTAGCATGTCCTGCCGTGACACTGACCCAGTCGATATCGGGGTAATTGAAATCACCCATTATTATTATTGCGCTGTAACCTTTGTTAGCTTCCTTGATTTCTTTGAGCATTTCATCATCCATTTGTTCATTCTGGCCAGGCGGTCGATAGTACACCCCCACTGCCATCGCCTTCCCCTTTTTACATGAAATTTCAATCCATAGAGATTCTACAGCAAATTTTGTTTCCTGCAAAACTTTAATCCTTTCTGACTCAATGCCCTCTCTAACACAGAGCGCAACCCCTCCACCAATTTGATCAGCTCTATCATTACGATATAGTTTGTACACAGGTATCACAGTATCCCACTGGTTGTCCTCCTTCCACCTTGTCTCTGATATTTCAATCATATCTAACCTCTCATTTAGTGCTATATATTCTAACTCTCCCATCTTATTTTTTAGACTTCTAGCATTTGCATACAAGCATTTTAGAGACTGCATTTTATTCATATTAATCTGGCTACTGGTAGGCATGGGTAATTTGGGATCTTTAAGCTCTGTCTGCTCCATACTCAAGGGCATTTGGGCTACTTTACTCTTTTTTGGAACCTCTCTGCTTTTGGTAGTATCCTTCAAGGATTCATTCTTCCGAACCATGCACTCTTGGGCGACTGTCGGCTTTCCCCTATTATCTAGTTTAAAAGCTGCTCTATCTCCTTTTTAAAGGTTAATGACATCAGCCTAGTTCCATCCCGGTTAAGGTGAAGCCCATCCCTTCGGAAGATCCCCTCCTTTCCCCAGAATGTTCCCCAGTTCCTAACTAATACAAAACCCTCATCTCTGCACCATTGTCTCATCCACGCATTGAGACTCCGGAGCTCTGCCTGCCTTTTGGTCCTGCAAGTGGAACGGGAAGCATTTCGGAGAACACTATCCTGGAAGTTCTGGATTTCAACTTCCTACCTAAAAGCCTAAATTTAGCCTCCAGAACCTCCCTACTACATTTTCCTATGTCATTGGTACCGACATGTACCTAGACAGCAGACTCATCCTCAGCACTATCTAAGATCTTATCTAGGTGGCGCGTGAGGTCCACTACATTCACACCAGGCAGGCATGTTACCAGGCGATCCTCACGTCCACCAGCCACCCAGCTAACTACATGCCTAATGATCAAATCTGCTACTCTAGCCTGTAGAGAATGGACTCGTTCCCTGAGAGTAAAGAGCTCCTTGCACCTAGTGCACACGTAAAACCTCTCACCAACTGGGAGAGAAAATCATACATGTGACACTCAATGCAAAAGACTGGAAAGCCCCCATCTTTCTGCTGGACTGCTGTCTGCATCTTAGTTTTAAGCTTATGTTTAGATCTTTAAGTTCTTTACTTACTAAGGGTTGCTATGGATATTTATATTAATAAAACTGTACCTAATACATTTAATATACCTTGTTCACCTGAAGTTTAATTAATCTCAGGTCCTTAGTGCATAACTGATTTGGATAATGAGCTTTACCTGAGAGCACCTCCTTTCCTTTAAGATGTGTAAGTACCTATAAAGCTGCGATTATCCCAGGGATGGCTGGGTGTTGGGGAGGGAAGGAGGGAAAGACGACTTATTAAAAGCTGGCTGCTACACAATACCCTGTCCTGTGCTGCTGAGGTAAGCTGTGACCAACTTCCTGGGTGATTAACAGCCCTTGCTTGGATAGAAAGAGTCTTTCAAAATGGCCTTTTGACCTGTCACCTTGTGTTAACACCTATTGAAAAGGTTCTACAGGTCTCTTGCCCCCTAGGTAGAAGGCCGCTTTGTAAAGGTCTCTAGAAGACTTTATTTGTTGCTCAAAGAGCACTGGCCCTGTTTTTTCCTTTTATGCTAAGTTATATTCTGATTTGATTTAAATTACAGCTCTTTGCTGCTGCTAGGCTCTGACTTATTATGAAATTTAAAATACAAGCTCTCTGCTGGGTTCTAAATTTAACCAGAAAGCTCACTTCTGTGTTTTAAATTTAAACTAAAAGTACTTTGCCGATACTAGCACTTACCAATAGTGAAAGTGTTTCTGATGTTATAGTGGGAGATCATTTTGCATCCAGTGATCACCAGATGGTGTGGTTCAGTATTAGGACTAGGGCTGTTAGAATCCATTCAAAAGCAAGGGTCTTAGACTTTAGGAAAACTAACTTTGCCAAGATGGGCCAATACCTCAGGGAGTCATTAGCGGGATGGGAACAGCTGGGGGATGTAGAAAAACAGTGGGAAAAACTGAAAGGGGATATTTTTAAGGGCAACCAACCTTTTTGTTAAAATAGTAAATAAAGGAAAAAGGAAAAGGAGACTGCTTTGGTTTTTGAAATAAGTAGCTGAAAAAGTGAAGAAAAAGAGGGAGGTCTTCATGAAATACAAGAGATCACAGAGAGGAAGACAGGCATCTATATTTGGAAAAACTTAGAGAAGCTACCAAAGTAGTCAGGAAAGCAAAGATTCAAAAAGAGGAGAAAATAGCCAATGCAATAAAATAGTGGTATAAGACATTTTTCAGAGGAAGGGCAAAAGTGGTATTGTGAAACTCAAGGGTGAAGGGGAGGAATATGTAGAAGCTGATGAGGATAAAGCGGAATTGCTTAACAAATATTTTTGTTCTATGTTCACAGATGAAGAACCAGGAGCAGGACCTCAGAAAACACCCACAAACAGGAATAGAAGTGAGGGGCCTCTTGAACAATTTTCAGAAGACTGTGTTCATGAGAAACTAGTTAAACTTAAAGTAAACAAAGTGATGGGACCAGAGGGGATAAACCTAGAATACTGAGGGAACTTGGAGATGTTCTAGCAGCTTCACTGACTGACCTTTTCCATGCCCCCGAGTCGGGAGTGGTGCCAAAGGACTGGAGAGAGGCTCATGTGGAACCTTTGGAAAGAGCTGAAATCTGCCATTGGTAAAAGGAATCCAGGAAACATTCATGAACTGCAGCAAATTGCAGTTGAAGAGTGGGAGAAACTAACTGCAGACAGATGTACAAAACCTGTAGATGGCTACAAAAAATGTTTGGAGGCTGTCATCACTGCCAACCAAATATTAATGAAAGGTACCTTTAATCCTGTCCAGGCCCTATTTTGTTTTTTTCTCAGAAATTACTACTTCTGAGTTGCACAGACATTTTTTTTGTTGTATACCTTTGAACATACTATTAAAATATTATTGAAAGGAATCGTGTCTGTAGAAGGCTGTGTACACTGTGAGGGTACTTAATAACATATTACTGAAAGCCCTTAGAAAGAGTTAACACCACAGATTCAGTGACTCAGACATTCCAGGGCCTAATACTTAGCTAACGACCTTGAGAGAATCCACTGAAAAAACTAGGTTGAACTTTCACATAACAAGAGAAACTAAGTTTGTATAAGTGCAGGGAGAAACTCTCTTCAAAGATATGAAAACTGCTTTTGTTAGAATTATTATTTAAGAAGTTATGTCTGGAAATACATGTATGTCTCCTCATGATGACCTATGCTAATAAGATCTGACCTATGACATAGAGACATAGAGATGCACATTATGAATATATGTGATGCTTCACGTAGGACAATAAGGTGAAAATTATGCTGTGTAATGGAATTCTGACCTATAAATAAAATAGCCAAAATCTGTGATGTCAGGGAGACAAGGTGCAAGCTTTCTTCTCTCTCCCAAAGCTTTAGTGTTTTTTTATAATACCAGTGTGTTTCGTGTTTTGTATTATTAATCGTACGTGCTTCCTTCTCATTGCTCTGGGCGTGGAAATCCGTTACCCGAGAGCCCAGGTGCTGTTGCTGATGAGGGGAGGTGCAGAGTACACAAACAATTATGATGACATACAGTTGGACTATTTCCAATTATTTCTCAAGATTCTGTACACAACATACTGTCACGGCGACCCTGGGTAGAGCCTCCGTAGACCCAATAGGCCACTGCCTAGGGTATTGTGGTTTTTACTAACTGGTGCTCTCCTTTGAACAGAGTCAGTCAGTCAAGTGGTTAAAGCAAAATTAGGGTTTTATTCCCTTTCCCGGACAGATAATATTCCTTGCAAAAACACACAGAACAAAACAGCAACTAAACGAAAACAGCTAGAACATCTTTTCTTCTTTCCTTGTTTCTCTCACAAGGTCACATTGGCTGAAGTTCAACACAAAGAGGTTATGTCATCTGATAGACAAATCGTACAGTCCATTGGCTCAGGGTCTGTGCAAATGTTATCACTCTCCCACTGCATTAAGCCTGGACCACTCCCAATACTCTCCGTGTCACATTCCTTACATGTGCTGGAGCATGGCTTGTTCTCTTGTGGCTGATAAACCCCTTTCCTTCCAAGGTGTTTATCCCAGCCAGGGTTACAGAAATCTGGTACAGGTAATGTCTCTTTCTGGTTTGCCTCTCTTGGCTTTCTTAGTAGGAAGTCTGAGTACCTGTCTGAGTTATAAGACTGCTCAGGGTTGTGCTCATTAAAACTTCTAGCCTCTTCTCTATACAGATAAGGTTTCAAACTTGTTACCTTACTGCAGGCTTTGAAATCAGCTTTGAGCTTCCTCTCCCCTGGCACAGTTCCTTCAGCTTGAGCTAGGTTCCTCTGTGACTCATGCAATCCCTCAGAGACTCTGCCCCACTTCCTGTATGTGTGGAAATCCTTCCTGGGACTGTCGTTCCAGAGACCAGCTGCTCTACTGCTCTGAGCTCTCTGCCTTCTCTGACTCCTCTGATGCTTCTGATCCTTCTGACCACTTCCTGGTTCAGACCAGGAACTTATATATCTCTCCTCTCTGCACGTTACGTCAGATTCTGAGGACAGGTGCTCCTGATGAGATTCTCTAATTCTACCTGCGTCATTACTAGAGAAGGGAAACTTCATTGTTTTTTTTTAATTCTTTATTTTCGTTTTATAACAACAAAGGAAAGGAAGACATACAGCTAAAAGACAAATACATAACGTGTAATACATACACCAAAGTAAACCCCTACCTCCCCCCTCCCCCCTGCTTCTTCTCTAGAAACTAAGCATTCCCGAAGCGGGCGTGTACGTACATTGTTATATTACCAAACCTAACGGTGATCTAAAACATGATGAGTGCACATTATACAGGCATATTGGAGCAATGAGCAGATTGTACATAATCATTAAGCATCTGCCATTTAGACAAGCAAGAGTGAGTTTGGACATGGGGAATAGCCCTCCGAGGTATCTGCTCATATTTACTATATAAGCAGACGAGATTCCACCATTCATTCACAGTAAGTCGAGAGCTATCCTTCCAATTCCTCGTGATTAAGCATATGGCTATACCTAGCATGAAATCAAGGAGAAAGCGACCCTTCTTAGGAAGAGAGGGGACCTCCGCCGCAGAGCGTAGTCCCACGACCTTCCAAGAGAGAGGTTCATGAAAGTGTAAGATAGATTGAATACGACCCCAGACCCGCCCCCAATAGACCTGCAGTTGAGGACATTCATAAATAACGTGAGCGAAGGATCCCACAGCAGTCTGGCAAGACCAACACAGGTCCCTAGCATTTGGGTTCCATTTGGCAATTTTTTCTGGGGTATAAAAGCATCTGTGTGCAAAGAAGAAGAGAGTTTGGGTGACAGAGGCAGACCGGGAAACCCGCACTACCTTACTCCAAAAAACGCTCCATTGCACAGGAGTTATAGTGATTTGCAGTTCGCGCTCCCAGGCTTGTTGGGCTCTAAAAGTGTCCGTATCTGTACCCTGACAAAGTAGTTTATAGAAATTAGAGGCTACCCCACGTGTACTACTAATGGAGTGAACTATCTCTAATAGCCCATCCTCAGTAGGGCAGAGGGCGGCATGATTCGAGCACTTTTGAGGCAGTGTTGAAGCTGCATCAATTGAAAGTAGTGTTTCGCTGGTAACACAAATTCCTTTTGTAAATCCGAAAAGGTTTTCCAACGAGCTGCGGAGAAAAGCTGTTGGGGTGTCCAGATCCCCCTGGAGTACCAGGGTTTCCAGGCTATTGTTCTATTTAGGACTTGAATTCTGGGGTTATTCCATAGCGGGAGTACGTCCTGAGGACATACATTCGGGCCCAGTGATAGAATGAGAGTGTTAAAGGCCGCAAGAGTATCGACAATCATTGGTGGATGGTGGGTGCCTACTTGATAGGACATACCGGGGAGATGGGTCAACGGAATTGGGTTACTAAGCTCCTCTTCTATGTCAAGCCAAACTGGTCGGCAGTCTGTTGAGGTATCTAGCCATCGGGCACCTTGCTTAAGTAGAAAGGCTTGATGATATCTAAGAAAATCAGGAAATCTGGTACCCCCTCATTCCTTTGCAGACTGCAGTTTATGTTTAGCTATCCTTGGTGGCTTGCCCTGCCAGAGATAACGGACGAGAAGGCCCTCAATATCTTTATAAGTATGTAGCGGAAGTAAGCATGGTAGCATTTCTAAAATGTAGTTCACTTTGGGGACTATCATCATTTTCACAGTGTCTAAGCGGCCCCACCATGTGAGAGATAAGGGAGACCAACGATTTGTGAGTTCACGGACTTTGGAGACTATCTCTTTGGCATTAAAACTGATAGTGTCTTCTAAAGGAGAACAGTAATGGACCCCGAGATACTTCACCATACGGGATTGCCAGAGGAAGGGAAAGGCCTGCATGTCAGCTTCATGTACCCAGCGGTTCAGTGGGAATGCTACAGATTTGGTCCAGTTAATTTTATAGCCCGATAATTGTGAGTATCCGTCAATCAGATCCAAGGCAGCTGGAACCGAATCGAGGGAAACGAAGAGCATAAGGTCATCTGCATATGCAGAGAGTTTAATCTCCCTATGACTAAAGGGGACACCTCGAATACGTGCAGACTGTTTAATAAGGAGGGCTAGGGGTTCAAGAGTGAGATCAAAAAGCATTGGTGATAGGGGGCAACCTTGACGCGTGCCTCTTTGGAGGTTAAATGGCTGAGATTTGATGGCGTTTACACAAATACTGGCGACAGGTTGAGTGTACATGACTTGGAGATATCGGAGGAAGCCCTCTCCAAAGCCATACCATCGGAGAACTGCAAATAAGAAGGGCCATTCTAGACGATCAAAGGCTTTTTCGGCATCCAGGGAAAGACCCACCCATGGATGGTCGAGATTGGCAGCACTAGATAACACATGGCACAAGGTCCGAGTGTTGTCAGCAGTTGATCTGCCGGGTATAAAACCGCATTGATCGGGGTGAATTAGGGTAGCCATCATGTCGGATAGCCGGGTGGCCAAGATCGTCGCGAAGATCTTATAGTCGGCATTAAGTAGGGAGATTGGACGGTAGTTGGCGGTCAGTAGCGGGTCCCTGCCTTCTTTCTCAAATACAACCACATTAGCTGCAGAGAAGGATCCCAAAGAGGATGTATCTACCGCAAGGGCAGTAAAATAGAGTTTTAAATAGGGGACTAAATCTGCACTGAACGTTCTGTAGAATTCGATCGGGAGACCATCGGGCCCGGCGGCACGGCCCGAGGCTGTTCGTTTTAGGGCAGATTGGATCTCTGAAGTAGAGAAGGGTTCATCCATTGCATCTCTATCAACTTCAGAGAGGGTCGGCCGCTGAATGCCAGAGAGCAATCGCTCGAATGTCTCTGACGAGAACTCACATTCAGATTGATATAGGCGGGTATAGAAATCCCGAAAGAGCTCTACAATATCAGAGTCTGTGGTCACTATGCCCCCTCCCTGTGGAGCTCGAAGGGCCGCAACGCGTTTGGCTTCTTTTTGACCTTTCAAGGCATTGGCTAAGAGTCGACCGGCTCGGTTATTTTCACGATAATATGTCCCTCGCTGAAGCTCAATACTCTTAGAAGCTGCAGTTGAGAGGATTGAATTATATTGAAAACGGAGACGCTGTAATCGAATTAAAACACATGGGTCAGTGCGTGAAGTTAGAACTCGTTCGCCTGCTTTTATTTGTTGGTCTAGTATGAGCAGCTGCTGTTTACGTTGTTTCCGCAGGCGGATTTGATAGCTAGTGATCGTTGCCCGAATGGCCGCTTTGAAGCCCTCCCACCAAGCCCAATTCGCAGTATCTTGGGGTAGATTAAAATGGAAGTAATTCTGTATGGCTACTCGAATTTCTGATTGGAACTCAGGCTGAGTTAACAGGGCTCTATCAAAGAACCAGGCTCCCGAGTTTCCCTGGGGTGCAGTAGTGTGTAATTGGAAGGAAATGGCAGCATGATCTGAAATATGTTGGGAGTGAATCTTTGCAGTGTCCACCTGAGGAACTAACAGTTTTGAGATTAGAAAGAAGTCTATGCGAGACTGAGAGTTATGAGGGGAGGAGAAGAAGGTGAAGTCAAGCTCATTGGGGTGTAGTAATCTCCATAGATCAACTAAAGCAAGATCCTTGATCAGGGAGGTAAGCGTAGCGTGACTCTTGGGGGGACCACTCGTCCTAGGCGGCTGTTTGTCAATCAGGGGATCAAGGACTAGATTGAAATCCCCCCCAATGATCAATGAAGTATTAGCAGAAGCCTGCGCAACCTGAGCAATAGTAGCAAAAAAGGCAGGGTCATCCGCATTAGGAGCGTAAAGGCATATACATGTAACTTCCAGGTTACCTATCTTAAGGTGAACTCTAGCCCATCTACCTGCTGTATCTGAGCTAGTCGCAATAACAGTAGCATGCAAAGATTTCCTAACCAGTATGGCAACCCCACATTTCTTAGAAACGGCTGGGGAATAAGCGGCCACCATGTAAGGTTTAATATTGAGTTTAAGAGTTTCCTTCGAATTTAAATGCGTTTCTTGGAGAAAAATCAGATCCGCAGCTTCCTGACTGAGGTAGCTTAGGATTTTCTTCCGTTTTATCGGATTATTGATGCCTTTTACGTTCAATGAAAAAATCTTACATGGTGCCATCAATCGGTAGTAGACATTTTAGGTAAGGGCGCTTGATAACATAAAACATAAGCAGAATCTGTACAACAATGTCATAATCACCGAGTATGCTGGCTAATACACCCCATATTGAAAAGTATATACCAACGTATCTTAGAGAAGAAGCAAAACCCCCAAAGAATATGGCGACCATATGTCTGCGGGAGGAGGCCCTAGAGAGGAAATAGAAGACATGTAAAAAAGGAACAGAAACACCCGAGTCCATAATAACACTGTCTCTGATACTCATCGAGGCTACTGTGTTTAGATGGAGTCGGGTCACAGATACCATCAAGAGTAAGGCAACAGACTGCCAACGCCAGACTCTTTGCTAGGCTGCGGCAGATCCAATATGGCAGGTACAGCGGATAGAAGGAGACTTGCAGGAACAGTCTGGAAGTCAGCGCATCAAGTCGGCTTCTTTGGAATCCAAAAACTCCGCTAGTAGATCAGGGTCCTCGAATGTTCTTGTCTGATTGTGAAGTGTGACTCGGAGCTTGGCCGGGTACATCAGGCCATAGCGTGCTTGTAGTTGAGAAACTTCATTTTAAACCCTTTCTGCTTTACTTGTGCTGACGGCCCTGGCTGCTCAGCTGTCTTCACACATGCTGAGTCTTCACGTCCAGCCAAGTTTAAGGTAAGCTCTTCCTTTTTACTAGCCCCTACAGGCTCTCTATAGTCTACTGTATCACAATACCTAAAATGCATAGGTGCCAATACATAATGTTGACCACAAATGCATTGTCTGAATTTGTCACTTAGGATACTTATTCCTGCTAAAGACAGATATAGTCTAGCATTACAGTATAGCCTCCATCTAGTGCCCCATCCACCTATATATCTAGAACTTTGTTTACACCAAGTTTGGAGCCACATAGCTTGTTTTGTGATGCAGCCTCTCTTCTCCCTCACCGTGAACAGGTAGATCTTCAGAGAATACTAGGATATTGACAATAGATTTAAATCTCTCCCAAAAATTAGAAGTCTCTTTGCACTACAGAGGCACTGGTTTCTAAGGGGATCATTTGTTCCTAGATGGATAACAAGATCAGTTTTATCATCCTTACTTCTCTAACAATTTGGTTTCTATTACTGCTAGCTGAAGGTCCTGGATGGCATTTGACCTTTTTTTGTCCCTAGACATGTGTTCCCAAGTTAATGTCTCTAATAATGGCATCTCAGATTAATGAGCGTTTTCTGTTTTAAATTCTTCAGACAATGTCTAGGGAATTCTAGGCACATTGGGTATCACCCTTCTGTTTCTATCAATGTATCAACCTCGTTTACTAAGTTAGAGAAGGCATTTTGTAGGGATATCTCTTGATGGACTGAGTGTCTCTGTGCTACAGATCATAATCTGTTGGAACCCACTAAGATCCATTTATTCTTGCGTTGTTTGATACTTCGAAGGAGTGGTGGTGGATTTATTTTAAGTTTTATCCTGGTAGAAGCTTGTTTTATTGAAGGTAATTCTTCCCTTAGTTGAGTCAATTCTTTTTTCATAGCAGCAGACTTGAGACAGATAGAATGAGTACGTTTTTGCTGATGACATACACATTGTTTACTGATTCTTCATCCCTTAATATTATACTACTCAATTCTGGTCAAACAGTTATTGCTTAATGGCTGGAACATCATGGCATGAAATTAAATCCTGCCAAATCTAAAGCTATTTGGGTCTCTCATCATCAACCCTGTTCTTCACTTATTCCTCTTAATCAGAGCCAACCAATTCTGTTGTCAAAATGCCTTTCCATTGCAAAAATGACTTTTCTCTTTCCTTTGATTCACAGTTATCAGTTATGGTGAAATCTACCATTTTTCTCTCACACAAATATGTACAGTAACTTTAAGACTTTTCCAGATATGTTACACCTTAAAACCATTATATCTTCTCTCATTTTTTACTGGCTTAATTCTCGTTATTCTCCGCTTTATACCATCTTCAGTTATTCAAGATTCAGCAGCCCGGTCTTGCATATTAATGCTCCCATTTGTCTCCCGGATCTTTTTATCACTTTTAGTTCTAATCGTCCAATCAGATCACACCACATTACTCAGTCACCTTTACCCACCGCTTATAACCAGTATCTTGAAGCCACCACAGAAACAGCCTTTCCATGCTATGGGCCTCTGTTATGGAACTCCCTTCCCTTCACATTTAAAATTATTTTCCTTACCTTTGCCTTTGGCAATGACCTTGTCAATCCTCATGTCTGCTGCCAGTTGCATAATACTTCTCTTTCTCCCCTCCTGTGTGTTGTTTTTTTTTTGTTGTTGTGTTTTTTTTGGGGGGGGGGGGGGAGGTTGCATGTTGTAGTTTTGTTCTTTTTTCCTTTATTGTATTTCAGTGTTATAACGTAAACCATTTTCATGCATCCCTTGGGTCATGAAGGGATAAATCAAATTTATCAATACATTAAATTAAACTAAGCTTAGGATTAAGGCTCCACAGCTAAAGTATTGCATTGAATAAGTCATTTTGATTACAGGATTTGATATAGAGCAGTTGCTTTATCAAAAGCAGAGGTGCGTTTTCCACTTGATTGAGCACAAATAACAATGTGGTGTGTTTATTAAAGTGCTATAAAGAACACTGGTTTTATGTGTCATTAGCCCACTTTTCTACTGCAGCAGGGGCAGAGCAATCATGTTGAATGCAAGAGGCATGGCCAAGGAGGCAATGGTGTGTTACATGTGTCAGGCATGCAGTATTAGCAACTGCATGTTAGGTGCATATGCACACTGCAAAGGAGCATATTACAAGTGCCTCCCACTTGCATATACTACTAATACCAATGTACCCCCACCCCTCTCCACCCATCTAGATAGGTGTCTGTGCTGTTTGGAGGGTTGGGGGACCTGACAGATGCCTGAATGATGAGAGAGAGCACATCCAGGAAACTGCCACATGCCATGAAACCTGAAGGTCCTGAAAGTAAATATGCTGTATATGTGACCCTATGGGATAGTTGCTGTACAAGAGGAGGCCACACAAACAGTGGAAGGGGACATGCATGTACAGCAATTCTCTTTCCCCCCTGAAGCAAGGCTGTAAGTGGTCCAGGACTCAGAAACCCTGTCAACATGTGTGGCAGCAGCCCACAAAAACACAGCAGAGAGAATAGGGAGCAGCACCTGATTACCAATCGCACGAAGAGACTATAGTGCAAATTGGCCAGTGAGGGCTTGAGAAGGCTAACTAGCGGAGATGCACATCCTTGTACACAGCTCAGATATATGGGCCAAAGTATAAGGGGGCAGAGCATGCAAATCAGAGATGAAAACACATATCTAGAAATGGTGCTGCACCAATGTTTGTGGGTGGCAGCGAAATAATGCTGCATCTGGTTGACTAGAGGGCCCCATTCTAGGGAACAGGTGTCAGCATTTCCCACAATGTGGGAACTGGAATATTAAACCTCCTCACCTTGAGTCTCCCAGGTTACCTGTGGTGCAATAGACAGGTCTACAGGCCTCTGTTGTTAGTGGAGGTTAGGTTTCTTCCCTGTCATCACCCTTATCCACCAAATACTGCTAGTGAAGAGTATGGACCCTCTTCACTGGGGGCCCAGTGTGAAGATCTGCTACTCCAACATGGAGACCACAGATAACTGAGAGACATATGATTGGTGTCCTCTGCCACCAACCCCTCTAGCCCCTTTGTCAGGATAGTGGACACCACCATCACATACAGCATGCAGCTAGTGTTCCAGAAGGTAAACATCCACTCCTATGGCCAAATAACTGCCTAGTGGATAGGACGAAACCCACAGTAGCCACCCATGTTCCTCACATGTTGAGAGCTCTGAGGGGATACCACAGTGCATGCTATACACTGTCATGGAGAAGGGCACCCCAATTAGTCACAAGCTTGAGTACATCTGCTTTCAGGAAACTGAGGGCCGCCACGCCTTGGAGAGCAAACAAATGCTCCACAGGTAGGAAGAACAACTTATCCCCTGGCAACATGCCAGGGTCTTCATGTAATTTTGGATTAAAAACTATATGAAATGCTGATATTTCCTTTGTTATATTTTTGCATTGATAAGAAACAAAAATGCTACAAACAGTTAACTTCAGTCATTTAGGAATACAGTTCAGTTTAGAGTTGGATTCATGATATGTTGCTCTTGCTTCTGAACTATGAGTTTCCATCTTTCTCTTACAGTGACATTTAGGATCAGCATTAGGGTAGTGCTAGCAAGGCAAACATCCAAGGAGCTACTCAACACCAAGAACCCTGAGTATATTTGCCAACAGGTAGCAATGTATGACCTTCTGCTTACCTAACCTATCAAATGCATACATAGACTAAAAGCACAGCACAGCACAGCATGATCTCTTACTGGCATAATTATTTCCACCATTCCATGGGGGTTCAATATTGACACCACGTCTTTCTGGGGTAAGTAATTTTACATTCTCCCTTTCTCTGGAGGATACCATCATGTCCCCACTTTCTGGGGTGTTATTGGCATGCCTGCCCAGGGTCCTATCTGCCCCAGAGTAGGCCCTGGTAATAATGAAAGGCTTCTGCTTGGGGGCACTGTGCATGAGGGTAGGAAGGAAACAGGATCGCCTGACCCTCAGGGTCAACTGGAAGACAGTAGAGGCACCAACCCATGTGACTTATAAAATGTAGAGAGCTGCTTTTGGATGGACTTGCTCCTGTTGGACAAACTCTGATCCTAGACCTAAGAAGCAGTTTCTTACAAGGTACACTCAGTCTATAAAATCTTAAAGGTAGAAGGACTTTGAGGTACTCTAGTAGACTGTGGCTGGGTGAAGTAGGGAGACAGTTATGAGATCAAGATGAGTAGAAAGGGCAGTAGATTTCTGGAGCTGACCTAGAAGGAAGAGGGCAATACACAGACAATGCTGGGTATGGTGGGATGTGGGAGGCCAGGGCGTAGTGTAATTAAAATGGATCCAGAGAGAGGATGCGAAGGTCTAGGAAGTAAAGGATGAGTTTGGAAAGAATATGCCTTTGCAATCTTGTTATTCATCTTATTCCATTGTAGTTCTCAAATTGTGTATTATGTTCTTACTGCAAATAGCTGTTTTATAACATACCATTAGAAAATATTGACTTTCACATTTTAAGTGGATTAAACTTAAAGTTACTATGATCTTCAAAAGTGATACTGAACAGGGGGCCCAATTCCAGTTTTTAAATTCCTTGACCAGAATTTTTTGTAAAGACTTTTAAAAATTGAATGTGAAAATCCAGTGGCCAACCTCTTCTTTGACATCCTGAGACAGGCACTCTGGTTTAGGGCATTTGTTTACAGATGAATATTTCCAAGGAGAGCATACTATTAAAAAGCATTTTGATTCAAAAAAGACCTAACTGCTTAAAGAAGCTGAGGATATATAGAGGGAGAAGCTGTCTATCCTCGATCATGGCTGAAACAGCATTACTATGTAATCAGTAGCCTTGGGTTCTGCTCATCTCCCTTGCTAAGATCCTAAGCTTTGTCTTCTCTGCTCGCGGCTGCGCTTTACTGTAATAGAACAGTTGATGTTAGAAGCAGACAGTAGAATCCTCATGAATTCAATATCAGCACATTAGGAATTGGAAGTTTCTCTTATCTACATCATGCCTTTTTCTGAATATAAGATGAACCGATAAAGTAGAAAGTTTACTAGATTCTTAGCTTGCTGCAGAAAATGAGGAGATTACTTTAATATACTACTGACTGCCTGGAACTAGCTGTGTGGGCTGGTATTTGATGTCACCATGTGACTTAAGAAAAAAACATCATCAAATATCTGCAAAGTATGTCTCCAAAAGTATTGTCTTAACAGCCACAAGAAACTAGAAGTCATGCTGGACCACCTGTTGAGATAAAGATATCCAAATGTCTTGGCAAATATTTACATGTTTATGATCTGCTAATCTTGATCTATAGCACCAAATCTCTGGCAAACTGAATTTTCTAGCAACAGTTCTAATATTATTGTGATAACGGTGATAGTGTAAATTATTGTTAAATTTATTTATAGCATTTTTAGATTTGCAAAGCACTATGTATTTACAGGAGTCAATAGAAGCTATTCAAAAATGAAAACATGGAACATAAATCAATATATTACTGAACATCAATGTGGGTGAAACGATGCAGATATGTGGAGTGGAAAGAGTGTAATGAACAATATATAATTACGGTTCTTCTATGTTAATAGACATGAGAAAATAAATGTGATATAAAAGAATATAATGAGTAGAGGATAAGAGTTTGGGCTATAAATATGACAGTAATGGGAGTTGTAAGTGGTTATTAGTTTTTGTATGAATGGAAAAACCTATCAGAACTCATGATTTTCAGTTCATTCTGGGGCCAAAAGACTATATGCATGCTCAGATAATTTTCTCAAATTGCCATTCATTAACTTCATTTTCATTATGCATACAAGTGCTGGGAAAAAACAAGGAGCAGAGGAACAAAAATATCACCAATAAATGTATTGAGGCCGTCACAGCCATGTTTTGCCTGTGTCAAGGGCACAGAGTGGATAGAGAGTTCTGTGCATTGTTGAGTCAAAAGTCTCATATTTAATATTTATTTTTGACCCCTGGATTATCAATTTTGCCCTTGACACAGGAGGGAGGAGTAGCCTAGTGGTTGGGGCAAGGTACTTCAGGCCGGAAGGTCAGGGGTTCAAATCCCACTAGAGGACAGCAACCTTGGGCCGGAAGGACTGGGGTTTCTAGTCCCACAGATGCTCCTTGTGGTCTTGGGCAAGCCACTTAACCCTCCATTGCCCATGTTCCCTGTAAGTATTAGTGTATGTGTCTCATATCCCTGCATGTTAAATGTATCCCCCAATTGTGTTGTGACCACTTTGATTGAAGGATAAGGCAGTATACAAAACTGTCTAAATAAATACCACACCAAAACATGGCCGTGTCAGGCTCAATAAATTTAGTCGCTGATATGTTTGTCCCCCACACTTTGTTTTTTTTCTTGCTTCTCTTTGCTGTGGGGGTTTTCCTTCTATTTGTTTTTGTCCCATGCATACAGGTGCTTCCAGAGATCCAGACACACTGGAGCCAATCTGGGAGGGATAGAAGTTCAAGGGATCAACAGCAGCCAGCACCTGGAACTTCAGTCAATCATGCTACAAATCCTTACAAGCAGCCAGCTAAAGGTATCCCTGATTGAGTTCTGCAAATCTCATGGACCATGATGTCATGGCAGTGCTGAAAAACACAGTCCAACACAGACCCCCAGAGAAACATTTTGTGATTGACTTTGAGAAAGTGAGGAAGGGTGCTTGCAGAGGTTAGCAGTTTAAAACAAAAAAAAAGTTGGATGAAGCAGTATCTTGAATGAAAACCTGGCGATGGAGTGGAGGAAAGGGCACACCAGAGGTAGTAGGTGGTGACGATGGCTATGTAGCAAGGGAAATAGTAGGTATGCCCTCACATCCACCATCCTCCATTACTGTATATTAGCACAACCCTGTCACCTACCATTTTTTCTCCCAGCTTTTCAGGCCAGTGGTCCATGAACCCCAGCAAGGGAAAATATTTGGTGACTGAAGTCCTAATTGCAATTCTAAGTGGCAGAGATCAGTATACCAGGGACTCCTACATGTATTCCTACCTTGCAGAGCCAATCAAGACTATACACACAGAACCCCTGGTATAATGGACACACTTGGCAGTCTGACCAGACCTGACCAAGGTTGCACAGCATTTCTTGTCCTGCTCTCCAACCAATGTTCTCAGTGAACACATCTTCTCCATGGTAGGGGATATTGTGGCTCCCCATCATTAATGGCTAGCACTAGGGAATAACTGATGCTTCTGCTGAGCTTACCCTACTGTCGAGGGTTTCCCGATTCAAGAAGGAACATCAGCGGTGAGTGCAAGCCACTTCAGGCACTACCATGGCTGACCTCACTGACATCATTGACCAGAGGACCTGAGGGGGCATATAACCTGGCCAAAAGGCCCTCTGGGCCATGGCCCGAAGGGGATTGCCCAAAAGGGTGTGACACACCCCTTTTGCGTCCCTTCTGTGAAACAGAGTACCCGCAGGAGATTAATAGTTTCATCAATCAGATGCTTTTTGAGGTTTTGTTCTATATTGGTGGAACCTGTTTCGATGGGGAAGAGGAAAATGAAGAACTGCCTAAGTCTGTACTGCTGCTCACTCTTTGGGGAAAGTTGTGGGCCCATTGGACAGGCACTTCACAGTGGACGGTGGCTTGCAACACTCCTCTGAAGGAGTGACTTTAAGCTCCACTGAAAGGACTCTTCCTCCTCTGCCAAAGCCACAATTGCTCTCTACCTTGAGTTTGGATGTTCCCTCGGGGACAGTGACTTCCTCCCCCACTCTATTTCCTCTCCCTAAGCTGGTTGCACTTCAATAAAGTCCCCAAATGGTTTTGGAGCATATTATGATGGAGGATATTTGGTTAGCTATATCACAAATTGATTCCAAATTGTCTGTTTATTTACTCAGGAGACAGTTAAAGATTCAGGAAGTAGACAATAGGATTACTGAAACTAATTATTTTGTTTCTCGAATGGAGGGTCAGTTGCATTCTTTCTTTGCACTCTAAATTTGAAACACTTGAGAATGTATCTAGGGTTAATAATTTGTGTTTCTTTAATTTCCCAGCAATTCACCTATTGTCTGCTGAGATTTTGTTGGAAAAATATTTTAAAGAGATTTTGCTATTGACTGATGCTGTTTCTCTTCAGAAATGTTACGATATGCCTGTCAAGCTTCGTGGGGGTGAAAGAATGGGCGAGGGAGCAGATGTGCTGACTTCTAATGTTAGTCAGGATTTGATTAAATTTCTAAAGGACTCCTTGGATTTGATACCCAAGCAAACTACAATCATTGTTACTTTTCTTTTGGTTGCAGACAAACTCAGGGTTTTTAAACAGTTCTTTAAGTATAAGGAGACACGTTTTTGTGGAGCTAAGTTGAACATGTTCCCTGATGTTTCTAGGAATGCTCAGCCTCACAGAAAACAATTTCTTGCTTTAAAATCAAAGGTTTTGGCCATTGGTGCTACTTTTTTCTGTGGTGTCCATATAAGTGTATTGTTACTTGGCATGTTAACACTTAATTTCTTTTATGACTCATCTCAATTGGAGATTTTCTTGGCAGATAAAAAAGTTATGGAATAACTGGAGTCAGAACAATATTATGTCCAGGGATGTGGTGGGGACTTTCCTTCTGACCCCTCTTAATTTCTTTTTTTCTGATTTTAATTTCCTTGATTGCTTCAATTCAGTCTCTCCAGAATGGTGGCTATTTCTAGTAACTTCCTTTCAGCACCCATGCCAAAATCTAAAAGAAAAAAGCAATAAATACAAAGAAAACAAAAATCAAAAGAAAAAGAACTGAAAACAGCCTCCCACTGATGCTGATGTCAGTCTCACTGTCCTGCCATTTCTGTCCATCTGTCACTTTGTTGCCAGTCCAGCTCTTGAGATCCGAACCACAGATGTATTGCAGAAAATCCTGATCCAGCCAGCATAGTAATTCCAGGTCTGCTACCATGCTTTCAGTCGGTCCATTTAGGCCCACATAGCAAAATTAAATTAAAGAAAAAATGAAACAAACAAAAAAAGACCTCCTTTCTCCTTTCCTCTCTCTGCCACTGCCGCCTGCATCACTATATTGGTAATGTTCTTATGGCTTGCCTGGCTGCTGCTTTTTGTCCCTCCCCTATTGATTTGGGTGTTTCATGCCACAATTCTCACCATATGGCCCTATGATCAGTGCTATTTGTTTTTTTCTGAGCCACTCCTCATCTTTATCCTGCTTTGCACCTTTGTGGGTGTACCTTTGACTTGTCACTGTATGACTTTTGACTTCTTTTAATGCTATGCCGGTTTATCACCACCCCTCTAGCTACATGACTCTGAAGCCAATTTCCTTATCCTCCTCCTGCATTTACCATTGTGGGCTCCTTTGGTTTGTCATTGAATGCCTCTTTTGATATTCTGCCACTCACTTTGGCGTGAGGTTCTTAACAACCCAAGTCCAGGATAAACTGGACTCAGCACGGTAGGGAACACCATCTATGAGTCTTGAGCTCTCTCTTTCAAATTTCTATTATTATACTTGTTTGGAGGTTCATGCAGGGGATCTCAACTATTGCTATAGCCCTTAGTGAAGAACAGTATTTATTTTGTCGGGAGGGATGAGCATGGCGTGATGATAGGGGAAGGGCATAATTTTGGGCCTGGTTTAAGGAAACTGAAGTGATGTGCTGGACGTCTTGGGATAGTTTAGAACCTTGCAGCTAATCTCGTTGCTGTTCTTATCTCCTTGCTATTTTAATCTTCATGTGCCTGTGTGTACATCCATCAATTGTAGTGCTGCTTTGCTTCAGGGCAGTTTCTACAAATGGGTTAGATTTGTGCATACCATGACAGTCGTGAAGCTCACTTCTAAGCCAGGGCATGTGGGGTATGATGTCAGTCTCTCCAATTTACTGCTAAGGCTCGGCGTAGTACTTGCATCATGCCAAAGAGAGCTTCCTGCTGCAGTTCGTAAGACATAACATGTATGGGTAGTTTGTCAAGATTTGCTTGGAAATTCAGCTGCTTTGCCCTTTAGGAATTCATTGTGCTCTTTCTACAACTTTTACCTTCTGATGATGTGGTGATTTCTCGTACTCATTCTATCACTGTGACAGACTTGATGACTTGTAGTGCTGCTGCAGATGCCTGCCATCAATTTTCAGGCAGATTTCATTGAAATTAGATGGCAAGTTTTTTTTCCATTGTAAAATAGCTTCCCCCAGACATTTCCACAAAAACAAGTATGAGCTTCACCTGGAAGATTTTCTCACCAAACGTAAGACCTTAATAGAAATATAGAAACATGACAGCAGAAAAAGACCATATGGCCTTTCTAGCCTGTCCTTCCATATTAACTACTATAGTCCCTTTTTTCCCTTTAGAGGATTTTCTGCATTTGTCCCATCCTTGTCCAATTCAGAAAGGCTCTAAAGCACCATCTTTTTCTCCTACACTATGCTCAGGCCAACACCACCCAACCATACCCCAACCATAAAGAACGGTCAACCTAATAAATTAATTTGCATCCTTGTATATAGCCCTCAAGACACGACATGTCGCTATAGCTGCATAATGACCCCCTCCCATTGTACATAGCCTGCATATAGCCTATATATACTTTCCCCTGTTACCAATCCAAGTTGTACTACCCGTTCATTGTAAGTGCAAGGTAGGCTCTCCCTACCCTGTACAAAGAGTTTTCTGTAAACCACACTGATTTTAAAAAGCGCGGTATATAAAATCATTAAATAAATAAATAAAATAAATGAATAAATAACTCCTTTCTTGTATCCAGATACTGCCCTCCTCTCTACTACATTCACTGGATTATTCCATGCATCTACCACTCTTTCCATAAAGAAATATTTCCGCATATTACTCCCGAGTCTATCCTCTTTCATCCTCATCCTATGTCCTCTCATTGCAGAGCTTACTTTCAATTGAAAGAGGCTCTCATCTGTTGCATTTATGCCATGGAGGTATTTAATCGACTATCATATTCCTCTATCCCGTCTTTCCTCTAGCATATTCATATTAAGATCTTTAAGTCTGTCCCTATATGCTTTATAATAAACAAAATCACCACAAAGACACCTTGTAGACCCTCCTAGACACTATCTTATTATTTTTTGTCGGACATAAATCGTGAGGGAAGGCTACTTGAAAACCTCCCCATTCACAATACATGACCCTTTTATTCAAACAGATAAAAACATAGTCCAGTTCATAAATAAGTGTGATTCATTATCTTATCACTTATCATATGGTTGCGTGCGAGACGTGCATGCTTCGGGGGAACAACCCCCTGTATCAAGCGCCCCCAACTCGAACAGAAGTGCAATCCAACAAAGTTCTTCCTGCAACCGCTCAAAAACGCCGAACTCCAAGATGGAAAAAGAGGATGCTGATTCCAGATTGGCTAGCTATCAACTGTCCATCATCACAAATTGCTCAAAACAATGTCCGGACTCCACACAATGTTGAACCATTGGAGCCGTCAGCACGCACTGACGTAAATGAGAGGCATGTTCTCCCAGTCGGACTTTAACCATACGAATAGTACTCCGTGCTGACGGCTCCAATGGTTCGACATTGTGTGGAGTCCGGACAGTTTTGAGCAATTGAAATGGACTGTTATAGATCATGTCCCGTTGGACCCTAGAGGTGGAGATCGGGTATCTAAATTGCAAAGGTTGGAACAACGTTGGATTTTCCTTTTACGGACAGCTTCTCCTACTGGAATGAATAGTGATATTGATTGGTGGGGTGTGAGTTAAAGAGCAACCTTTCACGTTAGGGTTTCCCTTGATGAGTGGGGATTCCCTTTAGATGATTGGTGCTTTGTGATGATGGGCAGTTGATAGCTAGCCAATCTGGAATCAGCATCCTATTTTTCCATCTTGGAGTTCGGCGTTTTTGAGCGGTTGCAGGAAGAACTTTGTTGGATTGCACTTCTGTTCGAGTTGGGGGCGCTTGATACAGGGGGTTGTTCCCCCGAAACGTGCACGTCGCGCACGCAACCATATGATAAGTGATAAGATAATGAATCACACTTATTTATGAACTGGACTATGTTTTTATAGGGTTATCTGTTTGAATAAAAGGGTCATGTATTGTGATTGGGGAGGTTTTCAAGTAGCCTTCCCTCATGATTTATGTCCGACAAAAAATAATAAGATAGTGTCTAGGAGGGTCTACACGGTGTCTTTGTGGTGATTTTGATCGAACTTGACTACCGTTTTTGGGATTTTTTTGCATCTGATTATAATAAACAAAGACCACTGACTATTTTGGTAGCCATCCTCTACACCAACTCCATCCTGTTTATATGCTTTTGAAATTTGGTCTCCAGAATTGCATACAATTCCCAAATGTGGTCTCACCAAAGACTTATACAGAGGCACTATCTCCTCTTTTTTTTCTGCTGGCCATTCCTCTCTCTATGCACCCAAGCATCTTTCTGGCTTTCAGCATCACCTTTTCTACTTGTTTAGCACTTTAAGACCATCAGAAACAATCACGTCCAGGTCTTGCTTTTCTTTTGTGGATAGAAGTACTTCACCCCTTATACTATGCCACCCCCTTGGATTTTTGCAGCCCAAATGCGTGACCCTGAATTTTTTAGTGTTAAATCTCAGCTGTCAAATTCCTGACCATTCTTCAAGCTTAGCTAGCTCCCTCCTCATGTTATCTACTCCTTCATGGATATCTACTCTATTGTAGATTTTGATATCATCCACAAAAAGGCAAACCTTACCCGACAGCCCTATCGCAATATCACTAACAAAAATGTTAAAAAGAATCGGACCAAGAAAAGATCCCTGCGAGACACCACTGGTAACATCCTTTTCCTCATAGTGAGTTCCATTTACCTGTACACTTTGTGGCCTCCCACTCAACCAATTTCTAGCCCAGTCAGTCACTTTAGGGTCCATCCCTTGGGTGCCCAATTTATTATAAGTCACCTGTTCAGAACGGTGTCAAAGGCTTTACTGAAATCTAAGTACACCACATCTAGGGATCTCCCTCTGTACAACTTCATGGTCACTGAGT
Organism: Ichthyophis bannanicus; assembly: GCA_033557465.1. NCBI lineage: Eukaryota > Metazoa > Chordata > Amphibia > Gymnophiona > Ichthyophiidae > Ichthyophis > Ichthyophis bannanicus. The sequence goes on from CM066035.1 coordinate 366,863,255, forward strand.
CAAAGAAATCAATCAGATATGTCTGGCAAGACCTGCCTCTAGTACATTCTTGCTGCCTTGGATCCTGCAATCCATTGGACTCCAGAAACCTCACTATCCTCTCTTTAGCAGTATTTGCAATGGTTTATTCACCACAGAGGTTAGACTATCCGGCCTATACTTTCAACCTCATCCTTACTTCCGCTTTTGTGTAAAGGGGTTGCATGTGCCTTTCTCCAGTCTTCTGGAACCACGCCTGACTCTAAAGAAGCATTGAAAAGATCAGTCAGCAGAGCCGCTAGAACATCCCCACGTTTCTTCAGTACTCTCGGATCTATTCCTTCCAGTCCCATTGCTTTGTCTACATTTAGTTTAGCTAGTTCCTCCCGAACACAGTCTTCTGAAAATTATTCAATATCCCCTTCACTTCTGTTCCTATTTGTGGCTGTTTGTGAGTTCTTGCTTCAGGCCTTTCATCTGTGAACACATAACAAAAATATTTATTAAGCAATTCCACTTTATCCTCATCAGCTTCTACATATTCCTCCCCTTCACCCTTGAGTCTGACAATACCACTTTTGCACGTCCTCCTAAAAAAATGGGAAAACACATGAATGGTTTAGCTCCCAAAGACTTACCAAATGTGTATATTCTGACAAACAAAAAAAGCATGAAAATCTTTGGCCCGCACATACTCAGTGAGTGTAAGATCTCCATAGGGGCTGATTTTGTGATAATATACATCAAGAGTGTAAAGCATGAAACAGAATATGTATGGTTACTTGGTCATCCCTATTCCCTACTCCTGAAATTCATAACTGACATTTTCCTCGGAAAAGAACAAATGTTCAAACGATAGATCAGATGCAACAAGTGACGATTAGAAGTTATCAATTGTTTATATAGAAAATGGAATTGCATTATTTTGGTATCTTGTTATTTGTTAAATTAATGAGACAAGGTATTGCTGAGCCTTCAATCTAAGGGTCCTATATTCAAAGAATGTATGGCATTTGTATATATATTCAAAGAATTTATGCTCCTAACTTTGAGAGTTATGCTCCTAAATTTGCCTCTTTGAAAATTTACCCATGCAAACAGGAAATGGAATCAGAAGGGACAAAAGCAGGAATAGCACATTGTGCTGGAGGCGATGGTAAGTGCTGCAGCGCTATTTTAAAAGCATTGCCACCATTGCACATTCCAAAGAGAGAGGTGGCAGTGGCGGCAATGCACCACCCTCTGAACATTGGTGCTCTAGGCAACTACCTAATTCACCTAATGGTAGCGCCGGCTCTGCCTTTACTGATAAAGATTATCCCCTGGGATAAACACAGCTTTATAGGTACTTGCACAACTTAAAAGACAGAAGGTGCTCTCAGGTGAAGCTCATTACCCAAATCAGTCATACACTAAGGACCTGAGATTAATTAAGCTTCAGGTGAACAAGGTATATTAAACTTCTTAGGTACAGTTTTAGTGGTATAAATATCCATAGCACCCTTTAGTACATAAAGAACTTAAAGATCTAAACACAAACTTAAAACTAAGATGCAGACAGCAGTCCAGCAGCGGGATGAGGGCTTTCCAGTCTTTTGCATTGAGTGTCACATGTATGATTTTCTCCCAGCTGGTGAGAGGTCTTACGTGTGCACTAGGTGCAAGGAGCTCTCTGCTCTCAGGGAACGAGTCCGTTCTCTAGAGGCTAGAGTAGCAGACTTGGAAAACATAAGACAGACAGAGAGGTACATGGACGAGACCTACAGGGATATAGTCCTGAAGTCCCACCTCCAGTCTGGCAGCATCCCTGTTGCCATGGAGGAGAGAGGTCACGTGACAGGAGAGCATCACCCTGGTGTGGCAGGAAGTGATCCTGTAACTAGGACCTGTCCTCCAGGTGATGTAAACCCCTCTCGCACCGAGGAGGTTTCTCCAGGGCCAAGTGCCCATGAGGGAAGGGTTAGGACAGCAGTTATAGTTGGTGATTCGATCATTAGGCATGTAGATAGCTGGGTGGCTGGTGGACGTGAGGATCGCCTGGTAACATGCCTGCCTGGTGTGAAGGTAGCGGACCTCACGCGCCACCTAGATAAGGTCTTAGATAGTGCTGGGGAGGAGTCTGCTGTCTTGGTACGTGTCGGTACCAATGACATAGGAAAATGTGGTAGGGAGGTTCTGGAAGCTAAATTTTGGCTTTTAGGTAGGAAGTTGAAATCCAGAACATCCAGGGTAGCGTTCTCCGAAATGCTTCCCGTTCCACGCGCAGGACCCAAAAGGCAGGCAGAGCTCCGGAGTCTCAATGCGTGGATGAGACAATGGTGCAGAGATGAGGGGTTCGGATTTGTTAGGAACTGGGGAACATTCTCGGGAAAGGAGGGGCTCTTCCGAAGGGATGGGCTTCACCTTAACCGGGATGGAACCAGGCTGCTGGCATTAACCTTTAAAAAGGAGATAGAGCAGCTTTTAAACTAGATAATAGGGGAAAGCCGACAGTCGCCCAAGAGCGCATGGTTCGGAAGAATGTATCCTTGAAGGATACTACAAAAAGCAGAGAGGTTCCAAAAAAGAGTAAAGTAGCCCAAATGCCCTCGAGTATGGAGCAGACAGAGCTTAAAGATCCCAAATTACCCATGTCTACCAATAGCCAAATTAATATGAATAAAATACAGTCTCTAAAATGCTTGTATGCAAATGCTAGAAGTCTACAAAACAAGATGGGAGAGTTAGAATATATAGCACTAAACGAGAGGTTAGATATGATTGGAATATCAGAGACATGGTGGAAGGAGGACAACCAGTGGGACACTGTGATACCTGGGTACAAACTATATCGTAATGATAGAGCTGATCAAATTGGTGGAGGGGTTGCGCTCTATGTTAGAGAGGGCATTGAGTCAGAAAGGATTAAAGTTTTGCAAGAAACAAAATTTGCTGTAGAATCTCTATGGATTGAAATTCCATGTAAAAAGGGGAAGGCGATGGCAGTGGGGGTGTACTATCGTCCGCCTGGCCAGAATGAACAAACGGATGATGAAATGCTCAAAGAAAAAATCAAGGAAGCTAGAAAATGTTACAATGCAGTAATAATAATGGGTGATTTCAATTACCCCGGCATCAACTGGGTCAGTGTCACAACAGGACATGCTAGGGAGATAAAGTTCCTAGATGAAATAAATGACTGCTTCTTGGAGCAGCTGGTTCATGAACCGACCAGAGGGGAAGCAATATTAGACCTAGTCCTTAGTGGAACACCAGATGTAGTGCAAGAGATAAGGGTGTTGGGGCCACTTGGCAATAGTGATCATAGCATGATCACCTTTGATTTAATTAGTGGAGGAGGGATAGTAAGGAAATCCACAGTACTACCCTTTAACTTTCGAAAGGGAGACTATGATAAAATGAGGAAAACAGTTAAGAAAAAACTAAAAGGAGCAGTTGCAAAGGTTAAAGACGTACATCAAGCTTGGGTGTAGTTGAAAAATACTATCTTGGAAGCCCAGACCAGCTGTATTCCACGCTTTAAGAAAAGTGGAAGGAAGTCCAAAAAACTGCCAGCATGGTTTAAAGGTGAGGTCAGAGAGGCTGTTGTTGCCAAAAAAGCATCTTTCAGAAAATGGAAAAAAGAGCCAAACGATGAAACCTGGAAACAGCACAAGCACTGGCAAGTCAAATGCAAGGCATTGATAAGGCAGGCAAAGAGAGAATTTGAGAAGAAGCTTGCTGCGGAAGCAAAAACGCGAAATAAAGACTTTTTCAAGTACATTCGTAGCAAAAAACCTGTGAGAGAGTCAGTAGGTCCATTAGATGATAAAGGGGTTAAAGGAGCACTAAGAGGCGACAAGGCGATAGTGGAGAGACTGAATGAATTCTTTGCTTCGGTCTTTACTGAGGAAGATGTAGGGATGTTACCCATGACTGAAGTGGTATTTAAAGGTGTGGAAGAATTGAAGGAAATATCGATACATCGGGAAGATGTCTTACAACTATTAGATAAACTGAAGAGTAGCAAATCACCTGGGCCAGATGGTATACATCCAAGGGTGTTGAAAGAACTGAAATTTGAGATTGCAGACCTGCTATCAGTAATCTGTGAACTATCATTAAAATCATCTCTAATACCTGAGGATTGGAGGATCGCCAATGTAACACCAATTTTTAAAAAGGGTTCGAGGGGTGATCCGGGAAACTACAGACCGGTGAGCCTGATATCAGTACCGGGAAAAATGGTTGAAACCATCATAAAGAATAAAATTACTCAGCATGTAGATAGTCACGACCTAATGGGAGACAGCCAACATGGCTTTAGACAAGGAAGATCTTGTCTTACTAATCTGTTGTGCTTTTTTGAAGGAGTGAATAAACAGGTGGACAAAGGTGAGTCGGTTGATATTGTGTATCTGGACTTTCAGAAAGCCTTTGACAAGGTCCCTCATGAGAGACATTTGGCAAAACTAAAGAGTCATGGGATAGGAGGGAGTGTACTATTGTGGATCAGGAACTGGTTAAAAGATAGAAAGCAGAGGGTAGGGCTAAATGGCCAATTTTCCCAATGGAGAAAGGTGAATAGTGGTGTAACCCAGGGATCTGTGCTGGGTCCGCTGCTTTTTGACATATTCATAAATGACCTGGAAAGTGGAATAACGAGTGAGGTTATCAAATTTGCAGATGACACAAAACTATTTAAAGTTGTTAAAACCCAGGAGGATTGTGGAAAATTGCAAGAGGATCTTGATAAATTGGAAGACTGGGGATCAAAATGGCAGATGAAATTTAATGTGGAGAAGTGCAAGGTTATGCACCTAGGGAAGAACAACCCAAACTATGGTTACACGATGCAAGGTTCCACATTAGGAACCACCACCCAGGAAAAAGATTTAGGCGTCATTGTGGATACCATGTTAAAACCCTCGGTCCAATGTGCAGCGGCGGCCAAGAGAGCAAATAGAATGCTAGGTATGATAAGGAAAGGAATGGAAAATAAAACAAAAGATATTATAATGCCTTTATATCGTTCCATGGTGAGACCGCACCTTGAATATTGTGTGCAATTCTGGTCGCCGTATCTTAAAAAGGATATAGCGATTTTAGAAAAGGTTCAGAGAAGAGCCACCAAAATGGTAAAGGGGATGGAAGGCTACTCCTATGAAGAAAGGCTAAAAAGGTTGGGGCTCTTTAACCTGGAAAAGAGACGGCTGAGGGGAGATATGATAGAAGTCTATAAATTAATGAACGGAGTGGAACGGGTAAACGTAGATCGATTGTTTACCTTATCAGAATATAGAAAGACTAGGGGACATGCAATGAAGCTACAGGGTAAACTATTTAAGACTAATAAAAGAAAATATTTTTTCACTCAACGTGTAATCAAACTCTGGAATTTGTTACCGGAGGATGTAGTAAAGGCTGTTAGTGTAGCTGGGTTTAAAAAAGGTTTGGATAAGTTCCTGGAGGAAAGGTCCATAAACCATTATTAAGAAGGGACCCAGGATATCAATGCTTGAACCAATACAAGCATTGTGGAACCTGTGTCCCTTGGGGAAACTGCTAGGTACGTATGACCTAGATTGGCCACTGTTGGAAACAGAATACTGGGCTTGATGGACCTTGGTCTGACCCAGTATGGCATATCTTATGTTCTTATGAGTTCTACTTAAGACCAGTGAAAAAGGTACATCATCAGCATCATAGATCCTTTTCTTGCTGAATATCAAATGAGAAACATTTCCTCAAAAACGAGTATGATCTTCATATGGAAGGTTTTCTCACCAAAAGTAATACTTCAACTTGAATAGGAAGGTATAAATAGCACTAGCTGGTGCTCAACATCCATGCTGTCAAGGCAAAGGCCTGTAGATTGGGATGCAGACAGATTCTTTGATCCTGGTTCATCAGGTTTGAAGATAATCTTAGTCTTTTGGGTTTGTCCACAATGAATTTCAATAATAGCACAAACCAAATGTGTCCTTACCAATAGAACACTACCAGGACCGTAGTATATTTCTTTTCTTTCAGATTATATGACAAATTTTAGATGCTATGAGGAGATCAGAATTGAGATGTGTAGGGGTCTACACAATTTCAATAGTACTTTAGCAAAGGCTCTGTCAAATATAAAGTCTTTCTTAAACCATGTATTAGATCATGTAGGAGGGCACGTGTATTTGCCAACATGTAAAGCCAGAGGAACAATTCTACAAATGGGAAAATTCAACAGAGGTAACTCGACATCTTACACATGTAAATGCTGGTAATTACATGTGCAAATTAGTATGTGGCAAAATACAAATCTAAATAGTGACCCAGATGTATGTGGGCCATTTTGAAAACTTATACATACAAATGCCACCAATTAATTGCAGAGGTTGTTATCTTTATTTAATTTCAATTTGGAGGAGGAACTAAACAATGAGACATTAAGGAGGATAACTCCCTTAATCCTTCCTATAAAAGGTCGGCCAAAAAGAACAATTTTTAAAAACTTATAAATACCATGAAGCCACTGTAAATTCCAACATGGGTATCCATTACACGAAATGATCATCTACCTCATAGCACTGTTCTAACTGAAGCCTAATCATCAATATTGAGGCAATGAGTGTCATGCACCAGTTCCATTAGACGGCCTGTTCTAAACAGATGTCAGATTCTTAATCTTCCTAAACAAGTCCTCTATTCTCAGTTAATCACAGGTTGAGCTCATGCGTGACAAACAAATGAAATATTAAAAAGACACACTGAAACGTATCTCAAGACAACAAATGATCAGTAAATGATTTCAATGGCACCATATCCTCCACCAGACAGAAGTTAATTTAAGGAGAGACACCTTACTCTTAGAGCTGAAGAGAGATACGAAAGAAAGAAAAAAAATTGCATAATAATTCAGTTAAGCCATGCAATAATGTTATAGTTTAAGTAGGAGGGCATGCAGCTCCTGGATCAGACTCTTGAACTGTTGCAGAATCTAGTGCTCAATTTCTGGTGGAATCATTTAGAATGGCATTCCGTTACCTTTTTTTCAGGACCATATGGAAATGGAATGCAACCAGCAATTCTGGCTCTCCCATGTATGTAAGCCATTTTCTCTTAAGGGACACTGGCGGTTGGCATTCAAACAATCAGACTGTGGCTGTCAATATTCCCCTTCAATGGATCTCTCCAGGCAATCCTCTTCTGCTCCCACCTTCTTCAAAGCAACTCTCCCTAGTGTTTGCTGAAGTAGAAATATTTGGGTCAATTTACAAAGGAAGTAATAAGTTTACTGGTGGCTGGTAAATATATAACTTCTGCCTCTCCCTGCCCCATTGCTTCCTGCTTATAAAAGAAACCCAATGGGTGTAGGGTTAGAACAGAGTTTATGAGTATATGTTGAACTTAGATGTTCCACACTGATTTAGAGCATGCTGGTTCATCAACTATTGCTATAAAGATCTGTGTTAAATGGAGAAGGAGGACTAGGCTTTAGGTGGCTTTGCTCTTCTTCAACCTTGTTCTACTGTTGGAGTCCAGGAATTCCTACTCTCCTCCAGTCCCTTGACCTTCTTCTGCCATTGTGACTTGGAAATTCCACTCCCTCTGTTTCCTCATGGTTTCAGATTGATGACAGAACCAAAGGATTACGCCCCCCCCCCCCCCCATCCTTGTTCCATAAACGTTTTTTGATCACAAGCCCCAAGGATTCCTTTCTTTCTCATCCTCATAGCTGCCTTTGCTGGTGAGTCCCATGAAATTCCTTGGTATCCCCACCCCTGTTGTCTTCCTTCTTTTACAGTGACTTTGGAATCCCACTCCACATAGAGTATTTATACTTAAGGGAGAGAGTGTATGCATGAGACACCCTCCCGGTAGATAACATTTTTAATAGGCCCTTGACCCTCCCCAAACCCACTTCCTTCTTATACAGATAGTATTGGGCCATTCAGCAATTTAAATGACTTCATACTATCATTATATGTTTTAATAATATAGATTAGCAAGTTATACATTCACCTGGGTCAATGAAAGTATAACTTGTTTTGAATAGCGGTCTGAAAACATTTAGTACATAGAGCATATGCAAAATCTATATTTTAATGTAGAATGTTGTATCTCTGTATTTCATTGCATAAATCTGTACATAAGCAATATGGCACATTTTTAGAACATGCACTGAAATTACATTGTAATTAAGGGCTGAACTCAATACAAGAGCTGTTCTTTCTATACGTATTTTCCCACAGGCACAAAAAGCAAAACAATATTGGAAATTGGACTCTTGGGAAGAAGGATGAATTTGGAAAGCACATGAAGTTCAGTACTGAGGGAAAAATACTCCACATTCATTTACTAGTAGTGAGGATGAAAACTCCCACATGACTGAGCAGAAGTGTAGTAATTTGCCAAAAATCAAATTACCTGTTGTTTATTTTGACAGACGAAGGAGTATTCGTTATTCCTGGGTTAAAATGACTGATGCAGATTAATAGAAAAGCACCATAGTTTTGGTTTTACAGACAGGATAATCAAAATGCAGGCTTCTCTTATTGGTGAGAGGAGAGGCACTGTAGAGAAACAGCCCTTGGTGGGAGAATGTGGTAAATATAATTAATTGCTCTGACTGTTGCTTTTGATCAATTTAAAAATGCAGCTGGATAGAGCTCCAGGTCAAGTGAGGTTGAGGGAAACAGTGTGTGTAATGACTACACAGAACAGGACAGAGGTGTCAAACTGCCATCCTGGAGGGTTGCCAATAAGTCAAATTTTCAACATATAACCGGGTACGGCGGACACGTCGCCCTCCGCCCGTACCCCCCCTTTTTCTTTTCAACATCTCACCCCCTCCCGTGAACATTCTCATAAAAGACAACACACTCTTATTTGGGACTCAAACTGGTCGCAGCTTTATTACACTTCAAACAATGATCAACTACAATCCAAAACATTAACTTGCCCCCCCCCCACCCCCAAGCGGTGCAAGCCCTCACCAGCCATGTTATTAGCAAGGTGACGCCGCTTCCGCTTTTTACGGGTCTATACCCCGACAAAATCGCCTCGCCCTCCCTCATCCGGCTTCGCCATATTATTAGCAAAAACCTGAGGGATTGTCCGGGTCGGGGGTACCCCACCCCCGCCCTAATGCTTATATCCGGCTCCGGACCCCGAAAACCTCCGGGATCCCGTCACCCCCTCCAGCTGCAACACCCCCCCCCACCTTAAAGCACCCTAGCGAGGGTGGGTGGGCGGGCGTCCAGCACCTCCAACGGCTCGAAACAGAGCCCGCACACGCGTTCCCCGCTCCACTTAACCCCCCCCCATGCTCCGCTTACCTCATTGGCTCCCGAGCTGCCACATCACCCGGGAGCCAATGCTCTTCGCGGACTCGCTAGCCCTGCCTCGCTCTGTGCAGAGCACGCTGCCGCACACCCGGGCAGAGCGCGCCACCGCCCCCCCCGGTTAGTGCCGGCCGCCAGCACAAGGCACCGCGGCCTTGCTATTCCTAAAGAATATGCATAAGATATGTTTGCATGCATGAATATTCTTTAGGGATATCCTGAAATCCTCACTGAGTTGTGGCCCTCCAGGATTGCATAGAATAAGGCATAATTTTCCTTTTAGAAGTGTAATGTCTTTAACACTTCTGGTTTACAGAAAGAAGCTGAAAACGCAAATCCATGGGCAAAGGAATCTGAACATTGGACCACCTACCGTAGCTGAAAGGAATCTGAGATTTGTCTGTAAATTCTACTACTATTACTACCTGGTGCAAAAAAATCATACACAGTGCCGTACAGAGACATGTAAGAGATAGTCCCTGCTTATAAGAACGTACAGTCTAATCAAGATAGACAATACAACACATGGGGACAAGGGTATATCTAGGGGAATCAAGGGTATATCTAGAGAAATGGTAAGGAAACACATAGGAGGCGAAGAGCAGACAAGGGGGATCAGGATCCAAAAGCAGTATCAAAGAAATGAGTTTTTAGCCTGGATTTCAACAGGCCACAGATGGAGTCTGAAATACCAACTTAGGTAGTTTGTTCCAGGCATAAAGAGCAGCAAGGTAGAAAGATCAAAATCTTGAGTTTGCAGTGGAAGAGAAGGGCATAGATAGAAGGGATCTGCCAGAGTTCCAGAGGAGGAGTGTAGGGAAAGATAAGAGAGGAAAGGTAGATAGGAGCAGGCACTTATAGGTTAGTAGTAGAAGTTTGAACTGGGTGCAGAAATGGATAGGGAGCCAATGAAGTGACTTGAGAAGAGGGATGACATGGGTATAGCGACACTGGTGGAAGATCAGCTGTGCAGCTGACTTTTGAATAACTACTGCATGTCTTAGTTAATAGGGATGTGTGCAATGCAAACATTTTTAAGTTCATTTTTTGTTTGAATTTAGGTATATTTTAGAAATAAGTACTCCATGTGCAAATTGAAACATGTGGCTTAGCATGGCAATTTTGCACACATCTCCATAGACGTGTATGGGCCATGCAAAAATCAGCCCATACATGTCTCTGCATTTGCATGTGTCTATAATCGCAGAAGTGGTAGCGAGCAGATAGAGCATTTGGAGGAAAGGGAGTAGGACGAGGTGTGGGAGAGGACATTTGGGGCAGGAGTCAGTGGACAGGTTGGTTCATCAATTCAGCAATTGGCCACCCAACCTATCCTGCCTGCCTGCCTCCAGGCTTGTGTAGGTATGCCATCATGAGATCCACTGGCCCTAGGTTGATGCCGAAGTCTTGCAGTGCCTTTCCTCTCTTGAATGGTTGGTGCAGCAAAGTTTCGTTGTGGCTTCTTGTATATATTAGAACATAAGAACATAAGATTTTTGCCATATCTGGTCAGACCAATGGTCCATCAAGTCTAGTATCCTGTTTTCAACAGTAGCTAATACAGATTACAAGTATTTATATATTTATTTATTTACATTCTCTTATATACCGCACTATTCGGCATCAGCGTGGTTTACATGGAACAAAATGCTCAGTACAAATAACATGTATGAGTTTACAGATAACAGGGAACAAAAACTTGGATAACAGGGGTAACTATTTACAAAACTTACTACATGGAGAAAACACTATCCACGTCATGGATTTGAGTGTCAACTTGGTGTGTTGTTGGTATGCTATAAGTTTGTCTGGGAATGTGGATGGTACGGGTGATGTCTTGGAGCTCATGGGGATGCAGTTGGGCTCAATAAGGTACTTGTTGAAGAGGTGACTTTTGAGGGCTTTCCTAAACTGTGGTAGATTCTTAATAGCCCGGATATCATGGGGTAATGCATTCCAGTATCTTGGGGCACTGAGACTGAAGGCCCTGTTGGCTGTCGATTTAGTGCAAACAGTAAGTGCCTTCGGTACGGTTAGGGAGTTTATAGCCGTGGATCTTCTTGCTCTATTTGGTGATGTGGCATGGATGAGGGAGGTTAAGGATGTGGATGAGAGATTGTGAACACCTTTAAAAGTGATTATCAAGATCTTGAAAACTATTCTAGCCTGGATGGGTAGCCAATGCAACTGTATTAGCAGAGGCGTCACGTGGTCGCTCCTGGAGGCTCCATGGAGGATTCTTGCTGCCGTGTTCATGGCTAGCTGCAGCGGGTTTAGTGTAGACTGGGGAAGATCTTGTAATATGGCATTGGCATAGTCGAAATGAGGTATGACCAATGCCTGGAAAATTGTCCGAAAGTCAGTTGGTTCAAGCATGGAGCGTAGATGCCTAAGTGAGCGGATCTTGTGGTAGACTGATCTGACTATGTTTCCAATGTGAGCCTTCATATCCAGGCGTTGATCTAGGGTGACTCCTAGGTATCGTATTGATGATTTAGAGTGCAGCTCAGCTTCATTTACTTTAAGATATTGTGGTGGGGTAAAGTTGGGGTTCCTCGTAATGAAGAGTACTTCCGTTTTCTTATGTTGTATTCTGAGGTTTTGAGAAAGAAGCCAGTCGGATATTGCATTGAAACAACTCGTCAGTGGGGAGAGGTCCAGATGCTCAGTAGAGAAAGGTATGTAGAGAAGGACATCGTCTGTGTATAACATGCATTCGACATTGAAAGACCGGATGATGTTACAAATTGGCTGCATGTAAATATTGAACAAGAGCGCAGAAAGGGAGGAACCTTGTGGGACTCCTTGACTTTGGTGGAAAGGTTCAGAATTTGTCCCTCCAGAACGAACATGTTGCCATCTTTCGGACAGGTAGGATCTGCACCATTTGAGCGCTCGTCCATTAATGCCTTTGTCAATCAGTCGTCTTAATAGAAGCTCGTGATTTACTGAATCAAAGGCTGCAGCGATGTCCAGAAAGATGAGAGCAAAACCCTTATGGATGTCATCAATGCCTGTGATTATCTTGCAGAAGAGAGTGGTAAGGAGGGTTTCCACTCCGTGGAATTCTCTAAAGCCATGTTGGCATGGGTCTAATGGTGCAGCGGAGTCGATGTGATCCTGCAATTGTCGTTGAGCTTCCTTTTCAATGATCTTCGCAAGTAGTGGAATGCTGGATATGGGTCTATAGGATTCCACCTGCTGGGGATCAAGCTTGCAGTTTTTTAGCAGAGGTCTAATAGAGGTGTGTTTAAGGGCTGAAGGGAAGGAGCCGGTTGAGAAGGAGAGGGTCATTATTTTGGACAGTACTGGGCTGAAGTGGCTGCGAAGCTCCTTGATCCAGAAGGCTGGGCATGGATCAGACTGGGCAGTAGTGATATTTAGGGCCGCAATAGTGTCTTCGAGTTCTCTCTTGGTGGGGGTAGAAAACATGGTTAGTGTTGTTTGGAAGTCTTGCTCTATTTCGAAGGTTGTAGTAGAGGTTTTGTCAGTCTGGCATATTTTGGATTGGAGATAAGTTGCAAAATCTTGTGGGTGTATCTCAAATGGAGGTCCAGAGGATGGTTCCTTTGATAAGGTTTTAACCAGGTCGAAAAGGTCATGCGGTTTATTAAGCGATCTCTTTAAGGTGTTTGAGTAGTATTGCTTCATCGTGTCGGTGATTGCGTTGCGGTGAGCAGCTAGATGATAGTTGTATGCTGTCTGGTCATGTAAAGAATGAGATCGGCGCCAGCGTTTCTCTAGTTTCCGTAATTGGTTAAGTGATGTTTTAAGATCAGCTGAGTACCATGGGGCACTCGTCCTTTTGCCTGGGGGCCTGTTGGTTGGCGTACGTAGGGCAATCGAACTGAGGCAGTTGTTCCAGTGAGAGATTAGGTCATCAAGGTTCTGAGTGGTTTCAGAGAAGAGTTGTTGTGTCTCCGCAAGGATAAGATCTCTGTTGTAAGGCTTGAAACATCGAGAGGGCGGTCTTGTGGTGTTGCTTTGTATTTTGTTGATTTTTGTGTAGGCTTTGTACGAAGGAATCTGGATGATGATCAGTTTGTGATCTGACCAAGGAACAGGAGTTATGGAGGTTATAGGATCCTGGGCTGGGTTAAGAGAGGTTTGCGGGGCGAATACTAGATCCAGGATATTTCCCTTAGTATGAGTAGGATCATTAACTAATTGCTTAAAGCCAAGATTTTTGAGGGCATCAAGGAAGGCTGATGCTTGATTATCTTGTAGTGTAGGCAGGTTAAAGTCCCCTAAGATCCAATTTGGGATGCTTGGGTTCTGAGTGTTAGATGCCAGATCGATGATAGCCGAGAGATCATCTGTGGAGGCTGAAGGTGCTCTGTAAAGCAGGATGATTGAGCAGCGTTTATTGGAGATGGTGACGGTCTCCAGGTGGTTTGTACTGGTGGAGTCTACAGTTCGAAAATGGAGGTCTGACCTTGTGAGGATGAGCACGCCACCTCCTCTTTTGTCTTGTCTATGACTTGAATGTGCAGTGAAATTCTGGGGGAGGATCTGGTTGAGTAAGACGTTGTCTTCAGTGGATAACCACGTCTCAGTGACCATGAGTATATCAAGGCTGTGTCTGGCAATGATGTCAGTGACGACTGGCCACTTCTTCTGGATAGAACGGGCGTTGATGAGCGCACATTTTAGACTATGAGGGTAGGGGTTTTCAAATCGTTTGGGTTTCATATTGTGTTGAAGTGTAATGTGTAACAGGTGGGGGTGGTGTGGTCGGTTGACCCAGGTTATGTTATCGTGGGATGCATTAGTCCATCTTCTCCCATGGCTCCATAAAATAGGGATCTGTTTGGATGCTTGAGTTAAGGCGAGGGAGTTGGAGAACCAACTTGATATGATGATAAACCATTCTATTATGATGGTAATGGGGGAACCCATCTTGGCAGAGCAATATGTAATTGGGAGCGGGTTAATCAGGTTAGACTACTAGGAAGTTATTGACAACCTCTTGATACTTAGAGCAGTATGCTGTGTCTCAATAGACAATATAGTCACAAGCAGTGGTTAAGGTTAGATAGCTAGTAAAAGTATACTGATGTCTGAAACTGGTGAGGTTACTGACAACAGTAGAGTAGATTGATAGCAATAGTAGATTATTGGTAGCAGTGCAATGGTGATTAGAGCTGATGGGGCTACTGACAACATTATCTAGGTTGATTGGCTACTGATAACAGTAAAAAGGTTGAATGGCAATGTAGGATTACTGGTAACAGTACAGTGGGTGCTGGTAGTGTAACAGGAGTGATTGGTACTTTTAAAAGTTTACTGACAACAGTATGGTAAATACACAGAGGTGACTGGTATTCTTAAAAGGTTACTGACAACAGTATGGTAAATACATAGAGGTGACTGGTGTTCTTAAAAGGTTACTGACAACAGTATGGTAAATACATAGAGGTGCCTGGTATTCTTAAAAGGTTACTGACAACAGTATGGTAAATACACGGAACAAAGGTGACTGGTGCTAATAGTAGTACTGATGACAGTATGTTAAGTAGATAAGTAAATTTAAATTTAAATAGACATGATAAGTAGTGGCTATATAGTGAGGCTATACTTGCAGTAGATAGTATGGGAGAGGAATGTCTGGGTTAGAGGTTAATCCAGTTCTTGTCGCGTAAGGTCTGCATTGCTGGTCATGAATTGTGCAAGGGAGTACAGTGCTGTAGGCTGGTTCGTTGGTAAGCGAGCTCAACCTCGCGGGAGCTCAAGCTGCTGCATAGTTGTGTGAAAGGTTCTGTGGCCGTTGAGGTATATGGGCCAGCTGCCTAAGGGCCACGCCAAAGGGCCCTCTGGCGAGGCCCTCAGGCGCGGGCCCACAAGGCGCGGGTGTGCCTGACGGCGCTTTCTTTAAATGAACACCGTTGGCTGCCCCGATTGAGCAGCTGAAGATGGAGGCGGGCCCTGTATCCCCGGCGGCTCGATCCCGGCCGGGAGAGCTGTTGCTGAGCCGGGGTGCAGGAGGGCAGAGGCCTTCGCGCCCGACGGCGCTTTCTTTAAATGAACACCGTTGGCTGCCCCGATTGGGCAGCTGAAGATGGAGGCAGGCCCTGTATCCCCGGCGGCTCGATCCCGGCCGGGAGAGCTGTTGCTGAGCCGGGGTGCAGGAGGGCAGAGGCCTTCGCGCCCGACGGCGCTTTCTTTAAATGAACACCGTTGGCTGGCCCGATTGGGCAGCTGAAGATGGAGGCGGGCCCTGTATCCCCGGCGGCTCGATCCCAGCCGGGAGAGCTGTTGCTGAGCCAGGGTGCAGGAGGGCAGAGGCCTTCGCGCCCGATGGCGCTTTCTTTAAATGAACACCGTTGGCTGCCCCGATTGGGCAGCTGAAGATGGAGGCGGGCCCTGTATCCCCAGCGGCTCGATCCTGGCCGGGAGAGCTGTTGCTGAGACGGGGTGCAGGAGGGCAGAGGCCTTTGCGCCCGATGGTGCTTTCTTTAAATGAACACCGTTGGCTGCCCCGATTGGGCAGCTGAAGATGGAGGCGGGCCCTGTATCCCCGGCGGCTCGATCCCGGCCGGGAGAGCTGATGCTGAGCCGGGGTGCAGGAGGGCAGAGTACCTGGAAGTACCCCAGGTACCTGGAAGAATCCCAAAAAGTAGACAAATACTATGCTGCTTATCCCAGGGATAAGCAGTAGATTTCCCCCAGTCTACTTTAATAATGTTTTATAGAATTTTCCACCAGGAACTTGTCCACATCTGTTTTAAACCCAGCTACACTAATAGCTTTTCCTGCATTCTCTGGCTACGAATTCCACAACATAATTACACAGTGAGAGAAAAAGTATTTTCTCCAAATTAGTCTTACATGTATTAATTTGTAGTTTTCTTAAATGTGTACCCTAGTCTTGTACTTTCTGAAGGAGTAAAGAACTGAATCATGTTTACTTGTTCCACTCTACTCATTCTTTAGTAGTCCTCTATCATACCTCACACTCAGTCATCTTTTCTCCAATCTGAAAAGCTCTAATCATTTAAGCCTTTCCTCATATGGGTATTCTTCCATCCCCTTTATCATTGGGTCACCCTCCTCTGTTTCTTCTCCAGTTCTGCTGCATTTTTTTTAATGATGGAGTGATGTAGAGGCAGTATTATATCATTGTGTTTTCTCTATTTCTTATCTTATTATTCTTTGCATTATATTAGCTTTCTTGGCCACCACTGCACATTTATCAAAGAATTCCAATGTATTATCCATGATGATATCTAGATCCTTTTCATGGGTAGTGGTCCTAATATTTTACCTTCCATCAAGTAGCTACAGTTTAGGTTGTTCTTCTTAAGTGCATAACTTTGCACTAGCCCACATTAAATGTCATCTGCCATTTGCAGGACCACAGTTTCTCAAGGTCCTCTTACAATTTTTCACACTCCTCTTGGGATTTAACAACTTTGTATAATTTTATGTCATCTGCAAATTTGATCACCTCACTCATTCCCATTTCGAAGTCATTTATGAATATATTAAAAAATCACTGAAGTACTCTACTAGATAGTCAATAATCCCACCCACGTCAAGGGAAACAAATTTGACCTGATCTTTGCCCCACAGACAGATAAAGATACCACCCAACCAATGTCACCAACCATAACGCCTGTGCCATGGTCTGACCACAGCCTGATCCAATTCCAGATACCTATTAACACACACAATAAAAACTCCAACAAAAACAACACTGTCCACGAAACCTCTTTGAAGCACTTCCGCCCCTTCAATAAAGAAGAGCTTCGAGAGAAGATCCTCCCACTCCTCAACAACATACCACACGACCTAGATGCATTGGTGTCCACCTGGGATGAGAGCCTCAAGACCATCGCATGTCTACCAGCCACAAATAAAACAACAACAAAGAAACGAGAGCATGCACCATGGTATACCAGAGAACTCCGAGACTCACTCAAGTGCCTGCGCAGGCTCGAGAGAAGATGGCGCCGATCTCACTCTACTGAAGCACAAGATACTTACATCGCTCACCTAAAATCACACCGCGATGAATTAACAAAAAAGCGGAAACAATACCATTCCGACATCTTGAAGCGGTCACTAAACAAGCCACACGATCTCTTCAATATAGTGAAATCTCTCATAAGAGAACCTCCTGCAGACCAGTCACAGATGCCACACCCCCAGGCATACTCCAACTACTTACAAATGATCCAGACTACTACATCTGCAACCAACTACCTACAACTTGAAGTCACCCAGGCTGGTGCAACCTCGAACTCCGCGGAAAACAGCTCTCAGCACAACTTGCCCCAACCATCACCACTATCCGACTTTGAAAAAATATCACGCAGAGAGATTGAAGACACGATCGCTGCAATCAACCCCACTACTGCACCCAATGACCCATGCCCTGCTTTATGGATAAAGGAGTTACGATGTGACTTAAGCCAATATCTGAGCGAATTAATAAACCAATCTCTTACAACCGGATCGTTTCCACAAAGTCTGAAACAAACATCAATTAGACCACTGCTCAAAAATAACAAGCTGGACCCAACGAAAGTGGAATCATACAGACCAATTTCAAGTATCCCTATGCTTGCCAAAGTAATCGAAAAGTTAGTACAGCGCCAAATCCAACAGCATATTGATACTGAAGCCCCACTGGATCCTTCCCAGCATGGGTTCAGAGAAGCACATGGGGTTGAAACCCTCCTCACCAACCTATTTGACCATCTAGTCTCTGGAACTGACAAAATGCATCAAGGATTCGCCCTCATATTCCTCGACATTGCAGCGGCTTTCGACTCGGTGAACCATGAGATCCTCATACAACGCCTCAGCGAGAAAGGAATTCAGGGAACAGCCCTAAAGTGGTACAAGTCATACCTGACTAATAGATGGCAACATGTAAGGTCAGGCTCCACAACCTCTGAACCATTTTTACAGAACCAGGGTGTACCACAGGGCTCGTCACTATCTGCATTGATGTTTAACATCTACATGCAGCCCATATGTGCCCTAGCACGTTCATTCAAGGTCAACTGTCTAGCCTACGCAGATGACATCCTACTATACATCCCATTCAGGACCAACCAACCAGACCTCTCCCCTCTAACAAGATGTTTTGAGGCAACAGCAGAATGGTTCAGCACACAAAACATGAGAATCAACTACAGTAAAACAGATGTCCTTTTCATCTCAAGAAACCAGGACTTCACCCCTCCACTCTCTTTAAAGGTCGGCAACACAGAGCTGAAAACCAAACCCACAATCCGCTACCTTGGCGTTACACTGGATCAACAACTGGATCTGAAAACCCACATAAGAAACACAGTAAAAACAGTATACATGAAAATAAGGACCCTAAAACATCTCCGACCGCTGCTTGACTTCAGCGACTACCGTTCGATCTATCAGGCATTAATATTACCACATTTCGACTATGCCAACGTAATTCTACACGGTCTCCCTCAAACAACACTGGCTCCTCTCCAGCTTGCAATGAACACTGCGGCAAGAGTACTAACAGGGGCTTCACGGAGAGAGCACATAACGCCAGTACTGATGAACCTCCATTGGCTACCAGTTCAAGCAAGAATCCGCCACAAAGTTCTAACCTTAACTTTCAAAGCCGCAAACACCCTGACCCCCACAGCCCTCAGCAAGATGATACATAAAGTACCACAGAACAGAAACAGAAGACCCATGATGCAAAACACACTAGAGGTCCCAAAAGTAATAACGAAATGCACAAAAGCAACGACAAATAGGGCCTTTACGATTTACGCACCCAGAGCATGGAACGCTCTCCCACCCTCTATTCGAAACATCACTTACCTAATTGACTTCAGGAAGGCATTAAAGCAGCACCTATTCACCACATACTACCCTGAATCCAGCACTAGTAATCATACATATGCCCCCTCAGACAATCACTCACTGCAATTAAACAATCAGACTCAGCATGAAAAAGGATAATCAACTGATCGCTCAGAAGATACCCACTGAAATGGAATCAGGACCCCCAGTGTAAATAAGATGTAGATATGTTATACAATGTACATAGTTCCCCCCAGTTACTTCCAAGTTGATCTCCTGTTTATTGTAAATACAACTCAGGGTTCCTGTGTTGTATGGTTGATGTTGAATGTAAACCGCTCTGATCTAAAATAGAGCGGTATAGAAGAACTGTTAAATAAATAAATAAATAAAAATAAAAATACTATTTACGTTTCTCCATTGAGAAAATTGGCCATTTATCCCTATTCGTTTATCCCTGTGAGAGCGTGTGTGCATCAGTGATGCTGAAAGCTAAACTATCGGTATCTTAACTACTGGCAGGGTCTCCCAAGAAAGATAGGTCTCAGCTGAGGTGTCAGACCAATGCAAACCACCCATCTGGGCAGCAGAAGAATGGGACAGTGTTGGCAATGGGGATCACATTTCTGTGACAATGGCAACAACCCTAGAATTGTCTGCATGGAAGAAAGGCCTGGCAATCTACTTCTGTATCTTGCCACGAAAACCCAGTGGATAGTCACAAAAAAACAAATTGCACTATAGTGCTGGAAGTTGAGAGTTCCAGGTCAGAAGGCACTCAAATGGCTACTGGGAGGAGCTAAAAACTTTTCAGATTAAAGCCAGCATTTATGATGTGGTTGGATCAAAGCCCTTGGGATGTCTTACTGCAAATTTAGCTGCGCATGAAATGAGAGTCAGAAGCTGCAAAGATGTCTTACATATTAGGACATGAAACATGCGAAGCATGAACCGCGGGAAGTTGGAGGTGGTCAAGAATGAAATGTAATGTGTATAACGCAATCTGTTGGTTGTCAGCGAACTGAAATGGACTGGCATTGGGTACTTTGCATCTGATGATCATATGGTCTACTATGCTGGAAATGAAAGACAAAGAAGAAATGTTGTTGCATTTATAATCAAGAAGAAACTTGCAAGAACTGTAATGAAATACAATGCAATCTTCCAGCAACACAAGTGGCAACTATACACATAGATTTCACCAAATGGATTGTAAAAAAATCAAATTGACTACATCTGTGGAGTTAACAATAGAAAAGCTCTATAATATCAACAAAAATAAAACCTGGAGCTGACTGATACAGATCATCAATCTCTAGTATGCAAATGAAAGCTAAAGTTGAAAAAGAGCAAGCCACCCATGAATGTAGCAAAATATGACCTTGAGAATATATCTCTGGAATTTAAAGACCACCTGCAAAATCAATTTTCTGCTTTAGAGTTGGAATAACATCAAGAAGGTTGTGCTGGAAGAAAGTGAGAAGCCTCTACAAAAGATAAAAAAGCAAAATGGCCAAGATGGATTACTGAAGAAACTCTGAAAATTGCCCAGAAACGCAGAGAAACTAGAGCCAGAGGAGAAATAGAGGCACTCGCAGAACTCAACAGAGATTTTCAATGTGCAGCAAAAGAAGAAAGGAGTACTACAATGATACATGCAAGGAAATTGAATCATAAACTATTCGAGGAAGAACAAGATCTAATTTCCTAACGCTATGAGAGTTAAAGAAAACCTTCTAGCCTCGAATTGGAATGTTACAAGATGCTCAAAGATCAATGTAGAATGATGCTGAGAAGATCAAGAGGACCAACATCAGTTTCAACCTTTACCTTTATGATTAGGAACCACTGGTGATGAAAGAAGATGCTGAAGCAGCATTTAAAGCCTTATCAAAGAACAAAGCACCAGGCATGGATGGCATTCCCATTGAAGTATTACAGCAGACAGATGCAGCTGTTATCATACTTACAAGACTCTTCCAGGAAATCTGGAAGACAACATCATGGTCAACTGACTGGAAAAGTCTATAGGCCTGATTTTGAGGTGGGCAGGTTATGCGCTGCGGCAGCACAGAGCCTGCCCGCCAACCCCCTTAACCCAGATTTTCACTTCTGTGACAGCAGAAGTGAAAATCAGGGTAAGCCTGATTGCACTGCAGCCACAGAGACTACACGGGTAGCAGCAATTTTCATTGTTACCTGCATAGCCTCTGCGTCTTAAAGATAGGCAAGGTTTTTTTCTCACCATTCTTTAAGGCACAGAGGGCTACACAGGTAGCATTGAATATCGCTGCTACTCATGTAGTCCCTTTTCTCCAACCCTGCTGCACTACGGAATGCCCTTTACATACCCCGATGCTATGCGGATAGGATCTGGGCGTGTTTGGGACTTAGCTGGGATATTCAAAGGGCACAACCCTGGTAGGTGCCCTTCGAATATCCCGAATAAGGCCCTTACATGGGTAACTAAGGAAGTTACCCGTGTAAGGGCCTTCAAATATCGGGCCCTATGTTTATACCAATACTAAAGAAAGGTGATCCAACTGCCTGTGGAAATTATCACACAATCTCTCTGATCCCCCATTCTCGCAAGATTCTACTCAAGATTATTCAGCGGAGACTACAACCATACCTGGAACAAGAACTGCCTGAAGTGCAAGCAGGGATCAGAAAAGGGCGAGGAATGAGAAACATCATCACAGATGTGAGATGGATACTTGAAAAGACAAAAGAATATCTATATGTGTTTTACTGACTACAGCAAGGGTTCTCTTGCACAAACTTTACAATGTTCAAGAAGCAACAGTTCGAATGAAACAAGGAGAAGCAGAATGGTTTGAAATCAGCAAAGGTGTACAAAAAGGCTACATACTTTCCCCCTACCTGTTTAATTTATATGCAGAACAAATAATCAGAGAAGCAGGACTGTATGAACATAAGAAAATAAGATATGCCATATTGGGTCAGACCAAGATCAAATCCAAGTCCAGTATTCTGTTTCCAACAGTGGCCAAACTAGGTCACAAGTACCTAGCAGTTTCCCCAAAAGATACAGGTTCCTCAATGCTTGTATTGGGTCAAGCAGTGGATATCTCAGGTCCCCTTTAACAATGGTTATGGACTTTTCCTCCAGGAACTTGTAAAAATCTTTTTTAAACCTAAATACACTAACAGCTTTTACTACATCCTCCAGTAACAAATTACAGAGTTTGATTACACGTTTAGTAAAAAAAACATTTTCTCTTATTAGTCTGAAATTGGTTATAATGTAGCTTCATTGCATGTCCCCTAGTCTTTTTATATTTTGATGGTGTAAACAATCGATCTACGTTTACCCGTTCCACTCTATTCATTAATTTATAGACCTCTATCATATCTCCCCTCAGCCGTCTCTTTTCCAGGTTAAAGAGTCCTAACCTTTTTAGCCTCTCTTCATAGGGGTATCCTTCCATCCCCTTTACCATTTTGGTGGCTCTTCCCTGTAACTTTTCTAATAATGCTATATCCTTTTTAAGATACAGAGACTAGAATTGCACACAATATTCAAGGTACGGTCGCATCAAGTAATGATACAGAGGCATTATAATATCCTCTCTTTTATTCTCCATTCCTTTCCTTATGATACCTAGCATTCTATGTGCTCTCTTAGCCGCCGCTGCACATTGGGTGGAGGCTTTCAACATGTTATCCACGATGACGCCTTAATCTTGTTCCTGAGTTGTGGTTCCTAATGTGGAATCTTGCATCGTGTAACCATAGTTTGGGTTGTTATTTTCTAGGTGCCTAACTTTGCACTTGTCCACATTCAGTTTCATCTGCAATTGGATGCCCAGTCTTCCAATTTATCAAGGTCCTCTTACAATTTTCCACAATCCTCATGGGTTTTAACAACTTTGAATAGTTTTGTATCATCTGAAAATTTGATAACTTCACTCGTTATTCCCATTTCCAGGTCATTTATGAATATGTTAAAAAGCAGAGGACCCAGCACATATCCCTGGGGTACTTCACTCTTCACCTTTTTCCATTGGGAAAATTGGCCATTTAGCCCTACCCTCTGCTTTCTATCTTTTAACCAGTGCCTGATCCACAATAGTACACTGCTTCCTATCCCATGACTTTTTAGTTTTGCCAAAAGTCTCTCATGAGGGACCTTGTCAAAGGCTTTCTGAAAGTCAAGATACACTCTATTAACCGACTACCTTTGTCTACCTGTTTATTCACATCTTCAAAAAATAATAATAGATTAGTAAGACAAGATCTTCCTTGTCTAAAGCCATGTTGGCTGTCTCCCATTAAACCATGACTATCTACATGTTCAATAATTTTGTTCTTTATGATGATTTCTACCATTTTTCCTGGTAATGACTGGCTCACTGGTCTGTAAATTCCCGGATCACCCCTGGAACACTTTTTTTTAATGTAACAAATTTTATTGAGCAGTTTCAAAAACAGTACACACTAAACTTATTCAACACAGAACATACAACTTCTTACGGGTTCATACAAGTATTTTAAAACCTATATATATAATCAGCCAGAGCAAACCCCATAAGTTCTATACTCTAGGACTAGGCCTATAATTAATAGATAGGAATAAGCATCATCTTAATCCTCCTGTGCTGGTAACAATACTTTGCGGAATCTATACAGCACTAAACATTACTTAGTATAACATTACCAGACGGAACAATAGTATGTTACCAGACCAACCAGTATAATGCCATACACTTCCGCCCACTTCCCAAATACAAATTGGGTGCTCTCGTACCAAGCAGCTTGGGACCATCGACCCCTGTGGACCGCTGCTGAAATAGCTGTACCCTCTCCCTTTAGTCATAATTAAGTAAGCGCATGAGTAAGTGAGTGAGTATGTGGATAAGTCTCCAACAAAAACACCCCAGAAGTGGCTATCTAATATTTAACTACTTAATTAACAAACTTAAGAACTATCATACAGCCAACCGTCTTATCCCCCCCCCCCCCACCTCTTTCCAAACTTCTGGTCTATCCCCCTCTTTTCATCTGAAAGGTGAAGAGCTCACAATTACATTGAAGATAAAGAATCTGCTCCCCCCCATAACCCACCCCCCTTCCCCCTACCCCACCCCCCATCTGCCCCTCTGACCCATCTAACCCAAGGAGTAGAAGAAAAGGAAAGGACCCAGCCTGAGACGAGAGAGAAGGAAGAAGAAGAGGAACAGCAAAATTTGACCCCTCAGTAATGTTCCCCTTTAACATGTTCCCCTCTCATCCTCCCAATAAATCAAATAAGCAATGAATTGGACATGGAGATACATGAAAAGCATATAGAAAACTCCTCCCGCATAGCTACCTAAGAGTTAGTAGGGACAGTTAGCTTCCTAATGTCATCCTGGAGTATTACTTGCCACAGCTCCTCTCCTAGGAAAGGAAGTCCCTTTACTGATGCTGTGATCTTATCTAAGCGGTAGATTTCCCAGCTTTTTGCTCTCCATTCCAGGAAGGTCGGAGCTCTACATCGTTTCCATAAATGGGCTATCACTGATCTGGGCGCAAGTAAAAGTGTCTGGGCTAATCTACGTCATGGTGCGCTACCCGTCTCCTCCGGCAGCACCCCCAGAATGCATGTCTGTACCCCAAAGGGAAAATGTATCGATAGTTTATCTGTGATGTATCCGAATATCTTCCTCCAAAAGCCTTGAACTTGCAGACAAGACCACCACATGTGATCAAAGTCTCCCGTCCCCCACACATGCACCAGCAAAGAGGGTCATCTGCTCTCTTCCAGCAATGAAGGTCCAGCGGCGTTATTGAGAGACGATGCAAAATTCTTAATTGAGTGTGAATTAACCCTGATGATATTGAACAAGCATGTGAGTAATGATACACCTCGATCCAGAACTCTTGTTCCTTCTCTGGTAGATACTTCTTCCATCTCTTCTGAGGGAGCTTTAAAGCTGAGAGATCTGGGAGATCATCCGCAATAGCCTTATGTAGCTGTGCCACAAAAGCGGGAAGCTGCTTGGATTCGAAGAGGACCCTTTCCCACTGCCTAAGTGTCCTTGCTAGCGCAGGTTTAGGTTCCAAACAGTGGCAAAATTGGACTAACTGGAATTGGGAAATAGGTAGACCCAGACAATCCTTTAGTTTCTTTTTAGGCAAAAGGCTCGAACCTTCCAACAGGGAGGAAAGTCTCGTCGTGGCCAGCTTTGAACTGTCACCTCCTCTCATGCTTCTCGTAAATCCCAAAGCTCCTAAAATTAAATAAGGAGACTGTGCCCCTGCCCTGCCCAGCTGTTTATTGATCTTTTGCCACGCCATCCAGCATGGACCTATAAATAGATGACTCTTAACCTTTGCCACCTCTACTGCCTCATTTAGAAACGGTACAGCTTCCAACGGGATCGGTTTCATCCAATCTCTCTCCAAGGTGGACCAATCAGCATCAGCATTACTTCTCCACAGCAGCAAATACAAATACACCAGTAGTATAACTCTGGATCAGATAATCCTATCCCTCCATCTTCCTTTGGAATTGTAAGAATTTTCCAACCAATTAAAGGGTGATTACTCTTCCAGGGAAACTGTGTTATCAGCTGTCTAAGGGACCTAAAAAAAGATCTGGGAAGAGCTATAGGTAATTGCATAAAAAGGAATAGCAGTTTTGGTAAGGCCAGCATCTTGAAGGTATCTAATTGCCCCAACCAGGAGATTGAACAAGAACTCCATCGGTCCATTTCCTGTTTAAGCGATTTAATGAGGGGAGTATAGTTTAGCTAATACAGCCTCGAGACATCCCTGTGTATGTCAATGCCCAAATTCTGAAATTGCTCTACTACTGGAAATTCTCCTGGTATAGCTCGGAATCTGGACGATGACCTAGATAGACAGTGAAGCAGTGTCGACTTCTGCATATTTACTGTAAATCCTGATAGTCGAGAGAAGCGTTCCAGTATATTTCTTAATGCCAGGAGGGTGTTAGGGTCCCGGAGGTACATCAGCGTATCATCTGCATATAGTGAAATGGAGTGCCAATCTGATCCTAATTGGATCCCGAACTCTTCAGCTCGTATCCGCATATGAGCCGCTAGCGGCTCCATTGCCATCGCAAACAACAAAGGAGAAAGTGGGCACCTTTGCCTTGTGCCTCTCCCTAGTAGGAAAGATGGAGAATCAAAAACATTTATAGACACCCAGGCTCGAGGACCTGCATAAAGTGATGTAATCCACCTACAAAAGGAAAACCCACAACTAAATGCTTTGAGGACCTCAAAGAGATACAGCCATTCTAATTTATTGAAAGCTTTCTCTGCGTCCAACGAGAGGATCCCATAGGAACCGCTTTTAAATCTAAGACCATGTAATACATTAACTGACTGTGGAAATTATTGCACAATCGCTCTGATCCCACATGCCAGCAAGATTCTACTGAAGATTTTTCAAAAGAGATATCACCATATCTGGAACAAGAACTACCTGAAGTGCAAGCAGGGTTCAGGAAAGGGCGAGGAACGAGAGACATCATTGCGGATGTGAGATGGATCCTTGAAAAGACTAAAGAATACCAAAAGGATATCTATTTGTGCTTTATCGGCTATAGCAAGGCTTTTGATTGTGTAAACCATGAGAAACTCTGGGCCACATTAAGAAGCATGGGTATACCAGAACACCTGATTGTACTCTTGCACAATCTGTACATTGATCAAGAAGCAACAGTTTGAATGGAACAAGGAGAAACAGAATGGTTTAAAATAAGCAAAGGTGTAAGACAAGGCTGTATACTTTCCCCCTACCTGTTTAATTTATATGCAGAACAAATCATCAGAGAAGCAGGATTGTATGAAGACAACAGAGGTGTGAAGATTGGTGGAAGACTCATCAACAACCTTCGCTATGCTGATTATACCACATTATTGGCTGAAAGTGAAAATGATCTGAAACATTTGCTTCTCACAATCAAAGAACATAGTCTCAAAATGGGCCTGCACCTTAATGTAAAGAAGACAAAGATCATGACAACTGGCATAATCAACAGGTTCATCGTTGAAGGAGAAGAAATTGAAATCATGAACAACTTTAACCTACTTGGATCAACTATCAATAAAGAAGCAACAAGCAGTCAAGAAATCAGATGACGCATTGCTCTTGGCAGAATGGCTATGAAAGACCTAGATAAGATTCTCAAGAGCAGAGATGTCTCTCTCCATACAAAGATTCTACTTGTTCAAGCCATGGTATTTTCAATAACATCATATGGATGTGAAAGCTGGACAGTGAAAAAGATAGACAGGAAGAAAATTGATGCCTTTGAATTATGGTGCTGGCGGCGAATACTGTGTATACCATGGACTGCCCGAAGAACAAACCAGTTGGTACTAGAGGAGATCAAACCTAAGCTTTCTTTAGAAGCTCACAAGACAAGACTTCGCCTTTCATACTTTGGACACATCATGCGAAGAGAGAGATCATTAGAGAAAGACATCATGCTTGGCAAGCTAGAAGGTCAACGCAAAAGAGGAAGGCCAGCAATGAGATGGATCGAGACAATAATAGCAGCTACGGGTACCAGTCTGTCAACAATGAGCCGCCTGACTCAAGACCGAACACAATTTAGGATAGCTATCCAGAGGGTCGCCATGAGTCGACTCCGACTCGACGGCACTTAACAACAACAATACATTAACTAACCTTTTCACATTTTCAAAGCCATATCTGTTCTTTATGAAGTCCGTTTGGTTTGGATGTACAATATCTGGAATTAGGGAGGATAACCGATTAGCTAGCAGTTTCGTAAAGATTTTGTAATCTATGTTTAACAATGAAATCAGTCGGTAATTAGAACATTGTAGATGGTCTTTATTCACTTTGAGAATCACTACAATTGATGCTTGGTAAAAAGATGATGGTAGTGTTTGCTTAGAAAGAATCTCATTAAACACCCTCTGTAATAACAGGGTGAACAGATCAAGAAACACCCTGTATACCTCTGCTGGTAGAAGATCTGGGCCCACTGCTTTTGCAGCTTTTAGGTTTTTGATTACATAAAGCACCTCCTCTAAAGTAAAGGGATTATCTAATCTCTCTCGGCCCTCAGGTGACAGTTAGGGCAAAGCGGCCTCTCTGAGCCATTCCTGTATCGTTAAAGTCTCTACAGACGCCTCACTAGTGTATAGCTGTTCATAAAACTTTGCAAACGTTGCTGCAATGTCTTTGGAGCCGTACAAGATCTGGTCATGTGGCCTTTGATCGCTCCAATTCTATGCCGATGGCATTGACGTTTCAATTGCCACATCAATACCTTCCCCATTTATTCCCCTGCTCATAAAATCGTTGTTTCGTTCTCAAAAAAAGTGAGGCAATCTTTTCAGATTCCAAGGCCTCTAGCTCTCCCCTACGGCGCATCAGCACTTTCCAAATTCGGGAACCTCCGCCTCATCTATGCTTTTTCTCCAGTTCCCCAATCTCCCGCTGCAGTTCATCCTGCCGAGCCGTCAATTTCTTCCTATGTGCACTCGACAGCGAAATGAGTTGTCCCCTTAAAACTGCTTTCCCTGCCTCCCATAGGAGAGCCTGGGATATCTCCGGAGTGGTGTTGTATGTGAGATATTCCACCCATCCTTTCCTAACCTCTAAGGCAAACTCTTGCTGGAGCAGCAAACCCCTGGGAAGGGACCATCTATGTAGTGGGGTCTCGCTCTCTCCAAGAGATAGCCCAATAAATATGATAGCGTGGTCCGAGGGACCCATGGTTCCGATGGACGCCTGTGTCACCCCTGCCATTCCTAAGCAGAATAAGAACCACATGTCAATATGTGAGTGACTATCGTGGACTACCTTGGAATAAAATGTATAGTCCCTAGCTATCTCCATACATCACAGAGATCAAAGTGCGTGACCCAGTTCTAACTCTTTCATCTGGTTGCCCCCTGAGCCACATTCCCCGGATCTGTCTAACTCAGATCTCACACAGATCAAATCTCCTTGACAGTGCTTCTGAAGAGTTTTAACAAGCTCCTGTAAGGAACTTCCCACTAAGGTTGGAGGGAGGTACACATTCACTAGGGTCACGGTGACCTCTTGCATGGTACCAACCAAAATCAAGAACCAACCTTCGGTGTCTGTAACTTTATTTAGAAGCTGAAAAGAGCAAGAAGATGAGAATAGAATAGCCACCCCTTTCTTACTTGAAGAGAAATTAGTGAGATGTATTTAAGGGAACTTACCTCTAGCAACATCGAAATGATCTAGCTGAGAGAGATGAGTTTCCTTCAGAAAGATTATCTCGGCCTTCTCTCTGGACAGCTGAGCTAGAACCCTCTTTCATTTGCAGGGATTATTAAGCCCATGCACATTCCATGAAATTGCTTTAATCATTTTTCAGCTGTAAATTAATCATGTGATGTGCTTTCCCCCGCCCATGAAAAAGAACAGCATTCCATTTAAGAAACAGAAAAACTCTCCATGTCCATCTGTCAATCCCTTCAAGTATTACTTTACAAACATAGACAGTATCTTCAACTCGTTATGTTAGTTGCCTGTAATAAGGGTCAGAATCCCCCCCCCCGCCCTCCCGCCCCCAAAGTGTCCCCCACTCTCCCCCTGAACCTTCCTATATATGCAGGAAGTAAACCAAACATGTAACCATACCCAAGCTTGTGACACACTGAGTGTCTTAAAAGAAGGCAATATGGGAAGATGTAGGAACTATCCCAGAGTCTTCCCCAACCTCCCACCCAATCTTACTTGAATATACAGGAAACTGCATCTCCAACATACCTTTATGTATTCCCTGTCCTTCGCCCCTTTGACTTCTGCTCTCTATATTCCTCCACCCCTTATACCCACGTTACCCTGCCTGTATACCACCCTCCACATCATCCATGTTTCTTATCCCCCAGCTCTACCCAGTAACGATTTTCTATCTCTTTTTTTCCAATGTCCTTATTGCATACACCTTTCACAGCCATCGCTGGTTATACTCCATTCGAGATAAGCTACCTCCAGGGTTCGATCATTTTATAAGACTCATGGAGGAGCTGTGGTGTCCATTTCTTTTTGAAGATTTAGATCTGGCTTAGAACTAGAAGACCTGTGGGATCTAGGAGCCTTACATCTCTTGGACACCGAAACCTCCCACTCTCCATTCTTGCTTCTCTGTCATGAGGGTCGCTCCCCATGTTCTAGCATGTCCAGAAACTCCAATGCCTCCAACAACTCTGATATTCTTTTTGAAGTGTTGTTCCAATCAAAAATTAAGGCAAAGGGGAAACCCCAATGATACTGAATTGCCCGTTTACGCAATGCCTGAGTTACGGGCTTGAAAATTCTGCGTCGCTCCAGGGTGTATTGTGAAAGATCTTGAAAAATTTGGATCTCCTGTCCTTTAAAGACCAAAGAGTGTTTGCCTCTCACACTGCGCATTAAAGATAGTTTATCTTCAAAAAAACTGAAGCATATAATAATCGCTCATGGCTGAGCACTAGGTTTCCTTCGAGCCCCAGAGCTCCGATCAGCTCTTTCTAATCGAACTGGGTTTGAGGCGTTTGGTATGCAGAAAGCGTACCGTTCTTGAATTAAAGCAGTTGTATTCTCTGGTTCGCCTGGCTGTTCCGCAAGTCCAAACACACTGATGTTACTGCATAGTTGGTGATTTTCTATTTCATCTTGTCTCTCCCTCAGAACTTTCGTGAATCGGTCCATTTTTTGGAATTTCATTTGAAAAGCCACAGTTGAATCCATTTGCTCGCTGATATTCATCTCATTGTGTGTCACTCTGTCATCGAGTGACTTAAGATCTGTTCGGATATCATTCACTGCCCTACTGAAGTCCTGCCAGAAGAGCTTAAGTTCCTTCAGAATTTCCATAAAGTCTGCATTTGTGACAGAAGACGATGGTCCCTCCAGATCGCTCTTTGAGGAGGAGCCCCCCCCCCCCGACACGCTCGTCAAGGAAGCTGGTGCTGGGTCCGCAGATCGAGGGAACTTTGATAACGGGGTTGCATAAGATTTTGAGGTGGTCATTATGTTGTGCACTGAGACTGCGGAAGATATGCATTTGCTAGGTCAGCCCTGACTCTTTTGGTGGTAGCTTTATCTTCGGGTACAGTACTAGGTAGCGTTTTTTGCACTTCTGTGCTACTCACGGCACTTCCGGTATCCCTACGGCCGGTGCATGATGCTGTGCATCAATGCGAGACATGAACTTTCCTGCCTCCTCCTGCATTCCAACCTCTGTGTTCCAGTGCCACGAGGGAACCTTAATGGCCGCGGGTACTTCACCCCATGTGTGCACTCTTTTTGTGTTCCCATAGCTCCCTTGTTAATAATGGACCTCTATAAAACAGCCTAATCCCTTCTTGACTGCAGGGATCTGTTCTTTCTGGGGATGTCCCAACAGCCTCCACCAGGCCCCTTCAGCTCTTTCCGGCTCCCTCTAATCCACAGGGCTCTCAGACATCCGCCTCATCCCCTCTGATGCACGTCTGCGTGAAAAGGGATCGGGGTTCTCTTACTCTTCTGCTTTAGCTTTTATTGGAGGGCCGGTAGCTCTCTTCCTTCTTTTTACCGTAGATGCACACTTGCTCCAAGAGGCTCGGTGGCATTAGTACTTCTTTAACTGTTGCTGTAGTCGACGGGGCTGTGGCTGGCTGATCTTTGGACTGGAATGGCAGGTTTTCTCATATTGCTCTCAACAGGGTACCAAGACTATTCACATTTCACACAGGCATGTTAAATCTTATCTCCCATCTCTCGGGACTCTCACCATCCCTGCAGTTAACCTCGGAGGTTGGAGAGCTCACTTACTTCATGGCCATGTTCCTCGGGCCCACAAGTGCCCCCGATCCTGGAACACTTTTTAACGATTGGTGTTACATTGACCATCCTCCAGTCTTCATTATAGATGATTATAATGAGAGTTCACAGATTACTAATAGTAAGTATGCAATCTCATATTTCAGTTCCTTCAACATCCTTGGATGTATACCATCCGGTCCAGGTGATTTGCTACTCTTCAGTTTATCAAATTGTTGCACTAGATCTTCCCGGTGTATCAATCCTTCTTTTAATTCTTCTGTGGCATCACCTTAAAATACTATTTCAGTCATGGGTAACATCCCTACATCTTCCTCAGTAAAGACCAAAGAAAAGAATTCATTCAGTCTCTCCACTATGGTCTTGTCCCCTCTTAGTGCCCCTTTTACCCCTCTATCACCTATTGGTCCAACTGACTCCATTACAGGGTTTTTGCTACAAATGTACTTGAAAAAGTCTTTATTATGCATCTTTGCTTCCACAGCAAGCTTCTTCCC
Organism: Ichthyophis bannanicus; assembly: GCA_033557465.1. Taxonomy (NCBI): domain Eukaryota; kingdom Metazoa; phylum Chordata; class Amphibia; order Gymnophiona; family Ichthyophiidae; genus Ichthyophis; species Ichthyophis bannanicus. Next base: position 366,895,626 of record CM066035.1, read on the forward strand.
AAATTCTCTCTTTGCCTGCCTTATCAATGCTTTGCATCTAACTTGCCAGTCCTTGTGTTGTTTCTACTTTTCGTTATTTGGCTCATTTTTTCATTTTCTGAAAGATGCTTTTTGCCAACAGCCTCTCTCACCTCACCTTTAAACCACACTGGCAGTTTTTTGGACTTTTTTCCACTTTTCTTAAAGCATGGAATGCAGCTGGTCTGGGCTCCCAAGATAGTATTTTTAAAACAACACCCATGCTTGATGCAAATCTTTAACCTTTGCAACTGATCCCCTCATTTTATCATAGTCTGCCTTTTGAAAGTCATAACATCAATAACTACATTCCAAACACGTAAACTTCCCTGTCTCAACATCTCATCAAACTACCTCAACAGATTAACATAACACTAATCATACTCTGACACTGTTATGTAAATAGTTGTTGTGTTTATAGTTATTCCTGTTATCCTGTTATCCAAGTTGATGTTCCTGTTAATTGTAAAAACCAGATAAATGTATCTTGTCTGAAGTTCCTTGTTCTTTGTAAACCGCGCTGATAAAGAATAGTGCGGTATATAAAAATGTTAAATAAATAAATAAAATAATAGTACTGTGGATTTCCTTACCCTCCCTCCTCCATTTATTAAATCAAACACAATCATGCTATTATCACTATTGCCAAGTGGCCCCAGCACCCTTATCTCTTGCACCAGATCTTGTGTTCCACTAAGGGCTAGGTCCAAAATGGCTTCCCCTCTGATCAGTTCATGAACTAGCTGCTCCATAAAGCTGTCATTTATTTCATCTAGAAACTTTATCTCCCTAACATGTCCTACTGTGACACTGACCCAGTCAATATCGGGGTAATTGAAATCACCCATTATTATTACTGTGCTGTAAATTTTGTTAGTTTCCCTGATTTCTTTGAGCATTTCATCAACCATTTGTTCATTCTGGCCAGGCGGTCAATAGTAAACCCCCACTGCCATCACCTTCCCCTTCCCATTTTTACATGAAATCTCAATCCACAGAGAATTTTGTTTCCTGCAAAACTTTAATCCTTTTCAACTCAATGCCCTCTCTAACACTGAGTACAACTCCTCCACCAATTTAATCTACTCTGTCATTATGATATAGTTTGTACCCAGGTATCAGTGTTCCACTAGTTGTTCTCCTTCCACCATGTCTGAGATACCAATCATATCTAACCTCTCATTGAGTGCTATATATTCTAACTCTCCCATCTTATTTTTTAGACTTCCAGCATTTGCATGCAAGCATTTTAGAGGCTGTATTTTATTCATATTAATCTGGCCATCAGTAGGTGGGGTAATTTGGAATCCTTAAGCTCTGTCTGCTCTGTACTCAAGGGCATTTGTGCTATTTTTGTATTTATTGGAACCTCTCTGCTGATATACCCTAACTTCAATATTTTGCTAGTATCCTTCAAGGATACATTGTTCTGAGCCATATGCTCTTGGGTGACTGTCAGCTCTCCCCTATTATCTAGTTAAAAGCTACTCTATCTCCATTTTAAAGGTTAATGCCAGCAGCCTGGTTCCATCCTGGTTAAGGTGGATCCCATCCATTCAGAAGAGCCCCTCCTTAACCCAGAATGTTTCCCAGTTCCTAACAAATCCAAAACCCTCTTCCTTGTATCTTGTCTCATCCATGCATTGAGACTCCAGAGCTCTGCCTGCCTTTTGGGTCCTGTGCGTGGCACGGGAAGCATATCAGAGAATGCTACCCTGGAAGTTCTTGATTTAAACTTCCTACCTAATAGCCTAAATTTAGTCTCCAGAACCTCCCTACCACACGTTCCTATGTCATTGCTACTGACATGTATAAAGATAGCAGACTCCTCCCTAGCACTATCTAAGACCTTGTCTAGGTGGTACATGAGGTCCACTACCTTCGCACCAAGCAGGCATGTTACCATGTGATCCTCATATCCACCAGCCAACCAGCTATCTACATGCCTAATGATTGAATCACCAACTATAACGGCTGTCCTAACCCTTCCCTCGTGGGCACATGGCTCTGGAGAAACCTCTGTGCAGGATTACTTCCTGCCACACCAGGGTAATGTTCTCCTGTCACGTGACCTCTCTCCTCCGTGGCAACAGGGATGCTGCCAGACTGGAGGTGGGACTTCAGTACTATATCCCTGTAGGTCTTGTCTATGTACCTCTCTATCTTCCTTATGTCCTCCAAGTCTGCTATTCTAGCCTCCAGAGACTAAACTTGTTCCCTGAGAGCAAAGAGCTCTTTGCACCTAGTGCACATGTAAGACCCTTCACCTACTGGGAGAAAATCATACATTGTGATGAAGAAGATGCTAGTGAGCCTATTGAGATAGGAAAAACTAGTGAATGTACCTTTAAAGAATGTGACAGGTCTGCAATACACACACTGCAGAGTGCAGCTAGAGGGAGTAAGCACAGAGAGTCTAAAGTTAGGTTGCCACACCCAAGCTATCCTGTGTGCTGGGAGGAGTAGCCTAGTGGTTGGGACAAGGTACTTCAGGCCGGAAGGTCGGGGGTTCAAAGCACACTAGAGGACAGCAACCTTGGGCCGGAAGGACTGGGGTTTCTAGTCCCGCAGATGCTCCTTGTGGTCTTGGGCAAGCCACTTAACCCTCCATTGCCCATGTTCCCTGTAAGTATTAGTGTATGTGTCTCAAATCCCCACGTGTTAAATGTATCCCCCACTTGTGTTGTGACCGCTTTGATTGAAGGATAAGGCGGTATATAAATACCATTAAATAAATAAATAAATAAATCCTGACATAGTTACAAACTTAGGGGATGATCACACCTGGGGAGAGTGAGAGCGACCCTGACAGAGAAGCAGATTTATAAGCCTTGCTTAGAAGGAGAGAAAAGAGAGAAGAGGGAGAAGGTGACGAAGCAGCGCCAAGCAGGGCAGCTAGAGTGGCTGTCATTGCAGGATAAGAGAAAGTTCCAAAGAGGCCAGCAGTCCCAAGGTGGAGAGCTCCAAGGGGAAGCTGTCAGAAGAGGTACCAGGAAAGCACAGCTCGGAGAGGGAGAGCATAAAAGTCTTCCCACGTCTATGCCAGACTGGCAGTCTCAATGTGCTCAGAGGTGGGTGCCCAAAGTTCAAGCTAGGAGGCAGAAGAACCCAGCCTGGAACAGGGAGCCATCGATTAACACCAGAGAGGAACTTAAGCAAGGAGGCCGGGAACTGTTTAACCGCAGCTGGAGAGAGGTTTGTGAACCTAGCCAGAAAGTAATAGCTCAAACCCCAGATACTTGTCTTTCATACCAGGTAGACCACTGCTGGAGGGAATTACAGAGATCCCCAGAGAAAGTGTATCCTGGGAGACCCGGGGAAAGCTCAGAGCAAGTTGATGTTTCTTCAGAGCAAGAAGAAATGCAGATAGATCCTAGCGAACAGGATTCCTTGCTTCCTGAATTTCCCATGGATTGCACATTATGTTTGGCTGGAAGCAGGGAGTCCTTAACTGAGGAATAGCTTTCAGGATGTTCTGAGTAACAGAGTAAAGAAGTCTGACCTTGTTGGAGGTAAGAGCTTGTTTAATCAAAGGAATATTGCCTAGCACCTGTGCTTGGTGTTACTAAGGAATGAAAGGATAAAAGAGAACATTTTTTACTAAGCTGAATGAAGAAGCTTGTGTTTTGTTTTATCTGCTATGTTTTGGATTAAAACGCCTGCACAGAAGTAATGACTGTGAAACACATGCAACCTGAGTTTTGTAAATATCTTTGGAAATACTGACTGGAAAGAATATCCTGATGCTTTATGTTGAACCTTGAGACATTGGGGAAATAAACCTATATCATTTACCTTCATACTGGTTTGTCACGGCTATACTTTTAAAAGGGAAACTATAACTCCCAGCATGCCTCAGTGCTGAAGATAGTTTTTCAATCCGTTTATGAAGGACATAATGTCCACCCTAGCTCTTTAGGCATGTGGCCGGGGGCTGGGGTGGGACAACATGTAACAGTGCAAAACGACTGGAAAGCCCCCATCTCGCTGCTGGACTGCTGTCTGCATCTTAGTTTTAAGGCTGTGTTTAGATATTGAAGTTGTTTACTTACTAAGGTTTGCTAGGGATATTTATACTAATAAAACTATACCTAATATGTTTAATGGACTTTGTTCACCTCAAGCTAAATTAATCTCAGGTCCTTAATGTATGCCTGATGAGGATAAACAGCTGCACCAAAGAGTGAATATGGCACCTCCTTCCCTTTAAGAGGTTTAAGCACCTATAAATCTACAATTATCCCAGGAGTGGGTGGGAATCAACGAGGGGAGGGAGGGAAAGAAGACATTAAAAGTTGACTGCTACACAGTGCCCTATCCTGTGATTCACACAGCCCTTGCTTGGATAGAGGGAGTCTTTCAAAATGCCCCTTTGATCTGTCACTTGGCTTTAACACCTGTTTAAACAATTTCACAGGTCTCTTGCCCCCTTATCTATGAGGACAACCGAGGTGTGCAAATTGGTAGAAGACTGATCAACAACCTTCACTATGCTGATGATACCATATTGCTGTCTGAAAGCGAAGATCTTAAACATCATTCCCTGTTATAATGTAAACCCAATCAGTCTTCTCTGATCTGAGTAGTCCTTGTTAAATGTAAACCGCACTGATAACAAATAGTGCGGTATATAAGAATTGTTAAATAAATAAATAAAAATTTGATTCTCAAGATCAAGGAATATAGTCTTAAAATGGGCATGCACCTTAACATAAATAAGGCAAAGATCCTGACTACTGGTAAAATCAATATGTTCATCGCTGATGGAGAAGAAATTGAAATCATGGACAACTTTAACCTACTTGGATCAATTATCAATAAAGAAATAACAAGCAGTCAAGAAATCCGATGACACATTGTTCTTGGCAGAATGGCTATGAAGGACCTAGGCAAGAGGCAAGATTCTCAAGAGCAGAGATGTCTCGCTCCATACAAAGATTCAACTTATAACCATGGTATTTTCAATAACGTCATATGGATGTTAAAGTTGGACAGTGAAAAAGATAGACAGGAAGAAAATCAATGCCTTTGATTATGGTGCTGGTGATGAATACTTTGTATACCATGGACTGCCCAAAGAATAAACCAGTAAGTTCTAGAGGAGATCAAACCTAAGCTTTCTTCAGAAGCTCAGATGACAAGACTTTGACTTTCATACTTTGGACACATCATGTGAAGAGAGAGAGAGACATCATAAGAGAAAGACATCATGCTTGGCAATGTAGAAGGGCAACGCAAAAGAGGAAGGCCAGCAATGAGATGACCAATACAATAACAGCAGCTACGGGTGTCACTCTATCAACAATGAGCCACCTTTCTGAAGGCTGAACATAGTTTAGAACAACTATGCGGAAGGTCACCATGAGTTGACACAACTCAACGGCACTTAACAGCAATCCTTATTCTTTGTTTCCTGTCTTTTCTGCCTCATATCCCACGACTTCCTTTTTTTAGTCCAACTTTCTTTATTATATTTTCAAGATCAAACAAAAAAACCACAATGAAACAAACCAACATTACCCAGTTTGAATAATACAAATCTTCAGACAGAATAAAGTACAAAGTCTTTTATATACGCTCTATACAGTATAAATAAAGCCCATATTTAGTAGTTTACATGGTGGCACTAATAGGCAGATATGTAGTTATCTAAGGTTAATCAAATGCGGTTATAAAGACTACCAAATTTCCATCTCTCTACCTAGAAAATTCCATTTACTGACAAAGTTTACCAGAAGTGCACGTTTCAAGAATCAGTTTTCAAACATGACTAAATCAATTTTACCACAATTGAAAGCAGAATTTTGAGCAGTCTCCTTTGACTTACTGGTACTAAGGTAATAGCACTTCATTTTAAAACAATTATAAGACATTTCAGAAGGGTTGTTAAATATGTTTAATAACATCCCACACAAAGTCTACTATTTGCTGGAACTGCTTTACTTCCTGAAACTCGACTGGAGGAGTTCGTGCCTGACGTCACCTCCCAGGCATTTTAAAATCATTGTCTTGCTGAATGTGAGTCAGGGCTACTATTTGCTGGAACTGCTGTACTTTCCTGTGCTGCTTTCTTACACTCTCGGCTGGAGGAGGAGGAGCTGGTGCCTGACATCACCACTCAGGCATTTTAAAATCACTGCCTTGCCACGCTTCGTGGCCGTTGGCACGTGGCCAAGGGGTGTGACCAAAGGGACACATTCTGCCCCTTTGGAGCCCCTTCGGAGCCTCATTGGATCTTTAATGGAGAAGCGGCGGAAACGACTATCGTCCCTGGCTACCGTGAAGTCTGTTAAAATCTTCGGGCCTATGGATCATCATTTGCAGGTGGCTGAGGATGGTGTCTCTTTGTCCAATACTGAGTCCTTTGGAACTGTGAATACTGTTTCGGTGGGAGACCCTCCTTTGTTGGGTTCAACCCTCCCGACCAGGAAGGAAGTGTAATGGCAGGTGTTTCCCCCGAGAATATAATCAAGGATGAAGCTCAGACAATGGTTTCTCAGACTGATTCTACCCAGTTCATTTGTGAGTCTAGTGGAGTTGCTTTACCTGTTCCTTTACAGTTTTTGTTTCCTTTTGTCTGTTACCATTCCGGATGATATTTCTTTACGTGACATCTGGGAGGTTGTGAAGCGCACTGAACTTTCCTTGTGCTTTTCTCTCTCCCAGATGTCTCTTTTTTCCTCTCAAGTGGTAACTAAAATGATGGATCAAGATAATTCTTTGAAAGCTTGTAAGGCCTCCTTTTGGCAGCTTGAGGATCAAGTTTCGGTGGCTCAATCTGTTCTTTTTTAAAAATATTTGAGATAGTTCTACTCTTCATTATCAGACTGAGTCACTGGAAAATATGCTCAGGGCAAAGAATCTGCATGTTATTAATTTTCCTTGTACTCATTATTTAACCCCAAAGCTTTTATTGCAGAAGTACGTTAAGGAAATTTTGTTATTGCCTAATGTGGAGTCTATCAAGTTTTCTGCTGTTTATTTCATTCCCCAAAAGGCCAAAGCCCAGGTTTCTTCTGAGACTGATGGAGTTCAGCTTTCTCAAGCTGAAACCCTTGATGTTTCTGCATTTCTTGAGTCCTCAATTTACTTTATTCCTAAATGGGCTACCTTAGTTGCGTCTTTTCTTTGCCTAAATGATAAAAATTTAGTACTTAAAGCTTATTTTCCTAAAAAGAACGCAGACTTTTGTGGTATTCTAATTCAGATTTTTCCTGATGTTTGTAGGGCTACTCAGAAACACAGGAAGGAGTTTTAAACCTCGGGTTTTGGCCTTAGGGGCGATGTTTTTCTTAAAATATCCATGTAAATGCTTGATCTCTCGTAATCAATCCGTTGATTACGTTTATTTTGACCCACATTAGCTTGATGCATTTCTGTCTTTGAAAGAGTAATGTGGTTCACTTTTGGTTTTATGTTGCCTTCCTGGTATTGTTAATGGGGTATTGAATTTAAAATTGGGAGGGTTTTTTTTTCTTCTTCTTTACTGGCTGCTTATTTTCTTGTAATATATCTTGTTGTTTTCTTATTAGTAGTATCCCTCATGACGTGGACTTAATTGTATCTTTTTATTTATGTTAATAAATGCATAAATGGTTTAAAAAAAATAACATCCCACACATCCTTCTAAAAGGCATATGCATTGGTAGAATAAAAGAAGTGTTTGTGCCAGGGCGTCCTTCTCCACTCCACAGTGCCAGCAGATAAGGGATTTGGATAGGCCAGCATTATGCATTTTTAATTGAGTCCGTAACATGTGATGACTGATAAAAAATAAATAGGGATTGAGTAATAGTTGCAGAGAAGAGAGCTCAAACAATTTGAGACCAAGAGATATGTTTACTAAACAGCGGTAGCGGCTTCCGTGCAATATCGGCACCGCTACCCCTGTTTAGTAAACAAACCACCAAAAGTAATGTCATTCTTCTTCTGTGAATTCCCATTGTAATTTAGTAACCCATGTTTTTTTCCATCCTAAACAATGAACGGAGTAACCTTCCATGCAATAATTTATATAAATTCAAGGCTATACAACCTATTGCATGAACTTGGTCAGCTTTGTTACATATAGAAGGATCTAAATCAACCCTGAATGGAAAACATATTTTACACAGTGCACTAACTGGAGCCATTTGAACTGATGCAAAGGAGGGATAGAAAATCTCTGCATCATCTCCTGAAATGACAGAGTCATTCTACTCCATGATATGTCATATGTCCTATATCCCTCAACTACTCCATTATTTCCAGTTGAACATGGATTTAATATAGAAGTGGTGATGGCACTAAATCAGGCTAAACCTGGTAAGTTGCCATGGAACATCTAAGCCATGATCTAGGGGCATATAGAAAGAAGAAAAATACTCTTTGCTCACTAATGACCACCTTCATTCCTTGTCAATTTGCTCACCAACACGTGCGTAAGTCAAACCTTAATAAGCAGCATTATTACCTCATTATGCTTGCCCAAAGCTGGCGAACACCATCCCATGACTGATCCAAGCCTTGTTCAATTTTTTTTGCTTCTGCTTCAGAAATACATGTTGCCTGTAACATGACTACTGAGGGTTTTAATCATTTTAGATAGCTTATCACTTCTTTTCCTTTTAATAGGTGATTTCAGACCATGCACACTAGTGAGTTCAGTTGTTTATAATTGTAAAGGTAGGTGGAATACCAAAACTAATAAAAAGGCCTTTAGGATTATTTGGTATATTTTATGCTATTATTTTTGTTTGTTCCCAATCAAATGCTAATTCTGTTAAGGAGTAATCACTTTTGATGAAAATAGACTGTGGTGTCAAATTTCACTTTTTCCCTTAATTTGGAGAACTAACTACAAATTAAGAGATGTGCCTGGAGTGTGTGGGAGTTGGGGAAAAGACTACCAGTTTTCTTTTAAGGGCCTACCTTAATCTTAACAGAAGTTAGTTTAACACCCCTAAAACAAGCTGCTATTTGCCTGCTTAGAGACCACCTAATCTAATAGAATTTAATTTAAAACCTCTAAAGCAAGCTGAGAACTAGTTTTGATTTTTCAATAAAATCAAAAGCAGACATTTCCAAATAAACTCACAAGTTCCCCTCTATCCCGAGCTTTAAGTCACCAAGTTTGCTAACAAATGATCACTTATCTACAGAGACTTTGTCTGTCTCAGCTTTACAACTCATTGTGAATAATTTTTGACAAGTTCATCATTACATGTTTCCAGAGGATGTGATCAAGGCAACTATTATAGCAGGATTCAAAGGAGATTTGAACAAGTTCCTGGAGAAGAAATCTATAAAAATTGATAGACAACTTGTTTTGGGTAAGCCATTGTTCATCCCTGGAAAAGAGCTATGAGAAATACTTCTATATATTGAGATCTGCTATTATTTGTGATCTGGACTGGCTAAGGTCAGAGACAAGCTGCTAGGCTGGATGGACCTTGGTCTGAAAGCATGGGTTTTTTTTTATATTCCTATGATATGTGTTAAAGTAGAAACCCCTGGGCTGGGGGGCGTTTCCAAGATGGCTGCATGAGAGGAGTGCTGAGTTTTTCCTCAATATGCTGAAGCATAAGGGGAAGGGCAAAGACTTACCTTGTGGAATCCTCGCCTTCCAGTTTAGGTCCTATGGACCATTTTGTTTCAGTTTCCGAGGCTCAACATTGGAAGATTCGAGCGGGCTTTTCAGGGGAGCCAGCGGAGGTTTTGTCTTCCCTGCTTGCCCTGGAAGTTACTCTCTCCCCTTCAGCGCCAAGTTAGCCACATCACCATCTGGCTGCCCCCCTGGATTTACTGTCTGGCGTGAGTGTGGAGTTGGGAGGCAGCATCCGTCTCACTGTCCTGCAAGGAGTGGTGGTAGATGGAGGAGGAGCGGCTGCCCTGTTGTCCTCTGGGCCTTCTGGAGGAAGTGATTTGTTGGCCATACCAACCATGGTAGAGCGGGAGCTTGCTGGAGAAGCATCAGCCAATCTGGAGAAGGCACCATTTTCCTTCACCCTTCTGCGCCCACAAAAGATTACTTTGGACTGCATCTGGGATGCTATTACTGCTCTTTTGAATGCTCTTGCCCGGCAGACTACTGGGTTTTCTTCACAGGTATCTGCTATCTCTCAGAAGTTGGAATCTTGTACTCTTACTATTGATATGGTTTATTTATTTATTTATTTATTTATTTATTTATTACAAGTTCTTATATACCGCACTATTCGGCATCAGCGCGGTTTACATTATAACATAAAGACCATAACAACAAGCTGTTTGGTTTACATCGAACAGGAGTACAAACTTGGAGAACCAGGGTAAACTATATACAAGAGATAATTACATAGAACAGAATAGAGTCTTAATAGTCTTAATTAAGAAGGTGGTAGAGGAGCATGAGACTGCTTTGAATTCTTGTGGGGACACTAATGTCACATTAATTAAAGATAATACTTTACTTAGGGCTAAAATGGAATGTTTTGAGAATTCTGCACGGTCTGCTAATCTTCAGATTTTGAATTTCCCAGTTATAAAGGGTGTTCTGCCGGTGGATCTTTTTAAAGAGTATTTGAAGGAGGCTTTGGCTGTAGCTCTGGAGTTAATGCCACCTATCGTAAAGGCTTTCTATCTGCCTTCAGGGAAGAGGGTCAATGGAGTTTCTGAAGATTTGCCTGCTATGGATCTTATAAATGTTTCTAACCTTCTACAGTCTCCTGAGTCTCAAATACTGAGAACTTCTACACTGTTGGTGACTTTTGCTTTGCAGTCTGATAGAGACTGGTTATTATGATTGTATTACTGTATATTAAACGTTCTCTGTTGTTCTACGGCCATAGAATTATGATTTTTCGAGATGTTTCCAAAGATACCCAGATGCGTCGGAGACAATTTTTGTTACTAAGATCGGGTGTTTTGGAATTAGGTGCCATTTTCTATTTAAGATTTCCATGAAAGTGTGTAGTAGTTTATAGGTCACAGATTTATCTTTTTTCAGCCTGCAGACCTCTCTGTGTTTATCAATTCTAGAGTTCCTATTACATCCTCCCCCTCTGATAAGGGTGGTGAGAATTTGTGATCTGGTGTAGTATTAGTATTAGCTGGTGGCCTTGGACCCTCCGCAGCCCTCTTGGTTTTCTTAGTTTATTTCCTGATTGTACTTAGAGGGGTTCCTCCGGCCCCTCTTTGTTTTTGTTTTATGTATCCCCTTATTGGGGACTGCATGATATAATATCTTTTCCTTTTTGCATTGTATCTTTTTCTTGTATATTGTTCTTGATGTTGTACTCTTTTCTGTACAAGCTTTTTCCTTATTACTTATTGTATATATTATTAAAAATATTAAAAAAAAACAGAAACCCCTGTATCTCAAACTTTTAAGTATCTGAAAAAAGATTTTTTTTTTGGCAGACTTACCATAATCTCAGACACCTCTACCAAGCTGGCCTTTCTACGTAGTAATTAAGGTGCACCCCACATTGCATCAATATTAAATCTTAATATTCATACACTGTTCAGGTATTGCAGCGTTTTTAGTGCGGGATCCTTCTGGCCATATGCTCCTGGCTACTGCAAGGCCAAGATCTTTGTTTATTTATTTATTTATTTATTTAGACATTTTTGTATACCGCCTTATCCTTCAATCAAAGCGGTCACAACACAATTGGGGGATACATTTAACACGCGGGGATATGAGACACATACACTAATACTTACAGGGAACATGGGCAATGGAGGGTTTTAGTGGCTTGCCCAAGACCACAAGGAGCATCTGTGGGACTAGAAACCCCAGTCCTTCCGGCCCAAGGTTGCTGTCCTCTAGTGGGATTTGAACCTCCGACCTTCCGGCCTGAAGTACCTTGCCCCAACCACTAGGCTACTCCTCCCTCCTTGTTAGTGTGGGGTTTAGTGTGATGCTAACTGCTACCATGCTTTAGTAAACATGCCCCATTATGTAAGAGACAAACATTAAATCAATATGATGTGAACTTTAACACTAGAAGCCCCAAAAGGCATTTTACCTAGAAACCCCAAAGTGTGTCAATTGACGCATTATCATGATGACTGCGTTTAGCATGAAATTTGAAGTTACTTATTTGTTTAATACGTGTAGTATGTGACATCATTACATGACATCATTGTGTGTTTATTGGTTTGTAATTTCAGAGTAAAACTGGAAACAGTGATTGATTTAAAACCAAAATTTACTCTGTTACACAAGTATGTACAATGTCGTGACTTTCGAACAGACCGACACTCCAGAACTTTTAATATATCGCTTCCTCCCTGAAATTTTATTCATTTTTTTTCTACAATTCTATGTACAGAATGCTGAGACCTCATAAGAAGACAGCAGTACCTAGATGTGCTGGTGAAAAATCAGTTGATCTGTTGCCAGCTGCAGCTATCGCTTCAGTGCAGAAAACGAGAGAACCGCGTCCGCAGCGCATGACAGCAGCACAAGCACTTGCCAAGCTGCAAGATATTTTGGAAATTGACAGTGGCTCTGATTCGACTGAATCAGATTCAAACGTTGACCTACATGTTACAGGTTGTGCAGGCGTAGAGGATTTGACTGGTTCAGACTACAGCAGAAACACTGATGAAAGCGATGATGATGCTCATTATCCAATAATTGCTGAAAATAAGAGCATGATGACAGGATCAACAGTGGTAGCAAAAGATGGGACTGAATGGAAGATCATGTCACAAGGTGAAAGCAGTGGCAGATTGCAGGCCCGAAATGTATTCACTGCTAAAAGTGGGGTTACTGCATATCGTCGTAATGTTGAAACACCAGTGGATGCATTTAGATTGATCGTTGACCCCGGTTTTGTGAGTCACAGCAGGAGCTGCACTGTGGAGTATGCCCGTTTATCAGACCCATCATGGGATGCAGCCGAAGATGAAATAGAAGAGTTTCTGGGACTGGCATATCTAAGAGGTTTCATGAATGCCAAAAACTTTCCAATTGATTTGATGTGGTTCGAAACTTATGGCTGTGCAGCATTTAGGAAAACAATGTCATGAAACAGATACAAAGAAGTAAAGAAATTCATGCAATTTGATGTCAGAGCTTCACGGCAGGAAAGAGTGAAGTGTGACAAATTTGGCCTAATGACATGGGTGTTATCCAGATTTGTTGATAACAGTCAAAAGTGTTATGCACCATAAGAATCACTTACTGTAGATGAACAACTATTCCCAACAAAAAGCAGATGCAAATTCACGCAGTACATGCCAAATAAGCCAGATAAATTTGGAATAAAGTTCTGGATCTTGGCAGAATTGCAGTCCAAATACTGTTTGAATGTGAAACCGTATACTGGGAAAGATGATGAAAGATTTGGCAGTTTAGGAACGCATGTAGTCATGACTCTAATGCAGTCATATTATCAGCGAGGATACAACATTACGGTCGATAATTTTTTTTATGAGCCGTGACCTCGCTGAGAAACTATTGGAGAAGCGCACTTCATTGGTCGGGACCATTTGCTTGAATCACAGAGAACTACCATCACAAAACTCGAACTGTACCAATCCAAGTTCTACACCAATGGATCAATGACCGTAGTACAGTACCAGACGAAACAGAAGAAGACTGTTGCCATTTTGTCGACTTTGCACAAAGGTGTGATATGTGAAACCAGTGGCAATCTGAAGCCTGAAAGTGTGTTGTAGTACAACAAGAATAAATGTGGTGTCGACATGCTGGACTCAATGTGCCGTCAAATGTCCACCAAATCTGCATGTTGTAGATGGACACTAGCCATTTTCTTCAATATTCTCATCTTGGCGGCCATCAATGCCTGGATTATTTTCTGCAAGCAAACTGGTGTCACCATGCCAAGGAGACAGTTTCTTCACACACTGTCGGAGCAGCTGCGACAAACTTGTGCTGCTCGACGGTCATACTCTGAGTCAATGCCAGCCACTGTTGCAACAAACAAACTGGCAAAGTGAGTAATGTGTGCAGTCAAGGCTAACTGCAAAGAAAATCAGTTTGCGGACAGTGTCTGTCAACAATCTGCGCCAGTTGCGCATAGACTCTAAATGTACAATAGCAAACCATACATGCTTATCCTCTTCTTTCGTTAACTGACATGGACTTTACAGTTACTTTTGAATTTAGTTAACACTGTTCTTATGTTAGTCGTTGTAAGAGAACTTGTGAAAACCACTCAATTTTCTTGGTTGCGTCAATTGACGTACTTTGGGGCTTCTAGGTATAAATTCATTTTCCCGCTAGGTGGTGCATCTGTCATTAATTTTCGGTGCACATATTTGAACATCTTGACCTCGCCAACAAAGTCATGTAACATAACTGACATGATTCTAGCAGTGGCGCTGGTATACAACTTCGAAGATGCATTTGCATCAATTGACGTATTTGGGGCTTCTAGTGTTAAGGCAGTATCATGAACTAAATGCACCTCCCTAGTATACACATGCAAACTGCATGTTTTAAAACCAGAAGCTGCTTCTGAATATATCCTAATCATACCATGAGCAAATCTATTCCACACATCCAGTTTAGCATTACCTGCTTACATATAACAAACAAAACTTGATTTGAATGGTACTGCAGATTTTTTTACTTATTTTTTTTTTCAATTGTTGCTGTTAATAGCTTAAGGTAAATTACAAAATCAGTTTTATACGGAATATTTGAAGACTACGGCAACAGGAAAAAAATATAAGAAAAGTGAGCTAAAAGCAGAAGGATTAATAGTGCTTATGAGCTAGTATTGCTAAGTGAAACATCTTGACAGGAAAATATATAATGCAGTAAAGATTATCTTCCTGAACTGTAATACCTATGACACATTATCATCCCTTAGATCTATGATTCAGTGATAAAACAGTGCTGTGTTTCATATTGCAAATTTCCAGACATTACGATGATTCATTTTTATGCTATATTTTCAAGGATTTTGCACGGTTCATATAGGTTTAATTAGGATACTAGAAACATCTAGATAACAAGGAAAGCAATGTTATCTCCATCAAGCACTATGTCTTTTGTGGGCAGCAATGACTACAGAAAGTAGCAGAGGGTAGGGGTTTATTGTTTTCAAATTTTTCTTGACTACTACTATTGAACATTTATATAGTGCTACAAGGCGTATGCAGCACTGTACAGATACATATAAAAGATGGTCCCTACTCATGTACCCCCTCTCATCCCCGACAGTATTAATCTAATATTTAGCCTGCAGCTGAATGGGAAGGGCTGTGGATAGGAGCTTTAGCCACCAGGAGACCATTTTTTAAATTATTTTTTGGATTGTGTCTAGATGGGAGGCAGGGAGGAAGAGAGTTTCAGTCCCCAGGGAAAGCATTTATATTTTTAGATCAGGAAACTGGGTGAGATGGTAGAAAACATGGAGCATTAACTCCCAACAGTCTTTTTTTTTCTTAATAGTGAGCCTGTGGGAGGTTTATCCAGGCTGGGGGGGCCAAAGAGTAGCCTAATCCTTAAAACAATGGGTTAAGAACCAAGGAAGCCGTGTTCAAATCCCACAGCTGCTCCTTTTGGTATTGGTCAAGTCACTTAACCCTCCATGGTCTTCGGTACAAGATTAGATTCTAAACCCTCTGGGAATGGGAGGAATGCCTATTAGATCTGAATGTAACTTGCCTTGAACCTCTGAGAAAGGAATGAGCTAAACCCAATTTCCTTTCTGTTAACTAGATAGCCATGATTTGAATGGTTGAACTAGATCAATAAGGCCATTATTATTCTCTCTCTTTAAAGGGACCAAGGAGGCATAGGTGCTGGATATTCATTTGCCTTCAGAACTTTATTCTCTAGTGGGCTGAGAAATAAAACACTTGAATTTGCTTGGGCAGTGTGAGGCTCAATGTGGGTCAAAGTGTAGAGACTAAAAATCTGCAGCTGAAATGAAAGTTGCTGTATAGCCATAGTAGAAGCCATTGAACAATTATCCTCTTGGCATCAGTAGATGGCACATGCCCCTGGAGATGCCCATTGAACCAGTATTTGGCCTCTAATCTAAAAGCCCTATAAACCGCGCTGATGATAAAAGTGCGGAATATAAAAGCTGTTAATAAATAAATAAAATAAAATAAATAATCAAGGACACATCTCATGATTGTCCAATGGGCTCCTCCAAGTGAAGGGAGTTGTTCATCTTCTGCTGCCCAGGGAATAACTATTCACTGGTTTCTACCTTGATTGTACAGATCCGATAGCTTTAGCTGTAAGTCCCCAGCCTATGTTCCTAACAATCATGAGTTTGAACCTGATAAGGGGAGATGCTTCACTGGATGGAGAGGGGCAGTGATAGGGAAGGGGAGATGCTGCTCTGGGGGCAGTAGGGAAGGGAGATGCTGGACTATATTTCACCTATGGTGTCAGATAGCTTGAGCCAACCTTGAAGACTGGATAAGGCTCATCATCCTGGAATGTTCTAGCACACTACAGACAGCAGTGTCCTCTACTGTAGAACTGGAAGAAACAGATAAAACAAAAAATAAATTATGAAGAACAAAATCAAAAGACAATATCCAAAAACTTGGGAGAGCTTTCACTCGCAGTGCTGCCGCCGGTCCTGTTTTTCTGTTGCCCTTCTTACTTTTTTTGGAGTGCACTGCCTGCCAAAAGTCATCTGAAGCCTTACTTCATAAATTTAAGACTGCTCCTAAGACATTCTACTTCTCACAGGCTCTCCCACCAGGTTGATTTTCTGCAGAAAATCTTTGTTTTTGGCAGAGATGTGCTTCCCCTTTTCCTTTTGTATACTCTGTTTGTCACTGTAATTTCCTTTCGTTTTCTCCTTGTCTGCCCTTGTACTGTCTTCTTTGTATTTCCATGCTTTTTGCATTTTGTAAATCGCATAGGTGCTTGAATTTTGATTTGCAGTATAAATAAACTATGAACTTTGTTTTGCATCTGTTCGGCAGAGCAGAAAGAACAAAGCTGAGGAACTGTGGAGACAACTGCACACAGGAAGAAATGTAAATGCTCATAACTTTACACCAAGCTCTGAGCTTTGAGAGAACTCCTCTCTCGGCAACATGCGATAACACAATCCACTTGTGTCTCTGACTCAATCCCGTGTGTTAATGGGAAAAATAATTCCTAAAATTACCCCCACAATATAACATTTTGTGATGTCCGCTATAATATGGTATTTTTATTTTGTTCACTTGGGAATGTAATTGTATTTATTTTTGTTTCTTAAGGTTTTATTTGCACTATTAACTTTTTTTTTGTAACCTGCCTAGATCTATTAGTGAATGGAGAGGATTTATTTATTTATTTAGCTGTGCTTATATACCACTTTTCACCAGGTCAAAGTGGTTTACAATAAACAAGGGTTATTCATATTTACAGAGGGGATATACCATCGCCAGGAAGGTTCAACATATTTACATTCCAGAGTTCAGCGGTATTAGTCGTATTTATAGTTCTGGTTTTTTTTCTTTTTTTTTTTCTCTCCAGTCACAATCTGCTTAGCAGACTTCACTGGGTGTTGGACCATTCCGATCCTAGATGATCCCGGAATAGATGGGTTTTTAGCTGTTTTCTAAATGCAAAGAGGTCCTTGATACTGCAAATTTGGGTTGGAAGGGAGCTCCAAAGTTAGGGGCATACAAATCAAATACACAGTTACAGGTCTGGAGATTAAACTTTGTCCTATCATGCGGCAAAATGAGTGCATTGTTTGTAGTCTGTCGTGTCGGTCTTCCAGAGTTCATCCGGGGAAGTAGGGTTTGCAAATGAGATGGTGGTTGTTGGTAAAGGGCTTTATGGATCAGTACCAGTGTTTTATATTTTATCCGTGCTTGTAATGGTAGGATGTGGAGATCTCTCAGGACAGGGGTGATGTGATCATGCTTCTTTAGTTTCTGGATGATTCTGGACGTTGTGTTGAGGGCTGTCCGCAGTGGGTTGATGGTGGTAGCTGTGAGCTGTGGTATATCGCATTACAGTAATCTAGGTGGGGGAGTGTCATTGCTTAAATAACTGTTCGGAAATCTTGTGGGTCTATGAGCGATCTGAGGCGTTATCATCTTTGCTTTGAAGAATATTGATCTTGCGGTTTTTGCAATCTGCTGTTTAAAGGTTTCGATCAAGGATGATTCCCAGGTATTTTACATGTAATTGAACTTTTATTTGGGTTGCTCCCAGAGTGAGGTATGGTGGGGGTGAAGGTTTGATCTTTGGTAACAAATAAGGCTTCTGGTTTTTTGAGGATTATGGTGAGGTTGTTTTCTTGTAGCCATATGGAAACATCACTGAAGCAGTCTATTAGTTGTGGGTTTGCTGGGTTGGTAGTTGTGATGGGTCCATAAAGCATAATGTCATCCGTGTACAGATGGAAGTTGATATTGTGAGATAGGATTATTGCGCAGAGGGGTTGAAGGTAGATGTTAAAGAGCATGGCTGAGAGCACTGAGCCCTGTAGTATTCCTTGGGTTTGTTGAAAAGGAGAAGAGCTGGTGGTGCTGGTTCGGATGAGTTGATATCTGTTAGTTAGATAAGATTGGAACCATTGTAGCACTTTGTCTTGTATGGCAATTTCCTGATTAGGAGGATGTTATGTGAGACTGTATCGAATGCTGCAGAAATGTCGAGAAAAATCAGGTCATAACCAGTCCGTTTTGCCTGTATACCTTTGATTAGGGTGTTTAGAAGAGTGACCTTGAGGGTTTCAATCCCATGAGAGGGGCGGAATCCGTGTTGCTGCAGATCAAGTGTGCTGTTTTTCTCGAGGTGATCTTGCAGTTGTTGTTGGACTATCTTCTCAATTATCTCAATTATTTACCACCCCCAAGAGACCTAAGGCAAGAAGCAGTGTATCTACCTTGACCCGGTGAACGGCAATATATAAATACAGATAAATAAACAAATAAAATATCTGGTATTTCATCAGCAAAGATAAAGAGAAATATTTTAAGAAGAGAACAAAAGCAGGTTCCCTTGAAAATTTGAAATACCAGCTGTCTGTTTCCTTCACCATACAGTAACAAAATATTACAGAGGCAGTGCAGGATGGATGGAGGGGAAGTGGAGTCTGAGGTCAGCAGATAAAGCCACTAAGGTGCAGTCGTAGGCTCACCCCGTTCCCTCCAGATATGGGATATATTGAATTGGATGAATCATTATGTGAAGAATTTCCATAATCCGAAGAGATCACATCTTTAGTAGCTGCCAAGGGTTTGTAAAAAACTAGTTGCTGGCATGATAGAGGTGAGGAGCTCCAGGAGGTAGGAAGTGATACCATGAGGGCCAAGAATTGTACCTGAATGTAACTTGCCTTGAACGTCAACTGGAGAGGTGTGAGCTAAACATTAATTAATAATAATTTCAGTAGCAGCAGCCATCAAGGATGCAGAAAGAGGATCCTATAAAACACACAACTGCAAATAATTCCTACAGTATGTAAGGATCATTTCATGGAATTTTTTTACTATCAGAAGACCATCAGTAGAAAATGTTACCGGGTTATCTTTCCATTAGTGGCATGTTCCATCATTTGCAGAAATAACACCCATATAGTTTATTTCAAGGGAGGGTGATGATATTAGGCTGTTTAATCAATCCTGGCTAGCAGCATTAGGAAAGCTACAGCAGAAAGGAAGTCCACCTCTTTCACAAACTATAATCCTATTGTCCTATAAGTTATATTGGACTTGGTCAATAGTAGCTCTTTTGTGGTGGGGGAACAATACATATGAAATCTTAGGATGTATTACAATCTTCTTTTCAAAGTAGAAGCCCTAAGTTCTTTCCTTTAATCTAGACTCCTGCCATCAAAGTCTCCTGGACAAACCTGTCTGTAGAGACACTTGGATACTTCTTCATACTCTTCTGAAATTAGATATTTTCCTTCATAGTCTCTGACTCTAATCTAATCCTGTTGATGTTTCTCTGCCCCTCACCCAGAGAATCTGGGTCTTCAAAACAATGCTGCTATCACTTCACCCCTTTTCAAGCACTTAGAGGTCTTAATTCAAAAGTTTGATGTGCTTTGCATTCTCCAGTGCTGCCTTGCTTTTTTCATCAAATACCTTAGAATTTTCCTGCCAATATTAGAGGCATGTTTACTAAAGTGCATCATGTAGCATCAGACAGACATACATTTAGCTCACATTTTTAACCTTGGTGGGGTGTAGCGACCATAGTAGATGCAGGTGATAGTGGCTGCAGTAGGATGTACCACACACTGGGCACGTCACTACTGCAGTAGTTGCAAACACACGGTTTAGCGCATGCGCACAATGAATATGCTCGCAACACATACCCAACCATTGTAAGTTACAAATGTACGATTAGTGTGGCAGTAATCTACAGAAGCACTGAGGACATTACTAAATGGGCCCCAATCCCACCTACATGACAGTAGTAACGGTCTTGTGCAAAATAGAGAGGTATGACTGGGAATAGACACAATCGGCTGCGTAGCTCAGAGCAATGGGGCGAAGTACAAGAGGTCGGGACATGCAAATCAGGAAAGCAAGCACATGCAAAGAGTCCATGCTGCACCCCTAACTGAAGTAGATGGGGTACAAACATGATATCTGAAGGTGTAGGTGGCCTTATATGAGATCAGGCAGGGTGGTCACAGTTTTACACTGTGAAATGTTACCCCTCTCTCCCTGAGGTGCCCAGGGTGCTTGTTCATATAGGCTGCATTGAACACAATACAAGGCCTCTGGTGTATACTGGGAGAGGAAATACCCCTCAGTCACTACTCTTATACCGTATGGCTTGGAAAGCATCCTAATTGTTGTGGAGTGTGTCCCCCATTAGAGGGAAGGGGAGCACGCGAAACAGTGGATCTGAAGGCCATCACTGAGCACACAGATATGGGGAGTGAGGGAATACATGGTCTGGCATTCTACCAGTCAGAACCTCTACCACATGGGGTCCATAGGGTACAGAAGCACCACCATGGCTTACCATATAGGATACCCCTCATGGCTTAAACATCTGCTGGGGTGCTGGGAGGCAGTCCACATAGGGCACCCATGCTTCCCCCCTCCCAATGGGCAGCATTCTGGGAGAACACTGCAGTACAACCTACACACCCCCATTAAGTTGACTAAAACCAAGCATTCCCCAGGCTAAGTATCCTAGTTGTCAGGGAACCAAAGGCCCACCGGACCTTGGAAGCCGTCAAGAGCTCCTCTAGTCCATGGAATGCCTCATCTCCTGGGAATGGGAACCAGGGAGAGGATACTGATCAGTGAGCTCCAACAAGGAAAGCCCATGTTCAGTGTAGAAAATGTTAAGTATCTGCTCAGAGCCAGTAGGCCTCAGCCAAATCTTCCTGTGGACAGCATGAAAGGACCATTTTCCCACAGGAACATAGCCCATGGGAATAGCATGGCCCTACAGGTGCATGTATGCACTGCTACATACCCTCTATGCAGGAGAAGTGAGGGTTGAATGGCATCTTTTGATGTCAAACCATTATGTTATAAATATGTTAAACACCTCATTTGCATGCCGCAACTCCAATGTGCTCTGATGGCTCCAACTCTGACTATGTGGCCAGTACTGGCTGAAGCACACAGGCCATATCTCCTGAAACCTCTACAGTACTCAACACCAGCAGCCCTCTGAAATTTATCAAACACATATGCAGATATGAACAGGAGTCAGTGAAGATAGTTGTTGATGTTTCTGTGGATGTTTGCCCACTGTCCAAGCAGGGTCAGTCTTGACCTGTAGGCCCTGGTTTTGGGGCTGTCATGCTGTTATGCACATATTTTCCCTTTTTTTTCTTTTGTGCTTGTCCTGTTTCTGCCCTTGCACACGAAGCACATGTTCATGATATATTAGCAAGGTGGATGCAACTACTGCCTGATCAGAGGCAGATGGTAGTTGCACCCACGTTAGTGGCATCTTTGTGCCTCTAGAGCACCACTAGCATGGTCACTGTAGCGGCATTCCGCAGATGCTGCCCATTTTTTTCTCCAACTCCACCCTAACCCTGCCTATCCACATGCTGCTCTGATGATGCAGCAGTTTAAGCATTGGCAGCCTTCGACCATGTGCTCCTAGTTATTGTGGGCTGAAAATACATGTTAGCCAAAAGTGCAGGATTTATCATGAGACTGTAGCCTAGTGGTTAGAGCAACTGCCAAGTACTCAGAAGATCAAGGGTTCAATTCCTACTGGCACTCCTTGTGACTTTGGGCAAGTCACTTTACCCTCCATTGCCTCAGAAGAAAAGGCTGGCAATCTACTTCCAGTAATACATTGCCAAGAAAACCCAGTGGTAGCTGGGTCACTATGAGTCAACACTGACTTGATGACACTAAAAAAAGACCAAAAAAAAAAAAACACACTTTAGTAAACAGGTACCTTAGTGTCATTTCAGCTCTTCCCAGTGCCTTCGTGTGCTCCTGTATACATTTTGGCTGTTTTTAACACTCTCAGTGTCTTGGTATTTGTATTGTACAGGTTGTGCCACTTCTCACTGTGGCTTGGAGACTTCGTGCCTCAATTAGTGCTCTTTGTCCCTCTTTTGGCATGGTGAGGTTTTCATTTTACTGTTGATGTGTTGTAGTGCCGTTGCCTTTTTGGAAAATGCCTGCCAAAAATTTGTAAGCAAGTTGCACTGAAAATAAATGGAAAGCCCTACTTTCAGAGTGCAAAATCTCATCTCATTGACATTGATGAATGTGAATGAAACACATGAAATGGAAATTTCAGAATCTAAAGATGAACCAAATAGATAATTGATCCAAAATGAGCTAAATTGATTATTTTTTCCTTGCATTTCCCTAGTTCTGATATTCATTGCTATAAGCTAAACTGAAGCTGCTGCCCCCAGAGAATGCTAAAATCACCACCTCTTTTTAACTGGATTAATTTTGCACAGCCAACTTGGTGGTAGAACAGAATTAATCTGGTTAATGGACAGAGGAAATTTCTAAAATAAGATTTGTCAATGTAACTTCCAAAGGTATCCAAATACACTGAATAAAGAGAAAAGTTCAAATCAACAAAAATTGCCGCTATTCTTCCTGTCCTGTAGGTTAAACTGAGAAAATAGATAGCTTTATCCCACTTAAATACAGTAGTTTGGCGAAATTAAAAAGTCAAGGGATTGGAGACAGTGTAGTATTGTGGATCAGAAACTGGTTAAAAGATAGAAGGTGGAGAGTAATTAGGGCTAAATGGCCACTTTTCTCAATGGAGAAAAGTAAATAGTGGAGTACCCCAGGGATATGTGCTGGGCCCACTGCTTTTTAACATATTCATAAATGACCAAGAAATGGGAATAACGAGTGAGATGATCAAATCTGCAGATGACACAAAATTATTCAAAGTTGTTAAAACCCAAGAGGATTGTGAAAAATTGCAAGAGGACCTTGATAAATTGGAAGACTGGTCAAAAATTTAATGTGGACAAGTGCGAAGTTATACATCTAGGAAAGAACTGCCCGAACTTTGGTTGCACGATGCAAGGTACCACATTAGAAACCAAGATCCAGGAAAAAGATTTAGGTGTCATCATGGAAAATACGTTGAAACCCTCTACCCAATGTGCAGCAGTGGCCAAGCAAGCTAATAGAATGCTAGGAGTCATTTATTTATTATTTATTTATTTCTTTGTGTGCTTTTCTATACCGCCCCTTCCAGAGATCAGGGGCGGTTTACATAGAACGTGATGAAAACAACCAACATGGAATATTGGATTACATGGAACATTTTGAGTACTTATGTAACTATCATACAAAGAACGTGTTAACTTTTTATATATATTAAGAAAAAATTATTCATTATTTACAGATGATAGTATAGTATAGTAAGTAATAATAGGCAGAGTAACTATTTACAATAACCATTATAGAAAAATACTAAAATATAGATTATATGATGGACATAGAGCCTAATTACAACAGACGTTAAGAACTAACTATCATTCAGTATGGACAAAGTGTCAAATTTGTAAGTGAAGACGTGATGGAGAGCGAGTTTTGAGCTAGGTAGGGTAAGCTTGTGAGAGTCTAATTGTGTATTCTTGTGCAAGATGCTCGAGTGTGGACTGTAAGTTGTGATAGTGTTGGGTGAAAAGGTATGTTTTAAGCTCTTTTCTGAAGGACATAAGGTCTTTAATTTCTCTCAGGTTGCATGAGAGTTTGTTCCATTGACTGGCTGCATAAAAAGAGAAGGCAGAATTGGTTGTAGCCTGCTTCAATTTTCTCACAGTGTCGGGAATTGGGAGCATGTTAAGGTTTGCTCTTCTTATTATTCTAGTCATAAGGAAAGGAATGGAGAATAAAACCAAGGATATTATAATGTCTCTGTATTGTTCCATGGTTCGACTTAACCTTGAATATCGTGTGCAGTTCTGGTTGCCATATCTTAAAAACGATATAGTGGAATTAGAAAAGGTACAGAGAAGAGCCACCAAATTGGTAAAGCGGATGGAAGGATACCCTTATGAGATAAGGCTTAAAAGGCTAGGCCTCTTCAACTTGGAAATAAGAAGGCTGAGGGGAGATATGATAGAGGTCTATAAATTAATGAATGGAGTGGAATGGGTTAATGTAAATCAGTTGTTTATGCCATCAAAAAGTAGTAAGACTAGACGACACGCAATGAAGCTACAATGTAATCCATTTAAGACTAATAAGAAAAAATATTTTTTCACTCAATGCATAATTAAACTCTGGAATTTGTTACCAGAGGATGTAATAAAAGCTGTTAGTGTAGCTGGGTTTAAAAAATGTTTGGACAAATTCCTGGAGGAAAGGTCCATAAACCATTATTAAAGAGGACCAGGGAAATCCACTGCTTACCCCAGGATGAGCATTGTGGAAGCTGAGGACTTTGGGTACTTGTCAGGTACCTGTGATTAGCCACTATTGGAAACAGGATACTGGGCTTGATAGAGCTTTGGTCTGACCCAGTATGACAGAGGGTCCCAATTCCAGTTTTTGGGAAACCCTAGGCCATTAGGGTTTTCAGGATTCCCACAATGAATATACATGAGATAGATTCGCATGTTCTGCCTTTATTGCATGCAAATCTATCTTATGCATATTCATTGTGGGAATCCTGAAAACCTGACTGACCTAGGGTTCCCCGAGAACTGGCTTGAAAACCCCTGCAATATGGCATTTCTTATGTCTGACATAGAAATGCATTTGAGATGTTCAATGTAACTGGCTTTTGTATGTAGAGACCCTACTAAAGAATAGCAAAAGCATCTTATTTATAAAAAAAATGCAAATAGCATCAAATTAATTGTGGCAGCCGGTAAACAGTGGCATCTATCAAGCGTACTTTGTCTCAATAGTATTTCATTGTTATTATTTGCACAACTATAATTAGGAATTTATGGTAATAACACTGTTCTTTCTTTGCTCTTTGTAGTCTGCATTGACATCTACTTTAAAATCAGTGGCTTTCGCAGTGTATTGAAATCTGATGCAGAGAAAAACCCTAACTGTTTGCCTGTAGCAATGATGGTATAAATGATTAAGGTCCCTATTTTCTAAAGTGCACTAAGGTTTTGCACCTAATGCATGTCAGCTGCAAAAGCTAAAACATATTACTGTAGATGCGAACCTCTGTGGTAAGTTTTAGGAATGTTTCCAGCATTTTGGGAGGGCTGATGTGCAATCAGTGCAGACAAGGTTGCTACCATGCATTAACTGCATAATAGTTAGAGTAACATGGATGCATTTGTTTGCATCTCTTGAAGTATAATTAACTGCACCATGTTTTTTCCCATGTTAATGCAAAGACGATTGCCATATATTAACTGTTAACAGCAAAACGAGGTCCGCACTCATTCTCTATTCGTCCCATGCTCCAAACCGAGGTTTTCCACGTTAACTGCTTAACACAACAGTTTAAAGCAGTGCTTTTCAAATTTTTATCTTATACGACCCCATTTTAACAAGTGAAAATTCATCTGACCCCAGAAGATGATGAAGTCAAAAAGGCAGATCTCCAGCATCCTTCCACCATCTAAAGCAGGAAGGCAGCAACAATAGCAGCAGTCAGCACAAGGTTCCCTGTGTCAGTGGGCAGTATAGGGTTACAGACCCCACTCCTCAGCATGGGCTTCCCATCTAACAGGAAGCTTACCCAGGAGGGCACAAGGGCCTATGAATGTTCAATGTCTCATAGGCCACATGCTGACTGGTGGCTGCCACTACTTGGCATAGGTCACAGTGAAAGTCCAGAGAGAAGGGGAGATGGCCATGTTTCTGTGACCCCCAACCACTGATGAAGTGACCCCATATGTTTGCGATCCACTGGGTTAAAGAGTAATCACTTTATTTGAAACTAGAATTTCTTCATAGGCTATAACATACATTTATATACTGAGGAACGTTTTACTTACATCTCATATATCTTAACACTTGCATGTGGTTTTGCAAACCTGCTCTGATGACTCCACAGTCATCTGGATTTCAGGATATCCACAGTGAATATGCAGATGAATATGCATATACCAGCCCATAATGGATATCCTAAAAAAGTAAATGACTGCCGTGGTCACCAGGAAATGTTTGTGCAACCCTAATCTAGGCGATACAGTAGCATTAACAAAATGATGTTTAGGGTCACGTGATGTGGTAAGATCGAGTGGACACGGAGCACTTAATCTCTGGGCTTCCCTCGCCCCTGCCGGGGATTAGACCTGTTTTTTGTAGCCGTAGCGCTGCGAATTACCGACGCCCGGAGTGAGGAAAGATTGGGGCATACTGCAATCGCTGAGAGTATGGCGGCAGCTGCGAAAGCAGGAAGATGGGAGAGAGAGTGGGTCGCAGGGCAGTCTAAAATGGCAGATTCACCCTCGGCACCAAACTCGCCCGCTTCGCCAGCCTTTCTTGAGGAGGTCTCATCTGCCATGGCTGGTGCGTTATCCACCCAATTTGATGCCTTACATGCTAAAATAGACACACTGCAGGAATCCCTAGGCTCACTGGTGAACCGGATGCAACAAGCGGAGGCTCAAATTGTACAAAGTGAGGAAAGCATGGAGGCGGTATCGAAGGAGGTAAAGCACATGCAGGCACTGCTACGGGCCCAGGCAGCCAAGCTTGATGATCTGGAAAACAGATCCAGATGGAACAACCTCCGCTTTATGGGCATTCCTGACCAGATCTTAGATAAGGAACTGCGGACTTAGTATCTTTTTTTTTTTTTTTTAAACTTTTATTTTCATTTTGCAACAAACAAAAGAAACAACACACCAAAAAAGACAAAACAAGCATACAATAAGGAAAAGTAAACCCATTACCCCCCACCCCGATGCTTCTTCTCTACCCGATTATATCAGCATGTGAGCGCTTCCAATTAACAGTGATTATACATCAAACGATCAAAAGAGTATCTACAATACAGCATGATCATGAGACAAAGAGATATACAAAGTCAGACAGGCAAATGAGAGCATTTAGCAAAATGTACATAGTCATTGAGCAGCTTCCATTGAGACCAATGAGAAGGAGTCTGAACGGAGGAAGAAAGCGAACAGACGAGGTATTTGTTCATATTTACTGTAAAGACAGGCATGATTCCCCCAGTCATTGGGGCTCAAATGGGAGCTAAGCTGCCAGTATTACTTAATTAGGGAAATACTTACTTAGGGAGATAGCAATGCTAAACATGAAGTTCGAAAGGAGATAAGCCATTTTTGGGAGAGAGGGGATCCCCGCAACTAGGCGAAGTCCCACTATCCTCCAAGAAAGGGGCTCCTGAGAGTGCGAGATAGACTAAATACGACCCCAGACCCGACGCCAGTAATACTGTAGTGCGGGATATTCATGCGATAGCATGAGGCGATGAACCAATGGCCGCGGGACGTGTCCAGCAACCATTGCCCCAAGTAGTGTTCCATTTGTCTAATCTGTGAGAAGTGTAAAAACACCGGTGGGCTAGAAAGGAGAGGGTCTGAATGAGTGAGGCGGATCGGGAACCCGTATCCCTCTACTCCTGATAAGGCTCTGTTGCTCCGAAATCGAAGTCACATGCAATTCTCTCTCCCATACTTTCTGCGCTATAGGGGTATCTCTAGGTATAGCATTACAGAAGGTTTAGTAAAATTGGATACTACACCCGGTGAATTACCGAGAGGTCAGAGAGTCTCCGATCAACCTTATATAGAGAATGCCGATGGCGGGAGTACTCTAGTGGATCAAAGGCGATGCTGAAGTTGCACTGACCAGAGTCGGGAGTCTAAAGATTGCATAAAAGTAGTAAAGGCACCTAAAGTGTCTAAAAGCATTGGTGGATAGTGGGAGTCTGATGGGAGAGTCATAACAGGGAGAAAGGTAAGAGGAATCGGTTCGCGAAGGCCCGCTTCTGTATCTAGCCACACAGGTCTGCTCAGTACTGGCTCTTCCAACCAACGAGCACCTTGTTTGAGAAGAAAAGATTGAGGGAACACTTGAGTAAATCGCCACCAAGTATTAATGGAGCATTGGCAGAGGCCGAGGCCAACTGCGCAATACTTGCATAGTAAGCAGGGTTGTCCACATTCGGGGCATAATGCAAATACACGTGAATTAACTATCTCCAACCTCAAGGTGTACACGGGCCCATCTACCCTTCTTGTCAGCGCTAATATCAGATACAGTAGCGTGCTAAAACTTCTTAACCAAAGTGGCTATCCCGTACCATTTGAAACCGGTGGGAGAATAGGCAGCTACCATGTGAGGCTTAGCATTGAGTTTCAGTGTTTCAACAGAGTTTAAATGCGTTTCCTGAGGAAACACTAAATCAACATGCTCATGGCTAAGATAGCAAAGGATTTTCTTTCCGTTGACTGGACCATTAATGCCTTTGACGGTGAATGATAAGATTTTACATAAGGCCATACAGAAAGTTAAAAATTCTGAGCTGGATAGCACACATAATTTCACTGTGTCCCTCAAACTGACTGTATCTGGCTGTACACATGACATAGGAAAAATAAACTAATATAATACAATGAAGCGCCCCACATTAACAAAGAAAACCGCAGTACGGTAGAGGAGAAGCAAAACCCCAAAATTACTGGCGACCATGTGTCTGCGGGGAGAAGCCCCAGAGAAGGCCTAAATTGAAAAAACACATAACCTGTAGGACTGTGCGTGCTCCGAATCCGACCGAGGCACACATCATGAAGGGATAGGAGACCAAAAACAAAAGTCATATAGAGAAAGAAAGAAAGTCCAGGCTATTTCTGTGCTTGGCTATAACCGCCGCATCGGGCCCTTCAAAATGGCGGACAGAGCCGGCAAATAAGAGTCCAAACTTTGGGATTAGCGCATCTGCTCTGCTTCTTTGGAGTCTAAAAATGTTGATAGTAGATCAGGATCTTCGAACGTCCTGGTTTGGTTATGGAGAGTCACTCGGAGCTTCGCTGGATACAACAGGCCAAAGCGAGCCTGTAGCTGTTGAAGTCGAGGGCGAAAAGCAAGGAGTTTCTTCCGACGGTCAACGGTAGGCTTTGCCAAATCAGGAAAGAAGGAGACCTTACGACCTTCAAATTCCAAATGATGATTCGCTCGGGCAGCATGTAAAATTTGTTCCACTTGTTGATATCGTAGCAAGCTAAAGATAATAGGCCGGGGGGTCGTGCGGTTGAGCGCCATGTGAGCAGGAACACGGTGTGCACGATCGATTTCCAGTTCTTTATGAAAGGTGATCTTCAGCAAGGAGGGAAGAGTTTTGAGCAAGAATTCTCTTATATCTCCTGCTTCCACCCCCTCCGGCACTCCGAGAAGCCTCACATTGTTGCGACGGGCTCGATTATTGCTATCTTCTAACTCCTTTTGAAGATTCTGTATCTGACGCTCAGCCTCGTCCAGTTTGCCCAAGCGCACCTCGTGCGAGTCGAGGACCCCCGCCATGTTGTCCTGCCGTAATGAAAGACTTTCAAGTCGGTCTTGGAGCACTCCAAAGTCTTCTCGCATGGCTCGAAGCGCTTCTCCATTGGACAGCACCAATTCCTTCACGCCGCGTATTTCTTCCAAAATCTCCAGGTGCATCTCGGGGTTTTCACGAAATGGAACCATCTTCTGTGGGGAGGATACCTCTGTTTTGGAGCGTTTTCCGTGAGAAGAAGAAGGAGACCCGAAGTCCAAGCGCGCTGGTTTATGGGCCGCCATTCCCCCCGAGGTGCTCCGGTCAGCTCGGAGCGAAATAGTAAATTTGTGTAGGTATTAAGTCAGGATTCTAAGTAGGCCTCTCGGGAGCTTCAACGCAAAGCGTCCTACCCGCTGGACATCAGGCTCCGCCCCCCCGGACTTAGTATCTTTCGTGCAGCGGATTCTGGAGGGGAGTGAGGAATGTGGCCCTATCCGACTTGAGCGTGCACACCGAGTGGGACCTAAACAGTCAAATGACAGCAGTCCTAGAGTGGTATTGGCAAAATTTCTGGAATTCCAACAAAAAGAAGCTGTGTTGCGAGCGGCCAGAAAGCAAGGCATAGTAATGCAGGACAATATTAAAATAAGGGTGGCACAGGACTATTCAGTGACCTTGAGCCAACGACGGAGAGCTTATGCACCAGTATGCCAAAAACTGGTTGATGCCAATGTTAAATTGTCAGTTCAATATCCAGCCCGACTGCATGTAATGTACAAAGGAGGACATTGGATGTTCGAGACAGCGGCGGAAGCGGCCCAGTACGTCGAGGAGATCACGAGGAGCGCAGCAGAGACTTCCATAGCGGAGCAGCCTGGTGGGCCATGAGGTAGGCTGGAAGCGCATGCTGTCTGCTGATTATGCCTGAAGATGACGGGATTCAGTGGTGGAGAGACCGCAGGAGTAACGGGAGGTAAGAGGCTATGCCAGTGATAAGTCTGGGACTTACAAGTCTGCAGCGGTATTGTCAGAGCAGCTATTTGTGCAAGCATCGGAGGAGTGGAATCGGGGACTGTGACCTCTACACCTGCAAGAGCTGTGTTAGTCTGGCTGCTGGACAAGTTTGGATGTGTTGTTAGAATATTGTATTGCTCTCTAGCTGAGTTTAATGTAGGGAGATGTTTTGCTTGCATGTGGTTTTCTTGATATGGAGCAGTATGTAGCTGGTGATAGCTTTAACTATAGGATCTGGGGGCTAGGGGAAGCAGAGGGATGGGGGGGAGGTGTGGGCATAGGGACCAGGGTCAGAGAGCCGTAGATGGGGGGGGGGAGCCCCACACATTAAGGTTAAGTCAGGGTTAAAGAGGTAAGATGGGAGAGTTCTGGAGGGACGGGAGGGTTGGGAGTAGGATGGGGTTTCGGGGGGGGCTGGGAGGGGGGATTAGGAGTAGAATGAGGAAGGGGTTGTGTAATAACTGGAGAGGGGGTTGAGGGAGAAGTGGTAGGATTGTGAGGGGGGGAAGATACTGAGGTGGATAGCGAGCAGCCTCAAAGGGAACCTTAGTATAGGAATACAGCACACAGGAGCTTTTATGGGAAGGCCTCAGGCTGGGGAGGTCTTTCTTTTGCCAAGAGGGATAGCCGGAGGAATTGGAACTTCTTGGGAGTTGATAACCTGAAGATTATTTCATGGAACGTATATGGGGTGGGGACCTCTATTAAGAGGTGTAAAGTACCGCGAGCCCTAGCTTGACACAAATGTGATATTGCCATGATACAGGAGACCTACCAGACTGCCAAAGAGCACCTTAAAATGAAGAGGGATTGGGTGGGGCAGGTATGGGGGGCACCGGCGAAAGGGAAAAAAGGAGGAGTGGTCATTTTAATGCATAAAAGGATTCGGTTTATGCTGGAGCGGGAATACATTGATCCAGAAGGCCGTTATGTGCTCTTGTATGGGATGTTAGAGGGGCAGCCTATACTACTGGGGAATCTCTATAGTCCTAATATGTTGGATCAGGCGCTTTATGCCCGTTTGGCTTCTCGTGTGGAACAATTGCCCAAGGTACCTTTGCTACTTAGTGGTGACTTCAATGGGGTGCTGGATGTTGAGTTGGATACGACAAGAGGGGGAAGGGAAGAGGCACGGGCGCAGACGACGAGAGCCTTACAGGCCCTGTGGCGAAGGTTGGGGGTGGTGGATCCCTGGCGACTTTTACATCCGATGGATAGAGATTATACTCATCAGTCAGGGGCACACGGTTCAAGTGCGAGGATAGATTATATCCTTGTGTCGGAGTGAGTATTTGCCTGAGTGGTGGATGCCCAAATTGGCCCTACAGAGATATCAGATCATGCCTTGATCTGGGTAGACTTGGAGTGGAATGATGTCACGTCGCAATCTAGAATATGGCGCTTCCCGATAGACTTGTATAGAGATGCTGAGTTCCACACGTATCTAAAGCAGCGCTGGACAGAGTATGTCTTACATAATGGAGGCCATCAGGAGAGCCTGGAACTGTTTTGGGAGACTGCAAAGGTGGTTTTGCAAGGAGACATTATTGGGTACGTCGCACGCAGGTGGAAATTATTAATGGAAGAAACTGTCTGCTTGGAAAAGCAAGTGGTAAAAGATAGACGAGGATGTGGAATTAATCCATGCGCGGTAAATAAACGGAAATTGTGGGAGACCCAAACAGCTCTTAATGAGGTGTTGCACGGAAGGGCAAAAAAATCTTTGATGTACTATCGCTATCAGCTTTACCATTCTGGAGATAAACCTGGGAAACTACTGGCATGCTGCCTCCAGGGTAGTAGGGGTTCTCCGTGCAGTGGCGGCCTTGCGGGATGAACAGGGGAGATTTCACAAGGAAAACTGAGCTATTGCCCAGGTGTTCCGATCATTCTATCAAAATCTGTACTCGAGGAGGGAAGGGTCTGTGAGTAGTATGAAACAGTACTTGCAAGATGTGGAGCTTCCAAGGCTGACGGTAGATCAGAGGATACAGTTGGATGCACCAGTAACTTTGGAGGAGGTCCAATGGGTTATTCAGACAGAAAATTGTTATCGGGCGCTGGGCTCGGACGGTTATGGGGCAGAATTTTATAAGCTGCTGGGAGACTTGGTACCTCCGTCGCTGGTGGCGATATACCATAAAAGAGTGGAGCAGGGAGGGTTTGCATGGTGGGAAAATCACGTGCACATTATACTTATACCTAAGCCAGGTAAAGATCCCACGCAGGCTACGTCGTATCAACCCATTTCTCTGATCAACTTTGATTTGAAGATACTGGTTGATCACTTGGCCCAATTTATAGGGGTGTTGGTTCATGAATCGCAAGTGGGTTTTGTTAAAGGTAGATATGCGATGCGAAATCTCGATAAAATTTTGGCGTCCTTGGAGTGGGTGCATGAGACTGAGCAGCAATCCCTGTTGATTAGCTTTGATGCAGAGAAGGCATTTGACCAGGTGAATTGGGAATATTTGAGATTGGGAGCGGCGTTTTGTAGTATGGTGGACTTGCTGTATGCGCAACAACTGCGGGAGTGCTGTGTAATGGAGTATTATCTGATAAATTTGGATTCGAATGAGGTATGCGGCAGGGGTGCCCGCTTTCTCCCTTGTTGTTTGTGTTATTCTTGGCTCCTTTGGTGCGGAAGATAGAGGTGTCCAAGGATATTAGGGGAGTGTGAATTGGGAAACAGCGGTTCAAGATGTTATGCTGGTGCACCTGATGCTCCCACAACAGTCATTGTCTTACTTGTTAGAGGAATTTGCAAAATTTGGAAGGTTTGCAGGACTTCATATAAATATGGAGAAGTCGGAGGCCTTGGATGTAATGGATACACTTCGGGGGAGGTGGGAGGGGCCCTTCCCATTTAGATGGGCACAGGATTCATTCGTATATTTGGGTATCCTTCTGACAAGAGAGCCAAAAGATCTGTATAAAAAAAAAACTTTGAGAGAGTCCTCCTTAAGACCCGGGCACAATTGCAGGCATGGACTCTTCTTCCATTGTCTTTGTTGGGTAGGGCGGTGGCGTTGGGGATGGTGATCTTACCACGAGTTCTATATTGGCTGCAAACTCTCCCGGTATGGGCGACATGGAAAGATTTAACTTGTATACAGCAGGAGATTCGGGGTTTTCTGTGGAAAGGGGCACAAGTGCACATCCCGCTGAACCGACTGCGGAGAGGATGGAAAAATGGAGGAATAGGAGTTCCAGATTTTGGGGCATATGTTTTGGTCTGCCAGACCCGACATATTGGGGACTGGCTGGGGAACACTGACATGTACTCCCCCAGGGAGTTGGAAGAGGCTTTGGTGGCTCCCCAAACTTTATTGGCAACGTTACATTTGGAGAGTTCAATTTTGCCACGAGTGCCTAGTAGCGCGTTGGTGATGCCGGTGCGGTGTACCTGGCAGAGGCTGAATAGATATTGGGAGGTAACCCAGAGGCTTCACGATGGTTGCCTTGCAGGGAAATGCTCAGTTCTCCCCTGGTACAGAAACAGCCATTTTTCGGAAATGGGGGGAGATGGGAATCCGCAATGTGGGACATGTGGTGGATCAGGTGGGGCTGTGTAAGTCTTTTGCTGCTCTTTGTAGGGAATATGAGCTACCTTCTCGACATTATTTTGCGTATGCTCAGATTTCCCACTTTGTGACATCGTTGCCGCGGACGGTGTTGGAGTTCGAGCGTTCTGGGAAGATCCTAGCATTTTTTGCTTTGGGAGATGACTCCCCACCCAAGATTGCGGATTTTAAAAGACGGTTGGATGCGTATGCAGCAGCAGATTACTAGGCTGAGGAGGCACTATGGGCAAGAGAGCTAAATTCGGAGGTGACTCCAGGGTCGATGAGTAGAGCCCCTAGGCCAGATTTCAGGGTTAGTTGACGGGGCTAGATGGCGAGAGATACAATTGAAATGCATTATTCGGGCAAACTTCTTCCCATGGTGTGCAATGCGTAGTCATCTTACATTAGACAGAGGTTGCCCGAAGTGTCTTTGTTCCTTGGCAGATTTGGGTCATATGTGGTGGGGGTGCCTGAAGGTTTGTGGCTATTGGATGTGGATTGGTAATTATGTGAGTAGTTTAATAAACCAACAGATTCAGTGGACTGGGGCCTTGGTTGTGTTGGACCAGCTCCAACCACTCCACCCGAAAGGGAAGTGGGAGTGGATTTTGGTGCAGAAGGCATGTCTGGTGGGTAAAGGTTCCATACTGCAGAAATGGAGGGAACCTGTGGCTCCTAGCTTTTGGGAGTGGCGCAACAGTTTCCATCAGTTGATGCTGTTGGAATGGAGGGGAGCTAGAGGTAATGTTAAGCGATGGGCCTCCTTTTTTCTGATTTGGGAGTCTTACACTCAGCGGCTCAGCCCACAGGCTTGCAGTGCACTATTATAGATATGTTAGACAGGGAGGGGGCAAACAGAAGGAGGAGTGAGGGGGGGTTGTGTTGGAACGGGTTCGTTGCTGGGTATCCCCTTCTGTGTATTCCTAAGGAGTGTAAATAGAGGAGGGAGAGGCTGCAAGGCATGGGGAGAGATGGGGGATGGGAGGGGGAGGGGGAGAGGACTAATGAAACTAAAAACATTTGGGTGTTCTTTAATAGTTGCCTTCATTGTTAGACACACTTGTTAATTCCTGAGGCGGTGGATCAGAGACACCCCTGCCTGGGGGTCTAGATATGTATGTATTTGAATTGAGTATATAAGTGTCTATTGTGAATTAATAAACAGAGTTTCAAAAAAACCCCAAAATTATATTTAACCCAAATAAATTGGAGGCACTCGGGTTATCTCATGATTAATTATGAGCCACCACCTTATTGTCTATGTATTTCCACCTCACCCATCTCATTCAAATATTTCATCTGCTTTCTTGGAGATTTATTTATCTCACATTTAGCTCCCATATTTTTAAAACTATTCAGAGCTGCTTCTTTGCGTTAAGCATAATAAAGACAATGAAACTTTTCTCGACACTAAGGCCCTAAAAATATTACTCCATTCTCTAGTCATAGATAGGCTCAACTATTCCAATTCTTTACTGTTAAGATACTTAAGCGCCTCCAAAATATTCAAAATACGGCCATCAAACTAATTGATACGCTAAACGCTATTATCATGTAACTCCAGTGCTACATGAGCAGCACTCGCTTCCACTTGCATTTCAAATAAAGTTTAAGCTCTTTTTTGCTGACACATTGTGCTTATTGCACTCACTCGACTTTCTGTCTTCACTTACATCTTATTCCTTACTGTCTGTTGCATACTCTTCGGTCATCAAACAATAATAGCCGTAGGTGCAGCAAAATGGGGGCACATAGCACAGTAGCTCAGGGGGTGAGAGCAAAGGTGGTAGCAGCCCCTTGAACATAGCAGAGGCATGTGCAAGCCCCAGTGGGAGAAAGGGAGGTGTCAAGAAACCATCTAATGTCAGAAACAGGGGCCAGGTAGGGATCAAGAAGGCCCCAGAGGAGCTGAAGTGGAAGAAGATGTGGCCATGGTTTACCCCCCAAGGCAGGGTGGGCCGCCACCAATATGACAGGTAATGCACTCTAAGAGCTGAACTAGTCAGTGGGCGACTGGCTAGATGGCTGCACTTAGCATATCTCAAAATTCCCTTTCCCATAGGTGATACCAGCTAAGACGTGAAACTGAGGCCCTCAAAACACACACTTCAGGACCATCAGATGGCAGATGCCACAGTACTTGCAGAGACTCTGGAAGGAGCAGCAGGAAAGGAAAGGTATGTGACCACAGCTGTGACATCATATGCAAGAAAAAAAACACACAAAAAGCAACAAAACTTTTGTTTTAAATGAAGACTCACTGAACAAACCGTACTAATTATCAGGCTCATAACTTTGTATCTAAGGCGATGGAGTATTAAGTAACTTTCCCAAGGACACATGGAGCACGAGTGGGATTTGAAGCACTGGTTTCACTAATTCCCATACCACAGCTCTAGCCTCTAGGCTACTCCTCTATTTGCATTGCAAAAATGAGCACATGAAAAAGGTGATGTGAGTCCATATTTGTAAAACGGAAATACTACAGCTCAAGAGCTATAGCTCTTTTTCTGGAATGTCCTTTTCACTATAGCATGGCTTAGAATTAAAGAGCCCACCTCTTCTGCTGCTGTGAGATGGATTCCTCCCCAAATCCCCCCTTCCCCCCCCACCCCCCCCCAACAGGCAGCTCACATATTGGCCGCAATCACAACTTCTGGAATGTCTTTCAATAGTTAATATGGAAGGGCATATGGTCTTTTTCTGCTGACATGTTTCTATGTTTCTGTCTGTGGGGGATAAGGTCAATGAAGGGGGACATTTATTTAAAAGATACTTTGCTGGAAATGCACAAAGTTCCCAGTTATAGCAACAAGCCTACATTTCCTTGGGAAATTAATTTAGTTATAAATGAGGTTGAGTCAGGAGTTCATCTTGTAACTAAACTTTGACAAAGTGGGAACTAACCCACCAACATTTTTTTTGGTTAGCATATGAGGCCCTAGAGTACAAACTATAGAAAAAAAGTATATTGTACTTACATAAAATGTTTACTGGGATAGGAATTAAGTAGTAAATCATTTAAAACTTATTTGATATGAAAGAAACATTTAAAATGGAATATTTTGAAGAGTTGTCTTCAGTTCTTTGAGAAAATAACCTTCAAATCTAGATACAATCTAATCTACTTGATGTTAAAATTTATTGCCAGACATTTTCTAAATGTCTCATCCATTTGTATTAACAACATGCCAGTGACCGTAACTGACTCAGATATAGAGGTCAATATTTTAGCCATTTAGACAATGTATAATTTGAAGCATCTATTTTAGACATTTCAAATCACGTATATTCAATGATGCTATCCATTCAAAGTTATGGTTCTAGCCATAGAATGGCACATTTATAGAACATTTATATAGTGGGAGGGCCAGGGAAACGAAAACGTCGGCAACCCTTCATCAGCTATAGAAAAGAGGGTGTGCACATGCAGGCCACTGTAAAATTGATATCTCTGCATCCACTAAATGGATGTGGTTATTAAAAATGGGCTGCAGACAGAAGAAAGCGCAGTATGGGCATTGATAACTATAAGCAGTGGGAGGCACCATTTCACAAATATACATTGGAAAAATCAACAAAGGACACCCAGCAACTGACATTTGGAGGTGCCGACATCTCACAATGTGCATGGTTAAATGTTGGCACTTATACGTATATCTAAGCCATTCTGCAAATCATGATATGCAGATGCTGCTACTCAACTACTGAAGACCCTATCCTTATGTCATTTCAATCTGGACGGGGAAATAAACATTGGAGGATTAATTCCCCCTGAAAAGGCAGGGGAAGAAAGAACACTTTTAATATACCTATTCATGTCAAGGAGTGGAGGAGTAGCCTAGTGGTTAGAGCAACTGCCTAGTAAGAGTGGAAGAGTAGCCTAGTGGTTAGAGCAACTGCCTAGTACCCAAAAAATCAAGGGTTCAATTCCCACTGGCACTCCTTGTGACTTTGGGCAAGTCACTTTACCCTCCATTGCCTTGGAAGAAAAGGCTGGCAATCTACTTCCAGTGATACATTGCCAAGAGAACCCAGAGGTAGCTGGGTTGCTATGAGTCAACACTGACTCAATGGCACTAAACAAAAGAACAAAATATTCATGTCAGAAAGCAAGTTTAAATCCAGATGTTGCCAATTTTGGGCTTGCATGTGCATCCCCTGTATGAAATGGGGAATATATCTGTAGATTTTTGTTCAACCCAGGCCATATCGTAACAAGCTCCATCTACTTTCCATATGGTAAGAAGACCTATCTGTAACACAGGTACACTACCAAAAAACTGCCTCCAGTTTTGCAACTGATTCCTATAGATTTTGGGGTGCTGAATCAAGGAAAAATAGCCAAAATGTTCCATCACATCACGTTTTCTTGCAAAATTAGATTTCTTACCCATATAAGGAATGTTCACATAATTTCTTTTTAGCCGACTGCAGTTTATTTTCTTGGCCCAAAATAGAGGTTGTAATGGTTAACTAACTAGAAACACTCCCTCATGATATTTTAGAGTGTTTTGTATTCATTTTATACATTAACAGGACAATTGGGAGGCGGGGGGCTAAATCCAGTACTCGCGCTGGCGCATGTTCTTTCCTGTTCGCCTCGCCTCGTTCGCTCGCTCAAACACGGTGGTTGCGACATGAACGTTCCTGTCAAATTTCAGTTTCTTGCAAGTTCATTATTACCTTTTGTTTGCTCAGTCGTAATCCAGCTTTATTCCGAAGTGGTTCACTACAGTTGTAGTTTGCAGTGCTGTGTATTTGTGATGGCTCACAGAGCCAGAGGTTGCGTCAACTCTCCGGACAGTTTTTGTTTTATTTGTGGGGAATATACCGTGAAAAAGCGGCAGAGGAACATTTCTGCATTTATTAAAAAAGTATATTTTGCCTATTTCGGTTTGAAGTTAGGCGATCAAGACAAACCGTGGGCTCCTCACAAAGTGTGCAAGACATGTGAGGAAGATCTACGCTTATGGATGAAAGGTAAAAAACAATCATTTCATTTCGGAATACCTATGATGTGGCGTGAACAAAGAGACCACAGCAGTGACTGCTATTTTTGCTCTTGCATTGTGAAGGGATACAACTTAAAAAATAAGAACGTAATAAGTTACCCCAACCTTCCCTCAGCAATTAGGCCTATGCCTCATAGCAACGAAGTACCTGTGCCTGAACCACCAAAATCTTTGGATCATATTTGTGTGGATGGTTCTGATCATGATGAGACTCATCAGATGGCTTTTCCCGATGAGTCCAGTACTTCCGAGTTTGAAACTGAACCAGATCCGAAACCTGAACTTTTCTCTCAAGCTGAATTGAATGATTTAGTCCGGGATTTAGGACTCCCAAAAGATGCTGCCCAACTGCTAGGTTCTCGGCTTAAACAGAAAAATCTATTGTCACCAGGAACAACTTTTTATTGGTACCGCAACCGCGAGACACAATTTTTGAAGTATTTCAGCAAAGAGGAAGATTTGGTATTTTGCAACGATATATACGGAGTGATGGAAAAGTTTAAACTCAAGTATGATCCTGCTGAATGGCAGCTGTTCATTGATTCATCAAAAGACAGCATAAAAGGTGTTCTTCTTCATAATGGCAACACATTCGCTTCAGTTGCTATTGCTCACTCTGTTATTCTCCAAGAAAAATACGAGAATTTGGCCCTGATTCTTCAGAAGATTCGTTATGATGAGCATAAGTGGATGATTTGTGGAGACTTTAAAATTCTATCCATGCTATTAGGGCAGCAATCCGGTTTCACCAAATATCCCTTCTTCCTTTGCTTGTGGGATAGCCGGGCCCGCGACCTACACTGGGGGAAAAAAGACTGGCCAATTCGGGAGTATTTGAGACCCGGTGAGAAAAATGTTCTTCATGAGAGCTTGGTATCTCGTGATAAAATTCTATTACCACCTCTCCACATTAAGTTGGGTCTCATTAAGCAATTCATCAAGTCCCTTCCAAAAGATGGTGAGTGCTTTCGGTACCTTTGCTCAAAGTTCCCCCGACTTTCTGAAGCAAAGCTAAAGGAAGGAGTGTTTGTTGGCCCTGATATAAGGAAACTCATTTCAGATGGAGCATTCGCTGAAACGATGTCTGAGAAGGAAAAAGAAGCCTGGGATTCCTTCAAGGATGTTGTTCTCAAATTCTTGGGGAACAGGCGGGATGAGAACTATAAGGATATTGTTGCCAGGATGCTCAATGCCTTCAAAGAACAAGGCTGTAACATGAGCCTGAAAGTCCATATCTTGCACTCCCATGTGAACTACTTTCCCGAAAACCTGGGGGCGTACAGTGAAGAACAAGATGAAAGGTTTCACCAGGACATCAAGGACGCAGAGAGAAGGTACCAAGGAAGATGGAACACCACTATGATGGCTGATTTCTGCTGGTTGCTGCTGCGGGAAACCCCAGATGAAAAATACGCCAAGCAGCGCACCAAGAGAAGCATTCGGGGGAAGAAGAAACGGGCCCACCAGGAGATTGATTGACCCAAGAATGACTTTAAAATCTAAACTGTGTTGACAAATATCGTGTTTTTACTAAACTTTGAAATAAAAATTTGCTAGTTATTACCACAGTGTCGGATCTCATTTATTAGAATTTTATTTTCACACCATCGGGTGTTTGTCTTCATGTATTGCAATGGTGCGGTTTGCGTTTTCTATTCTTACATACATACCTGTACAACATTTTTTGCACATTTCTTTGCTTTGCTTTGTGTCTAACCTCGCTCTTATATGCTCAATGTTTGTGCACATGTATATGGCTGTTTTAAGTGCAGACAATTTTGCTACCATCACAGTGTGTTTTGTTGACATTACTCTATTCTTATGTGCTGCCTTGTTACAATTTTCTTCATTCTTATTTGAATAACTACTAAACAATTAGTATAAAGAATTCATCCAAGAAACTTTTATCTCGATCGCACTCAATCTGAAACGTTCACCTCAAACTGCTAACCCAATGTAGCAAAAAATCTGTACATGATGGAGCAAATTGGTTACCAGATTTGGATTCAGCGCACCAAAAAACGTAAAAATCAATCGAAACATTAGAGGCAGTTTAAAAAAATTTTTTTTAGTGTACCTGTGTAATTTATATGTTTGCAAATGATTATTCAGACATCTTAACCACATCCATGTCCTAAAAGCCATGTTAGAACACCACAGGTTTACACATATCTGTTACAATCAGGTCCATGTTGCATGAGGCCATGCTGGAGGTGTGTCCTGGGGTTTCCAAAAAAGATACACATGTACAGTTAATTTTAAATTACCACCATACATTGTTTTTTTATCTTTATGCAATTTACAACGACCAAGAATTTCCAGGGCCGGTGACTGCCCAGACTCCACCCCCGAGCCACTCCTTCCCTGCCCTAACTTCCCTACAAAACCATGGGGATGTCCATCCCCGCTATTCGTGGAACAGATTTGGGCCTGGAGTGTCTTCACCACATGCTGTGAATCAGGAGAGACAGAAACACTACTCAAGGTCAGCGGCAAGCCACCCAACTCTGACACCAACATAACAGGACTGAACTCCCTTAGCTGAACTAGTTGTTGAGCAGGCTGGAGAAAGAAGGAATCAAGCGGCCCAATGCCCAAAGGTAATGGGATGGAGGCAGGGGGAGCCAACGAGGGACAACCAGCCCCATTAACATTTTGCTTCTGACCCATCAGGGAACACTGACCACTCACAGACACCTGCAATCCGCCATTTTGGATTCATACCGCTGTGCATTTAAATCTGCAAGCAGACATATCCATTTTTATACCTGCCCCTGAGCATGAAGAGACATTTGAAAAATGCTCATTTTGGCCAGCTAACAACAGTATAGAGAAGGGGAGAATGCCCCCACAGTCCCTCAATATTTTTTAGCAATGCAAAAAAACCTAGCGGGTAAATATTGAGGCCTTATTGTCAATTGATATGCCACAGCAATCTCGGTTTCAAAAATGGCAGGCCAGGAAACTGATGACATATACACATGCATGTTCCACACCACATACGTCAAGATCTTACACTCCCATGTTTCTAAAATCAGCTGGTTTTCTGCATTTGTCTGAGCCCTTAGTCTGCACATACCCACACTCTCTTCATATTGCAATAGACATGTTTTGTTTTTTTTCTTGTTGTGGAGATGTGTCTGTTTTAAAAAGCAATTATATGTGAGCATGGGACAGACACAAAGGATCCGTATATGGCAAACTTAAATAACTTCAAACCCCTTCCACTGAATATCAGAGGTTTTGATGTGGATGTCTCAGATTTCAACTAAAAGACTTTCAAAAATGTGCCATTATCTGAATAGTGCTGGGATGACCTGTGTATGGAATGAGGGTAGCGTTGTGAATTATCCAGAGAGCAGCAAT
Source organism: Ichthyophis bannanicus (assembly GCA_033557465.1). Taxonomy (NCBI): domain Eukaryota; kingdom Metazoa; phylum Chordata; class Amphibia; order Gymnophiona; family Ichthyophiidae; genus Ichthyophis; species Ichthyophis bannanicus. Next base: position 366,938,375 of record CM066035.1, read on the forward strand.
ACTCAACACCACTATACAGATATACAGATATGATTGTCTCGATCATATAACACCAGTATTGAAGTAACTACATTGGCTCCCCATCAATAGCAGAGTGAAATACAAAGTTGCACTAACAACCTTCAAGGTAATCCTACAGATATCATCCGCTACACTATGGTCACTACATTTCAATCCCCAATGCCAGAGATCACGTAGAAGTGCTAACACCTGCCTTGTAGTACCTTCGACATTCACCAGCACCAGCACCAGCACCTCCACCTCCACCTCCAACAGAGCATTCTGCTTTTACACGCCAACCATCTGGAACCCTCTCTTCCCCCAGACCATTGCTCCTCTCTCAGACATCGGAGACTTTCACTGTAAGTTAAAGACATTTCTGTTTCTAGAGTATTTTGGCTCAGACACCCAGCCACCAGCCCATTACCTACACCATAATCCAATCAGTCCCATCAAACCATAAACTGTACCCACCCCACAATCACATGACATAGAGAAACCCACAGCTCTGTATCATGAGACTTCTCCTTGCATACTTATCCTGTACAGTCACATTGTATCATAGTGTCCTATAATTTACATTGTACGGTTTACATTGTTCAAATGTTCCAGAGTTTATATTGTGTGGTTTTAATTTTTAATTTGTTCCATGTAAAATCCAAGTTTTCCATTCAAAGTAGTTCCATGTAAACCGCCGTGACTAGTAGATAAGGTGGTATAAAAGAATTGTTAAATAAATAAGTAAAAGAAATAAAGACACATTTTATAAAGGATGTCCAAGTGCAATCTGAGACATCCAAGCCAGAACGTCTGAAAAGAAGCCAGCACATGGACATGCCTGATATTGATGTCTATGGGTACGTCTACACAGACATCCCCAGAAAGGCATCTGAAAACAGAGATGTTTATTAGCCTAATGGTTAGTGTAGTGGGCTAGGCCCAGGAAAGGTTGGGTTCAAAACGCACTACTGCTCCTTGTGATCTTGGGCAAGTCCCTAAATCCTCTATCTTCTCTACTCTCTGGATGTTTTAAGGCTAAAACAAGCACTTCCCCAATGCCTATTCATGCCTGGAGCAGATCAAAACTTGAACATTTCTGAAATCGGACAGCTAAGGGTAGTAGAAGGCCTTTTTATTTTTGGGTGGGGGGGGGAGGTCCAAGCTCCACCCTAATTCCATCCCATGAGCAGAAACCCTTCCTGTTCTGCCGGCAGAGATATGACAGGAAGGGTCTTTGCCATGATCATGGCTTTTCTCCTTCTTCGCACAGGGGATAGGGTCACCACAGGCAGCCTGCCAGACACCATTTTTGGTTGGGCCAGAGCCCGTGTGACCCATCCCTTTCTGATGCCTTTGCAGAGAGAGATGTCTAAGTCCATTGTTCTGCCCCAAACACTCCTCTGCCATGCCCTCTGCCTATTTGGACATTCCCACACCAGACCTTTAAACGCCATTTGTAAAATGGCTCTGGGGACATCTCCATGATTCGGATGTCCACATGCATATTTTCAGATGTCTAAATCATGACCAAGGCTTTTAAAAAGATCCTTATAGCTAGCAAGATAACTTAGGAGGGTAAAAAGGCTGTCCTAAGATATCCAGATAGTTAGCCGGATAATGCCACCATTTCCCACACAATCTGGTTATTTAGCACTGGTCACTATCCACATACTGGCACTGAATATTCAGATTCTTTTTAGCTGCCATTGCTGGTGTTTAAAAAAAATGCCAATGGTGGCTGAATATCAACCTGATAGCTTACAAATCAGAGCCAAGAATTCATTCTCCCTCAGTCAGTCGCCATTCTGAATTGCCAGTCTAATACAGAGCATGCTTTTAAATCACAGCATCTTGGAACAAGCTAATACTGGCAATTCGTGGGGGCGTGCGAATCAATGCCAGAGCACCTCCACAAACAACCCCATATTATGATAGGTACATATTTTTTTCTATATCTGCTTGACTCATCTCACTTTAAAAGTAAATATAGAAGTACTCAACTTTAAAATTCATCTATACACTGGATCAATGCTCTTTGAGAACTTATGATCAAAAATATCAAAATGTCCATGTCTGATTTTATCAACACTGCCATAATCACCTAAATTTCTTTCTCAACGAGCTTTTGAAAGCTGCAATGTCTTAGTGGATTTGCATCAAGGATATACAGGAGAAAGAGGTTTGAACAGGTAGAATATATGCTTTCTCCTTCCTTATATATTATTTCTGCTTTGTCATTTTATGGAGCATTCATTTTTATTATTTCAAAATGGAAATACTGGCATATCTTGCAAGCATGTTCAGAAAGAGAATGAGCCATTTATATTAGCTTGATGTCCTTTCCAAATTAGAACCAGGAGTTCTCAGTTTGTGCTGCAAGAGGGCATTAAAGCCAGTGTTTCTTTTTGCATAGACCTAACCTCTGATTAAACTGCAACCTCCTATTCTCCCTCTCATCTTCACTATTATCATTTGCAGCACATTCATTCCTTTTCTCATGAAGCAAAGATATTGAAAAGGATAATTTCGGCTTGATATTATTGTGCCAGACAGGACTAGTCTGTTATATGTTGCTAGGATACCTTCCTAGTGGTCAACTACTTTCAGTGCCATTGCTATTACTAGCCAGGCTGACAGACAAGAGTATTATCTTCTATTCTGTTTCATGCTTAGACTGTCGAAAGTTGCAATTTATTATTATTATTATTATTTTTTTTTTTTGCAATTTAAGTGAATTAAACTTTTTTTCTGCTTTTTTAGGGGCATTTCATTCAAGTAATAGTGTCTGTTGGGGAGGGTAGGTCCATCTGTCCATCTCTCAGGTTGTCCATCCATCCATATGATTTGTGCGAGCAAACGTATGCATAGAAAAAGGTGGGGGGCAATAGGCAATGGAGTGGCAGGGAGGTCAGGCCGCACCACCAACAGATGATCAAGATCGGCAGTGGCACCAGTGATGGCAGAATGAAAGTCAGTACGGGGGAACTCCAAGCTCTGTGTCAAAAAAGCTGTAGAAAACCTATGATATCCTGATCAATCTGATGGTGGGAGGCTAGCCCCCATGGCAGACAAGGAAGCAGTTCCCTGAAGTGGCCCAGTCTTCAGTGTGCTAGAGGTCCTAAGGAGCTGACTAGCTGAAAAAGGTGATACGAGGCATTGATAGTGGATGGAGAATGGAGTGAACGTAAAGGGGACAGAGAGGCAGAGGGAGAGGATGCAAAGGAGGAGGGAGTATGATTGCAAGGAGGAAGAGTAAGAAGAGAGGGCCAGGAGGAAGTGGGGGGGGGGGGGGACACATTCACTGTCCCCCACTGAACATGTACATACAACTGCACTCCCATTAAATACATATTCAATCCCTCGGAAACATCCCTCCCCTGGGGCATTCTACTATGGTGAGTCTCTCATATTCATATTTGCCTTACTTAACTACTGCATAGTTGTGTACTGGAAATTGAACCACATTCTACACCTCCATGCTGTTGCTGCACATATCCTGGTTTAGGAGTGAGGTTCATGACATCATTGTATGAGCAAAACTAACTCAGCTGGAGAAATTGTCCAGAGCAACATCCCCCCGCTCTCTTAAAAGCCATACACCCATAGCCCCTTCGCTCATATGCAAGCCACCCTCACAAATACTACTGCTTTGTATCCATAGATACCCAACCTTCCCCCAGTGTCATCAGTTGCCATCCAAGCAGTGTTGCAGTCACACACCCCACCTACTTGCCAACTCAGTCAGTGAAAAGCACTTTTGTGCAATGCTCACAGCATGCACTTTTCAAAATGTCTTTCTATTTTCTCATATCAATATGGGAAGAATTAGACTTACATCTTATTCTGCAAAGATCTCATTATGTTTGATCAGAAAAATATGCTGAAATCATTAGAGAGCACAACTATGTCAGATATTTGATATACATATTGTTCAGCACAAATTTTGTCTCCAATATGTTGGGTTTATGCAAAATGGCTGTCGCCGCTGTGTTTTTCCTATTACAGGGATCATGAAGAAAATCATCTTCAGAGATATTAACAGAGCACACAAATTATATATAGGATTGTTTTATAGTTTCTTTCATAGACTTGAAGACCTAAATATGCATACCCTAGAGGAGAGGAAGGACAGGGGGCATATGAAACCGATGTTTAAGTATTTAAAGGGTATTAATGAACAAACTGGAGAACATGAAATGAAGTTGCAAGGAGGTAAACTTCAAAGCATCAGGAAATACTTAGGGTGGTGGATGCCTGGAATGCCCTCCCGATGGAAGCGGTAGGGGCAATACCTTTGATGGAATTCAAATAAGGCACGGGACAGACACAGAGGATCCTTACATGGTAAATGTAAATAACTTCAAACAAACTTAAATGACTTCAAAAATAGAAGGGGGGGGGGGGGTACCCTGCACAGAGTGGCAGCTATAACCCTAAAGAAAGGCACAGAGGGATGGCAACCTACAAGGAGTGGCAGGTACAACTTTACAAGTCTAGCCATTTTACCGGGCAGACTAGATAGACTATGCTGGTCTTTATCGACTGTCATTTACTATGCTACTAAGTTTATCCCTCATTGACAGACTTGTTTTTTCTTACAAATGTCCAGCTAGGTCTCCTGTTTAGCTTCATATATCTTTTACCAGTTAGTCTTACTGGAGTTCATGCACACCCACAGTTTGTCTCCCTGTCATAAAAGGGTCTATTAAGGATCTAATAAGAACTGACAAAAGGTATTTTTATGGCTTTTATTCACTTCCTAGAGGCTTCTATCCCAAATAGATTTTCTTTTGCCTAGGACACGATTAAACCTGCCAGGGCCTCACTTTACCCTGCAGCTCAAATTATGTTCTATGGGAGAAATTTGTGACAAATATATTATTTTCCTCCATGGACATTCACAGGAGCCAGGTTTTGTTATCTTCTTTCTTTTTATTCTTATGTATTTCATTCACGTGGAATGAGAGAAATTGTCAGGAAAAATATCCTGAAGGGCACCATTTTGTAAAATGCTCTTTTGTTGCTTTAAAGAGACAATACTACTGTCGCTGCCTTATGACTCACATATTTTCAAAGCATTTTGGCAGCTCATATTTACTACACAAATGACTTAACACTTGCACTCATGTCCCTCTTTCGTACCTGTCTACATATCATCACTTATATGCATGTAAACACTTAAGTAGGTTAGTTACAATTTTTCCTCTCTCGGGGAAACTGTAAAGCAGGAGTTCTCAACCTGGTCCTTGGGACACACCTAGCTTGACAGGTTTTCAAGATCACCACAAAGAATATGCATGAGATAGATTTGCATACAATGAAGGCAGTGTATGTAAACCTATCTTATACATATTCATTGTGGTAATCCTGGAAACCTGGCAGGCTAGGTGTTTCCTTTGGACTGGGTTGAGAACCCCTGTGGTAAAGCATTCCTTCCCAAACCTCTCCAGTTTATTTTTTAAGATTACCACAATGAAATATGCAAATCTCTCTCATGCATATTCATTATGGTGATCCTGAAAACTGAACTGGCTAGGAGTGCTTTCAGGAGAGTTGAAAAACACTGCTGTTAAAGAATAGTGTTCTTTAAGTTCAATTAGGTTATTCTCCATGGTTACCCCCAACAGAGTTAATGGAGTGTGTGTTTGAGGATGGGAAGAGGAACTACCACTTTCGTACAAGTTCATCATTTTCTTGTGTTAGTATTAACATACACTTAATATAATATCACTCACATAGCCAATGATTCTCTCAGAGACTGAGAAGAAAATCTTGAGCGGAAGGATACAAAGATTAAAATACATAGCTAGGCAAGTTGCATTTGCGAGCCAAAAAAACCATTAAAAATTATAACAATTGCATTATGGCTTTTTACTATGGAAGTAAACAATAAAAAAAAATCTTCATTTCTGCAGAAACACATTAATAAACACCAACTAAGAAGAAGATATCCATCTTAATATACAGTTCAATCTCCTAAAGTCTTATATCTCCTAAAAAAAAGATGGCCAGTGAAATGGCTTTGTACTATATATATGCACACATTTGACACATAAAAGAATCAAATAAAACAATAAAAAAATAAAACAATAATGATTACTGGCACCCTTATAAACAATTCCAATCAGTTTGAACTGAAGAACCATATTCCCATTGCTTAGACTACCTGTGATCAATTGTCAGTACTCACATGACTTGAATCAACCAATGAATGATGGCTCTAAAGTTTTAAAATGGCCACATTCACTCCCTGTTCCATTTTCACAATGGTGAAGACAAGAGAGCTTACTGAGATCATCAGAAATGCCATTATCACAAGTATTAAACTTCAAAGGAGTACAAGGCCATCTCCAAAGACCTTGAGATTCCTGTCTACAGTTTGTGATGCTATTAAGAAGTTTTATGCTCATGAAACTGTCAAGAACTTCCCAGGATGTTGTGGGAAGAGGAAAATTAATCCAAGAAGTCTTTGAAGGTTAGTGTGAACTGTTAGGAAAACACCACATATAACATTCAAAGAGCTTAAGGCTGTCCTGAAGCAATCTGGAGTGGTAGTTTCAACCCGCACCATACGCCACACTAAACAAAGGACTTCATGGGCAAAGGCTAAGGAAGACCCCACTGCTCAAAGACAGACATAAAAGGGAGGAGTAGCCTAGTGGTTGGGGCAAGGTACTTCAGGCCGGAAGGTCGGGGGTTCAAATCCCACTAGAAGACAGCAACCTTGGGCCAGAAGGACTGGGGTTTCTAGTCCCACAGATGCTTCTTGTGGTCTTGGGCAAGCCACTTAACCCTCCATTGCCCATGTTCCCTGTGAGTATTAGTGTATGTGTCTCATATCCCCGCATATTAAATGTATCCCCCAATTGTGTTGTGACCGCTTTGATTGAAGGATAAGGCGGGATACAAAACTGTCTAAATAAATAAATAAATAAATAAAAAGGCACACCTGATCTTTACCCTAACCCACTTTGAAAAACCACAATCCTTCTTGGAAAATGTTCTGTGGACAGAAGAAACCAAACTTGAGCTCTTTGGCAATGTAAACCAGCAATACATTTACAGGCAAAGAAATGAAGCTTATCAGAAAAAAAAAACAACTCTTCCTGCAGTTAAATATGGTGGAGGTTCCATAGTGTTGTGGTGCTGTTTTGCTGCCTCAGGAACTGGATGCGGAATGTATTAAGGCAATCAAAGTCTGAGGACTATCAAGGTATTTTGGAGCAAAATGTGCTACCTTGTGTCAGAAAGCTAGGTCTGGATCAAAGGTCATGTGTCCTCCAGCAGGACAATGATCCAAAACATTTATCCAAAAGTACAAAAGAATAACTAAAAAGGAAAGAATCTATTGTTTTAAACTGGTCAGCAATGAGTCCTGATCTCAATCCAATCGAGAACCTTTAGAAAAAGCTGAAATCTGCTATTGGTAAAAGGAATCCTGGAAACATTTGTGAGCTGGAACAAATCACAGTTGAAGAGTGGGAGAAACTATCTGCAGACAGATGTGTTATAGATGGCTACAAGAAACATTTGGAGGCTGTCATCACTGCCAAGGGTTGTGCAACGAAATATTAGTGAAGGTGTCATTAATCCTGCCCAGGTAATATTTTGGGGTTTTTTGTCAGATATTACTACGTCTAGGTTAAAAAGACATCTTTTTTTGTTGTTGTGTACCTTTGAACATACTGTGATATTAACCATTTAACCATACTACACACTCATTTACATGATGATTAATAATTTAACTAGCAATGTATATATGTTCTAATATGTTATACTTGTAATGTTACAATTTTCCTTGTAAATTATAATTATCTGTTCTATGTAAAATGTCCTGGTATATTTCATACCAATTAACCTACTGTTACATGTAAACCGCACTTGAAACATGGGAAAGAGCGGTATATAAATAACTGTTAAATAAATAAATAAATAAATAAATAAAAATATTTTGACGACATAGGGCCCGATTCTGTTTTGGATGTACCGGCCCTCTGTGTGCCCGGTCAGAACTGGACGCACAGAGTGAACCAGGATTCTGATCCCACAGGGCATATCTAGCCCCACAGGATAAGAATCATGTCCAGGACTGCATGTACAGGCCTTCCCCAGCTAACCCAGTCAGGGCTCCTGAATGGAGATGCAGCGCCATGGCATCTGGTTGCCATGGCACAGCAGCTCCAATCAGGAGCCACAATCCCCGACCGCCAGAACAAATGCTGTGTTCCCCATAGCCCGACCACCGATCTAGCCTCCCAAGGCTAGGATCGGGCTGCAGGGAATCCCCTCTGACTCCTCCTGCCTTTTCTGTGCCCTAGACTGGCCATCCCCTGCTGACTAGGGGAACATTCCACCTCAGAGGTGGAACAAGTTCCTCATTCAGGCCGCCGGCCCAGGATGTAAAGGGCAGACATTGGAATTTGCCCTGTATGTCCGTGGCCACTGACCACCCGCTGCCCACCTAACTCCGCCCCCACAGTGCCTCTTTCCCACTCCGTCTAAACCCCCCCCCCCCGTATAATATACAGGGAAGTTAATTGGGGTTGGCAGAGGGGCCGAATAATGGGGATGGACGTTTCAACGGGACGTCCATCCCCGCTATTTACACCTGACATTGTACAGTTGGAATATTTCCAATTATTTCTCAGGATATTGTACACAATATACCTAAAATGCAACGGTGCCAGTAATGTTGACCACAACTGTAGGTTTGCAACCAATGTCCAATTTTGATTGATCATTAATTATTCTTTAACAAATAGCAATATGCTTACTTAACTTTACATTTTTCTCTTACAGGTCCTTTTACACCTTGAAATACTACATAAATTTTGACTCCAGATTATCATAACACAGAAATCACTAAAGAAAACGTACATGCTGTCTTCCTACTGAATTTATTTTTCCTTCAGTTTTCTAGCCTTCCCTTTAAAATTCTGATCAGAATTAAAATCTATTTGTGCTTTTTGGGACATGTTTACTGAAGTGTGCTAATTTCCAGCTACTTAGCATGTGCTAAGTGCCAAAAATTAGCATAGGAGCTGGTCCAGACCTGTGCTAACTATTGGGGTATTCACGATATATCCTTTTGCAATTAGTGTGGGTCAGAGGACTCTGCCATAGCAGCATTTAACTCCACCCATTGAGGCGACAGTAAGCATGAGCTAATAATGCCTCTGCTAATCAAGGTGTGTAGTCACTTTCTGTCCTAAACCAGCCCGTTCTTCCATCATCGCCTACTAAGCGGTAAGTGTAGGATTTTTACCATGGCAAGGAATTTTGCATGTGGTAACCATTACCACATTTTAGTCAACATAATCCATTGTGAGCTTGCACGTTCTTATGAATGAAATGAAGTCCAAAGTGATGTTACACTTGATAACTGAAGAGAAGATGATAAGCATCTCTGAGAGAGGACAATTAGAAGTTTTCCCTGTTGTAACCATTTTCTGGCCCACTCAATCTAATTGATTGTGTTACCTATAAAAATTTGCTTCAGGAAAAATAAATTAAATCCTGTCTATCTCTCAAGTTTCTTCTCTGTATTACCCTCTTAAATCTGTTTAACCTGTATATACATGAAATAAACTGCATTACTAACAGAAAAATAAAATAAACTGTTTCTCTGGTAATCTACTGCTATGACTACTACTACTACTACTGCATACGCCTCCTGTTATGATCATGTTTCTCAGCTTCTACTTCAGTACCGTTGGCTTCTCATAGAACATCGCCTACAATACAAACTCAAACATTGGCTCATCATGCACTTCACACTGGCTCTCCCCACTATCTCTCTGATCTTCTTCTTCTTCATTACCCACATCACTCCCTCCATAGTATTCATGCCAACCGTCTTCATCTCCCTGTAGTAACTCAGGCTCACTCTGAAACTACTCGCTCCACTGCCTTCTATTTTCTCTCACCTGCCTCCTGGAATGCACTTTCCCCTACTCTCCACCTGGAACAATCACACCCCAAATTCAAATGTTTATTAAAAACCTACCTCTTTAATATAGCCCACAATCTCCCATCTACCTAGTTTACCACACTTGTCTCCCTGTTGTCCTCTGCTATCCCCTCTTTGTGCTCTTCCTTTCCCCTAACTGCAAACGGTTCTAATTTGCTCCCCCCCCCCTTTCCTGTTTTATTGGTGTTCTTTTCATTTTTTTTAATTGTTTTTTTAGCTTTTGTACACCACTCTGTTGCTCTCCTGAAGAGTGGTTAATCAAAAAACAATAAACATAAACAGTGCTGTAGACATACATGTAACAGAATCTTTACCCTATAAAGCTTACAATCTATACAAGATAGATAAACAGGGATTTCTTTTATATGGAATGATTAAAACACACATGGACATGAAAAAGAATAAGGGAGTAAGGATCCAAACAAATCCTTGAAAAGGTGGTGTTTTAGCTTGGATCTGAACAGGACCAGAGACTGATTTAGGAAGTTTATTTGAGGTCTACGGCACAGCAAGGTGGAAGAAATGCAGTCTGGACTTGGCAGCGTAGAAGAAGAGAATAAAGTTATTTACCTGATGAGTGGAGTGGGGAAAATTAGATTTAGCTCAAAGCAAGTTACATGTAGGTATTATTGGAATTTTCCTGTTTCTGCAGAGTTTACTGTCTAAGCTTTTATACATGAGGTAATGGAGAGTTAAGTGACTTGCCCAAGATCACAAGGAGCAGCATTGAGATTTGAACCAGGCTTCACATTGATGTTAGCCTCCTGCTCTGACCATTCAGCTACTCCTCCACTCCAAAGAGGAGAGGCAATGATGAGCTGAAGAATGAACGCACTTGTAAGTAAGTAAGCTATGTTAGATCTATATGCGGAAATGTATAGGAGACCAATGAAATGACTTGAGAAGACGGGTTACATGAATGCAATGACATTGGTGGAAGATTTGTCATGCAATTGAAATAGCCAAAGTTGTATACAGAACAGCTGCAGATTAATTTTTGCAAAAGGTATTTATGCAGTCAGCATAGATAATGGCCACATACTACCACCACAACTCCATACTCAGAAACATTTATATACTGTATTTTGCCTATTTTTCTCAGATATGAGACCACAGTCCACCAAGGAACTATAACATTTTTGAAAGGATGAGATGAAGCTGTTTGTTGTTGTCTTCTGCAGCCCACGTCATCTGTTCATCCATTTACAAGAAAGTCTGGAATGGTCTATCCCTGGAGAACATTGTGATTTAGTCAAGGAGAATTCTAGAAAGTTCTTATGGGAAAAGAAGTGAGGAAATTGTGATACCATGAACAAGCCTTTTCAGTGGCTGCCGATTAGACTTATATCGGGAGCAAAATAATTTGGGGAATTGAGTCGGCTTTTTGCCACTATAGCTCATAGCCAGCCCCATTGACTTCTAACCCCAGATATTCAGTGTTATCTGTGATCAACACACATGCCCTGGAGCTGCAGAAGTAGCTCCCAGATTTTTCTCCACCTAGATTTACCTGCAGGTTGTTAACCAGGTAGCAGTACAATATTGTCGCTATCCAGTTAGCGTCTGTTGCTGCCTCTGTTATGTCCCAGTACGCCCACGAAGCTAAGCAGTTAGCATCGGAGCGTGTAGGGGAGAAGATCAGAGATATTCAGTGGTACTGTGTTAGTGCCACTGAATATCCCATTCAGAGGCATTTACATGGTTTACAGGTCTGTAAACCGTGTAAATGCCTTTCAAATATCGGGCCCTTGATGTTCTCTAAGAAACTTAAAATTGATTTTCCACAAGGGGGCCAAAGTGAGCTACATGAAGAATAAGGGGGTGTTTTTTTCTGTTTGATCATATTATTTATTTATTTTTTCTTTCCATGTATGGTTGTGGTCTCAACCGAATGATCTTGAGTAGAATCTTGCAGGCATGTGGGATCAGAGCAATTGTGCAATAATTTCCTCAGTCAGTCAGATCTCCCTTATTTAGTATTGATAGGAACACAGATCTTTTCCAGTTAGTCATTCATGTGTAGGTATTTAGCAGGATGTCTGGGGTGTGTGGAAGAATGTGGGGTGAGCCTTTGAAATTTGGGGATGCTAGATTTCAACTTGTGCATTGGAACAATCCTTTGCCAGCTGTTTCAGTTATTTTTCTCTGTTTACTCATTGAAATATAGCATTCGTCTGCTGTCTGTAAAACTATATGGATTATATTATAGGACAGTTTTCTGGATAATGGCTGACTATCTAAAGCATTTTTATACCACTAACGAACCACAGAAAGTCAGGATAAACCATTACAATAAGAATATCAGGACATACATATACTCTTTGCAAGAACCGGGGCCTGCGATTGAGGACCCCGAGGAAAGCACCATTCTCCCTCTCCACTCAACTACTGGCTCACTAGCTTCCACAAGACCAACAAACGCCAGACCAGGAGCCAAAAAGAGGCAAGACTTTGCTGCATGTGCTGCTTCTTCCTGCTGCCTTGTTCTGCTCAGCTCCTACATGCAGCCAAACAGCGCTGCCTACCGAGCACTCCCACCATGGGCACAGAGAGCCTTTAAAATCCAGCGCAACTCAGGCAGGCCCACGCCAGAGGGCCCGTAGGTGTGGATCCAAGGTGTAAAACCCCAAAAATACAGGACACCCACTTCCCCGCTGTAAACAAAGAAAACAAAGAAACAGAAGAACACCACCACCTTTTTCCAACAGCGCATAAACTATAACCAACCTTATCATTCTTCTTGCATACACCCGCTGCTGTTGTTCCTTTAGGCTATACCTATGTAAGTAACACAGCCATCCTGTGTTAGATAACAAACTATCAACTGCCATTTTGTTATAACACTGTGTATAATCATTCAATGCTTATAAATCAATCAATATTATCTTTGGTTAATTCAAAACACTCATTACTGTCTACCATCACTAGATTATAATATTGCAACAATCTATGCTTCAATCCCCTCTCCTCCCCTAATATCCTTTACATACGCCTATCAAAAGGCCTCCACTTAGACAACACAGCTACATCTGAACAGAAACTCCACTTCTTCGGATTGGTCCACCAATATGGAACACAAAGCTGTTATTGTACAACCTTCTCTTCCTAAGCATAACCTCCTCCACAACAACCTACCCCTCTTTCCAAACAGACACTACACAACAATTTTACATTCCCATAATTAACTCCAAACACATAGGCAACCACTTAGCATACAAAGTTTATAACTCAAATACCAAAACAAATAATACAAAAGGTAATACCACTCAACGTAGACTCATACACATCAAAACTCTACAATCAAACCCTACTCAAGCACCCACAACAACCCCCATTCCAATAAAATGCATTCTTATTAATATGAGATCCATCAGAAACAAAATCCCAGTCATACTTGACTTGATTTGAGATGAAAAACCTCATCTGCTTTGTATTAAAGAAACCTGGATCTCAAATACAGACATTATATTATCAAACCATCTGAACATAAATGTATATCTACTGTTCAACTGTCCTAGAGATACAAAAAAAAGGGAGGAGGAGTGCTCAAACTCTGCAAAAGAGAACTAAAACCGACAATATATGCAGCAACATAAATGACATGGACATGATTAAAACAGAAAACAAAAACCTGTTCATATGCCTAGTTTACAGACCACCTACTTCCAATCAGGACAACCTTCCTGCCATCCTGGAAACTACATGCTTAACCTCATAAAACCTCACATACTACTAGGTGACTTCAATCTCCCATCCCTACACAACACACAAGCCACCTCATTCATCAACTCATTATCTGACATGGGATTCCAACAAACAATAACAATGCCCACACACCAAAGATAATACTCTAGACCTTGTATTCATTCTGAAACACCTGACCACGCACCCCCTATACTCTCCCCCCAAAACAAACAAAGTCCCATGGCTAGACCACTATATTATAGAATTGACCATACTACTAGAAACATACAACCTCCAACAAATCAATTAATCAAAATTAAAAAAAAGATTCACCAATTTGACAAAGACAACTTCTTAAACAACATACTCCCCCACTTAAACAACCCAACTACAGATATTAGCACTGCATTGAAAACATGGAACACCACAATATCAAAAACTGCAATCAATACAAAACCCCAAAAAATAAACCAAGCCCACAAACCCACTCAAAATTGGTACACAAACAAACTAAAACAATTTTAAAAAGAAATCAGGAAGAAAGAGCATAAATGGAGGGCAATTAAATCACCAGACAATAGATCCTCCTACATGGAATCACTCCAAAAATACAAAGAAGCCATTCTCAAAAAGAAAAAAAGACTATCATATGAATATTCTTAACAAGTCTCTCAATCGCCTGAGGGAGCTATTTGAAATAGTCAAATCCCTTACACAATCCTCCAATAAGGACATGCATAACATCCCTGTCAGCCCATATGTCATTGCCATCCACTTTGCAGACAAACTGAAGAAACCCTGATAGATGGATCTATGCTCACATTTCAACCTTACACTAACCTCACCACCTGGAACACCTTCCATTTAATAGATCAAAAGCAATGTCTAAACATAATCACCAAAACCAATACCATCACATCCTCACTTGATCCATGCCCAGTTAGCTGGATCAAGGTAACCAAATCAGAACCTACTTCACATAATAAACCAATCCCTTGAACAAGGCTATATACCACTAAAACTTAAACAATCCATGATCTGCCCAATACTAAAAAACAAATTCTGCCTAGACAAAATGAGTCCCAGCTCATATATACCAATAGCGAACATCCCATACATAGCCAAGCTGATAGAAAAAGTTGTACAAACACAGTTGCAAGACCATATTGACCTAAATACTCCCCTTGATCAACACCAGTAAGGGTTCTTCCCCTTTTACAGTGGAAACCCTCCTATTAACCCTCACTGACAAACTCCTACATGGAATAGACAACCCAAAACAAGCATTTATACTAGTTTTCTTTGACATTGCTTTCGCATTCGACAGTGTCAATCATCACATATTACTCAAAAGACTGGAACACATCAGCATCACAGGAACCACATTAGAATGGTTTACATCATACCTCCATAACCATACTCAACTGGTACAAGTTGGCTCAGAAACATCCCCTTGTTTTAAACAAGAACAAGGTCTCCCTCAGGGCTCCGCCCTCTCGGCACTTTTATTCAACTTGTATCTCCAACCAGTATGTAGCATCTTCACAAATTTCAAAGTAGGATATCATATATATACTGATATCATGCTTTATATCCCCATTGACATCAACAGTCCTAACCAATACATACTCCCCCCCATGCATCAAAGAAGTACAATCTTGGTTAATCTCAGTGAACCTCCGGATAAACTTCAATAAAACAGAAGTTCTCTACACCACGACGAGGAGCCCAAATTTCACCCCTCCAATAAATTTTACAATTGGATAAACACACCTCCCCACCAGCAAAGAAGTAAAATACTTAGGAATCACATTAGATCAGATGCTCAGTACGAACACCCAAGTAAAGCTAACCACAAGACATATATATTATAAACTCCAAACATTACAACATCTGAGACCATTACTGGACCCTCATGACGTCACATCAGTAGTACAGACACTGATCACACCTCACATTGATTTCTGCAACAGCCTACTTCAAGGACTGCCTAAAAAAAACAATCAACTACAAATAGCACAAAATGTTGCAGCCAGAATTATCTGTAAAGCCCCCCTAACCGATCATATCAACTCCATTTTGCACATGCTCCACTGGCTCCCAGTCGCCAGCAGAACTAAATAAAAAATTCTAATAACCACCTTCAAACTCCATAACAATATCTCCCCCTCACACCTTTCTACACTAATTCTCCCAGTCTCAGAAACTAGAAACAAAAGAGGATGTCACTTAAACACCATCAAATATCCACATGACTACCAGAAAGGCAAACAAACCACTAGTAGAGCCTTCTCACACATAGCCCCCACACTGTGCAATGCTCTTCCTAACACATTAAGATCCATTAAAGACCTTCAATCATTTTGAAAACATGTCAAAATCCACCTATTCATAGAACATTTTGGTAAAGACTACAATAATCACACTACATAACAACTCCCCTCAATCCAAATATCCAACTTACACAACCCCGTAACCCCCCCCCCGTCTCTCTATGACTCACATTTAAAGCATATGACTGTATTGTATGTATATAGTTCATCCTGTACATAGTTGAATATGAATAATACTCCACTTTTACCCTATCCCAGTTTGATGTACCACCAATATCACAGGTACACTAAAAAAAAAATTTTTAAACTGCCTCTAATATTTCGATTGATTTTTACGTTTTTTGGTGCGCTGAATCCAAATCTGGTAACCAATTTGCTCCATCACGTACAGATTTTTTGCTACATTGGGTTAGCAGTTTGAGGTGAACGTTTCAGATTGAGTGCGATCGAGATAAAAGTTTCTTGGATGAATTCTTTATACTAATTGTTTAGTAGTTATTCAAATAAGAATAAAGAAAATTGTAACAAGGCAGCACATAAGAATAGAGTAATGTCAACATACATACATACATTAATACTGCTAACTACCTGCCTCTTCTACCTTACAGTACTCTCAAACATCCTTTACTATGCTCTTTAAACACAGGCTGAGGTACTTAAGTAAAATGCACATATTCACCCCTGCTGTCTGGATAATGAGTAGTGCTGATTGCTGACTCATCTCTCTCCCCTTCAATCCATTCAAAACTCAGCTGCATAGTTCATCTTCTGCCAGTGTTGCTATGCTTCCATAACCCCTCTTCCAAAGCCACTTCACTAGTTCCCTATGGAGGTCATTCCAGAAAGTGAATAAGGCTTTGTACATGCGCTGGAGACGTTTATCTACCAAAAACGTCTATGAGCATATTCGGATACATAGACCCATAGACGTTTATCTTGCTAACACAGGGATCTCAGAAAATGTCTGGGAGGGACAGAAGAGGGGTGTGGTTTGCCACGGAGATGTATAAAGCGTATTCAGGAATGGTCCATGTATGTGGAAGGTCCCCACAGATGTGCCTGTTATACCTGCTGGAGACATGGAATAAGACCAGTACATAGAAAATATTCTGCTGTGTTTGTCTAAAGGTGGTGACTAGTCTGTTCTAAACTGGTGGACTGCAGTATGGAAAAACACCACAAGATGCAATTATAAAGAATAGAAGTCAGAGGTGTGGGAATCTTGTAAGCTAAAGAGGCATTAATAACTACCCTGAAAGAAATATTAAGGGCAGCAATAGTGATTATGCTGGCCATGCTGACATTTGCTGATTGTGCAAAAGGAGCTAATCTAGGGGACTCTTAACAATTCCTGTGTCCTGAAAAATGGGACTATTGATATAAGAATAGTATGTGAGTGAGTATGGAAAGGAATTGTGTTTGGGTGAGAAACAGAGATCATATTTTGAGTCCTAGGACTCCATGCTATTATGTTATACCAGTTGTTGCTGCATCTTTATGGCAGACATATGTTTGTTGTGACTGAGTGAGTATGTGTGTTTGTGTGGACTGAGGGTTGCACGGGATGATATTTTGTACTCATTTGCAATTCAGGTGGGACATGAATGCTTGGTTAGTACCTGGACAGTATGGATGACCGCAGCATCCCCAGGTGCCAATGTAATAAGACAGAAAAATCACAAAAGGTTCTCCATAGCTAAATGTCAAAACATATCCCTTTCATTAACACTGGTCAACATTGAAATTGTTACTGACTTTAAAAGCCCTAATCTGTAGTATCTTGGTGAGCTGAACATGAATATAACATTAAAATATTTTTACTGGCTCTCGTTTTGAAGATATTGCATGTAGTTCAATTTTGACATTTCACCATGTAAATTTATCCAGTAGGACATCAACAACATCCCAAATAAGCCTTGAATGATGTAATATTGCATCACATTGCATAATACCAGCATGCATATACATCATCCAGAGTTGATTGCATCATTTTCTGATGCAATGCAATACTACTGCCAGACGGCTGCTGAAGCCATCTGAAGTCAGCAGTGTACTATACGCAGTCGGAAAGGAAAGTAATCTGGTATTCTGTTCCGATATTGAAAGCCTCATGAATGCCTTAAAAATCACTCATGACCCACAAGACTGGAGACTATTTATAGATTCTTCGAAACTGAGTCTGAAGGCTGTGCTTTTGAACAATGGAAACCATCTTCCATCTATTCCTGTAGCGCATGCCGTCCACATGAAAGAGACATATGATAACTTAAAGCATCTTCTGACTTCCATTAACTATAACAAGTACAGCTGGCACCTCTGTGGTGACTTGAAGGTAGTTGCCTTTTAATGGGACTGCAGCAGGGATATATAAAATACATGTGTTTCTTATGTGAGTGGGATAGCCCAGCAAGGGATTGGCACTACTTGCAGAAGGAATGGAATCGCAGACAAAATGTAACAGTTGGAGAGAAGAATATCCAGCACCCAGCTCTGGTTGAGGCTCACAAAATCCTGCTACCACCCCTTCACATCAAACTAGGTTTGATTAAAAACTTTGTGAAAGCCATGGACCGCACTTCGCCAGCTTTCCGATACCTGCATGAAAAATTCCCTCGACTCAGTGAAGCAAAGATTAAAGAGGGAGTTTTTGTGGGTCCTTAGATTCGAGAGCTCTTCAAAGATGACCGGTTCAGCAACTTGCTGCAGGGTGATGCGAAACAAGCCTGGAATGCTTTTCGCCTAGTGTCAACAAACTTTCTCGGGAATGTTAGGGCAGAAAACTACAAGGAACTAGTAGAAGACATGCTGATGCAGATGCAGTATCAGAAACTTGGCTGCAATGTGTCTCTAAAGATCCATTTCCTTGATTCCCATCTCGATTTATTTCCTGACAACTGTGGTATGGTTAGTGATGAACAGGGCGAATATTTTCACCAGGATATCGCAACGATGGAGCAAAGATACCAGAGAAAATGGTCCACTACAATGCTGGCTGACTACTGCTGGACACTCCCCAGAGAAGCTCCCGAACAGCTGTACAAGAGACAGGCGAAAAAATCTAAGACGTAGTCTATGACTTGTTTTTTTACAGGCATTAACCGAAGGCCTATTATATTTACTATTGACATGCATTTTGCGATGTAAACATTAATTCTTGTAGATTACAAAAAAACTAGAGCCAACTTTGCAATTTCACTGTCATATTCGTGTTCAGAATAAAAAAATTGATAAGAAATGAATATTTTTATTTCAGTAACATGACTTTTCTAAAACTTTGTTGACCAGTGTAATAGGAAATCCTCAGAATAAGAGCACTCAACAGTGCAAACAGCACTAAATCATGCCCAAAAGCACCATTTTGTGAGAGGTCGGTAAGGTATAGTTCATAGTTAGCTTTATGAAGGCTATATTTAGAGATGACTATTGAAAGAATAACTAAGGATTTCTTCTATTGTCATATATGTTTTGATGCAAGGTATTTCATGACAAACATATCACTTTCTACTTGATGTTTTCATTTCTTTGAGTGCACTGAGATTACCTTGCACTGTTCTGAGCATGCAACAGACTAGTATATCTAGTCTAGTTTGCATCAACATTTATATAGCTTCGGTATTTATGTGTAGTTTGCATCAGCACAACACTATCAGTGAGAGGAGCAGCTTAGGAGATGCACTTTTTAACAGCAGAGGTGTGGTCATCTGAGACATCCATGGGTATGTGGTGGAGACAGACAGGATTGGAAAAGTCCATCTTTTCAGAATACGGTGAGCGTGAGGATGTCCACACCATTTGCTGCATATACTCATTTCTCATCATAACAGCAACGTGTTTCTCCATAGTGATTTGCTTGTACTGTGGTGGAAATGTCTATGTCCCTGATTCTGGAACGTCAGGCATGTCTCTACCTATGGCCATGGGATCAGGGAGAAATCGGGCCCATTTTCAATTTGGACGTGCCCGCGGCCTGAACGTGCATGTTATGGAATCGGTCTCCACCTGTTTCCACATCAAAATCAAACTTCTACTGACCGTCAAGTGCATTCACTCAACATCATTACCTCTCATCTCTCCCTATACCCCTTCTTCTGGAACTCCACTCATCAGGCAAAGCACTATTATCTGTGCCCTTCTCTTCCACTGCCAACTCCAGACTTCATTTGGTCCATCTTGCTGCACCATATGCCTGGAATTGACTATCTGAGTCAGTTTGCCAAGCTCCATCCCTAGTCCTATTCAAATCCAGATTTAAATCCTACCTCTTTGAGGCTGCTTTTAGATCCTAACACCCTTATTCTATTTACAACTCTTTCTTTTTAGTTTACCCTATTCTCCAGGATGTTGTGTTTATCTTGAATAGATCTTAAGAAATGGTCCCTGCTCCATAGAGTTTATGTACAGTGTTGTGTATGCCTTGTAGCACTACAGAAAGTTGTAGTAGAAATAGTAGTACTATTCAGCACTGCTTATTATCCATATATGCATTTTGTTTAAGGGCCGCAGCTGGCATTCAAAAAAATGCAGACCATAATTTAAATATCAGCCTGTGAGTGCATGAAAAATTGTTTTAATTCATGTTAACCCATGAAGTAACATGCATTAAGTCAATCTGTGCATGCTAAAAAGTTGTAGTACACATTAAAAAATTGTAGTAAACTAAATGTGTGAAAAAAAAACGAAGAAATATCTGAAAATTGGGAAAAATTCTAAAAACTAACCAAAAAATATACAGGCTGGAGACATCAGTGAAGATGGGCATTCATGTTTTATGACTCCATGGCCTGAATGTGCATTTTCATGGTTGGCTGGCTGTGTAAGTGAACAGAGGACTGAGGGGTGGGGTATTTGTGTCTGTACATATGAAGTATTTGTGTGTGGAGAGGGGGAGGGGTGAAGATGGGATGGAGGCATTAAAAGATATCCCACACTTTCTTGCACCCTCTCCACTCTACCTGAACCCCATGATTTTTTCACCACCTCCACACATTCTTCCTCGTCTCCATTCCTTTCCATTCCCACTTCCCCATCCCTCACCCACTCTAATTCCCACTCAGTTCCAATTTACCAACTCTCTCATTCACCAGCTTAGTCACCCACAATATCACAGTTACCTATTCACTTCTTTCCTCCCTACTCACTCAGACCCCTACACTCATCCTATCGTTCTTTCTCCCGCTCTTAGGTTGGCTTGCAGAAGGTGGTTTCAGAGCGACTAAGCGTCTCATCGCACAGGAAACCATGGCTTCTCTGGAGTCTTCAACCAGTGGGATTTGAAAGTACAGCTCAGATATAGGCACTTGGCCTCCCTAGCTATGTTGGTGGGCTCAGAGGGTTCTTTTACTGTTGGAGACTATATTGGGAGATCATTGAATTCTGAGACCAGGACTGAACCAAGCTACAAAGGTGTTCTATGTGACTCGTGAACCTGGTGCCCCCTCCTTCCCCCCCCCCACCCCCCGTTTGCATGCAAGAACTCATTTTGTCAAGCTTTCCGAAAGCCCAGTGATGACATCAGTGCCCCTTCCATACTTGCACCCTGAGCGGCCGCACTGCTGGCACAGTCTTCAGTACGATCCTGTCTGAAGTTATGAGATTGTGAGAACATGGGGAAGGCCAGTGAGGAGAAGCAGGACGTCTGATATGAAGTGTTTACAAAAAGTAGTTTATTTAGAAAAAAATAAACAAATGTTAGAAGAATGCAAAATACTAATTTAAGCAGTTTAATAAAACCACAATTAGCTGAAAAAATAAATGTCAAAATTTACATTTTATCTTGTGGAACAAGCCTATGTAAGTGTTGAATAGAATATTTAAATGAGACTGGACTGCAATTACAGTGTGTGCAAACAGTATTTACTTCTTTCCCTTAAATCATGCTCACATCACTCCTTATTATCCTCTGCACACTCCTTCCACTCTAGAAAATGTCATTATCATCAGAGTAACACTTCCTGTTTAAAGAGAAATAATGAACTTCGTGTATATTTTAATGAAGCCGAGGATAAGTATAAAATTCCTCTTTATACTTTTCTTGCAAGCCTCTTTGTTTTTGTCAAATGTTTTTTGAGCTTCCAAGGTGCTGCTTTTCAAACTCAGATTAGACTAAATAGCTATTTGCCTCATCCTCCTTTTTTACTTCAAAATTTACCATCCTTTGTCCGAAACTAACCATTAGGGATCTGCATTTATTAGTGTATATTTGGTTTGTTAGTGTACCTTAAAAATCAATTTAATGCATGTTGACCCATGAATTAACATGCTACATTGTTTCGCATGTATTACAAATTTTTAATTCATGTTATAAATTTCAATTAAAACAAATGTGTAAAATGTACTGACAAAATGCCCTAACATTGGGAATAAATGCTAAGGGGGTTATTTTAGAAGCCCTATTTGCGATCTAAATGAGTCAGTGTTGTCAGAAAATCATACAAGTTGCCAACAAGTGTAGATTGCGATTTTAGAAAGGATGGGAGCTGCATGTTTCCATCGTGGCACATCTCCAATCAGAGCATTGCAGGGGTATTTCTGGGCAGAGATATGGGCAGCCTCTGCATCTGCATGTCCATCACGTATTTCAGAAATGCCCTAAACATATCAAGATGTACCAGCTATAATCACAAATAAGCAGGGAGTTTGCTGTCATTTGGACTGGCTATGTCATTGGTGAATGGAGGAAACTGGTTTGTGAATCATTGGCTTGACTGTTTTGTGTGTCCACATAGGTGTCTTTTGAGTTACCCTGTCACTTTATTCCATCCTATGTTCATCTCTAACCCAACCCTCCCAGACTCCCTCACCACCAACTCCCAGACTGCCCCCCCCCCCCAGCCTTGCAAAACTCACTTACCCTGTGTACCCCACCCTGTATCAATGTTCCCCTTGCCCAGATTCCTGGTACCTACTGTGTACCTTGATGTAAAGCCCTGTCTGCATGTCTCTGTGTGGGTCCCTACTGCATGTCTGTGTGTGCCTTATTGCAACCCACAGCCTATTTAGAGGTCCCTACTGCATGTCTGCGTGCTTTATTGCAACCCCAGCCTCTGTGTGGGTCCACACTGCTTTTCAGTGTGTATTGTGTTGTAACCCCTAGTCTGTTTCTGTGTGGGTCCCTACTGCTTGCCTTTGTACGTCTGCGTGACTGTGAGTCTGTTTGTCTGTGGAGGAGAGTGTGTGTAGAGGTACAAGGAGGTGTCTATTAGGTGTTTTGGTTGCTGTTGGCAATCAGTGGGTGCACGTGGTGGGAGTCACTGATGGTTGGAGACAGCAGCCTTGGATGAAATTAACACATTCTTTGCATTGGCCTTGTTGCAAAAAGGCCACCATGAGGCACTCATATCACAGGGCCTGCCTATAGGTCCAGAATCCAATTCATGGACCTCAAAGATAAGCAGTACCTCACTAGGTACCACTTTGATAAGGCTTCCATCCACCATGTCTACAAGAATCTAGAGCTGCTCCTCCACTCAACCACACACAGGAACCAGTCCATGCCTGTCCAACTCAAGATCACTATGGCCATCACCTTCCTAATCATTGGAAGTTTCCAATTTGTTTTGGCTGCCACTTTGGGATCCAACCAGTTAGCTGTATCACAATGCATCTCCCAGTTCCTGTGGACCTTCCTAACCCACCCAGCTGAATATATATAGCTTCCCACAGACTATGCAGCAGATGCAACAAACCATGATACAATTTATTAAGGTGGCTATTTCCCATCAGTACTAGGCTTGATTGATTGCACACATGTGTCTTTCAAGCTCCCATGAGGGAGGAAGGCCACCTACTGGAAAAGAAAGGCATTCCACTCTCTCAATATGCATGTCATATGCAAAGTGCTGATGGTGAGATAACAGATATTTTTCCTAGATATCCAGGTTTCTGTCATGCTGCCTATATCTTCACCCACTCCGGGATCTATGAGAAATATGAGCATGGAAGTACCCCTGTTCCCTGGGAGATGCATCACCTGACAGACAGAGGCCAGGCCTGAACGGTGCACTAATCACATGAAGCACTCTGGTGCTAAACCCAACATGTGACCCTTCTTCCTCTTTCAATGCAAGTGAAGAAGGCTATCCACTGAAAGCCTGGCTTCCTGACTCCCATTGTGGCACTGCAGACACAGGCAGAGAAGGTTACAACAGGGCCAAAGGCACACACTGACAATCATACAGTGAACCTTTGGACAGTTCAAGAGCCATTTCAGGTGCCGACAGATATGGGGGTAAACTGTTCAACAGTTCTGCCATGACATATAAAATATTCATGGCCTTCTGAATTTTGCATTGCGGTGCTGACAGCACCTGCCTAAAGAACAAGATACTGCAGCTGAAGACCAGGATGCTGATTCAGAAGACCTACAGCATGGTGAGACTGGACAGATATACCAAAAAGGAGTAGCTCCAAGAAATGACCTCATACACAGGCATTTCATATGAAGATGCATATTTATTTATGTACAAGTGCTAATGATTTAATAATGATGTGCATACTGTCGCGCCCCCTACTGGCCAGGCAGTAGCCTAGGAGCAGGGGATGGAACTTCTTTAAATGTCCCTTGTTTGTTACCTATGTTCCCAACAGGAGGCCTGCTGGGAAATGTAGTCGTGTAGTTGTGAGGTTGAAATAAATTCAGCCAAGAGGATTTTCATAGGCACACAGGATTATTTATTTATTCTTCAGCCAAATGAACTTTCTTTCTGGCAGTTCAAAAATATCAAAACATAACGGTGGATATTTTCTCCGGTGAAACAAAACCAAAAGAATAAAATGCTTCTGAGGTCAGCTTGTTACAGTGCCAAACAACAGTATTTCTCCATGTGAAAACAGCCAGTAATCTTCCTGTGCCCAACAACAGCTTTCAGCTTGGTTTAAAACAAAAAGCTTTACATTCTTCAAGCTATGCATAACATTGGCAACTTTACTGCAAACTATTTTTCTCTCACACAGATTGATTTTCTTAGTGGCTGTATTACAGACTCTGACTTCACTTTCAAACAGTCCTTTTTCAACTCTGGGCCATGCCTCGGATATCAGCAATGCATTTGCATATTTTTCTCAGCACTGCCCCATGGCTGACTAAACTTCCAGGTTTCCTATCTTATAAAAACCTTATAGCTTTTCAGTTTTGAGCACAAACTAGAGAGCAATCCATTTCATTATCTGAGGGTAATTCCTCTAGCACAGATTCTTCCAGGTCCATGCTTTCTACCTCAGAGTCTGTTTGTAAATGGTTTAACTTTGTCTCAGAAATGGCAGGCTTTAGTTTCTCTAAAACGTTTAACACTTTCTTTAATACAGATTCCTCTCTCTGCTGAGGGCTACTAGAGGAATTAGGGAGTTTCTTATTTCTCAGAACGCTCTGGGAGGATTTCAAGGTGCTCACCTTACTCTGTGGAATTAAGCTCTCCTCAGACTTTCCTGCCGAAGGCTCTGTTTCCATCTGCTCTCCTGGAGACAGCTCTCTGCCATTTTCATAGCTTGGCTTCTCCCCCTGGTAAGCTCTCCCTCTCAACGGATTTCTCCTGTATCTCTTACAGGTCTCAAGGGTGACTTCTATACCTCTGGAAGGCACTGCCTCTCTCACAGTTCCTGCTTTCCTGGCAGCCTCTGTTTCTCTGGCAAACTCTGCCTTTCTCCAAGAAGTCTCTGCAGACGTCTCTGCTGGAGTTCCCTTGGTTCTCCGTGTTCCCTCTGAACACTCTCCTCGGGTTCCTCCTGTCCTTGTTCTCCTTCTCGTTCCTCCACCGGTTCTGCTCCCCTCTTCCCTTGCTTCCTCAAACTTATATCTGTGATTTTCCCTTCCGTTTCCCAGCTCCACCCCCAGCTGTTCCTCGTGAGCAGGGCTGGTTACCATGGAGCTAGGGTGTGGCTCTTTATCACAAACTTTCTGCAGGGAGTTTTTTTCTGAAGCAGGAGTTTTAACCCCTAAAGTCCTGGAGCTAATTCCTTTTTCAGAGGAAAATACCTGGTTTTTCCCTCTTTGCCTCTGCTCTCCCACGGCTTCGCCACCACAATACCCCCATGTCCCCATCACTCTTCCCCCAGCAGCATCTCTATATACCCCTACCCCAAACATCCCATCTCACACCACCCAACAGCATCCCTGTGCACCCTCCTGCTCCCAAAAACTTCTCCACCATTCCCCAACAGCATTCCTGTACATCCCCCAACACTCTCCCCTTCAGCTATCAGAAATCAGCCCCTTTCCCCTCAAACATATCCCATAATCCCCCAAAGAATGACCATGGGAAGATAGCCCTGCCATTTTCCACTTCCACATCCATGACTCCTGCCTCTTCACATCTTACCTCCTGCCCACATCTTACCTCCTGTTGTGGTATTGCTGTGTTGGCTGATGACTCACTTGACTAAGAACAACTGTTGTAGTCAGCAGCCAGCACAGCAGTCCACTGCAAGTCCTTATGGAAGGGGAAGAATAAAAGGGGTTCTTCAATTTCATGAGGAATAGATTCCAGTATGGATGATGGCAGCAGTGTTTGTCAAGCCAATGGTGGTGCAGGGATGATGGAGATGCACATGGTTATGGTTGGCACAGGCACCATTCTCTTAGGTGCCCATCTAGATAGGCCCATAGAAGGCACTATAGTGGAGGGCATAGTGAAAGGGGAGACCATGAGCAATGCCACCATGTATTGTAACAGGAATGGGTTAAGTTGCATGATAGATTTATCAAAGATGCTGCATGGTCTGAATCTGGCTCTTCTGGAAGGCAAAAGATAGATGCATCAGTTCCAGCTTCTCTGCACATTGAGGCTGGTATTCCCCATTCTGCTGCAGGAGCTCTTCAGCGCAGCACAGAAACTGCAGATACTGTCAGTGGAGCTTTTAAGGTGCTGGCTGTCATTCCCTCCTGTATCCCCCTGCAGCTACATTGTCATCAAAAGGAAAGAGCTGAAAGCTGGAGATCATACCCCTCCATGTCAAACCCCTCCATCACCTGGTCAGTGGCATTGGTGACATTCTCAGTGCCTTGTTACTGGTCCTATTTTCTATCCCCCTGATCCACCATCTCATCTGGCCTGCCAACATCATTCTGGGGTTGATTCCTCAGGGCCCTCTCCAGGGGGCCGGCTAGAGTGCTTAGTGCTGGAGCCCTCCAGGGCATTTGTGGACCTTTCACCTCCTCTAAGAAAAAAATGCAATGCTATAACTCCCAATGTAGTGGCTGTCTACTACTCTATTGTCCTGTCAGTATTGCATGCATATTCTACGCACATATATGCCATCCATAGAAACTCAGAAACATGACAGCAGAAAAAGACCACATGGCCGAACTAGTCTGCCAGTTTCTCCAATGGGTTATACATTGGCTCTGGACAAAATATTCTGCAGCATACATGTGAGTG
Source organism: Ichthyophis bannanicus (assembly GCA_033557465.1). Classification (NCBI taxonomy): domain Eukaryota; kingdom Metazoa; phylum Chordata; class Amphibia; order Gymnophiona; family Ichthyophiidae; genus Ichthyophis; species Ichthyophis bannanicus. Next base: position 366,965,734 of record CM066035.1, read on the forward strand.
GGTCAAGACTGCTATCTGAGGCCAAATGGCTGAGTTTCCTATGCCATACCCTCCAATGTCACACACCTATGGCACATGCAACAATCTGAATCGGGATCTCCAAGTGGTACAATTTTAGATTGAGGAGAGTGAGGCAGTAAGCATAATGCTCTGTTAAGTGACTGGCTGCTAAGAGATGGGTAAGAGTTGGAAGAAGCTCACACACCACAACAGCAGAGGTGCCTGGATATGACATTTGTGTCCCTTGGCATCACCTTTTAGTTGCCCTTCCATGACATGTGCAGTAGTGGGCATTTGTCAGTTGTAGTCTCTAGTCACTGTACACACAGAATGCATAGGTCAGTACATGAGTCTGTAAGGGACAAGGATAACCACATTGCATGCTTCTCAGATACATAGTGATTGGAACCCAGTTCACCTCCACTGCATGCAGCCCTCTTAGGACATCATGCACATATGCCAATTATCTGAGGTCCAATGGGCTTTGGTGACAGGTATTCCATACCCCAAATATTGAATGTAGATGGAGAGGAAGTGGCAACACAAGGTGGCATGGCATGCAGGGAGAGGTAGGAGAAGAGTATGGTCCATGTACTCATGGTGTTCCTGGGAGGCTGTTAATGTATCCAGGTCTTCCTTCCTCACACTGTCTCCTTATTCAGAAGCAGTTTCTCCAAATGGGTTAGTTTTGCACATACCATGACAGTCATGAATTTCACTTCTAAGCAGGGTATGTTAACTGAGAGGAGCATCAGCTTTTACAGTACTGTGAGGGGCTATGGCTGGACATTAGGTTCCCTCTGCAGGGCCTTAGATCTGGTCTTTCTCCAGATCTTTCCATTTCATCTTCAGATCCTCTTGCTCACTGTTGGGATGGTAGATCACATTGAAGTTCCTACAGATATCCAGTCACAGCAACTGCTTCTGAAATGCACTGACACACAGCCCATCATAGCCCCACACCACCCTTTGGTTATTTGCATCTCCCTCACGGAAAATATCCTCCTGGTGAGAACTTTTTCTTTAGGAACCATGGTATACCCTGCTAAAGAGCACTGATGACAGATTTTGCAAAATGGAGTTGCACCATTTCAAGTCTATCTGGCTGTTATATCCATGTGCAAAGGAGTGACACCCACACATCCCAAATTTGCATATGTGCATTTCTGAAATGAGGTGTGCCTGGGCATGTCTATGTGTTTGGAAGCGATTTTGGAAACAGGTAGCGGGGATGTGCAGGTGAATTAGCTGTGTGACAGCAGGTGTACTCATACCTCTGACCGCTCAGCTTTGCGTACAGAGGTATCCCTAATAGATGAGTATCTAAAATGATTAAGATTGTCAAAGATAATGAGGAAAATGCATAGCATCAAATTGAAACATGCTGCAGTAACAGAATGATGCCTTAACCTGTTTTGGACAGCTCGCATATTCTCTCTCTGTTCTGGATGATTCATTAGATTTCTTACACTCAAACAACTATGAAATACCGGCAAGAATAAAAATATTAAAACTTTGTAGAAAATAAAAGTTTCACATAGTGTATGTTTTTCATACACTGGTCTAATATAGTATATTGTTCATCTTCAGAAAAGATAGGATTAAGTTCCAATATTCATTGACATAAACATACTGTATGATACTCTTGAAACTGCAGTTTTCATTTAAAACATTTTATTATGATATAATATAGTCTGTCAACAGTCCATTTTGATGGCGTAATATGATACACGTGAAAACACTTCTGATGCAGTGTGTCGATACTGCACCATTGAAACACCTAGAACGGAATGCTTGACAGCAATTAGTTTTGACAACATATTAGCTCAGCGTATGAAAAACATACAAGGCCGATATACACACCAATAGCTCTGACACTAAGTAACTTACAGTTATCTAAACCTATTTTCTAAAGTCTACAAATACTTTTATTTGCAAAATAGTAGCTATTACAGCATTATAAACTACTTACTAATTTTTGTGATCTTTTTATGTTGAGCCGCCAGTACCGTCAAAATCAGCAAACTTTGAATACCTATTAAACTAACTAGATCTCAGATAAAAAATCTGTATATAAAGTTTTTTGACATAACGATAATAGTAACATAGTAAATGATGGCAGATAAAGACCTGTATGGTCCATCTAGTCTGCCCAGTAAGATGGCAAGAGTAGGTGCACCTGCCGCTCCGTGCAGGTCACCCCTCCCCATGTCTTTGTTTAGGGGTGAACCCACCGCTCCGTGTAGGACACCCCTGTTTGTTGAGAAATTAGATAATTACGTTTATTTTGATTTTATCCTGTTGCTGTAAAGGAATCCACTGTGTCTGTCATAATAGCAGCAGTGGATTTGAACCCTGGCTGCCCTGTTCCTAGCTGACTACTCTAACCATTAGGCTATATCCCTTCAATCTTATAGCTAAATATAGTTCCATTGAATTTATAACCATTAATTGGTAAACATTTGAATAGTAAGTATGGAAACTTTATGTATGTAAAACATACGCGGGTCCAAAACGGGTTAAATTCATATGCTCCAATAAAAATTGAAAATAACAGCAGAGGCGCAAAAATTACAGAGATATGAATAAAACAGAAGATAAGAGATATCAAAATAAACTGTTTAGAGAGAATCCAAAAGAGTTCTACAGGACACCAGGAAGGAGTGTTAGTATGATTACAATACCACCAACCAAAGCTGAAACAGAAACAATTTGGAAAGACTTATACAAAGACTCTGTAGAGAACAATCAAGACGTTGAATGGCTACCCTGCATATGGGAGAAGTTGGAAAAAGCAATCAACCAGTGGAAAGGTCTAGTAACTAGAGAGTTCGAAATCAGATTAAAAAGAGCTCCAAACTGGAAAAGTCCTGGCCCAGATAGTGTGCCTAATTTTTGGCTCAAACAGTAAATCAGTCCACCAAGAACTGGTAAATTGTAAAAACCAGCCAGATTTAACATCACAATGGCTAGTAACAGGAAGAAATCTTCTCCTTCAAAAAGGAGCATCAAGTCAAATCCTTAAAATTGCAGGCCAATTTAATCTCTAAGCCGTTTACAGCAATAGATGTCAACAGAATATATGAGTATGTTGATTCGAATAACACCATGGCAATACAGCAAAAGGGCAATAAGAAAGGACCTTATGGAACCAAGACCAATTTAAGCTTAATAAAGCCATCATTACCAGTACTAAGAGCAGAAACCTTAGTATAGCATAGATCGACTACAAGAGAGCTTTTGATAGTGTAACCAGAGAAAAACATTGAAATAATTAAATACGTTTACCTGGGGGAACATTCTCTGCTGTCTGTATCTTATTTAAATGAAAGAAAATGGTCCCGGAGGGCAGAAGAGCACCGGTGGTCAAAGCTGGAGCTCAAAAATTAAATGAAAAGTTCTTGCGGGGGAAGGGGGCTTGAGACAGGCAGCCACTGGGTTTTTTTCTTAAATTAAAATAAAAAAAGAAATTAAGAGGTAATGCTTGAGATGGCTGCCGATAGGGTCTTTGGTCAGCCACGAATACCGCAGCTGATTACAGAGCCCGATCTGCTGCCTGAGGGGGGGGCCGTAGAGTGATCAGACTTGTGTTTGGGAGCCACGTGTTAGCAGCGGATGGCCGCCAAAATGCTCCAGAGCTCTTGCGAAAGGTCTGGAGTGTGAGGAAAAACAACGGAGTGTCCCCTGATGTGGGGAGCAGGAATTGGTCCAAAGTCACCCCAGAGCTCTTAGGCAAGGCTTGGGGTGGGGTAAGTGGGTAGAAGCCCTGGATGAGCCAATTAGGGCCATAAATATTCACTGATGAAATCAGGCAAAGGCCCGGAGGAATAAGAGAGGCCCTGAAAAAAAAAAAAGGGGGGGGGGATTACTCTAGAGTCTATGGGAAATATTCAGAGGAGGGGAAGAGCCAGTAAGGAGCCAGGGGATTGGGTAAGAGGGGTCTAGAGGGATGGCTGGGCCAGAGGGCAGGCTTGAGGCCTGTGATATGCCAAGGGGGAAAGGGAGGGCCAGTTTTAAAGGGAACAAGCCCATAGAAACAGTTCAAACAAGTTCATTTTTTAAAATGCTTTAAGAACACAGGTACACTACCAAAAAACTGCCTCCAGTTTTGCAACTGATTCCTATAGATTTTGGGGTGCTGAATCCAGGAAAAATCCAGCCAAAATGTTCCATCACGTCACGTTTTCTTGCAAAATTTTACCCATATAAGGAATGTTCACATAATTTCTTTTTAGCAGACTGCAGTTTATTTTCTTAGCCCAAAATAGAGGTTGTAATGGTTAACTAACTAGAAACACTCCCTCATGATATTTTAGAGTGTTTTGTATTCATTTTATACATTAACAGGACAATTGGGAGGCGGGGGGCTAAATCCAGTACTCGCGCTGGCGCATGTTCTTTCCTGTTCGCCTCGCCTCGTTCGCTCGCTCAAACACGGTGGTTACGACATGAACGTTCCTGTCAAATTTCAGTTTCTTGCAAGTTCATTATTACCTTTTGTTTGCTCAGTCGTAATCCAGCTTTATTCCGAAGTGGTTCACTACAGTTGTAGTTTGCAGTGCTGTGTATTTGTGATGGCTCACAGAGCCAGAGGTTGCGTCAACTCTCCGGACAGTTTTTGTTTTATTTGTGGGGAATATACCGTGAAAAAGCGGCAGAGGAACATTTCTGCATTTATTAAAAAAGTATATTTCGCCTATTTCGGTTTGAAGTTAGGCGATCAAAACAAACCGTGGGCTCCTCACAAAGTGTGCAAGACATGTGAGGAAGATCTACGCTTATGGATGAAAGGTAAAAAACAAGCATTTCGTTTCGGAATACCTATGATGTGGCGTGAACAAAGAGACCACAGCAGTGACTGCTATTTTTGCTCTTGCATTGTGAAGGGATACAACTTAAAAAATAAGAACTGTCAGACGGCTGCCTAGGGTGAGAACTTACACAATCTTGACGATGCATATATTCATATGATTCTTGCAAGGTATTGTGGGTATTGTAGTTCATTCACTCCCAAACACAGCTGATGACAATAATTTGAGTTGTGAAACCAAGTGGTAAGATCAATAAAATACTTCTTTTATTGATGGGGTTTAATTCACCCAGCACATGTATGCTTGATAGCACTATAAATGAGGTTACTTGCTTGCAGTGTTTAAATGGATAACAAAAAGTCACAAAGTAAACCAGAAAACAACCTTCAGCTTGTCAGGCAATTAGCTAATGTGTTCTTAGCAAATAATTACCAAATACAAAGGCACAAAGAAAAGAATAAACTTTGCTGGTTAGGTTAACTTCTGCTTATTTTCCACGCAGATCTCAGCAGTGATTCTCCCTTGCTCACACACACAATCAGGTGCAGCTTTAATTACTATCAATTGACCAGCTGTAAGCCTTTAGCTGGCTGGCTGCTACTGTGTGAACCCAAATCCTGCTTTAAGAGCTGTTTGCAGTGGAAATAAAGAACAAAGTTAGGTTTCTTTGTGATGGCTGATGTGTTTGCTCATAGAAAACTAGCAATAGCATTTAGATAAAGAACAGTCCATGTAAATAGTTTCATCTGCTGTATTTCCCCCTGCATCAACAATCATAGGGTCAATATCATACATTGGCACAGATGAGTCTTTCATTAAGGCACTATCATGAGAATGCTTATTCCCTTGCTGCCATTCTCTATTATAGATAGGGTCTGGATCAGTGTTCATACCTGAGCCTCTCCTGCTATCATTATTTCTCTCTGTATAGCCTGGCCAATATGTAATCCAATTCTGATGTCCAGCCTTCCAATCTTGATCCCTGGACACTGGATCTTCTCTCACATACCTTCTGGCCTTGGTCTGAAAGTCCCTTCCACATGCAGTCTTCTCTCTTCCAGGTAGCCACTGGGGATTCCTATCTCGGCCACTCCATTCCTCTGGCTGAATCCAGTCCAATGGACTCTGCTGGCTTTTGGAATACCTCCCAGTATGAGTACTGCCTTGGAATCTCCCAGACCTTCCAATGGCCTTTCTTCTCTTCCTTCCAGAGAGTTTCCTTCTCTCTCTATCTGCTTGGCTTGGCTTGGCTTCTGTTTCTCCAGGTGATACTGGTGCTTGAGCTTGTAGCCGTTGCTGTCTCTGTATCTCTTCCTCCCTCTGTAGCTGTTATCTGAAGAATAAGCTCTACTCTTATCCTGTTCTAATGTGTGCTGCTCCCTAACACAGCGCAGCTGTGTTGAATCAAGCCCTGCCCTTTGAGATGAGTGCTTAGGGATTACCTCATAGCTCTCTTGATTGCACACACATTCTCTCACTTCAGCCCCTCTCATGGCTGCTGGAAAGCTGGTGCATTCTGGGACTGGTAGTCTTTTATGTGAAAACTCTGTTTTCTCAATTCTACCAGAACTGACAGGTTGCTTGTTCAGAGTCACATCATCTTTTCTATAGCTCCTACCTGAGCTATGATAAGCTTCCTTATCACAGAACGTAATAAGTTACCCCAACCTTCCCTCAGCAATTAGGCCTATGCCTCATAGCAACGAAGTACCTGTGCCTGAACCACCAAAATCTTTGGATCATATTTGTGTGGACGGTTCTGATCATGATGAGACTCATCAGATGGCTTTTCCCGATGAGTCCAGTACTTCCGAGTTTGAAACTGAACCAGATCCGAAACCTGAACTTTTCTCTCAAGCTGAATTGAATGATTTAGTCCGGGATTTAGGACTCCCAAAAGATGCTGCCCAACTGCTAGGTTCTCGGCTTAAACAGAAAAATCTATTGTCACCAGGAACAACTTTTTATTGGTACCGCAACCGCGAGACAGAATTTTTGAAGTATTTCAGCAAAGAGGAAGATTTGGTATTTTGCAATGATATATACGGAGTGATGGAAAAGTTTAAACTCAAGTATGATCCTGCTGAATGGAGGCTGTTCATTGATTCGTCAAAAGACAGCATAAAAGGTGTTCTTCTTCATAATGGCAACACATTCGCTTCAGTTCCTACTGCTCACTCTGTTATTCTCCAAGAAAAATACGAGAATTTGGCCCTGATTCTTCAGAAGATTCCTTATGATGAGCATAAGTGGATGATTTGTGGAGACTTTAAAATTCTATCCATGCTATTAGGGCAGCAATCCGGTTTCACCAAATATCCCTGCTTCCTTTGCTTGTGGGATAGCCGGGCCCGCGACCTACACTGGGGGAAAAAAGACTGGCCAATTCGGGAGTATTTGAGACCCGGTGAGAAAAATGTTCTTCATGAGGGCTTGGTACCTCGTGATAAAATTCTATTACCACCTCTCCACATTAAGTTGGGTCTCATTAAGCAATTCATCAAGTCCCTTCCAAAAGATGGTGAGTGCTTTCGGTACCTTTGCTCAAAGTTCCCCCGACTTTCTGAAGCAAAGCTAAAGGAAGGAGTGTTTGTTGGCCCTGATATAAGGAAACTCATTTCAGATGGAGCATTCGCTGAAACGATGTCTGAGAAGGAAAAAGAAGCCAGGGATTCCTTCAAGGATGTTGTTCTCAAATTCTTGGGGAACAGGCGGGATGAGAACTATAAGGATATTGTTGCCAGGATGCTCAATGCCTTCAAAGAACAAGGCTGTAACATGAGCCTGAAAGTCCATTTCTTGCACTCCCATGTGAACTACTTTCCCAAAAACTTGGGGGCGTACAGTGAAGAACAAGGTGAAAGGTTTCACCAGGACATCAAGGACGCAGAGAGAAGGTACCAAGGAAGATGGAACACCACTATGATGGCTGATTTCTGCTGGTTGCTGCTGCGGGAAACCCCAGATGAAAAATACGCCAAGCAGCGTACCAAGAGAAGCATTCGGGGGAAGAAGAAACGGGCCCACCAGGAGATTGATTGACCCAAGAATGACTTTAAAATCTAAACTGTGTTGACAAATATCGTGTTTTTACTAAACTTTGAAATAAAAATTTGCTAGTTATTACCACAGTGTCGGATCTCATTTATTAGAATTTTATTTTCACACCATCGGGTGTTTGTCTTCATGTATTGCAATGGTGCGGTTGCATTTTCTATTCTTACATACATACCTGTACAACATTTTTTGCACATTTGTTTGCTTTGCTTTGTGTCTAACCTCGCTCTTATATGCTCAATGTTTGTGCACATGTATGTGGCTGTTTTAAGTGCAGACAATTTTGCTCCCATCACAGTGTGTTTTGTTGACATTACTCTATTCTTATGTGCTGCCTTGTTACAATTTTCTTTATTCTTATTTGAATAACTACTAAACAATTAGTATAAAGAATTCATCCAAGAAACTTTTATCTCGATCGCACTCAATCTGAAACGTTCACCTCAAACTGCTAACCCAATGTAGCAAAAAATCTGTACGTGATGGAGCAAATTGGTTACCAGATTTGGATTCAGCGCACCAAAAAACGTAAAAATCAATCGAAACATTAGAGGCAGTTTAAAAAAAAAAATTTTTAGTGTACCTGTGGAACCTCTGAAAGGAGGGGGTGGAAGAAGAGGTGTTGGAGATGAAGAAAAAGCTGTGTTGAGCTTTCTCAAAGTTTTCTGATGAACTGTTACCTGACATTTTTAAACAGCTGAAAAAGTGAGTAAAAATGAGTTTTTAAATGAGAAAAAAACTGAGGGGAGGTGGGGAGGACTTATTAAGAAAGAGAAAATTGTTTGGAGTGTTTTTAAAGCATCGTTTTTAAATGATTTGACTAAGTTGTGATTGAGGAAACTAAGGGAGGTTTATTTTAAAATTTAAAAATCTAGGAAGTATGTACTAGTTAAGTCCATTTTTGTACTGTATGATTGCGTGATTAAAATGTTGTGTAATGTTAAACGTTAGGGTTATATATTGAAAAGTATCTGTGTCATAACTGTAGCAAAAGAATTCTACTAAGCTTTGCTGTTGCACTGAGGCTCTGCTTGATAATGCAGATAATGCAGATAATAACAGTTGATAATGCAGTTATTTTAATTTCTCCTGATGTGATCTAGTATTAAATGAGAAAGATTGTAAATTTTCAATTTGTGCTGCAAAGATGGAGAAACATTCAGGGGGTCCGTTGGGGAGGGTTTTAATAGTTATAGTAGAGGTCCGATAGGAATATTTTGTGAGGTCACTGGGTGTAGGGAGACAGTGTGCGGAGAAATGGAATATCAGTGACTGTGACTGGAGAGAGTCAGTTAGTGATTGGGAATGGATGAAAGTGGATGCATGCTTGTGTGACTGATGGCCTAGGCCTTGGAATATGCAGAAAAGAAGGACATTTGAGTATTTGAGTAGTGCGTGAGGAAAGAGTATTTTTGAATGTTTTGATTAAAGATATTTTGAAGATTTCACATGAGAGGAGGAAGAGAGTCTGAGAAATTGCCAACTGGTTTAAGATAGTGTTAATTGCAATAGCATCAAAAAACCCTTTTAGAAACTAAAAAGGGAGGCAATGTACCATTCCCTAAGGGTTATATCCGAGAAAACAGGTAAGGTCCTGATGAAGTAGGGGTAGTACCTGGGAGGAAGTGGGTTGGCCTTAGAGGAACAAATTTAAGCTAAAGCTTTGAGAGGAAGACCCCTTTACTGGAAGAAAATCAATGCAAAAGAAAGGTAAAGAAAAGTATAGCAAGTATAACAAAGTGAAGGCATACCTGAATGAAGGAGGATTAAAAGAGAAATTAAAGAATTGTGTAAGAGAGAAGCATAAAAGGGAGCAGTAAAGAGTATGGATTGGAACGTTTACGGGTGAATTTGAGATTTGAGAAGCCCTCCGGCCACCTGCTGAAGCTCCTGCACATACCCGAGCACCCAGGGCAGGTGCTAGGGTTTCTATCGCCCCCCTGCAACCTATAAATCGGCGCCCCTCCCTCATTATTATTAATGTTGGCTGCACCCTACCCTCCTTTTTCCCAAAACCACTTTGTGAACTCTTTTCAAGCAATATTAGTATTTCTCCTTCAAATCCGGTGCTGTAAGAAAATTGCAGCAAAAGAGCTAATGCATAACCAAAATAAAAATACTTAGCAGTAAATACTTAGCAACATACAAATAGGATGTGATAGTCCAAAAAATAAAAATAAAAAATAAAAACCGATTCTAGTCATCTCACTAACAGCATAAACATTCTCCAGTTCCAGACATATTGTGAACTAATATAAAACACTGCAAAAGTCACTGAAAATCCACAAAGTCAAATCTATCATACCATACCAGCATACACTTCCAAAACTCAAACAATAAGGGGCCTACCCAGAGAAAAGCAGCACTACAAATGCTGTAGTTGGCCACAAAACTTCCATACACCTATTTGAAATGCTGTACAAGTCAAATTACTACAGTGCAGATCCCTACGTACAAACTCCATGTTTGGCCTTAGGATCCCTACGTACAAACTCCACCTGGCCTTGGTCACCGAGAACAAAGACCCTCACCAAAGTAAAGAATAAGTGACCTAAAGTAAAAATAAAAATATGGGAGTGGAGCAGTGGCCTAGTGGTTGGGGCAAGGTACTTCAGGCCGAAGCAACCTTGGGCTGGAAGGACTGGGGTTTCTAGTCCCACAGGTGCTCCTTGTGGTCTTGGGCAAGCCACTTAACCCTCCATAGCCCATGTTCCCTGTAAAATAGTTATCTCCAAGTTATAATGCCCTGTTCAATGTAATTGCAGTTTGTTCAATGTAAACCACACTGATGCAGAATAGCGTGGTATATAAGAGAATGTAAATAAATAAATAAAATGTAGACAAAAATTAAAATGAAACCCCAAGAAGCCAAACTCTGCATGCGGTGCCACACCAGATAAGAGAGGCAGTTATTGGAAATTAAAATATTTTTTCTACCTTTGTTTGATGATTTTTTATCATGCTGGTCCTGATCTGAGGTTTCTGTTTTCCTCAGTCTTCTCTTAGCTCTTTTTCTATGATCTATAGTCCATCTGTCATTTTTTGTCTCTCCTTTTGCTTTCTTCATTTTCTTCCATCAGCCTTTTTCCAGTCCCAGTAAACCTCCCCAGTATCAGTCTCCTTTACAGCCTCCCCTCCAAGTACCTTCCAGTGTCAACCCCCTTGCATTCCCAGCACCGCCAATGGTGTCTATTCTCTTTTAGTCCCCCTCCTTCTCCATCGTCAAGCTCCTTCTAGACCAAATGCCATCCCAAGTATCAGTGAACTTCCAGTCCCAGTGCCCCCTCCCATGTCAGTTCCCTTCTAGTCATCCTCTCCTCTGTCCATCTGCCTTCCAGTGCCATCCCAGGGTGTCAGCCCCCTTCAAGCCTCCACCTTCCCTCCAGCATCTTCCTTCCCCCCTTTTCCACTTCCTTCCAACCCCCATGTGAGCTCCCTTCTAGCCCCCACCTCCCCTAGTCAGGTCTCTTCCAACCTCCCTCCTATTACCCAGTCACCTTCCAGATCGATCCCCAAGTGTCTGCTCCCTTCCAGCTCTCCCCCCATTTAGCTCCCCCATGTCTGCTCCCTTGTAGCCCCCCATGTCTGCTCCCTTCCAGCTCTCCCCCCCATGTCTGCTTCCTTTCAGCTCCCCTATGTCTGCTCCCTTTCAGCTCTCTCTCCATTTGCTCCCTTCCAACGCCCCAGTATCTGCTCCCATTCAGCTTCCCCCCTGTGTCTGTTCCCTTCTAGCTCCCCCCCCCCATGTCTGCTCTAATTCGTCCTTTGAAAAAGGAAGCAGCTGCGGGAGCACTTCTCTGTTCCCGCAGCTCTGCTCTCTTTTAAAATGCTGGGTCATGGAGTTTCTAAAGGCAAGAATAAGCATGTCCTGTTTCTTGAGCTCAATTAATGCCTCATTTCACATATGCTTTAGAAGCTTTCTACAATACTGTTTTATTGGTTAGAAAAAATGGGGGTCATTCTGAATCTCGTTTAGCTGGTCTGAATGTCCGGGATGCCGATTCAGGCCATAAAGCTCCACGCATGTACAAGCTAGATGTGAATGGAGCTCTATTTGTGGGCAGGAGGGGACAAGCCCAGGGAGGAGCGAGGGCGGGACGTAGGCATAATCCATCACCCAGATGTACAGGGCCTATACAGACGGTGGCTAAGTCCAGGTGATGGAGGATAGCTGTGGAATAAGTTCCCCTGAAGATTGCAACAGCCATCCAATGGACCTGGATCCAAGGTGAGGGGGAACAGGGGGTTCCCGCAGCCCTACCCTGGCCATGGCAGGCTCAATCGGAGTTCGGGCTATGGGAAAGCAGTATCTGGAGGATGGCTGGGGATTGTAGCTCCTGTATGGAGCCATGGTGCTGCAGCTCCATGCAGGAGCCTGGCTGAGTTAGCCAGGTAGTGTGCTGGATGTCTGGGAGCCCAGAATCAGAGCCCAGCCTGCACATCCAGGCCAGTTGCACCTGATTCTGATCCTGTGGGGATGTCTAGCCCCCACAGGATCAGAATCGGGTCAAATTCCTAGCCATCCCGATTCTAAATGCCCAGACTGGCCAGACACATACAGCCCAGAATTAGCTTCAATGAACCTATTCCAAGAATAGTGTTTCTTAATGTCTTGTTACATAACCAAATAGTATCGTTACATTCAGAGAATGTTTACAAATTAAATAAACATTGTAACATCTTTTTGTATCATTTTGAACTGGCCGTATCCTTTATTAGTTTATATCTTCATTCTAACTGGAATATCTATTTCATTTAAAGGGGGAATTCTAATAGGATTTAGTGTATACTGCAGCCCATCACCTGGAACTGTGTTAAGTCGAGGTAAACCATCTGGGAGATAACATTTAGGGAAAAGTAGAGTTGGCACATCCCAGGCCATGTGGTGATAATAGCATCCCCCATTTGTGGATAATAAGTACAAAATAAACCCCAAATTTTAAACTTCTCCTACAGACCTAGAAGTGCATTCATTCTGTGGCTACATACTAACTTTCCACTCTCATCTCACCCTACACCCTTTGTCAGGAACTCTGCTCCTCTAGCAGATCTCTTATCTGTGCCCTTCTCTGCTACTGCCAACTCCAGACCATTCATTTCACCTTGCTGCTCCATAAGCCTGGAGCTATGTGAGTCAGTATGTTAGGCTCACTTACTTATGTGTATCTTACCATACGAAGTGCGATCAAAAGGTATCGAGTACTGTACAATAACACAAGAAGTATAACACTGACAGTTATCGCACTGTCTCCTTCAAAGTAGTCCTCTTCCGATAAAACACACTTCCTCCAGTGTTCCTGCCACTGTTGGAAACATTTTTGAAATGCCTCTTTCATTATGCTGTGAAGTTGCTGTGTCAAATTTTGCTTACTGGTCTCCAAGTCATCAAATCTCCTCCCTTTCAGTGGTAATTTCAGTTTTGGAAACAAGCAAAAGTCACAGAGTGCGAGGTCAGATGAATACGGAGGACGACGGACTTGCTTGATTTGGTGTTTGGCCAAGAACTTCTGAACAAGCTGGGGCATTATTGTGATGAAGCAACCATTCACCATTCCTGTGCAACTCTGGCCTCTTATGACAAAACTGCATCTCTCAAATAAGTCAGAACTTGTACCTAGTACTCCTTATTGATGGTTTGGGCTTTTGGAGCATACTCATAATGAACAATACTCTGATAATCAAAGAAAACTGTAAGCATGACCTTGACATTGCTCTCACCTGATGGGCTTTCTTGGGTCTGGGAGAGTTTGAAGTCTTCCAGTGTGAGGATTGAGCCTTAGTTTCTGGATCATAACCATAAACCCATGATTCATCACCAGTAATAATCTTTTTGATGAAACCTGAGCCATTTTCAATGCATTCCAACAACTCCCTGCCTGAAGACAATCAATCTTCTTTTTGGTCAGAGGACAGGAGTTTCAGCACAAATTTTGCAGACACACATCTCATCCCCAAATCGACAGTATGAATGGACTGTACCAACCTGAAACTGATGTTCATGTTCACAGCAAGCTCCCTGATAGTCCATTGACAATTTAAGCATATTGTGGCATTCACTGCTTCAACTTTGTCTTCATTCCTGCTTATGGAGAGCTTTCCAGAACATTTGTCACTGTCAACACTTTGGTGACCCTCTTGGAAATGTTTGTAGCAATCATAAACTCGATCACGATTCATGCTTTCATCACCATACACTTGCTGTAATTTGGCATAAGTGCACGAATCTCCAAGTTTCTGGCAGAATTGAATGAAAATTCACTGTTTTTCACTCATCATAAATCTGACAAACTGCTTTTACATGATACCAAACATCACTTGATTACAAACAGTACAGGTGTTCTACCACCACGCTACATTCTGCACAAGCAGAGCACATAACTTGGTCACTGCATGCTTAATAGCATTGTGATGCAATGTATTGTTCTATAGCCACACAACAAGTCTTGATACTTTTTGATCACACTTCATACTCTAGTCCCCAATTTTGTGATGTTTCTTCATCTTGATTAGATTGTAAACTCTGATGAACAGGGACCGTGTCTTAAATTTATATGCAGAGTACTGTGTATGTCTTATAGCACTAAACAAATGATTAGTAGTAGTTGTAGTAGTAGTAATATGAAACAGATTGAGAATACATCTATCAGACAAATGCAATAATAATTGCACATGAAGTCTCTCTTTTTACTGTGTGAAAATATTGAGGATAGTTTTATAATGGGAGCTTCTAATTTAAGCTCTATGTAAAGTAACTTTCTTAATCCTATTTCATGAAAAACAAATAGGTGCCTAGCTGTGTTTATAAAATAGTATCATAAATGGCAGAAATCAAGCCTTAAGGTGTGGAACAAAAACCAAGGTACACAAGACATAGGATGATCAACAAAGAGAAGATTAATGATACTTCTCATGTGTACCTCGTATTTTCTTCTACATTCTGTGTGGCTCACATTACCTTGTTGTTTGCTCTTAAGGTGTGGACATTTATACCAGTCCTTATGCTGGTATAAATGCCTATGCCTGGATTTTAAGAAGAAGAAGAAGAAGTGCAGAAAGTCACTGAAACTATAAGCCAGTAGCTACCGTTGGGTATCACTTGACACAGGACCCGTTTGGGCCCGAAACATGCATGTCATGTCGTGTGGAAGATATTAATCGCCTCTATACAAGATAAGTGCATGCTTCACTACTTACAAAAATTGGGTACGCCGTGGCCCGTTTGAATAATAGGGTTCTTCCGACGGTGGTGGGGGGGGGGGGGAGTCCTCCATTCCTCCCTCTCATGTCAATCGACCCCGACAAAAAATTGATTTTATATAGTATTATTTCCTGAATATGGTGCCAGCGGTGGCTACTGGCTTATAGTTTCAATGACTTTCTGCACTTCTTGATTATGTAGTCATTGGATTGGGTTTTTTTTTTTGCTTTAGTGGATTTTAAGAAGACCTGTAAATTATAGATTCTAGCTCCAAAGGTTGATCTGCAGCTATAAACTAGCAGAATGCTGACAATATGGATAAAACAATGAATGCAATGGATATGCACGATGCTATATAGAAGGCAAATAGATACGTCTTAAAGGGCAATTTTATAAGGGGGATTGTACTTTCAGATGCAGTGCATGCACTTAACCGTGGGTTGTTTTAGTCATTTATGTGCACATGTAGCCATATATGCATGTTAGAGACCTCTTATAAAATACCAACCAGCTTAAAAGTATATGAATTGCATGATGTCATATATCTTAAAGTGGGCATGCAGATGTTTAGATTGAACATTGGCAAAACGCACAAGAATATTCATAGATTATAAAATACAAGATTCTAAGCTGCTTATACACACATAAATATTCTTCTTCCAGAAAGTAGACTCTTCAAATTGCTACCACCCACACGTGTTCTCTCAAAGTGTTTCTCTAAGAAATCTGCAATGTTATTAGAAAAACAAACAATTTACTCCAAATATGTTTTCAGTTATAATTGAAGGCACATTTTAGAAAGTACATGGAGATCGCAATTGACATGTTTAAGTCAGAAAAAGCAAGAAGCCAAAAGTCAGGACGATTCAAATCCAATTTATTGAAACAGACCCCGACGCGTTTCGGCAATAAATGCCTTCATCAGGGGGTAGCAGCTACAATATAAATATAAGTAATACAAATCATAAAAAATAAAAAATAAAAACATAAAAAAGGGGGACTCAAAATGATAAGCCATAACATTTAAAATATATTATATATTATAATATAATATTATATAAACCAAAAAGGGGGACTGGTGAACCTATTATCAATGTAGTTAAACAAAAACAAGTGTATATAAACGCAGGACACAGAAATGTAATTAGTAATAATAAATAAATATTATTAAAAATTATAAAATAACAGCATAAACACTTTTGGACAAATATAATAAAACGTATAAGGAAAAAATTATAAGAAAAAATTATTATAATAAAAAGTAATAAACAATTCTTAAGACAATAACTTAAGTCTTATAAAGAAATTATAAAAGAATGTGGACATAAAGAGAATTGTTCAAAACTCTTGTACTTACATGTGACCCTGTTCATGGACCGATAATGTAATCTTAAGTCCAGGGTTGGGCGTGTTTAAATGTTATGGCTTATCATTTTGAGTCCCCCTTTTTTATGTTTTTATTTTTTATTTTTTATGATTTGTATTACTTATATTTATATTGTAGCTGCTACCCCCTGATGAAGGCATTTATTGCCAAAACGCGTCGGGGTCTGTTTCAATAAATTGGATTTGAATCGTCCTGACTTTTGGCTTCTTGCTTTTTGTGGCTCCCTTGGACTATTGCAAGAACAGCGCTCCTTGTTTCCCTTTTGCATGTTTAAGTCAGGACATACACCATTCTGGTGGTATTTTAGAAAAGGCTCAACTAGAGGTATGAATAAGCATCAAGAAAGTGCTTGTTTTCACTGTAAAACATCTAGAGAATATAGAGGAAATAGAAATTAAATGAGTTGCCCAAGATCACAAGGCACAGTAGTAGGATTTGAACTCTAGTCATCTTAGTCCTAGCCCACTACTCTGACCATTAGGCTAATAGACATCCCTGCACTAGGAATCTATTCCAGGGATCTCTATATCAGACACACAAATTATGCCTGAACTTAGACATGCCTTCTTTTTTCAGACATTCTGGGTGGATGTCCCAGATTGCACTTGGACATCCTTTATAAAACATGCCTTCAGATGTTTACATGCCACCAATTAACTAAGGAGACTGCTATCTTTATTTGATTTCAATTAGGAGGGGGAAATAACAGGGGATTAATAAAGATATCCTCCTTCATCACTCCTGTAAAGTGAGGAGCAAAATGGGC
Organism: Ichthyophis bannanicus; assembly: GCA_033557465.1. Taxonomy (NCBI): domain Eukaryota; kingdom Metazoa; phylum Chordata; class Amphibia; order Gymnophiona; family Ichthyophiidae; genus Ichthyophis; species Ichthyophis bannanicus. Next base: position 366,982,953 of record CM066035.1, read on the forward strand.
TCTTTAAAATAAACTATACATGCTAAGGAGCAGTTGTAAATCCCAACATAGGCAATTTTGGTCATACACATGCCTTGCCTATATGAAATGGGAAATACAGGTTTACTACCTAAACCATGGCCAGACCACACTCCTGACATATCCCCTTGCGAGGTTTATATATTATGGACATCTATGTTTAAATTCAAGCCTTTCTAAAATCACCATATACACATAGTTGCTTTTTCCACCAGGAAATCATAAATAAGGCTTCTAAAATACCCCCTTTATATAACTCGGCCTAGACAATTTCAACTGATTGGTTACAGCCTTCTGCACCAGAGGCGCAATCTTCCATACTGTCTTGACCAGTGCATAACTGTTGAGTGTTGCAATGTGGATTGCACCAGCGACAAGTTGAATTTAGGCAGAAAGGTCAGCTCTATAACAGCCCAATTCTTATAATCCAGGAACAGGAAAGAGAAGCTGGGGGAATAGTGCTATGCCCCAGAACTATGTGTCAGCTGGCCATTTTAATGATGATACTTCTTTTATTTAAGAAAACGTAACTGTCAAATGTTTGTGCTGTTAAACAAACAAGTTGGAGCTCACTTCCCTGTCAGTGACAAGGATTGTAGTTAGAAGTTATATAAGCCATGATTCTTTTTTTTGTTTTAACTCTATAGTTTATATTTCCTCACTATTAAGGAAACTTCAGGAAAGCTCTTGGGGAAGAAAACCAAACAAAACCTGTTTACATGAAAACCAATAGAAATGGCATTATTTCTTCTGTGGGATATCATACAGAGTGAACCACCAATTCTTTGTAAGTGTTGACAGCTGTAGAGTTGTTCTTGTTCATACCAGACAGGCCAATATAAGTGTAATGGTAGAGAAAAAAAGGTTTAAAAATGCCTGGCCATGTTAAAAAAAAACAGATTGACAGTCGCATTAAAAGTAAACATTTAAAATGAAAGGCTGGCTAGTTTAAATGAAGTGTCAATTAAGGAAACAAGCCAAATAAATAAATCTTTATGTATTCTGAAGGAATGTGTGTGCATATGTTTGTCTGAATGTATGGGGAATCAGATTGCAATTTCAATAGTGTTGAAGGAGTTAATGAACGCAGCAGAACTAATGCAGGAAGTAGCTGAGCCTAGGGCAAGCAGGGGAGAGTTCACAGGTGATAAGAACATAAAAAGCATGGACTGGCTAAATAAACAACACAGATACTAAGCAAACTAAAGAAAATGGCTTGTAAAATAACTTTAATGTGTACAGAGGTCTGCTAGAGTCTTTAGAGCAGTGAACGTGTACTGTGTGAGGTGAAGCTAGTAAGGAACTATTTCCAGACACTTTTACAGAGAGGATAAAAGCCACATGCAAAAACTTCAGTTACTGGAGAAAGAAAATTCTAATGGGGTATGGTGTGCCAGAGTATGTCTGAATAAAAGAGCTGGAAAAGGATTTAATTGATATCAGAAATGTAATTAAGAAGCTGTAGGGAGCTGGAATAAAAGCTGAGAGAAAATGTGAAGTTAAATGTGGAAACATTTTCCTTAGTGACTAGAAGCAGGCTGGAGACGCTTTGTAACTCATTCAAGCTGTTTTAAAATCAAGCCAAATGAGAATCTGAATTGATTTATTTGTGAGTTTAATTGTGAGCACTGTTCTGATTAAAAGTTCAGCAGTGTGTGGCTTGCTTTCTATAGCATTGGAATCCTTTAAGCAGTGAAGGAAAGTAAGACTGAAGGAATAAAACTCTCAGTACAGTGAAAAGAAAACCCCTGAAAGTGAGCTGTTTTAAGACAGTGTACTGCTTATTACTACTACTGGAGTAGAGGAGTAGCCTAGTGGGGAGTGGAGGAGTAGCCTAGTGGCTAGAGCACTGGCTTGGTAACCAAACAACCAGGGTTTAATTCCCACTAGCACTCCTTGTGGCCTTGGGCAAGTCACTCCTCAGAAGAAAGGCCTGGCAATCTACTTCCAGTGACACTGCCAAGAAAACCCAGGAGCTTCTGGGTCACCAGGAGCCACAACTGACTCAAAGGCACACATTGCATCTTTACTGTTTATTTATTCCTGAAATATATTGGACTGTTTCAGTGAGGAAGAGAGTGTATGCTTGAAAGAGTGATGGACTGAGTGTGTGTTAAAAAAAAGCCTTATTTAAATAATTAAATTTATTGTCAATTGGAATATTTTTCCTGAAATGATTGGCAGTTGTAAATGATTGACTCTGGCACATGCCTAAAAAAAACCAGATTTTTTTTTCACAGAGTTCTGTGGGAGGAAAAGATAGGGAATTTGATTATCTTTTACCTTTTGGGGACTAGCAAGCCCCACCAGTAAGAGAAACAGAAAACAAAGAAAAGGACAGGAGCATTTCTAGACTGCACACATAGCTAGGGAGGCAGTTTCTTTTATTGATTTTTAAAGATAGGTAGTAGATATCCTGACTACTGCTGGACATTGCTGAAGTAGAGATGATCCTAAGGCGCCAAACTTCAAGAAAGCAGCAAGACCTTAAGAGAAGATTTAAGATAAGTGACTGACACACCATAGTGACTTGTATTTTTTGGCAAAAAAAAGTGCATTAGTAGTAGAATTTTTTTGAAACAAAGGTTTCTTTACCTGAATAATAATACTCATTCACCTGCAAAGTTCTGGATAAAAGACAGTGTTAGGACTGACCTTTTCTTCTACTAAGAAGTAAAGAATTCTCAAGCTTTAAATTGGTTAACCAATACTTGCCTGTTTTTGAAAAAGACAATGTTGCACCACTATTGAACAGAAGCATTATAAGAATTGTTCACAGAAAATACTTGACTACATTTATAAAGATTGTTATTGTTTGTTTGCAAAATTTGAATTTGCATTACATTTACAAATTAAAAGTAAAATATTTTTCAAAAGTTAAATTGTTCGAGTGGTTCCTTGTGAGAGAGTTCTCACCACTTGGTAAGTCCTGATTTGAAATTTAAGGTTTTGAAAAACTAAAGTGTGCTGTAGAAAAAAAAAAAATATATATATTTTTGCTGTAAACTGGGAGTTTCCATTGGTAGCTTACCTGGGGTAACTCAGCCATCTGTGATACTCATAACATCAAGATAAAGTAGGGTAACACCACCATGGAGCACATAGTTTACAATAGATTCAGAAAAAAGGAAAGAAATCCAACAAAATCCCCCTAACTTCTGCAAGAAGTCTAGAGTGCAGGATACTAAATGATGTATCTTCCATCAGCTATGCAGAGGGAGTGACTAGGACCAGCTGGCATAACCACCAGACTGCAATTTATTCCACTCCCATAGAGCTGACCACAAAGGAGGGGGGAGTCTTTATCCTAGCTAAACAACACCTACAACTCTGCCAGGATACTGCATATGCAGCACCCAACTTGGATCTACTTATTGTCTCTAACACAGAAATGATTACAGGACCAAACTCAAGGAAACAAAAAGAGAAATAAGGATAGCAAAACCAAAGGCAGAGGAAAAGATGGTAAAGATGTTAAGTGTGGCGACAAAACTTTCTTCAGGTATATTCGGTAAAGGAAGAAGATCAGAGTTGGACTTGCGGGACTCAGAAGTGCTGGGAAAGGACTCGTGGAAAGTGACATAGAAAAAGCGAAATTGCTAAACAAATACTTCTGCTCTGTTTTTACTAAAGAAAATCCTGGAGATGGACCAGCTGTGACTCCCAAATATAAAAATGGGAATGAGACAAATCTGATTGAGTTCTTTGACTGGGTGACCAGAGAACTGGATCAAGGACACGCGATGGATGTCATCTACCTGGATATCAGTAAAGCCTTTGATACTGTCCCTCATAGGAGGCTCATAGGAGGCTTATCAATAAACTCAGTAGTTTGGGGATGGGTCCCAAGGTGATAAACTGGATCAGAAATTGGTTGACTGACAGATGACAGAAGGTGATGGTAAATGGAGCTCACTCGGATGAAAGGAAGGTGATTGGCGGGGTGCCTCAGGGTTCGGCCCTGGGCCCGGCACTGTTCAATGTATTTGTGAGTGATATTGCTGAAGGACTGAATGGAAAAGTCTGTCTTTTTGCAGATGACATGAAAATTTGCAACAGAGTGCACTCCTCCGAGGGAGTGCATAACATGAGGAGGGATCTGCAAAAGCTGGAGGAATGGTCAGATGCTTGGCATTTGAGATTTAATGCAAAGAAGTGCAGTGTCATGCACTTGGGTAGCAGAAATCCAAAGGAAATGTACACAGTAGGGGGCGAGAGGTTGGTGTGCACGGAGCAGGAGAAAGACCTCGGTGTGATTATTTCTGTAGATCTCAAGGTGGCAAAACAGTGCGACAAGGCGGTGGCAAAAGCCAGGAGGATGTTGGGCTGCATTCGAAGAGGAATTACCAGCAGAAAGGAAGGTGTTCTTAGTGCCACTGCATAAGTCTCTGGTGAGGCCTCACTTGGAATACTGTGTTCAGTTTTGGAGACCGTATCTTGCAAAGGATGTAAAAAGAATGGAAGCTGTTCAGAGGAAGGCGACCAAAATGATTTGGAGCCTGCATCAGAAGCCTTATAAGGAAAGACTTGAAGACCTAATTATGTACACTTTGGAGGAGAGGAGGGATAGGGGAGATATGATTCAGATCTTTAAATACTTAAAAGAGAAATAATGAACAAACAAACCTCTTCCAGAGACTGGGAAGCTGTAAAACTAGAGTGCATGACATGAAGCTAAAAAGTGGTAACTTGAAAGGCAATGTCAGGAAATACTTTTTTACTGAAAGGGTGGTGGATGCTTGGAATGCCCTCCCAATGGAGGTGGTGAGGCCAAACACAGTGACGGAATTCAAAGTGGCCTGGGACAGACACAGTGGATCACTTTACAGCACAGGATTAAATCAAAATAAACTGAACCATCTAATTTCTCAGCAAATAGGGGTGTCCTACATGGAGCAATGCGGGGAGGAGCGGATGGGTTCACCCCTAAACAAAGAAACAAAGATAGGGGGAGGGGTGAAGACATGGGGAGGGGTGCACCTGCTCCTGGTGGGTGCACCACTAAGCAAAGACATGGGTAGGGGTGCACCTACTCCCTAAAAGACATGGGAAGGGGTGCACCTACTCCTGCCATATTGCTTGGCAGACTAGATGGACCACATTGTTCTTTATCTGCCATCATTTACTATGTTACTATATTGGACTTTACCACTGTTACGCAGATAACGCTTAAGATTTGTGGTAAGATAGATATTCCTGTTCATGATCAATTGCAGGCTTTACTATCATTTTACTCATTTTGCTTCTAAAGCATCATGAATAGTATATATATATATATATATATATATATATATATATATATATATATATATATATATATATATATATATATAAAGTTTTTTCGGCTTATTGCTTTAGAACATGTTATACATATTATATATATGGTTATTTCCGCTGTAGCGGACTCGGCTCTCATAACATCTCTATGCTTGGCCTTTTTATTTTTTTCCCTTACAAATTTGTAATATGTATATAACCTTTGATACATAACCTTTCACCTCTGTATGGTGGGAAAACGCCGTTAAATACAAACAGACTTTCATTTTGGACCTCACCACTGTTTTGCAGACAACGTTCAAGATTGCAGTAAGACGGCTGTTCCTGTTCACGATCCATCACAAGATTTACTATTTTTCTCCTCTTATCTTATTTCCAAAACACTACAATTAGTATATACCGTTTGAATTGTTGCTTTAGAGTATGTCATAAATATTATGCATGGCTTTGTCTGCTGCAGCGTACTTAGCTCTTTCAATAAGTCCTTTTAAACCGAGCTCGCAGTAGCATGCTTAGCATTCATTGCATATAGAATAATAATTTTGAAGGAGCGTAATGATATCTAAGATATATATAATATGGATTTGGATGCAAAGTACATTTCAAGAGGATAATCTTATAAAAAGTTTGGATTCAGTAACACTGGTAACCCGGAAGCCCTCCTCGCCTCCATTCCCCGACTTGACACCCTCCAATCCTGTTCCCCCCCCCCCAATAAATTCACCAACTCAGTAATTTTGGTACAAACTTTTGGTCGCAGCTTTATTTACAACCTGTACAACCGGCCCAACATGGGCCTGAAGATAACAATTGAACAAAACCCAACCCCGCACCCCTTTACCGGAGGATGCCCCCCCACCCGCCATCTTAGTAGCAAGGCGGAGCATCCTCCTCCCCCCCAAACCCCGCCGCCTGCCTCGCCATCCTAGTAGCAAAGGCCGGCTCCCACCCCCCCGCTACCGGGCCGAGACCCCCAACCGGGCTGTCTCGCCCCACCCCGGGGAGCACTTCGCCCCCACTGCTTGTAAACCAGGTCAAGCCCGCGCCGCTCCTGCGAGCGCTGGCTCTGTACCCCGCCACCCCCACCAGCTGCAACATCCCGACAAACCAAAACCAGGGGCGGGCGGGCGGGAACGCAACCGATACGCGAGGAGCCGCGGCCAGAAGGAGACGGCCACGCGGCTCCTCGCGAACAGCACCGCCCACCCCTTAACCTGCGGGCCAATGAAATCGCTCCGACGGCGCGCCGGAGCGATTTCAACTGCCTCGCACCGCCTCCTCACCCCCCCTTTCTCCCTGCACGTTGGAGGCCGCGGCCGGGCCCGGGCCCAGGTTACTGTCGGCCGCGGGACCCGGCCCGCGGCCTCGGGCATTAACACTGGTAACCCGGAAGCCCTCCTCGCCTCCATTCCCCGACTTGACACCCTCCAATCCTGTTCCCCCCCCCCCAATAAATTCACCAACTCAGTAATTTTGGTACAAACTTTTGGTCGCAGCTTTATTTACAACCTGTACAACCGGCCCAACACGGGCCTGAAGATAACAATTGAACAAAACCCAACCCCGCACCCCTTTACCGGAGGATGCCCCCCCACCCGCCATCTTAGTAGCAAGGCGGAGCATCCTCCTCCCCCCCAAACCCCGCCGCCTGCCTCGCCATCCTAGTAGCAAAGGCCGGCTCCCACCCTCCCGCTACCGGGCCGAGACCCCCAACCGGGCTGTCTCGCCCCACCCCGGGGAGCACTTCGCCCCCACTGCTTGTAAACCAGGTCAAGCCCGCGCCGCTCCTGCGAGCGCTGGCTCTGTACCCCGCCACCGGTGCGAGGTAGGCACTATCCTCGCACCGCCCCCACCATAAAGCTGCGACCAATCATTTCCAGCGCTTCCTGCCAATCATTAAGCAATAAGTCCTGTCCGACCGGGGACAAGTGTACCCCATCGGTACGGTACAGTCCAGCGCACTGGGGGTCCGCCCAAGGGTGCCGGACCTGCCATCCACCGGCCTGTTGCAACCAACGGCCAATCTGCCTGTTCACTTTGGCCAGCCCTCTCGACCAGCGTCGTTGAGGCAAGCAGGCCGGCCGAGGGATGATGTCCGACCAGACGATTGCAACGTCAGGCCACTGCTCCTGCAGCGCCCGCAGGTCACGTTGCACTGCGCGGATGAGTTGCCGACACGTCCAACAGGAAAGATCATTCCCTCCAAGATGTATCAGGAGTCCCACCGGCCTCTGCCGCCGCTCCGCGTGCTCTCGAACCACTGGAAGTAGCTGCCACCATCGCATGCCCCGCTCGCCGAGCCACTCCAGCCGGAAATTGCAGGACACCAAGCCCAGGTGTGTACCCAGCGAACGAGTTGAGGCTCTGCGTTCCGCCCAGTAGACGAACGAATGCCCCAGAAGCCACCAAACACCCGGCGTGCTCCGGGCAGCAGCCACTGTCGGCACGTTCAGCAGTACACCTGAAAAAGAAAAAACAGCATTAGAACCCCCCCCCCACGCCCACCCCCCCTCCACCACCACAGCTCACAACTGTTCCAGACGCACGTAGCCCTCGTAGGCCCTGGAGCGCCAGCGCCCGATCCGCTGGATCACCTCACTTCCCAGGCCAGCGGCGGCTGCGCTCGTTGCCGCACCTATCCGGAAGGAGTGAGACGCATAACCGCGCTCATCCACGCCCAGCCGCCGCAACGCCAAGCGGAAAACTGCCGTGAATTGGAATTGGGTAACAGCTGTCCCATCAGCATGGCAGAAGAAACACCCGGCCCGATCCGGCCGCTGCCGCCGGTATGCCGCCAAGTTCTGCACCGGACAGGATCCCAGACCCGGAATGGCCCTCAGCAGCACCCACCGACCCTGCCCCAACGGGTCAGTCTTCGAGTGGGCCAGGAATATCCGTACGCGCGCCTCCTGTACGTCCACCTGCTGCACCAGCAAACCCCCCCGCCCACCCCGTCCGCCCGACGGAGGGACCAGCTCGCTAACTCGGAAGGCCCCGAAGAAAGCTGTGACAAACAACGCCCGAAAAAGGACTGCCTCATACAGAGTAGCCGCCACCTCGGGTAGAACGCCCCAAATACGCAGCAGCAAAGCGTGCGACACGGGGCGACGCCAATCCGGGCAGGAGGGCTGCGCTCGCGCCCACCCGGCTAATAGCCGCTTCACCACATACGAGGCGCTCGGACTGCCCCAGCCCGCCGCCCTGCTAAAAAAGGAGAAGCCAGCCAAAGCCGCCCGTGCTGCCGCCCGGGACCAACCACCCTCTTTTGCCCACGCTATGAAAGAACCCGCCAAGATGTCCCCGACTCTACCCCCCCTCCAGCCCCTCCCCCAGAGAAACTCTCGAACCCGCCCATACCCCCGCTGATAAGCCTTCCACGTACCTGGAGCCAGGGAAGACCACAACAATGAGATCATTCCGGCGTCCCAATTCGCCAAAGGTGCTCCGGCACCACCGCCGCGGTCTCGTCCGCCCCCGGGGCCAACTCCCGAAACCGCTCCCACTGGAAACGAGACAAAGCGTCAGCAATAACGTTCAGAGCACCTGGCACATGGCGCGCCCGAACCGTGACATTGAGACGAAGACAGGCCAGCACAAACACCCGCATCAACGCCGCCACCCTTGGACACTTTGGCGAATGACGATTAATGACTTGCACCACCGCAGCGTTGTCACACCAGAAGACCACCCGCTTGTCCCGTAGCCTCTCTGGCCATACCCAGATGGCCACCACAATCGGGAACAACTCCAGGAACGTCACATTGCGCGTCAGCCCACTCGCGGACCAAGCCGCCGGCCACGGCGCTGCACACCACGAGCCCTGGCAGAACAATCCCATACCCGAACCCCCTGCAGCATCTGAAAACAAGTCCAAATCCCTGTTGGACAGTTCCTCAGACTGTAACACCGAGCAGCCATTATAATTCGCCAAAAAAGCATCCCACACGCGCAAATCAGCTCGCATCCCCGCAGTCACCCGGATGCGATGGTGCCCACAGCGCAACCCGGCCATCGCCAAAGACAACCGCCACGCAAACGGCCTCCCCATTGCGACGACCCGACAGGCAAAGTTCAGGTGGCCGACTAACCTCTGAAGCTCTGTCAACGTCACCTTCGTAGCGGAGCCCACCTCCGCTACCAAGAGCCGCAGCCGCTCGACTTTATCCATCGGTAACTGGACCACAAACTCAACAGAGTCGATCTCAATCCCCAAGAAGGAAATACAAGTCACCGGCCCCACTGTCTTACCCTCCGCCAAAGGGATGCCAAACTCCGCCGCCATACCCAGGAAAAGCTCTAACAAGGATGCACACACTGCGGACTGGGCCGGCCCGACGAACAAAAAATCATCGAGGTAATGCACTATAGACCTAAGGCCGGACCTCCGCATCAACACCCAGTGCAGGAAAGAGCTGAAGGCCTCAAAGTACGCACATGAGATCGCACAACCCATGGGCATACACTTGTCATAATAATAAGAATCGTCAAAACGAAATCCGAGCAAAGGGAAGGCGGACGGATGCACCGGCAAGAGACGAAAGGCAGACTCAATGTCCACCTTCGCAAGCAAAGCCCCCTTTCCACATTGGCGCACACGCTCCAAAGCCTCATCGAAGGACGCATAGCGCACTGAGCACAGCTCCTGCGGGATATGGTCATTCACCGAGGCCCCGAGGGGACAAGAAAGATTATGTATCAGCCGATAACGCCCGGGCTCCTTCTTCGGGATGACACCAAGCGGTGAAACAATAAACGGCGAAAAGGGCGGCCGAAGGAACGGCCCAGCGACTCTGCCCAGAGCGCACTCCGCCGCAATCTTCGCGCGGGCCACATCCGCCAGCCGCAGCACCGAGCGAGCATTCCCCGTCTCCAAATCCCGGACAGTCCCTTGAAAAGGGATACGAAAGCCCTCAGAAAACCCCGCCCACAACATCGTCCCCGCCATGCCATGCCTGGTAGCCGCGTAGAGCTCCAGCCATGGCAGCAACGCCTGTATCCTAATGGGAGTAGGCGCCAGACCCCCTTCCAACCCGTCATTTACTTGCAGCCGCCGCCCCTTGCACCGCTCGACGGCTGCACTTAACGGCCGAGTGACCGGCTCCGCACAGGGAGCAGGCGTGCCGAAACTTGCAGTCCGGGAATGGGCAGGACGTTTTATTAAAGCGCCAGCACAAATCTCCGCTGGGACCGCCCGCCCCAACTTTACTCGCCTCGGGCCCCGGGCCCGCTGGCCGAAAGGACCGCAAGCCCGCCGAAGCTGCCGTGCCCGCCGCCCTAGCCGGACCTGCACCCCCCCGTTCCACTCCTCTTTGCCGACATTTGCGTGAGCCAAAGGTTAATATCCTTCATGCCCCATGACAACTGCCGGTTCTCTTCCATCCTATCGCGGAACTCCTCATCGTAATTAAGCCAGGCCCACCCCTCGTGGGCCTGGGAAGCCGCCAAGATCGCGTCGGCATAAGCCAACAGCTCACCGTATCGACTCGGGTCCTCATGCCCCCATACGCTCGCCAAACGCAAAAAAGCCCGAGTCCAATTTAACGTGTTCCGTGAAACCTTCCGTACCCTCCCCGCCTTCTCGTCTTCCTTGCATTTTCTTACGACTCTCCCCCGAGCGTTTCCTCCCTTCCAATAGCCGGAAAATATCCAAATAACGCCGCTTCACAATCCGCCGCCTCAACTTGCGCGGAACACTCTCCCACAATTCCGCGCAATGCACCACCGCGGACCCCGCCCCCTCACCAACCCGCAGCCCGCCGGTGGAGTCCGCTGAGGAAGTGTCCGAAGACCCCGACGATGTAGATGAAGACGACGCGCTCCGCCGCCGACGCCGTCGGTGCTTCCGCTTTGCCTTTATTTATTTATTTATTTATTTAACAGTATTTCTAAACCGCCTTATCTTAATAATCAAGGTGGTATCACAGCAAGCAATCAGGTAAAGTGTGTGTGTTGTACATGCAGTGAGGATAAAACTTAGTTGTGTGAGGGATGTGTTGGGTGCTTGATTTGTTTGAGCTATATACAGGGTGGGCTATTTACAGTGGTGCTAGAATCATATTTTATATACATTCAGTTGTTTGGGAGGATTGGAGTGCTGTTATCCATTCTCTTAGGTTATGTGATGTGACCATAGTGCTCTATGAACAGCATGGTTTTCAGTTGTTTTCTGAAGTCTTTGAGGTCTGGAGTTGCCCTTAGATCGTCCGGTAGATTGTTCCATATTGTTGGAGCAGCCATGGAGAGAGCTCTGTCTGTTGTGTCCTTGCGTGTGTGCTTGTACTCATTTGGGGTGCTGACTCGGTTGCGTGTTTGACTTCTTCTGGGACGTGCGCTGGATTCCGGTTGTATGAGCAGGTGGAGGCTGTTGGCTGATGTGTGTTCTTTTATCTTAAATAGGTTTATGATAGTCTTGTATCTGATGCGAGCAATGATTGGGAGCCAGTGTAAGTCCTTTAGTGTAGGTGTGATGTGCTCCTGCCTTGCGGCTCCGGATATGATTCGAGCTGCAGTGTTTTGTGCCAGCTGTAGTGGTTTGAGAGCTTGTTTTGGTAGTCCGAGGTATATCGGATTGCAGAAGTCCAGTATTGGGGTTATCAGTGCTTGACAGACTGTACGGAAGTGTTCTGGAGCGAGGAGTGGTTTCAGTCTCCTGATGATTCGCATCCTGTAATATGCTTTTTGGATTGTTTTGTCTATGTGTGGTTTGAGGTTGAGTTTACTGTCCAGAGTAACCCCAAGGTATCTCACCTCTGATCTTATCGGTATCGTGGTGCTTTGTATCTTTATGTTTGGTGGGTGTGTGAAGCTTTGGTTTCGAGTGATGATTAAAGCTTCAGTCTTGTTGTAGTTTATAGCTAGATTGTTGTTTTGGCACCACTTCGCCATTTGGGTAAGGCAGTCTGCTATCTTAGAGAAGTCCGGGTTTTCGATTGATATCGGGGAGTATACCATTATATCGTCTGCGTATATTGTGTATTGGATGTTGTTCTCTTTCATAATGTTGCATATTGGTTGGATGTAGATGTTAAAAAGGAGTGCTGAGAGTGCGGATCCTTGTGGTACTCCTTGTTGGACGTTTATGGGCCGGGAGGTGTCCTGTCCCACCTTGACCTGTAGCTGTCTTTCTGTTAGGTACGAGTGGAACCATTTTAGAGTGGTACCGTGTATACCAGTGTTCTTCAGTCTCTCCAGGAGTATATTGTGATCAACTGTGTCGAACGCTGAGGAGATGTCGATGAAGATCATTATAATTCCATTCCTGATGTCGTCAATTATTCTTATGATGCTGTCGAAGAGGTAGATCAGGAGAGTTTCGACTCCATGGTTGGGACGAAATCCGTGTTGGTTGTCATCGAGAGTTCCGTATTCGTCAATGTGTTCCTGAAGTTGTAGTTGAACCGTCTTTTCGATTATTTTTGCGAGGAAGGGTATGCTGGAGATTGGTCGGTATGCTGCTGGGTCCTTTTTGTCGAGAGAAGTTTTCTTTGTGATTGGTCTTACTGAGGCAAGCTTTAATTGCTGTGGCATGAGTCCTTGAGTGAGTGAGTTGTGTACCATTTTATGAATGTTTGGTATGAGGCTTGCTTTGGTGGCTTTGACCCATGACACTGGGCAAGGGTCTGTAGGAGCAGTGCTTGTGTTGATTGTGGAGATGATGTCTGATATATGCTCTTTTGAGGGTGAGTGGAATGTGCCCCAGGTTTTGGGGTGGACGTTCGTTCTGTTGGTTCTACTGGGTTGGCTTTACTAGCTGGCGGTGCACCCTCCCCCGACGGCACTGCCCCCCCAACTCCCCCCGCTGTCGTCCCGGAGCACTCACCTGCCGCCGCCGGCTCCGCCGCCACCTGCACTCCCGAGGTAGACTCCGTCTGCTCCATCAAGGTCGGGCCGGACTGGCCCCCACCCGCCGACATCACTGTCGCACCACCGCCAACTCCGCCTGCTGTCAATGGCGCACTCCCCGAAACCTGCAATGGGAGAGGAGAGCCAACACACGGGGACGGAGGCAAACCAACCCCCTGCGAAGCCATCCCATAAGGCCCCGCCCCCCACCCCACACCCCCTCCCTGCACCCCCCCCGAGGACCCCAACCCCCCGACTGCCCAGCCTGTAGCCCCCCAGGGGAGTTGTCCCCCAACACTTTGAAAACCGGCCCCCCAATGCTCCCCTCCCCAGCCCCCCCCCAAGGGCTCCCACCCAGTGCCCTCCCAGGTACCGGGGACCAAGCCTGCCACCCGTCGCTATGCATTCCAAACCTTCCCCACCCCCCCGGGGCGGGCCCATAGGCTCCTGCAGGAACCTGAACCCAACCATGCCCCACCGCACCCGACCACTCCGTGCCGTCCCCCACCGGCCCCCGAGCGACGCTCCCCTCCTCTACACCACCTACCCCTGCACCCCCCCTCGACGCCTCCTCCGTCTCCCGCGCCCCAGGCCCCACAACCCCTTCTAGGGGGCCCACCACCTCCTCCGGCCCCCCCAACACAGCTGCAGGGGCAGGGAGAGCCCCACGCATCCCCACCCCAACCTTCCGCTTACCGGTCCTCCCCCCTACTCCCCGCCCCCCCCCCCTCGGCCTACTCTGGCCCCTGGGGCTGCCCCAACCCCGCGGGACCCCCTCGAGCCCCCCCAGCCCTTCCACCCGAAGCCCCTTTGGCTTTGCCTTTTCCGGCCATGCTCCGACCCTCCCCCCTAACCGTTGAGAGCGGCAGCCCAGCGCAGGGTAAGGAACCTGCTGCAGCAACCAGGAAGCAGGCTGCTGGCTGCAGGGGTTCTCTCCTCTTTCTATTTTTTTTTTTTTTTTTTGAGTATGCACCCGACCGGCTGCCGACCCCCCCCCCCCCACCCGAACGCAACCACCCCCGCCTCCCCCGGGAGCAAACGGACCCCCTCAACGAACCCCACTCACCGGACCAGCACGGGAACGCAACCGATACGCGAGGAGCCGCGGCCAGAAGGAGACGGCCACGCGGCTCCTCGCGAACAGCACCGCCCACCCCTTAACCTGCGGGCCAATGAAATCGCTCCGACGGCGCGCCGGAGCGATTTCAACTGCCTCGCACCGCCTCCTCACCCCCGACGCACCCCCCCTTTCTCCCTGCACGTTGGAGGCCGCGGCCGGGCCCAGGCCCAGGTTACTGTCGGCCGCGGGACCCAGCCCGCGGCCTCGGGCATTTTCTCATTTGGTTTGGCGCCGAAACGCCGACTTAGCAGTACTGCCTCTTTTTTCTCATTTGTAGACGAAGTGTAAGTTTGGCATTACATTCTCATTATATTATTCATAAAATATGACTGATTTATCAATGACATGATCTATGTTAAAAACATTCAAGTTTGAATTTTCATTCGGTTCAGTAGGAAATGCCGATGCTTTTAGTTTCTTTGTTTTTAACGCATGGATATTTGCATATAACATTTTTACCCAACCCATAAGCTTTACACTTGTTTAATCATTCTGGTGCTATGACATTCTGCAGGGTAGTAAAGAATAATAAAAATTTGTCAGTACATCATGACGATTTATTATTACCTTCGCTCATTCGGTCTACCGGGAACACGCTGACGTGGCCGGTCCTTTCATTTTTAATTTTAGTGCATTGATATTTGGACATAATGATTTTCCCATACCATATATCTTACACTTTTTCACCATTATAATGTATGGCATTACTATAGTGCAGTAAAGTACAAAAATAAAAAAACATTTTTAGCACGCTATGATTATTTATTATCATTCCTTACTCATCTATACGTCCCATTTGGGCAAGCTATCTTGAAGATTCAATTTATTATTTTCTCTTATTTGATCCAGCGGGAACATGCCGATGTGGCCGGTCCTTTCATTTTCAATTTGTATGCATTGATATTTGGACATCATAATTTTTCCATACCATACATCTTACACTTTTTTCATTGCTATAATGTATGGCATCACTATAGTGCAGTGAAGAACAACAACAAAAAACATTTTTCAGCATGTTTTGTTGATTCATTATCATCTTTTATTTAGTTATAAGCCTCATTTGGGCAAGCTATCTTGGAAATTCAATAATTGGCATGATATTATTCATTAAACATCTTTTTTATTGCACACTAATTAAGTAATTTCCCTGTTGGTCTGGGTCATTGTAGTGGTATGCCTCTATCATGGTTTTCTTCATTTTTAGAGCTTTCTATACATCATGGTACAATTTTAAACTCTGTTTTCTAAATATCAACGATTGTGGGATTAGGGTACCAGTAAAAAGATATCATTATTGTATCCATGTTTGTAAGTGTTTATCAATCTTAATGGATTTATTACTATTATATCCTTTTGAGTATGTCATTTTTTTAAAGGAGATTATTTATTAATGATTTTATATGGCATTCATATTGCTTGTTTATTCTTTTGTATTCATTTTATCATTTTTACCTGTTGTGTATTATTTATTGGCTTTTTATTCTCTTATAGTGATAATTGTTCTCCTTTTAACAGAAGTCCTATACAGAGAAGGTATCGGTAGACATATTTATGGTTTTAGTTATGTCCTCCTCATCTCATTTGCTGTCTGTTTTTTAACATTTATGGTTTTAGTCATGTCTTCCTCACCTCATTTACTATTTGTTTTTTAATGTATATAGGTTCAGAGCACTTTACATATCTGTGTTATATCTTTGTGATCATCACTGGGTGATTATGAATGTTTAGTAGTTTGGTTTTCCAGCTCTTATATTATTCTTCTTTATTTTATGCAATATATTGTTTAATGGTTTTAATTAATTGTTGTATTGTTTATTAATTATTTATGTGATTGATTTTAATTATCAATGTTTGTTTTTTTGAGGTTTGTACCCCCAAGCTACCCCCCCTGAGGAAGGCCATAGGCCAAAACGCGTAGGGGCAATAAAGGAAGGGTTTTTTTCAAACCTGAAAACTCAGCCAGTCTGGATATCTGTTCTTTTTGTCCTGTTGCAAGTTACAGATACTTTGGTTGCTTTCTTCAGTCTCCTATAGTTATCAACGTTTCATGTTGATATGAAGATTCGATGTTTATCTATTATGGTTCTGTGTATGATCTGTCCATCACTGTTCTATGTAAACAAGTTACTGTTTGATGTCAATTTGTTCAATGTAACCGTTCCACTGTTTTTGTTCTTGATATCTCCAGCTCTATGTAAAATGTTTTGATTGTTCATATTATATGTAAACCACACTGATTGGAAAAAGCGCGGTATATAAAAGCAAATAAATAGCCTTTATATATAAAAAGGCGATTATAAAAATGGTTGGTTAAATAAATAAATAAATAAAACACCACATTGATGTACCTATTTATTAAGCCGCATTATGGCAACAATGCAAGTTATTTGCCAATGATGCAACTGAACACAGAAATTTTTACCAGAGCACACATTAAATAATAATGAGCTGCAAATCACAAAAATACATGCAAAGCAGTCGGGAGTGGTGGCAAAGGACTGGAGAGAGATTCATGGGGTCCCTTTACACAGAAGAAGAAGTAAGGATGTGGTTGAAAACTGTAGGCCAGTTAGTTTAACTTTGGTGGTGAGTAAATTATTAGAAACGCTGCTGAAAGAGAAAATAATGAGGTTTCTGGAGTCCAGAGGAATACAGGATCTGAGGCAGCATGGATTCATAAGACAAATCTGATTGATTTCTTTGAATGGGTGACCAGGGAGTTTGATCGAGGGAGAGTCCTAGACATGGTGTATTTAGATTTTAGTAAAGTCTTTGACACCGTTCCTCACAAGCGACTCATAAACAAACTGAGCACCCTAGTGATGGACCCTAAAGCTTCTGCTTGGGTTAGAAATTGGTTGAGTGGCAGGCGACAAAGGGTACAGGTAAATGGAGCTCATTCCGAGGAGAAGGAAGTTAACAGTGGTGTGCCCCAGGGATCTGTCCTTGGTCCAATTCTTTTTAACATATTTGTTAGGGATATAGCAGAAGGGCTGTGGGGTAAGGTTTGTCTCTTTGTGGATAATACCAAAATTTGCAATAGAGTAGACACCAAGGAAGGTTTAGATAACATGAGGAGGGATCTAGCTAAACTTGAAGAATGGTCTAGAATTTGGCAGCTAGGATTTAATGTTAAAAAATGCAAGGTCATGCATTTGGGCTGCAGCAATCCAAGGAAGTGAAGTACTTTTGTCCACTAAAGAAGAGAAGGACCTAGGCGTGGTTGTGTCTGATGATCTTAAAGTAGCTAAACAGTTAGAAAAGGTGACAGCAAAAGCTAGAAGGAGCTTGGGTGCATACGGAGTGGAATGGCTAGCAGAAAGAAGGCGGTGATAGTGCCTCTGTATAAGTCTTTGGTGCGACCTCATTTGCAGTATTGTGTGCAATTCTGGAGACCACACCTTCAAAATGATACAAACAGGATGCTGCCAGTACAGAGGGTGGCTACTAAAATGGTTAGTGACTTAAGGATCTTAATATGTACACCTTAGAGGAAAGACGGGATTGAGGTGAAATGATTGAGATGTTTAAATACCTCCATGGCATAAATGCACAGGGGGAGAGCCTCTTTCGATTGAAAGCAAGTTCTGCTACGAGGGGACATGGGATGAGGGTGAAGGGAGATAGATTCAGGAGTGATATGCGGAAATATTTCTTCACGGAAAGAGTGGTGGATCCGTGGAATAGTCTCCCAGTGGAGGTGGTAGAGATGAGAACAGTATCTGAATTCAAAAAAGCATGGGACCAACACAGAGGATCTCTAAAGGAAAGAGGGGACTGTTGTAATTTTTGATGTGGAAGGACAGACTAGATAGGCCATGTGATCTTTTTCTGTCGTCATTTTTCTCTGTTTCTGTTTCTATTATTATGCAAAATGAATAATGCCGCTTGTGTTATACTTTGCAAGAAATGTTGTTTTCTCCAGGAATAGTAGCCCACTAATATGTGAGAAATTAGTCATGGGGATGCAGTCATAGAGGCTGGGCCATGTACTAACTCCTCACCCCCCTAGCCCTTGGCACCTTTCAACAAATATGAGTGACCTCCCACCCATTTTGTCCTCATACACTGAATAAAGTCTGCCCCTGCCACACACACACTTACCTTCCATCATCCTGATCACCTGATCTCATGAGCAACATAAAGTACCACCTCTCTACTTACACCCCACTCTGCAGTCAGTCACACTTCCCACCTACCCCCACTTCTGTTCCCCAATCTACTGAATAATACTGAAGTTCCAACCCCACCTACTAACTTCCCCCTGGCTCCCCTAGTATATACCAGGGTATCTCTTGATTATTGTAATACTGGTAACACTTGGGGGTCCATTTACTAAAGTGGGTTACTCTCTATAGCTAATAAGACAAAAAAGTGCAGATAGCACGGTGTTAGCTGCAAAAGTCACGTGTTATCTGTTGGGGCATGCACAGCATTTTCCCTGCAGACACCGCACTAAACTTACTGTGGTGGACTAACAGCCTGAATGCAGCTAACACCACCTATTGTGATAGAGATTTTCTGTGCTACCTGCAGAATTCATGCTAACAGGTAGCATTCATTACCTCTTAACACAGTCAGATAGCATGAACTGTCTGCCATGTTAACAGCTAACACAGTTTAGTAAATAGACCTCTTAGAGAATATGTGCAAATTTGGTCAAAGCCATGTCTTTTTAATTTGTAAAATCAAGTATGTTGAATTTGAATATTCTTCTTTTTTATCATTAAATATGTATTAAAGATATTATGGTGATTAAAAAGAATCACCACAAAATAATAATTCATTAGTAAATAAAGCACAGTTACTTACCTGTAACAAGTGATCTCTGGGAACAGCAGGAATAAGTCTTCACATATGGGTACTTCGGTACCGACGGAGCCTGCGCGGGAACGCTCCCCAGCTTCCCAAAAAGGAAAGCTTTTGGGAGCATCCCACAGCGCCTCTCTCCAGTTTGAGTTATAAAGCTGAGACAAAGAGAGAGAGAGGAAAGGAAAGATAGATAGAGAGATACAACTCCTAGGGGAGGTGGGTGGGTTGTGAAGACTTATTCCTGCTGTTCCCAGAGATCACCTGTTACAGGTAAGTAACTGTGCTATCTCCAGGAACAAGCAGGAATGAGTCTTCACATATGGGGACTCCCCAGCTAGAGATGCCAGGGAGATCCCCAAGGTTGTGAGACCCTGAGAAGGGCTCTACCTCCTCCCATGGATCTCAGGCATCTGACCAGGGATGGAGGGTAGGAGTTCATTAAGCATGGAACAGGTGTTTGAGAACAGCCTGACCAAACAAGGCATCCCGGCGGGAGTCCTTGTCCAAACAGTAATGGGCTGTGAAGGTATGAACCGAGGCCCAGGTGGCTGCTCGACAGATCTGGTCGATAAACACAGAATTTAGATGAGCCATAGAAGTGGCCATGGCCCTCACATTATGAGCTGTGACATGGCCTTCCAGAGAAAGGTTCTTACTCTGGTAGGCAAAAGAAATACATTGAGCAATCCAATTGGACAGTGTCCTCTTAGAGACTGGAAGCCCCAAATGAGAGGGATCAAAAGCAACAAAGAGTTGAGAAGACTTTCTATGTTCTGTGTACTTTGTAAGTAAAAAGCAAGAGCTCTCTTACAATCCAGGGTATGAAGATTCCTCTCTGCACTCGATGCATGAGGACCTGGAAAAAAGACAGGTAAATACACCTCTTGATTAAGATGAAAAGGTGAGACCACTTTAGGCATAAAGTGTGGATTGGTCCTAAGGTCTTGTTCTCAGATCTTCTCCTGGAGTCACCCTCCTCACGGAGACTTGGCTCCGTGATGGTGAGGATGCTCTCCTCGCACGCTGTCTCCCCCCTGGTTTCTCTGCAGCCTCCGTCCCCCGCCATGGGCGGTCCGGTGGCGGCGTGGCTGCCATTCTTCACCCCTCTCTGTCTTATACACCAATCTCTTCCCCTGCATTGCACTATGCTGAGGCTCTTCTTTTTCACCTCATACTTCTTCTATCCATTTTCTTCTCATCTATTCCCCTCTTGCCCTTCGCCTTCAACTGTGGGAGGCCCTTCTGTTAACAGTCACAGACGTTTCTTTAGCCTTTCCCCATCTAATCATAGCAGGTGACTTTAATCTTCATATGGATTCCCCCTCTTCACCGAGAGAGCTTTCTTTTCTTTCATTCCTCCAGGATCTCTCCCTAACTCAGCATGTCACTATCCCCACCCATCAAGCTGGTCACACCCTTGGTTTGCTCTTATCCTCTGCATCTTCTTCGTTTACCTTATCAGTCCCGACTGCCACGTCCCTTCCATGGACAGATCACCTTTTTCTCACCCTGTCCTGTTCCTTCTCAGGGGTTTCATCTTCTACTACTTCAATTTCTCTCACGCCATCATCCCCAGTGCATCTATCCCGGGCTCTTACCCCTCTCACATTACAAAGATTCCCCCCCCGCTTCTGAGCTTCTGCCCAATGATTTCTCGTCTCTCTCTCCTAATTCTCAAGCTGCTCTTTGGTTCTCTTCCCTTTCTGCTACACTTGACCTTTTAGCCCCTTCACGTCCTCGTCCTCCCCGTCGGCGTCCCTCTCATCCTTGGTTCCATGGTGGTCTTCGGCTCTTACGTACTCACCTTCGAAGGGCCGAGCAACTCTGGTGCAAGGATCCTTCACCCACTAACCTATCTATCTTCAAATCTCACCACTCCTTTTACCGCACTCAACTTCACTCTGCCAAACGTGACTTCTTTTCTAATGCCATTTCACAGGCACCCAACCAAACCCGTCATCTGTATTCCACCCTCCGCTCCCTCATTTCTCTACACACCCCTTTCGTCAACTACCACTATTCAGTCTTCTCCTTCCCCCTCGCAACTGGCCTCTTTCTTTATTTCAAAGGTTGTCTCTCTGAGGGACTCTCTGCCCTCCTGCCCTGCTCCTATCACTTCCCCTCCTCCTCTTCCCTCACCACCGCCTGTCTCTCAGCTTTCTCATTTCTGGGCTACCTTCTCACCCATTACTGCACCCGAACTTCATCATCTTATCTCCTCTTCTCGAAAGACCTCTTGTTCACTTGATCCCATTCCCTCCTCTTGGCTCCTCACTCCATCCCTAGGTGTCCTCCCTTATATCCTCACCATGTTCAATTCTAGTCTCTCCACTGGGATCTTTCCTAATACCTGGAAGCATGCATTGGTCCGTCCCATCTTGAAGAATCCCTCCCTTGACCCTTCTCTTCCGTCCAACTATCGTCCTGTTTCTAATCTTCCTTTTCTGTCTA
This sequence comes from Ichthyophis bannanicus, assembly GCA_033557465.1. Classification (NCBI taxonomy): domain Eukaryota; kingdom Metazoa; phylum Chordata; class Amphibia; order Gymnophiona; family Ichthyophiidae; genus Ichthyophis; species Ichthyophis bannanicus. Next base: position 367,004,473 of record CM066035.1, read on the forward strand.
AGCTTCTGGAGAAATTTGTTTTTGCACAACTCTCTCATCACCTTGATACTATTAATTTTCTCCACCCCCGTCAATCAGGTTTCCGTTCCGGGTATAGTGTCGACACTGTTCTTCTGGCTTTCACTAATGCACTACATGTAGCTCACGATCGTGGTGACATCTCGATGGCGGTTGCCCTAGATCTTTCAGCGGCGTTTGACTTAGTCGATCACTCTCTTCTTCTTCACCGGCTTCGGGAAGCTGGGTCTTTGTAGCACTGTTCATCACTGGTTTCACTCTTTTCTCTCCTCTCGCTCTTGTACGGTCCTTTCTTCCTCATCTGCTTTCCCTCCCTCTGATCCACAGCACCTTCCTTGTGGGGTTCCACAGGGTTCTGTTCTTGCCCCCCTTCTTTTCAATCTTTTTCTCGCCCCTCTTGCTCTCCTTATCCAGCAGTCAGGTATCTCGGCTTTCTTTTACGCCGATGATATTCTCCTACTCCATCACACTTCTCCTTCTTGCCCTGATCTCACTCCTCTGAATTCTTGCCTCTCCTCTGTTGCTAGCTGGCTCACTACCAATTGTCTTCACCTCAATCTTACCAAGACTCTTGCTATTTGGTTTACTCCTGGTGCTCCCTCTCCCATTCTAGCCCCCTCTTTCTCCAATTCCCCGGTCCCACTGGTCTCTACATTTCGGTATTTAGGTGTTCACCTTGATTCGGATCTTTCCTTTCGTTCTCATATTTCCCATATTACTAAAACCTCTTTCTTTTTTCTCCGGCAAATCCGCTCAATTTGCCCTTTCCTTTCTCCTTCTGCCCTGTCCACACTGGTGTTGTCCTTAGTTATGTCACGGGTGGACTTTTCTAATGCACTATTTCTTGGTCTTCCCAAAAACCAGGTGGTTAGGCTTCAAAGAATACAGAACACTGCCGCACGTCTTGTCACGCATTCCACTCTTCGAGATCACGTCACTCCCTTACTTTTTCATCTTCATTGGTTGCCAGTTTCATTTCGTTCTCAGTTTAAGTTACTGACCCTGCTTCACAAGGCCTATCACACCGGTACTCCATCCTATCTGACCGACCTTCTCTCCTTCCATTCCCCCCGGTACACTCCTTGCTCTTTCCACCTCAACCATCTCGCCCTTCCCTCCCCTTCCCGTGCCCACCTCCAACTCACGCGTCTTTCTGCTTTTTACTTTGCTGGTCCTGCACATTGGAACTCCCTTCCCTCTTCCCTCCGCCTGGAACCACAATTCACAGTCTTCACACAAAACCTCAAAACTCATCTCTTCTCTCTGGCCTTCAATATTCCCTCCCCTTTTGTATGAGTTTGCTCCCGATGTATTTATTTTGCCTTTTGTATCCTGTCCTGTATCTCTTGCATTTTAGCCTTCTGTCCTTTATAAATTTGTATATTTCTTTTCCTTTCTGGCTTTGGCCAAAGTTTTTATGTATTATGTTTTAAGTTTTGTGCAATTTATGTATTTTATGAATTTTATGTATTTTATTATTGTACACCGCCTTGATTGTCCCAGAAAGGCGTTTTTTATCAAATGAATAAACCTTAAACCTTATCATGATGGAACCTTGTATAAGGTGGATTAGCCACTAAGGCCTGCAGTTCACTGATGCGGCGAGCTGAGGTGACTGCAATAAGAAAGATAACCTTCCAGGAAAGAAATTTCAAGGAGGTAGTGGCTAAGGATTCAAAGGGTGGCTTCATAAGCTGACCAAGAACCAGATTCAAGTCCCATGCCACTGGAGGTGGTCTAATGGGAGGTTTAGTTAAAAGAAGGCCTCTCATGAATCTTGCAATAAGCGGATGAGAGGAGACAGTTGTCCATTGAGAGGCTTGAGGTATTCTGAAATAGCACTCAAATGGACCCTTACTGAATTCGTCTTGAGGCCTGCATGGGAAAGATGCAGGAGATACTCTAGTAAAGAATTCAAAGGTATTGCTAGAGGGTTAATACCCTTCTCAGCACACCAAATGGTAAACCTTTTCCATTTAAAAGCATAGGAACGTCTAGTAGAAGGCTTTCTGGAAGCATGAAGGATATCCCTTACTTGCTGAGAAAGATGCCAATCTTGAAGGTCTAAGCCTTCAGCAACCAAGCCTTGAGATGGAGAGATTGGGGATTTGGGTGCCACAACGTTCCCCCCCTCCTGAGACAGGAGATCTGGAGCAGACCCCAAGTCCAGGGAGGGAGCTTGAGAGAGATGCAGAAGTAGAGGGTACCACACTTGGCGTGGCCAACGTGGAGATATGAGAATCATAGTCCCTTGATCTCTCTGAAGCTTGAATAGGGTCTTGGGAATTAGGGGAATGGGTAGAAAGGCATACAGGAAGTCTTGACCCCAATGAAGGAGGAAGGCATCCCTGGCCTGAACTCCCTGACACAGAATTCTGGAACACAATCGGGGAAGTTTGGCATTCCATGGACTTGCAAAGAGGTCTATGTCCAGGGTTCCCCAAATTCGAAAGATTCTGACTATCTGGTCCATATGAAGGGACCATTCGTGTGGAAGCAGAACTCGACTGAGTCTGTCTGCCCAAGAGTTTTGAACTCCTGGAAGGTATACTGCCATAAGATGAATTTGATGCTCTCTGGCGAAGGCCCATAATCTCAGAGCTTCGTTGCAAAGCGACAGAGAGCCAGTTCCTCCCTGCTTGTTCACATAGAACATGGCTACTTGGTTGTCCATGTGAATGAGGACTGTCTTGTAGCTGAGCAGGGTATGGAAGACTCTGAGAGCCAAGAAGATTGCTCTGAGCTCTAAGAAGTTGATATGTAGGGAGGTCTCCTGTGGAGACCAAATGCCCGGGTGGAGAGGTCTTGAAGATGAGCTCCCCAACCCTTTGGAGAGGCCATTGTTGTAAGGATTGCTTTGGGGTAACAATTGTTGGAAGGGGGACCCAGCAACAGATTTTGAGTGGACTTCCACCACTGGAGAGACCAAAAGAGGCGCCTGGAGGTTGCTATTTTGTCTGACAGACTTCCAGATGCCTGGGTCCACTGGGTGGACAAAGTCCATTGAGCTGCCCTCATGTGAAGGCGAGCATAAGGGACCACGTGCACCGTGGATGCCATGTGGCCTAGTAGTTGTAACATCTCTCGAGCAGTTAGGTGGGTTTTTAACTGAATCTGAGAGGCTAACTGCACTAAGCGTAGGCAACGGGCCTGGGGAAGATAGGCCCTTGCAGTTGTGGTATCCAGCAAGGCCCCTATGAACTCTAGAGACTGAGTAGGTGTGAGTTGGGACTTTGGAATGTTTATAACCAGTCCCAGATACTGCAGGACACGCATTGTGCAGGCTAGGGAAGTCTGGGCTTCTGACTGGGATGGAGCTCGGATGAGCCAGTCGTCCAGATATGGGAATACGAATATTCCCAGAGTGCGTAGAAATGCAGCTATTACTGCCATGCATTTTGTGAACACTCTTGGAGCAGAGGCCAGACCAAAGGGAAGCACCCTGTATTGATAGTGCTTTCCCTGATAAAGGAACCGAAGGAACCTTCTGTGTGCTGGACGGATGAGTATATGGGTATACGCATCTTTGAGATCTAGAGAACAAAGCCAATCCTGACTCTGAAGGAATGGAAGGAGAGTACCCAGAGAAATCATCTTGAATTTCTCCTTGCATAGGAATTTGTTCAATTCTCTGAGATCTAATATGGGTCTGTAACCCCCTGTTTTCTTTGGAATTAGAAAGTAGGGGGAGTAGAACCCTGAGACCTTTTGAAGAAGAGGTACTTCTTCTATTGCCCCTTGGGCAAGAAGGGTGGAAATCTTTTGACCCAGAAGGTCGAGGAGAGATGTTGGAGAATTGAACTGTCTCACCATGGTGTGGGGAGGAAGGTTTAAGAAATGAAGTTTGTACCCTTCCTTTATGATGGAAAGGGTCCACTGCTCTGCTGTGATTTGCTCCCATCTGGGAGCAAAGTGAGCTAACCTTCCTGGAATGGTGAGAGGCTCTGGCTCTTTTAGAGCCAGAAAGGCTAAGTTCTCTAGATGCAAGTCAAAGGCCCTGAGGAGGCTGAGGCTGTTGGGCTACAGTAGGCCTTGCAGCCTTAGACTTGGCCTGTTTAGGTTGTTGACGCTTTGCAGCAAAACGACCTGCAGAAGATGTCTGCTGACCATAAGCAGGATAATATCTTCCCTTCTTGGGAAAATATGTCTTTTTGAACAACCTCTTCTGGACAGGATTAGAGGTAGACTTTGAAAGCCTATCCAAATCAGAATTTTCTGCATCCATCTGAGTGGCCTTTGCTTGCCAATCTTTGCCAAACAGGTTATCACCTGTACAAGGAAGATTTCCTAATCCATCTTGGACCCAGGGTTCCAAATCAGAAGCTTGTAACCAAGCAATTCTGCGTGCACCTATGGCAATGGCCGAGGCTCTGCCTGGCCCCCTCAAAAGAGTCAAAGGCTGCACGGTTAGAAAATTTGGAAACATCCTGGGCATGCTTAAGCCAGGTAAGAAAGTCTTCCCTTTTATCTTCTGGAAGAAAAGGGAGGAAAGTTTGCAGATGATCTGTAACTTCCTTCAGAAACATCCCCATATAGAGACTATAGGAGTTGATTCTGGCAACAAGCATACTGGCTTGAAAAATTTTCCTGCCAAAAGCATCTAAGGTTCTACATTCTCTTCCTGGAGGAGCAGATGAGTGCCTCTTTGCACTCTTTAACTTTTTCATAGCAGACTCCACCACAATAGAATGGTGAGGAAGCTGAGTTTTATGAAATCCAGGACAAGGAGGGACACGATACATAGTATCCAACCTACGAGAATGAGAAGAGATGGTGAGAGGAGTCTCCCATATGCCTATCATGTGGTCATAAAGGATCTCATGAACTGGCAAAGTGGCTGCTTCTTTAGGAGCCTTGGGATATTGCAAAATATCCAATTTGTTGGCTCTAGGCTCTGTCTCAGGGGCTACTGAGATAGAAAGCCCCTTGGCCACTTCCCTTATGAAGTCTTGAAAAGACAAGTCTTCTGGAGGGGACATTCTTCTTTTTGGAGAAGAAGGCTCCTGAGGAAGAAGTACCGATGCTTCGACAGAGGCCTCCGATGCATCAGAGTCTGGATGCTCTTGTAAAGCCCGATACGCATACCGGATGGTATCGACATCGGGAGTCATCAGTACCGGATAGGTACCGATAGGCATCATCGGACAGGGTACCGCTGCAGTCGACACCGAAGCCGATGTCGATGCCATCGGTACCGGCACCGGAACCTATATCGGAGCCGGTGTCGGAGCCGGTACCGACAACGAAGCTTGTTGCGGTACCAGCGGCGTCGCAGCTTGTATGAATGCCGTAATGGCACGCTGCATGGTCAGAACATTCTGATCCATCGATGCCATGAATGTCTGGAGGTCGGTACCGGCGGATTCCACCGGTACCCCAGAACATTGCAACAGGTGATCGGTCGAGGCCGTGCCATCGATGTCAACCTGTGACCCCATAGGAGGAGCTTTGGAAGCTGTAGCTTCCCGCCGGGGTACTTTTGCCGGTGCAGGATCCTCGAGGGAAAGCCCAGAGGCATCTCGATGCTTAGAGGGAGATCTACCCTTCGAGGACCGGCTGGACTTATGTTTGGTTACCTGATATCCATAGGAGGAAGAAGAAGCCCTGGAAGACGTCGATGCCACCGAAGCTGCATCAGAGGGAAACAGTGTACTGAGCTTGGCTGCTCGGTTCTGTAAACCTCTTTTAGACATCATGGAGCAGGACGGACAATCCGTGATGGAATGGTCAGGACCCAAACACTTAAGACACCAGTCATGGTTGTCGGTAACAGAGATGGTACCGCTGTACTTAGTGCATTTTTTTTTTAAATTTTTTATTTATGCGTATTATATAAATTTACATCCAAGCAAATACATGAATGAAAAAGAAACAATGGATCAAACATGAAAGTAATAAAACTAAAACAATCTTATATATAGAAAGAAAAAAACAATCTTCCATGTCATCCAAATATTTAGACCTCTAAACAAAAAGGAAAAAGAGAGGGCATATTAGGAAACAAAAAAAACCCCTCGATGCAATAAAACATCATAGCAATTACTTAAACGGGCTAAACAGGAGAGAAGACTTAAGTGTCAGCCGTATGGGCTGTCTGAGAAACCTCCACCACAACTTCCTCCCTAGCCATTAAGAACTCATTGAGCTGCCTAGGTTCAAAGAAAACATACATCTTTTGTTTATAAACCACATAACACTTGGCAGGAAATTTCAAAAGAAAAGTTGCCCCTAGAGCCAAGACTCTGGGACGAAAAGCCAAAAGTCTTTTCCTTCTCATCTGTGTAACTCTTGATAAATCAGGAAAAATTTGAACTTTAGAGCTTAGGAATTCCTCGTTGATATTCTTAAAATACAGACGAAGAATAAAAAATTTATCTGATTCTAAGGCCAGAGTAGCAAGTAGAGTCGACTTGTCAGTGATAACCTCAAGAGAGGATTCCAAAAAACCCGTCAAGTCACCTCTCTCAACATGAACAAGGGGGTACTGGAAGCACCCTTCCCTATCCCAGCAGGAAGATATTGCACCCGGACCAAAGGTGGAAACTGGTCCTGGGAGAGCTTGAGCACCTCCCCAAAATACTTCCTCACCATTTCCAGGGGAGAAAGTAGGGGAGAGCGTGGAAAATTAAGGAAACGCAGATTACAACGTCTAACCTGGTTTTCCAGATATTCTATTTTCCGAGCAGTCACATTCCTATCTACTACCTGGGCGCTCACAGCTTCCTGCAAATGTCCCACTTCATGTTCAAGTTTAGACAATATCTCCATCTGACTAGACTGGTCATTTGTCAGAGTACCACACACAGTCTTAACCCCCAATAAGTCATTATTCACAACACCAAACGACATCTGAAGAGAGGATGAAAGTGAAGCCAGACCTTCCCATAGCGCCTCTAAAGTTATAACCGCAAGTTTGTCACCAACAGAAAATTCCCCAGAAGGTCTCCTCCCTGCGTGGCATCCACATCGGGAATCTCCACCAGCTCCCGCTCTTCCATTACTCTCTGCCGCTGCTCCAATACCACAGGTGGAGAACCAAGACCAGACGTTCCTCCCAAAGAACCCCTCATCGGTGTGCTCATCGGCAACATCGCAAAGGATCCAGCGTCTGATACTCCAATACTTCCGGGTCGCGGTAAAGGGGGGGGGAGAACGCATCTCCGGTGTCAACCAAACCCCCGATACGCTCAGCGCCGAGGTCTCCACAGCCGGCACTGCCGAAGACACAGCTTCTCCACCGCTCCGGAATCCACACTCCCCCAAGGTTCGTTGAACCGAAGAATGCGGCATGCCTGTCCCGGGAGGATCCACAGCCTGCTTACGCTTCCTCCGCCCCATAACATCAGGCGGTAAGCTACTCAGGGTCAGGAACCGAGAGAGAGCTGCTTCAACTCACAGAGCGTCCCGTCGCCATCTTGTCACGCCCCGGTTAATGGCTTAGTGCATTTTTTAAACCCGGAGGCGGGCTTTTCCATGAGGAATTTTTTGTTAGGCCTAAGGCCCAACGAAGAAAAAATGCACTGAAGTGGAACGGAAAGTATTCTTTTTTTTTTTTGAAGAAAAAGAAAGAAAAGACCGGCGGTACCGGTCCGACGTCGAAGAAGGCAGACGCGTGACCAAAGAAATAAAATAAAATAAAGAACTTCTTCAGCGGTGACAGGAACACGACCTGCTGGCTCCGCGGAAAAGAAGAACTGGAGAGAGGCTGTTAGGAAAGGCGGGAAGGCAGCGCGCAGGCGCTGTGGGATGCTCCCAAAAGCTTTCCTTTTTGGGAAGCTGGGGAGCGTTCCTGCTCAGGCTCCATCGGTACCGACGTACCCATATGTGAAGACTCATTCCTGCTTGTTCCTGGAGATACAAAATAAGCATAACCAATCAAAAGATAAGTTTAAAGTGCATGTTAGAAGCAATACATAGGCTTGTTTCCCTTTATCACTTTGAGTAAAGGTTTGTGACTGCCAGTGGGTGCATATGTTTCTGTGACTTAGAGTGTAAGTATAAGGGAATGAATGAGTAGGATATGTTTGAGTAAATGGGAAGAGTGTGTGCACATGACTAAGTGAGAGGGATGTTGGAATGGATCACATATGGCAGCTGGTGAAGTGTGTGTGCATCAGTGGGTGAATTGACTAAGTGGGCAGAGTGTGAGTCAGTGTGATAAGTGACTGCTTATAGGACATTAATGAGGTAGATGAGTGGATCAGGAGGGTGAATAAATAAAAATATGAGTGGGAATTTAGAGAAAGAGAATGAATGAATGAATGAAAGGATGATAGCGAACTTACCAGATGGTCTCGGCTATCCTTACCACTCAATGTCTTCCTCACAGTTACCCGTGTTCCTCCTTCCCCTTCTGTATTTAACCATATAATCATATAAAACCATATAACTCTTTCCTAATTCTCATCTTCCATTTTTCTTGCCTCTTCCTCCGTCACCTTTCCATCTCTTTGGAACCTTACCGCTTTTGATGTTGTCCACCTGCGGCGCTTCTAATTTTTTCCACAGCGCTTTTTGCTCAGCAATAACCGGTTCTCTACCTCACATTCAGCTCTGCTTATTTTTTCTGGCCTTCTCTGCAGTAGAGAGGGCCCAAGCTTCCTGCCTGCCATGCTACTCCCTTCATTTCTTGGGCAGTCAGGGTCCGGGTTTCCTACCTTCTATGCTGATCTGCTTTCTTCATCTCATCAAACTAATACGTCCAAGACAACACGCTAAGGTTAAATGACATTTTACTACTTGCAAGCTGCACAATATATGACTCTACAACATTCTTTCAAGTCATAAGCCACAACAGCCACAAGCTAAAACCTAAGGCACAGGCACAATGCAAAACAAAATATTTACCCTACTGGCGATCACTTGCATAATATCTACATTTAGCCTATCTGAATCCCTCAGAGATTTCCAATCACATTCCCAACATACAAACCTCAAGAATCCAAGATCTAAGAGCCACACCACAAAGGGCCAGAAATAAAGCATATAACTTCCTAAAACACGCGAGGATTAATGAGCACTCCACACCAAAACCTCACACCTTCTCCGCTTTTACTCTACAAGACTTAAAGGGGACACTAGTCAATACCCAATCAGTTAAAACATCAATCACTATCATAACAGATTATGTCAATGACCACAGCCCAGACATATTTGGGCCAATTCCATTACATGCACATCTGGGCCATGGGCACGTCCAAATCATAAATGTGCCCAATTTAAATGGGATTCCATATTAGACGCACACGCAATTTTGGAATAGGGACAAACATGTTTTCGGTGCTGCACGAATAAAGCACTATAGAGCACAGGACACAGCTATACACAGCAAATGGCTTTGTACATCCCCATGCTCACCATATTCTAAAAGGTTAGACATTTACAAACCCACCTGTCTCCGTGATAGACCTGCGTACAGCCACACCTCAGTGTAAAACGTGATTCTCCTAAGCTGCTCCACTCACTGACAGTGTTGTACTGATGAAAGCCACACATGAATACTGATGAAACAGTAATGGTGATGCCAACTAGACTATCTATACCAGTCTGCTGCATGCCCAGAACACTGCAAAGATAATTTGCACTCTATGATAGTTTAAAAGAAGGTAGAAAGTGATGTGTTTGACATGACATACCTCACATCACAACATACATGGCAGTGGAAAACATCCTCAATTATGCTTGCATTGGTCATCTCAGAAAACAGCCTGTGCAATGCTCAGCATGGCCCAGACAAAATCAGAAAGGGGCTCTAGTGAAACGTCGGAACATATCCCTGTCACTGATAAGGGATCCGCAGAGTTACAGAGACGCGAGGGAGCACTCTCCCTTCGCAAATCTGAAAGCCCTTGCAGAGGGCTCAACGAGGAGAGGGGGCCCCGCGGGACACTCCATTCTGCCGTTGCTGCGACGGACGCGGCAGCGGCAGCAGCTAGAGCCAGGTTTTTTTTTTAAATTTGCGGGAAGGGAAGGGAAGGGAAGGGGGGGGCTGATGGAGGCTGTCTGGAAATGGGGTGATGGGGGGGTTAGGACTGGAAATGGGCGGGGGGGGGTGTTAGGACTGGAAATGGGCGTGGGGGGGGTGTTAGGACTGGAAATGGGCGGGGGGGTGTTAGGACTGGAAATGGGCTAGGGGGGTTAAGACTGCTACGGGGCTGGGGCTGATGGAGGCTGACTGGAAATGGTCTGGGCGGTAGGACTGGAAATGGGCGGGGAGGGGGGGTTAGGACTGGTAATGGGCTGGGGGGCTGATGGAGGCTGTCTGGAAATGGGTGGTGATGGGGGTGTTTAGGACTGGAAATGGGCTGGGGGGGGTATTAGGACTGGAAATGGGCTGGGGCTGATGGAGGCTGTCTGGAAATGGGGTGATGGGGGTGTTAGGACTGGAAATGGGCAGGGGGGGTGTTAGGACTGGAAATGGGCGGGGAGGGGGGGGTTAGGACTGGAAATGGGCTAGGGGTTAAGACTGCTAATGGGCTGGGGCTGATGGAGGCTGACTGGAAATGGTCTGGGGGGGTAGGACTGGAAATGGGCGGGGAGGGGGGTTAGGACTGGTAATGGGCTGGGGGGCTGATGGAGGCTGTCTGGAAATGGGCTGGGGGGGTGTTAGGACTGGAAATGGGCTGGGGGCTGATGTAGGCTGTCTGTAAATGGGGTGAGGGTTGTTAGGACTGGAAATGGGCGGGGGGGGGGTGTTAGGACTGCAAATGGGCGGGGCGGGGGGGTTAGGACTGGAAATGGGCTCGGGGGGTTAAGACTGCTAATGGGCTGGGGCTGATGGAGGCTGACTGGAAATGGTCTGGGGGTGTTAGGAATGTAAATGGGGTGGGGGGGGTTTTAAGACTGGTAATGGGCTGGGGGCTGATGGAGGCTGTCTGGAAATGGGGTGAGGGGGGTTAGGACTGGAAATGGTCTTGGGGGGTAGGACTGGAAATGGGCTGGGGGGGGGTTAAGACTGGAAATGGGCTGGGGCTGATGGAGGCTGTCTGGAAATGTGGTGATGGGGGGGTTAGGACTGGAAATGGGCTGGGGGGGGGTTAGGACTGGAAATGGGCTGGGGGTAGATTGAGGCTGACAGGAAATGGGGTGTTGGGGGAGTAGGACGGGAAATGGGCTGGGGGGGGTGGTTTAAGACTGGTAATGGGCTGTGGGCTGATGGGGGCTGTCTGGAAATAGGGTGATGGGGGGTTAGGATTGCTAATGGGCTATGGGAGGGTTAGGACTGCTAATGGGCTATGGGGGCGCTAGGACAGGAAATGGGCTGATGGGGAGGGGTTAGGACTTGAGGTGGGCTGATGTGGTTAGGACTGGTAATGGGCTGTGGGCTGATGGGGGGTTAGGACTGGCAATGGGCTATGGGGGGCTGACTGGAAATGGGCTGATGGGGTTAAGACTGGAAGTGGGCTGATGGGGGGGTTAGGACTGGTAATGGGTTATAGGGGGGGCTTAAACTGAAAATGGGTTGATGGGGGGCTAGGACTGGTAATGGGTTGGGCGATTGCTATGACTGGAAATGGGCGGAGTGGACGGGGAGGCTTGAACTGCAAAGAGCTGATGGGGAGGGAGCTTGGAATGGAAATGGGCTGTGAGGGAAGGGAGCTAGGACTGAAAATGGGCTGATGGAGCAGCTAGGATAGGACTGGAAATGGGCTGTTGGGGGAGCTAAGATTGGAAATGGGCTGTGGTGGGGGCTTGAATTGAAATGGACTCATGGAGGGGCTAGAACTGGAAGTAGGCTCATGGGGGGGCTTGGACTGGAATTGGGCTGAGTGGAGGGGAGCTAGGATTTGACATGGGCTGATGGTGGGGCTAGGAAATGACTAGAAATGGGCTGATGGGGGGCTAGGATTGGAAATGAGCTGATGAAGGGACTCAGACTGAAAATGGATGGGGGAGCTAGGACTGGAAATGGGTTGATGGGGGGGCTAGGACTGGAAATGGGCTGATGCAGGGACTAGAAGGGAATGGATGCTGGGTGAGACTGGAACTAGAAGGGAGCTGATGTTGGGGGAGGATTAGAATGGGATGGGGTTGGGAGAGTAAAATGGAGAGGGGAAAAATATTTTGTGTGGGAGGGATGAAAAATCTACAATTGGCCGGGTATTGGGAGAGTAAGTGGGGATTGAGGATGGAGGGGTAAAATTTGTGTGGATGAAATAAGAATGAGGAAAGAGCAAAAGGAGAAAGATTAGTATGTTAAAGCAGATGTAGAGAGAGAGGATGGAAAGAAAACTAGAAGAGAGAAGAAAGGACAAATGGACAGCAGACGATGGAGAGTTAGCAGAAAACATGAAGAAACCAGAAGAAAGTGGCTGGAGCAATTGCAACTGAAAAAAAATGCACAAAAGGTAGAAAGATATCTCTTTATTTTGAATTTATTAACTGGAATATGAAAGCTCTGGGAAATGTGCATCATTAACGTCTGCGCTTTGTTTGGTACAAGAGGAAATTGATTTATAGTTTTATTTCTACAGTGTTGTTGTACATTCCAAGTTTGGCTTTTGGGGTTCCCAGTTTAATTATTGCCTTCCTGTTTCTAAATTGCGATTCCTTGTTTGGTGATGGTCTATGTTCTGCATGTGTAACTGAGCTGAGGTATTCTGTTTATGTAATTCCTATTTGACATTGCCACTTGTTCTCTTTCCCCAGTATTCTCTGAAATGTATTGGTTTAATATTTGCAGTGTTTCCTTTTGATAGGTAGGGTCTGGTGCTTTGTGAGTCCTGGTAATGCTGTCAGGATACAGCGGGTTTTGCTATGGGTTCTAAATGGGCAGCGTTTGTAGTAGTTCCTAATGTGCCTGGCGGTTGGCACTGGATTATAGTAATGTAGAAATCTTTTTGTCTTTCTTTATCCATACACTCATTAAGAGACATGTTTACTAAAAGTTAGTGTTTGGTAACATTATGCAAATATGTATGCAAATAATGCCACTTATGCAAATGAGGCCCCGCACCGAGTCTCCGCACATGGCCCCGCACCCCCCTTGGGCCACCCCTGTAGAGAACCTCTTCTAATTTAACCTTCCCAATCACCAGCCCTATGGTACAGCTACTGTCCAGACATGTCCTCCCAGATTAGCGTATGAGCACAACTGATCCTCCTGTGCAACACTCAGACAACACACACACACATACCCTCACTTGCAGTCACAACTACTATCCTATGCAAAAACCATATCCTGCACCCATACACAAATGCTGTGAGACCATGATGGCGTGGCATCTCAGGACTCCACAGCTGATCTGCATTTCTCAGGAAAACATGATTCTGCTCCCTACTACCTCATATACCATCCCTACGTTTACATTCACACTGTTCCAGACACTGGAATTGTTAGGGAAGCTCAGAATAGCCCCTTTGGCACAAGCAGCGAATGTCAGCATAGCCAGAATAAAGTCTATTGCAGTGCTTTATATTTCTGTAGGATTTTTTTTTATTGTCCCTTAACCTTACAGACATCCCTCACCTGTGCATTCCATTCTGTACATCTGCATCCTGTGTACTCCCAGACAGCAGACACACCAATTAAATATAGACGTGTCACAGCCATTCATATCTATGGGATGCATTGGGGATGAGAGCAGAATATTAAGTCCTCACTTTATTACATGTTTATGCAGGTATAACTTGGACTTCTAAGGGTAACGCTGAAGACGTACACAGGCCTCTACTAAATATGCTTTATATATCTCCGTGGCTGGCCATGCCCCCTTCCAACCCCTCCCTCTCATGTTCAGAGATCCCCATGTTAGCACTGTGTATGTACAGGTATGCGTGTTTTCAGAATACGGTTCTAGACGTATTCACGAGAAAAAAACATCTATCTCGCACGTCTAACTGGCTTATTCATGGTTCAGAATGACCTCCACTATGTCTAACTGAAACATGGCTCACCAAAGAAGGCAATGTCCTTATCAATCTTATCAAGGTACCAGGTTATGACCTGTTCTATAGTAACAGATGTGACAACAGAGGAGGAAGTATTCTTATCACCATAAAAAGTAAGCTGAACTTCTCCACCACAGCTACAGTCAGCACAGATGTCCTTGATTTGGTCCTTATTGAAAACAAGCAACTAGCACTATGCCTTGCCTACAGATTAGTGACACCAAAGGACATGGCTCTCTCCAGAATACTAGAAATAGCTTGCTCCAACTCAATTCAAAATAAACAACTCATCTTATTAGGTGACTTCAACCTTTCTACACTACCCATTAGGTAATCCACAGCCTTCACAGATGCCATGGAATCCCTAGACTTCATACAGATTATCAACACCCCTACTCACAAGATCTAATCTTCACTCCCAAGCAATTCCTCAAACCCACTACCCATACCATGACACAAGTCACTCAAGTACCAGGGTCTGAACACCACTTGATTGCATTCCAACTTCCAAGCTACCTTACACATCGCCATAACAATGATAACACAATCACTGGGTATCGCTTCAAACATCTTGACAAACCATCATTCATAGTAGATACTTTATCCCCAGTGCTAAACAATGAGTCAAACAATCTGGATGACCTTATCTTGAACTGGAACAAAATCATCGCTGAATATGCCACAATACCACAACCTAGCAAACCAAGGCAACAGTTAACACCATCTGGTACAACCCAGAGCTAAAACAATTGAAAAATGAACTCAGAAAACTGGAATGTAAGTGGAAAAATTCCCAAAATATCCATGCTAAACATACATACTTATTCCACCTCATTATATCTACACACAGTCAATGAATACAAGAAAAAGTACCACATTAAACTGATCATGAGCTCCTTAAATAAACCCATGGAGTTATTTGATATTGTAAAATCCCTGATAAAGTGGGACGATAATAAATATGCAATGTTCCTGATCCACAAAGCCTGGCAAACTACTTCCAACCAAAACTCAGGAAACTCACTCTAATACAGCCTCACTACAACTTTCCCAATACCAAACAGCTCTCTCACAAAGCTCTCACCACCATCCTTGAAAAACTTAAAAACCATCATAAGGACTATTAACACAATTTTTCCAAGCTAGATAAAGATCACCCACTCTGAGATAGCTCCATTCCTAAGAAAGGTAATACAACACCCCTTTGAACAAGCTCAATCAGATCCATTCTAAAGAATACTAAGCTAGATAAAATTGACCCATCTTCTTACAGACCTATCACAAGCCTACCCTTCCTAGTCAAAATTGAAAAGTAGCCCTGTTACAGCTACAAGATTACATCAACAAACAATCCATTAGACTTACAGGAACATGGCTTCAGGCAATAACATGGCATGGAAATCACCTCCCTCTTGGACAAAATCATAAAAGGCATTCAGAACCTAAAACAATATCTAAGAATATTAAGATGAATCCTTAAGGCCATTTGACTCAGTATCACATGAACTACTGCTCAAAAGCCTAAAAGAAATCAGAGTTCAGGGAACTGCCTTAGAATGGTTCCCCTCCTATCTCACCGAGCATCCCACAAGGCTCAGCACTATCTTCCCTCGTATTTAACATTTACCTGCAACCAGTCTGCAGCATCATTCAAGCCCACAACATACTATACCAAATCTATGCCGATGATGTCATGATTTACATGCCATTCTCCATAACAAGAGCTTGCTACATTCCCTTAATAGATTGCTTATTTATTTATTTAAAAGCTTTTCTATACCGCGCTCTTTAATATCAGTGCGGTTCACAGTTAACAATTCTTGTAAAGGGAAGGGGAGATCTGCCTTGTGCTTACATTGAACAGGAACGGTAACTTGGAGTTGTAACTGGGGCAACTGTATACATGTTAGACCATTATAAGTTTTAACTGGGGTGACTATTTACATGTTGGACCATTGCGCCACACTGTATAACTGCATGGTTAGGTCTGGATCTTATCGGTTATTTATAGTACAAGTCTTAGTATATATACATTTACATATGTCATTGTTACAGTTTATGGTCTTGGTACATATTCGAAATAAGTATGACAGAGTTATTCTATATACATTTGATTGACATTGTTGACCTATCCGGTGGTTGGGTAGGGGTCTAGAGTTGTCCTAGTTTGCATGTGATGTGCTGGTGTGGTTTGGGGTGTGGGAGGTGGGGAGGTACCGTTAGATTGCGAGAAGTGTAGAAGGAATAGGTGATGCTTGAGGGCTTTCCTGAATTGGGTGAGGTCCCTGATCGATCTGATATTGGGTGGGAGGCTGCTTCAATGCAATTTCCACCTGGTTCCTACAACATAACCTCAAAATAAATTTCAAAAAAATGGAAGTACTCTTCATCGCAAGAGATGAAAATTTCTCCCCACCCTCACATCTAAGGGTTAACGACGTGGAGCTGGAAGTTAAAACTGAATTCAGATACCTCAGAATAATGATTAACCAATGATTCACTCTACAAATACACATCAATAACCCCACCAAAACACTTTACCAGAAGATAAAAACACTCCAATACTTACGACCACTAATGGAAGCCTACGATTTCTGAACAGTATTTCAAGCAATAATTCTCCCACATTTGCAACATCATCTTCCTGGGCGTTCCTAAATACATCTTGCTGCCATTACAAATGGCCTAGTTTATAACGATCACAGTATGACAGAGAATCCAAGCTACAAAGGTGGTAAAAAGTGCAAACAATTGCAACGGATTCTTTTGTCGGGTACACTATCAAAGGTGGAGGAAATCAACCTCTCTCTCCCTCAGAAGTGTTCCCATTTTAATCAAATGTGAAGTGAAATTTTAAAACACTTACTTAGCTGACAAAGACCCTCCTCTGATCTTCTGATGAAAGTGCTAAAGAAGTCCCGCATATACGCGACGTGACATGTTTTGGGTTGAAACGGCAACCCTGCTTCAGGCTTTGCAGGACAGCATTCTAGATGACACACTGTGGCCAGGGTCCTTGAAGGAGCATCCAGAAAGGATCACATAACTCCTATCCTAAAAAAGCTACACTGACTCCTTCTACCCTGCCACATCACATAGAATGTATTCATAACAACCTTCAAAATCCTACACAATATGTCCGCCATTCATCTACGGAACATGCTCAAGAAACCTCCAGAAAATAGAACTAGAAGGTCATACACTCAAAACATCCTAAGTGTACCTACAGGAAAATTAAAATATAACAGAACAACTTGTGCATGTGCCTCCTCATTGTATGCAACTGGATTATAGAATAACTTACCTACAAGACTCAGAAATATAGAGGACTTATCCCACTTCAGAAAGGAGCTAAAAACCCTACTATTTAAAGACCATTTTGTGGAAAAAACATAACTTGACTGCTCCTGCAACTTCCTTAACCATAACTATCATACAATCTGTTTCGCCTATATTCAGAACAGACAATAAGACGCCATACCTGCCATAATCAAATAAACCACCAGTCAAATCACTACATCTCCAAGTACCCTATCCTAAAACATTACCATACAATGTTCAAACAACCATGTATCCTAAGTTAATGTAAAGAGTTAATACCTGTACTATTCCCATGTTCCATGTAAACCACATTGACCCTTGGAAATGTGGTATATAAAAAATGCTAAATAAATAATCTCTTCAGCAGGTAGGGCTCAGGCTCCCCACCTGTTGTCCCACTTCACTTTCTTCATTCTTCTAGCAGATGGAGACAGGCTTCCCACCTGCCATGCCACTCCACACCACTCCCTTCACTCCTTGGGGAGGTGGGACCCAGAACCCCAGCCTATTGCACTGCTCTGTTCCCTTCATCTTTTCTGCTGTCAGGGCTCCATCTGCCATCCTGCTGTGATGCTATGGGCCATCTCTTTATTCTGTTCTTCATGGTCTCTTTCTATATGGCCTCTCCCTAGGTATAGGTTTATTTGCACATATGCAAAGAAAATTGTGTGTACAGACAGATGGACAAACAGAAAGATGGACTACCCCTCAGCAATAGGCACTATCATTTGTTGTGAAACATGCCTAACAAGAAATTAAAACATATATATTATAATACCCAGACACGTATACTTGAAAGAAAGAATGAATCTCATGAATACCTCGAGACCCACAATAGAAGCCAAGCCCCAAAAGCACATGGAAACATTAAAAGGCAAAAATCAAACAATCCTATCAGTCCTATTAAATTATGCCTCATACCAGAAGTATGAATCTATAATAGCCACCCTTACCCTCACCTCCAGATGTTTATGTTAATGTTTATTCTTGGTTTGCTATACCACCTTTCATAGTTATGTACTGAAGCAGTTTACAATATAAAATGTAAAATAGTCAGAAAGAAACTACACTGACAGACAGAAAAGGGATTGAACAACGCAGAACCAAGGGTGCTTCAGCAGACTATAGCAAAATCGTTCAATCTTTATAACATATTCAAATCTAACTTTCAAAGGGTGAATCAATCTATAATCAAAAAGCATAATCTTAGATTTTCTGAAATACCATGACTAGACCTCAAAACACAATTTCAACCTTCCAGTGTATCAGCCAAAAACGCTTGTACTAGTGTGCTCAATTTTCTTCATCGGTCTGTCAATAGCCATTCATACAAAATTTACAACATATTTTAAAATGTTACCTGACACAACATTGTGTTTTGATAAGTAACAAAGACATTTATCTGCTTCATGGGAACATAATCTTCGAAAATACATTATCCGCCACCTCAGAACTACCTTCCAGACAGGTTGAGTATCCCATTAGTACTAAAATACCCTTATATACACAAATCATTAAGTAATGATGGTCACGTGGTCAGAAAGCAACTCAAAGCAGGGCAAACCAATTAACAGTTTGATTCAACCCCTGCGGTTCAATAGATCCAAGATGGTGCATTCAAGCATGTTCCTGTATAGTCAATTGCTTACTAATGGTACCACCTCTCCAGGTAAGTGGAACGTAATCCAATACCCATCACTGAATATCACTGATCAAATGATGACGATGTAACCAATGAGACACTAACAGGGCTGTATCTACTTGATTATTGATCCAACGTCTATGTTCAACCAATTGCAAATAAATTTTTCTTGTAGTACATCCTATATAAATTAAAGAACATGGACAAATAATCGTGTAGATTACCCCTATGGTATCACATATAGAATGTTGCTCTGATGAATACACCCTACCATTAGGATGAGTCCAACAAGGGCCAATCAAAGCTGAATCCTACCAACTGCATCTTGAACAAGGGTAATGTCCAACAGGTTGAATGTTATCTTACAATGATGTCAATTGAAAGTTAGTCAATAACTCCCCTAGATTTTTTCTTCTTCTAAAGGCCACTGTGAATGGGACCATCAAGCAAGGATGTAAATGTAATAAAGTCCAATATTTCCGGATAGTCTTCGCAACCCGATGTACTCCCACAGTATATAGTAACACATGTCAATGACTCGTCTTCTGATGATAAGCAATATTGTAGCAATAAAGGATGCTGAGCATACTGAGCTCTCAAGAAGGCCCTTTTAATCTGAAGGGCGATATCACCGAGCGATAAAACGAGCATCCAAAACTTTTGCCTCCTGCAGGAAAGTCACATCTGTAGAACATATCCTTTGTGCTTTAAGATATTGGCCAATTGGAAATTTCTTTTGCAAAGATAACATATGCACGAGGCCGCGGGCCGGGTCCCGCAGCTGACAGTAACTTGTGCCCGGGCCTGGCCTCGGCCTCCTGCACGTGTCAGGGGTGCGGGGGTGGAGCCTGGGTGACGGGATCGCCGCACAGCGGTGGGGCGATCCCATTGGCTCCGACGCTGGGAGGTGGGGGCTAAAGTGGCCAAGGAGCCGCATGGCCGGTCTTTTCTGCGCGGCTCCTCGGGACGACGGCCGCGTTTTTTGAATTGCGGCGAACTGTGGGCCTCAAACCTAGGGTGCAGCGGCTGTCGGAGCCCATTTGAGCGGGTGAGCGTGGGGAATTGGGGACTGGGAAGGCTTGCGGTGCCAAAAGGAGGGGGAGCGGAGAGTGTATCCCTGCTCGGGGTTTGGGTAGAGGTTAGGCTGGGAGCTGGAGTCATACTCCGGTGGCCGAGGAGCAATTAAAAAAAGAAAAACACAATATACATACATACCATAAAATAAAATAACTTCAACAACAGGGGGGTCTTATTTGGGGGCATGGCATGCTCTCCAAGAGGGCTACGGGGGCAGCAGACGGGCAGAGGTTGTGGAGCATGTGGTGGGGGGAGAGGAGGTCGGTCTCAAGGGACCGGTGGGTCCAAAGGTGTTAGGGCTGGTGGGCAGTCACGGAGGAGGGCCGAAGGAGCTGCTAAGCCGGGAGGGAGTGTGGGCAGGGGAAGAGGGGGTACAAGGGGCCGAGGGGCTACTGCTGGGGTGGTTGCGGGGTCTGGGCTAGCTGGGGGTGTTACACAGGTGAGGCTTGAGGCTCAAGGGTCTGCAGATGGAGGAGCTGCGGGGGGCAGGTTGGACTCGGAGGGAGCAAGGGCACTAAGGGGCCGTGGGGCGCTGACTGACAGGGGGGCGCAGGTGGGGATGCCTGACGCGGGGTCTAGTGCTGCGGGGGCCCCCTTTGGTCCTGTTGGGGCAGGGGCGTATGCTTCATGGTATCCCAAAGGGCAGGGAGGGTCGTGTGCACAGGGGGAGGGGTTACCGGGTTGGCCTCAGAGTGTAGGCCAACCCATGAGTATGGGGTCATGGGGGCAGGGTTGGGGTGAGTGGGGTGGCTCAGGATTCCCTTGCTGGGGGGTGCGGCCTGCCTGGGGGGGGGCCAGCTGGGCGGCAGGGGGACTGGGTACTTCCTCCTGGCCGCAAGGGGGGGGCTAGGTTGGGGGGCGGGGCTGTGCAGGATGGGTCCTTCTCCGGTTTGTGCTTCTCTTCCCCTGCAGGTGCCAGTGACTGGGGGGGCGGCGGCAGCTGGAGGTGCGGGGGGCAGTCAGCCGATGGCCCTAACCACGGAGCGGGCCAGTCCAGCCACGGGGGCGCCGGAGCAGAGCGAACGAGTGGTGGTTGCCGAGGGTGCTGGAGCATCAGGTAATGGGGGGGCGACAGGTTGGAGGGGGGTGAGACGGGGGAGGGAGGGCGGAAGGCCAAAGCAAAAAGGAAGCATCGGCGGCGCTGTCGGCGGAGTTCGTCCTCGTCATCTTCGGAGAGCTCTTCCGAGGGCTCGCCAGCGGGGAAGCGGACAGGGGAAGGGTCTGCATCGTCAGTGGTGCATTGCGCGGAACTTTGGGAGGGTGTTCCGCGCAAGCTCAGGCGCCGGATACTGAAATGGAAATACATTGATGTTTTCCGACTACTGGAGGGCAGGAAGTGATCGGGGGAGAGTAGAAAAAAGCACAAGGAAGACGAGAAGGTGGGGAGGGTGAGGAAGGTTTCACGCAATACTTTAAATTGGACGCGTGCCTTCCTGCGGCTAGCGAGTGTTTGGGGGCATGCTGAACCGAGTCAGTATGGGGAATTGTTGGCATACGCGGATGCCATCCTGGCAGCGTCGCAGGCGCATGAGGGCTGGGCTTGGCTCAATTACGATGAGGAATTTTGTGATATGATGGAGGAGAATAGGCAGTTGTCCTGGGGGATGAAGGATGTTAATTTATGGCTGACGCAAATGTTGGCCAGGAGAGGAGATGCGGGCGGTGGGGGCGGAGCGGCGTCTAGAACAACGAGTCAGGTGCAGGCTGCGAGCGTCCGGTCCTTTCGGACATCAGGGGCGGCGCCCGGGTCGCCCTTGGGGGGGCTGGGGGGGGACTTATGCTGGCGCTACAATAAGGCTTCATGCCCCTTCCTGGATTGTAAGTTCCGGCATGCCTGCTCGCTATGCGGTGCGGGTCACTCGGCCGCGAAGTGCAGTCGGAAAGGAACGGTGGGGGGCAGTAAGTGAGTGGGGGTCAGGGGAGTTGGCGCCTACTCCCATTAAATTCCAGGCATTGCGGCCGTGGCTAGAGCACTATGTAAAGGCTCGGCACGGCAAGACGGGTAGGCTGTTGTGGTTGGGATTTACTGAGGGGTTCCGGATACTGTTTCAAGGGGTGGTGTCGGCGGTGGCGGCCCGCAATCCTAGCTCTGTGCGCCTTTAGGCTGGGGTTGCCCAGGAAAAGATCGCAACAGAATGTGCTCTGGGAAGGGTAGCGGGGCCATTCGGTCACCCCCCCTTTTCGCCTTTTAGGATATCACCGCTGGGGGTGATCCCGAAGAAGAAGCGCGGGGGTTTTCGGCTTATCCATAACTTGTCGTTTCCGCCGGGGGATTCCGTGAATGACCATATACCACGGGAGTTATGCTCGGTGCGGTACGCGCACTTCGATGAGGCATTGCAGTTGGTGCGGCGTTGTGGGCAGGGGGCACTGCTGGCGAAGGTAGACATCGAATCTGCCTTTCGGTTGCTGCCAGTGCGCCCGTTGGTATATCCTTTACTGGGATTTAAGTTTGACAACCAGTATTATTATGATAAGTGTTTGCCGATGGGTTGCGCAATCTCCTGTTCTCATTTTGAGGCCTTCAGTTCCTTCCTGCATTGGGTCCTGGTGCAGCGCTCTGGGAGTACGTCGCTGGTCCATTATTTGGATGATTTCTTGTTCGTAGGGCCAGCGCAGATGGTGGAATGTGCATCACTGTTGGGTCTGTTTCAGGAGATGGCGATTGAATTTGGGATTCCGCTGGCGGCAGATAAGACGCTAGGGCCGGTTACGTGCCTTTCGTTTCTGGGGATCGAAATTGATTCCGTGGATTTCGTGGTACGCTTACCGCTGGATAAGGTGGAGCGGTTGAGGGAGCTGGTGGCGGCGGTGGGGTCAGCTACGAAGGTGACACTGAAAGAGTTACAGGCATTGGTGGGTCACTTGAATTTTGCCTGTCGGGTCATTCCCATGGGAAGGCCGTTTGCACAGAGGCTGTCCCTGGCTATGGCAGGGGTGCGCCGTTCTCATCACCGCATTCGCATGACGGCAGGTATGAGGGAGGATCTGCGGGTATGGCAAGCGTTCCTCTCAGAGTTCAACAGCAATGCATTGGTGCAAGCGTCTGCGCTGACAAATGCGGACCAGCAGTAATTTTCTGACGCGGCAGGAAGTTCCGGGCTGGGTTTGTATTGTCAAGGAGCGTGGTGTACAGCTGCGTGGCCAGCGGCCTGGGCTGAGGTTGGGTTGACGCGTAATGTGACTTTCTTGGAGTTGTTCCCTATAGTGGTGGCATTTTGGGTGTGGCCGGACAAGTTACGGGACAAGACAGTCGTGTTCTGGTGCGACAATGCAGCAGTGGTGCAGGTCATTAATAGGCAGTCGCCCAAATGCCCTAGAGTGGCGGCGTTAATGAGGTTGTTCGTGCTCGCCTGTCTGCGGCTAAATGTCATGGCCAGGGCGCGGCATGTGCCTGGTGCAAAAAATGCTATTGCTGATGCTTTATCCCGTTTTCAGTGGGCGCAGTTTCGAGCATTGGCCCCGGGGGAAGACGCATCATCGGCGGTGGTGCTGGAGCACCTGTGGCGGATTGGAACCCAGCAGTGTTAGAGATGTTGCGCTCCTCTGTAGCTCCAGGTACTTGGGCGTCGTACGAGCGGGGGTACGCCAAAGTGAATGAGTATTTATGGCAGAGAGGTTGGAGGGGGGGCAGCTCAGATGACAGAGCGGTGGGGTCATTCATAGTCTGGGCTAAGGGGCATGGGTGGTCTCGGTCGGCAGTCCGGGCAGCTTTGGCGGGATTCTCCTTTTTTAGTAAAGCGGCGGGTTGGGGTAGTCCTTGCGCATCCTTTTTGGTGAAGCGGCTTATGGCGGGGTCTGCAAGGGAGCGGCTGCCTAGTTGGGACTGGCACCGCCCGGTGTCCCATGACTTGCTCGTGCTTATTTGGGGCGTATTGCCGGCGGTGGCGGCGTCGGAGTTTGAGATGGTATTGTTTCGGGCGTTATTTGTCACTGCTTTTTCGGGGTGTTTCGGGTCAGTGAGTTGGTCCCGAAGTCCCGCGGGCGGGGGTTTGGGGGTGGGTTGGAGGTCCAACACGTGGAGCTGACAGAGACGTCAGCGTGGATTTTTCTGTCGCGCTCTAAGACGGACGAGCGCAGGATTGGCAGCTGGGTGTCCTTGAAGGCGCTTCTTGGGTATGCTCCTGCCCGGTGCGGAATTTGCGGGCATACTTGCGACAGCGACCGGGGATGGCAGGTTTCCTGTTTCGCTACGCAGATGGCAAACCTGTCACGCAATTTCAATTTACGGCGGTTTTGCATTTGGCGTTGCGGCGGCTGGGGTATGAGGACTAGCAGTATGCATCCCATTCCTTCCGGATTGGAGCGGCGACCAGCGCGGCAGCGGCTGGCCTGGAGGGGGAGGTGATTAAAAGGATCGGAAGGTGGCGGTCCGGGGCCTATGAGGGTTATGTCCGCCTGGACCAGGTCTGAGGGCACAGGAGGGAGGGGGAGTTGGGGGGTGAGGGGGTGGTTCCTAATGCTGTGTTTCCTGTTGCAGGGTGGCCGCCTGGTCTACTTCCTAGGACTGAAGAGGCGGGAGTGGGCCCGACCGGCGATTGGTGGAATATTGGGCACTCCTTTGTCTACTGGGCGGAGAGGAGAGCCTTGCTGCGCCTGCTGGGTCAGCATCTGGGACTGGCAGCCTGCAACATCCGGCTACTGTGGATGAGGGAGCGTGGCATACGTTGGTGGCAACTACTTCCTTGTGTGCGGCAGCAAGCGGAGCGACGGCAGCGACCTGTGGGGGTGTTACTACATTTAGGAGGCAATGACCTAACCAATTGGACGTGCAGGCAGCTCATTCGAGCGGTGCAGCGGGACATTCGAAGGCTGCAGGAGGAGTGGCCTGAAGTGGCGATTATATGGTCAGACATTATTCCACGGCCGGCCTGCCAGTCTCAGCGGCGTTGGTCACGGGGCCTCGCGAAAGTCAACAGACAGGTTGGCCGTTGGCTTCAGCACCCGTGGGCGGATCCGAAATGTGCAGGATTATACCGTAATGATGGTGTGCACTTATCTCCTGTTGGTCAGGACCTATTGCTAAATGATTGGCAGGAGGCCCTGGAGATGTGCACTGGTCGCAGCTTTATCGGGGTGGGGGGGTGCGAGGTTAGATGAACTACTTCGCACTGGTGGCGGGGTAGAGAGCTCGCGCTCGCCAAGGTGGCGGGGCGTTAACCGATTTAGGACCAGTGGGGGAGCGGTGGGCTTCCCGGGGCGAGGCATCCCGGTTGGGGGTCTCGGCCCGGTACAAGGGGTTGGGGGTCAGTCTTTGCTACTAGCATGGCGAGGCAGGCGGCGGGAGGAGAATACTCCGCCTTGCTACTAAGATGGCGGGAGGGGGCATTGTCCGGTGCCGGGGGTGGGGGGTTATGTTGGGGGATGTTGAATATGTTTGCCCATGTTGGGCGGTTATTACATGTGTAATAAAGCTGCAACCAAAAGTTGTACCATGTTTAGTCTCTTGGGTGTTTTATTGAGGGGTAGCAAAGGGGGGGGGGGAGGCTGGCTAAACAGAGGCGAGGTGGGCCTCCGGGTCAACAGAGTTAATGGCTGCTTGAAAAATGTAAATATGCATTTTAATCCACATTTTTATGATAAAGAGTAGTTTGACTCTTACTCCTCACATGAAAAATGCATACATCCAAAAAGTCAATAGAATGAGCATGATAGTTTAAAGAGAACTGAAGATTTTCATCTATCATGTTCAGTCACTGATGAAACCAAATCAGCTCATTCTCCGAACCAGCCCACAAAATAAAAACATCATCCAAAAAAACGACACCATAATTTAAGCTGAATAGATCCTGGAGCTTTAAATAAATATTGTGTCTCAAATTCAGCAATGCCACAAGGCGCTAAAGATGCCACAAGGCGCTAAAGTGGCCCCCATGGCCACTCCATGATGTTGTTGATAGATCCATAATTCCAAAAATAATTTCTAGAGAGGACCAATTTAGCCAGTTCATTCAAAAATCCCAGTGAGATACGTGCCGGTGGAGGTTTGACACACAAAGGTTTATCAGTCACTTGTATCGTACAATCCTGCAGTATGTTAGTATATAAACTAGTTATATCCATGGTGGCCATAAATGTGACCACAGACCAGTCTGAGAAATCTTGAAAAATATGCAAGAAATGAGCCGTGTCCTGAATAAATGAAAGAATATCCTGTACTGACGATTTCAGAAAAGTATCCACAAATTGAGATATAGGATCAAGAAATGATCCCCGCAGAGAGACTATAGAATGTCCAGGCGATTGATGTAAGGATTTATGCACTTTTGTAAGGAAGTATATCATCAGAGTAACTGGTGCTGTTTCAATCAAAAACCTATAACCCCGAGAAGTTAAACATCCTTTATCCCTAGCTTTAGTGACAATATCATTAACCAACTGGGCCAACTCAGGCACTGGATCAAAAGACAAACAAGCATACTTCTTCATGTCAAAAAGCTGACAAGTTGCTTCAGTTTCATACGCCATATGATCCTGAATCACTATACTTCCCCCTTTATCAGCTCGAGATATAATAATAAAGGCTTTCTCTTGAAGCTGCTTTAAAGCTACCCTTTCTTGTGTATTTAAATTATGCTGAGATCTAAAGATGTATGGATCTTCAAACTTGGAAATCTCATTAAGAACCAGCTCTTTAAATGTATTTATAACTGAATCAATAGGTCCTGGATGCATCCAACAAGAATGTGGGTGAAGTTCCAAAATGTCAGTGGTAGATATTCGATCGGCAAAATACACTTTTAACTGTAGGGTACGAATGAATTGGTGGAAAACTAATCTGAACTTAAAAGGGTGGTGGAAATGCATAGGAACAAAACCCAAACCATATTACAAAATTCTAAGTTGAACTTCCATTAAATCTATACTAGATATATTTATCACTGCTGACCTCATACGTTGGCCAGCAGTCATAAATTTGAGACACAATATTTATTTAAAGCTCCAGGGTCTATTCAGTTTAAATTATAGCGTCGTTTTTTGGATGATATTTTTTTAATTAAATAAATAAAAAAACAATAACAATTATAAGAAATTAGTTTTAAAATGTTAAGGATAGATAAATAAATCATAAATAACTATTAAAAAACATAAGAGCGTGGTCTTCCATCACATTATTTATATTGAACCACCATAACGAGGGTTTGTTGGTCATAATGGAAAATACATTATATCATAGGGGCTGATATATGTTTTGTGAAGTCAAACACCCAAGTTATCCGGATAATGTCAATATTGTCTGCTATCTGGATAACTAGCCTAATGACTTAGGACAGCTTCCCTCTATTCAAAGTTTTCTGCTAGGTGTGCGCAATCGTTAATGCACATTCTGTTTGTTAATGTTCCTTTATTCAATCTAGCACACACTAATCGATTTAGAGCACCTTAATTCATCAGTTAGTATGTGTAAAATCAATCTACTGTAAACTCGACTAGCAAACAAAAAAACAGAAAACTGGGAAAAATTCATGAAAAAAAATAAAAAATAACCAGATTTTTCTTATCTGTGCATACCCTTATTGGCATGGAACTGAGGCATGTTTCCAAAAGGCTAGTATTCCACAAGAAATTATTTCTGACCACAGAACAATGGATGAGCTGATGGTGCCAGGAAGTGGGCTTTAGATTTGTGAGGCAATGGGCAGCTTTCAGGGGAAGAGTTGACTTTTCCCAGAAGGAAGGGTTCCACCTTAACCAAGGTAGAACCAGGCTGCTAGCACTAATCTTTAAAAAGGAGATAGAACAGCTTTTAAACTAGTAACCGGGTAGCCAGACCCGGCGCTCCCTCCTTTCTTTTCAACCCTTAGCTCCCCCTTCCAACCCACACCCCCTTTTTCTAGACATTCCCCATTTCATTTTCACAGATTACACAGACTCCAAGTATGGTGACAACTGGTCGCAGCTTTATTTTATCAAATTTCAAAACAACAACAGTAACAATGATCTCAACCCCCCCCCCCCCCCACCAGCGGAGCATTGCGTCACCAGCCATGCTACTAGCAAAGCGACCTTGCTTCCGCTCTAGCCAAGCTCACACCACCGGCAACGTTCCGACTACCCCTATCCGACTTCGCCATATTACTAGCAAAAGTCTTCCAGGGGCAGTCCGGGCCGAGGGCACCCCGCCCTCGTCCCGAGTCGCCAAAGGCTCCGGACCCCGGAAACCTCCGGGATCCCGCCTCGCTCCCCCCCCCAGCTGCGACACCCCGACTCCAGCCCCATCACAAAAAGGCTGGGTGGGCGGGTGGGCTGCCGAGCCTCCCGCCAGACGACCTGTGCTCCGGCGCGATAACGCACTCCGGAGCACATGGCCGCCTGCCCTCCGATTGGCTCCGCTGGCTTGCTTCTCCCAGCGGAGCCAATCAATTCAAAAAATGCGCCCCGTGCACGGCACAGCACGGCCCCGCGCCGCCGCCGTGCACGAGCAGGGTCCCGCGCCGGGCAGAGCACCCGGTTACGGGCAGGCGCCGGGACCCTGCCCGCGCCTTTTTACATATTGGGGGAAAGCTGACAGTTGCCCAGAAGTGCAAGTTTCAGAATAATGTATCGTTGAAGGATACTACCAAAACAATAGTTTACTTTGCAATAAAAGTAAAAGTAGTCTTAGTCCTGGTACCCTTAAATAAACAGCAGATGGAGATGAAAGATTCAAAATTATGCCAACAACTGATAAGCAGGCTATCAATATGACCAAAAAAATATTTGAAATGCCTATAAATGCCTATATGCAAATATTATGAGTCTAAAAAATAAGAGTAGAGTTAGAATATACTGTATAGCACTGAACTAACAGGCAAATATAACTGGCATCTGAGAGACCTGGTGGAAGGAAAATAACCAATGGAACACTATGATGCCAGAGTACAAATAAAAATGCAATAATAGGTTAGATCCAATTGATGGAGGCGTGGTGTTATATGTTAAACAGGGTGAGTTAAAAGGGAAAAAAGTTTTACAAGAAACAAAATGGATAGAAAATCCATGTGAGACAAGGAAGGGAATAGCAGTGAGCTTGTACTACTGTCTGCCTGACCAGATGAACAAACAGATGATAAAACGCTAACAGAAATTAGGGAAGCCAACAAAATTGGTAACCTAGTAATAACGGGTGATTTCAGTTGCTCCAGTATCTGCAGGGTAAATGTCACATCAGAGCATGCTAGGGAGATAAATGATTGCTTTACGGGGCAGAAGTTTAAACCAACAAGAAGGGTAGCTATTTTGGACATAATCCTTAGGCAAACACAGGATCTGGCATGACAGATGGGTCTGGGACCATTTGGAAACAGTGATTATAATGATAAAATTATTTAAACTAATTTTAGAAGAATACTATTGACTGGGGAAAGAACCATTGATTGATCACTTTGCATCTCAACATTTCCATCTTGTGTTGCCTCATTATTCTACCTTTGAATTTTTAAAGACATGTAAACCATTTTGAATGATTGTCACAAAGATGGTATATAAACATGTTAAAATAAATACATAAAATCTGAAGTAATAAAGTTATGGAAAATGGCAAGAAAATCCACTGCACTAGCATTTAATTTTCAAAAGGGAAATTATGAAAAAATGAGGAAAAAAACTAAGAGGAGCAGCTGCAAAGGTTAAGAGTTTACATCAGACCTGAATATGGTTTAAAAATACAGTCTTAGAAGCCAGATGAGATGTATTCTATTCTTTAAAAAAAGGTGGAAGGAAGGTTAAATGACTGCCAGCATGTTTTAAAGGTGTTGAGAGAATCTGTTATAAACAACAAAAACAAACTTTTGAAAAATGTATGTATTTATTTTATTTATTTCAGGCACTTGATATACCTCCAACAAACAAAAATCTATCACAGTGGTTTACAAAAAAAATATAAAAAGGGAAAAAAAAAGGAAAGGAAAGGAAAAACACAGTAAGGCATTACAATGCAGGGATGGGGGGGAGGGAACGGGTAAAGTAAGTGAATTACAGGCTGAGAAAAAGTAGTCAGGGGGCATTAGCCTGTAGGAAAGCTTGTTGAAACAGCCAGGTCTTAAGGTTCTTCTTGAAATTGAGGAAAGAGGACTCAGACTGAAGAAAGCAAGGGAGAGAGTTCCATGGGGAAGGGCTCGCATAGGCGAAGAGGTAAGAAGAGGAGAAACATGATTAAACTAATGGACCTTATGAGGTCTGGCAGTTGTGGACTGTATCAGTTGTAAGCAATGAAGAGAATACTGGGTGAAGACCAAGGAACAGGGAAATGCAGTAGCCTAGATGTGGACTAACAAGAGCCAAGCTGAATGAACTGAGTCTGAGTTAAACGGATTGGGCAAAGCAAAGGCGACGAAGGGCAAAAAAGGAGAATTTGGATTAAAGGTAGGAGGAGAACCAACTAAGCAGAGAATTGTGGAGCCTGATAGAATAGAGCCAGTGAAGCAGGAGGGAGGGATCTACAAGGTTGAATTCTGAAGAGAGAGTGATGAGAATAACCGAATTACCATAATCTAAAGAGGGCCAGATTTCATTCATAAGGGCACAGAGCAGAGATTCAGTTGAGTGTCCAGAATGAAAGCCCATCTATCAAGGGTGAAAGGTGAGATATTTTTTCCAGAAATGGAAGGAACAGGAAGGGAACAATTTTTTTGAGAAGTTTAGAGAGAAACGCTAGATTTGAGATAGGATGGACATTGGAGAGAAAGTGTCAAAAGATGACTTTGAGGAGGGATGAATAATGGCATGTTTACAAGGGAGAGGAACATATCCTGTAGAAAGGCTAGCAAGAAATAAAGGAAGGATGCTATGGGAAAAGTTGGGGGCAGTCTGGAGACTAAGTGTGCTGGCCAAGGGTCCAGAGGGGAAGAGGATAGGCAGGTGACGCCTGGTCAAGGAAAGAAGAAAATAGAAAAAGGATCTGTATGAAGTAAACAGAAAGCAGCATAAGCACCAACAAGTCAGATGCAATGCATTGATAAAGCAGACAAAGAGAATTTGATAAGAAACTTACCATGGGAGTAAAACTCAGCATAAAAAAATATTCAGGTACATTCAAAGCAAAATGCTTGTGAAACAGTGAGTTGGATAATTAGATAATACAGGAATAAAAAGAGGCACTAAGGGATGACAAGGCTATAGCAGAAAGACTAAATAAATTATTTGATCTGTTCTTTATTGAAGGAAATATAGGGCAGATACCCAGGACAGAAATTATATTTAAAGGTAATATACTGGAGGAACTGAAATAAATCCTAATGAAAATGGAAGTTGTAATTGGGCAATTTGACATCGAAAGAATAGCAAATCACCTGAACTGGATGGAATACATCCAAGGGTGCTGAAGAAATTGAAAAAAGGTAATTGTAGACCTACTGCTAGTAATTTGTAAACCTCATTAACATTCCATCCTTCTCCTTAGAGTGAGCTTCATTTACCTGTAAACTTTGTCACCTCCCACTCAACCAATTTCTTACTTAGTCAGTCACTTTAGGGTCCATCCCTAGGGTGCTTAGTTTATTAGTAAGTCACATGCATGGAATGTTTCCAAAGGCTTTACTGAAATCTAAATTTCACACACGCAAGGACACAACAGACAGAGCTCTCTCCATGG
The DNA here is from genome assembly GCA_033557465.1 of Ichthyophis bannanicus. Lineage (NCBI taxonomy): Eukaryota > Metazoa > Chordata > Amphibia > Gymnophiona > Ichthyophiidae > Ichthyophis > Ichthyophis bannanicus. Next base: position 367,035,993 of record CM066035.1, read on the forward strand.
CTGCTCCAACAATATGGAACAATCTACCGGACGATCTAAGGGCAACTCCAGACCTCAAAGACTTCAGAAAACAACTGAAAACCATGTTGTTCATAGAGCACTATGGTCACATCACATAACCTAAGAGAATGGATAACAGCACTCCAATCCTCCCAAACAACTGAATATAAAGCCAAGATGATTCTAGCACCACTGTAAATAGCCCACCCTGTATATAGCTCAAACAAATCAAGCACCCAACACATCCCTCACACAACTAAGTTTTATCCTCACTGCATGTACAACACACACACTTTACCTGATTGCTTGCTGTGATACCACCTTGATTATTAAGATAAGGCGGTTTAGAAATACTGTTAAATAAATAAATAAATAAATACACCACATCTAGGGCTCTCCCTCTGTCCAACTCTCTGGTCACCCAAAGAAAGACATCAATCAGATCTGTCTGACAAGACCTGCCTCTGGTAACACATGCTGTCTCGTATCCTGCAATTCATTGAACTCCAGAAACCTCACTATCCTCTGTTTTAGCAGTATTTCTATTAATTTACTCACTATAGAGGTCAGATTAACTAGCCTGTAGTTCTCAAACTCATCCTTACTTCGGCTTTTATGTAATGGGACCACATGTGCTTTTCTCCAGTTCTCTATGACCACTCCAGACACTAAAGAACATTCAAAAGGTCTTTCAGTGGAGCTGCTAGAATGTCTCCAAGTTCCTTCAATATTCTTGGATATATCCCAAATTGCCCCATTGCTTTGTCTATTTTTAGTTTAGCTAGTTCCTCACAAACACAGTATTTTGAAAACTGTCCAAGATCCCCTTCTCTTCTGCTCCTATTTGTGGGTGTTTGAGGTCCTGCTCCTGGCCTTTCATCTGTGAACAGAGAACAAAAATATTTGTTAAGCAATTCGGCTTTATCCTCATCAACTTCTACATATTCCTCTCCTTCCCCCTTTAGTCAGAAAATACCATGGTTGCACTTCCTTCTCTCCCTAACATATCTGAAAAATGTCTTGTCCCCCCATTTTATTGCATTGGCTAGTCCTTCTTCTTTTTGTATCTTTGCATTCCTGACTACTTTCCTAGCTTCTCTGTTTTTCCAAACATTGATGTTCGGCTTCATCTCTCTGTGATCTCTTGTATTTTACCTTTTTTGATCCCATTCAGCTCATTGCTTTTCTTTCTAAGGATGTTTCTTGATTTCTTTTGTTACTTTTTCTTGTTCCTGGCAGAGGAATTTTTTTTTTTGGGGGGGGGGGGGAGTTCACTATACATAGTGGTTTGAGCACGATCAAATTAATTTGTTTCCTATTGTCCATGATGATGGCTTTTGCTTTTGTTTTTTCTTGGGATTCTCTCCCTTTGGTTTCCTCATTGGTGGGCTACATTGTGTTAGGTGTAATTTTATTGTTCTGCTATTGCTTGAATTAGCTTTTCTTTACTTCTTTTGATTTCTGTATCCTGTATGCAAACATTTCTTGAATTGTCTCTGATTGTAATTTGAAAATTGCATAAATATTTAAAGAAATCCAGAATCCACATGGCAGACAGCACACCTCTCTGGATATCAAATCTGGTTGACAGATGGATGCCTTAGTACCCCTCAGAAGAGAGTCACCAACCACCACTACCCTTTGCTTCCTTGTGGTCACTGATTCTGCAATTTTGGGGTGCTTGAGCTCTGGTTCTTCCTTTTCCTGGAATGCTTTCACCTCCTCCAATTCCAGGGCTGCATACTGGTTGTGCAATTCAAGGGCTGGAGGAGTTGGATTGCCTATTTCGCAGGCTCTGATGACTCATGTCCAACTCTCTTCATTCTCTAGCACCCCATCTTCACCTCTGTTTGAGAGCTTGGATGCTTCAAGAACCACCTTTTCTATATACTTATGACTGTCTTGAATGTTTCTCAGCCTCACCACCTCTTCTCTAAGGTCCTCCACTTGTTTCATGAAAGCTTCAGCTTGAAGGCATCCTGCACATGGAACTGATCTTTCAACTGGCATTGGACTGTCTTATCTGGACAAAGCCAGAAATTATAACAGGGGCGACGAGTTTGGAAATATGATTTTTCCCAGCCATTGTTCAGTTGGTGGAGCTTTGGTACCCGTTGAAGTAAACGAGAGACACCTACCAAAGTCCCTCAATAAGTACATTAAGGGTCATGCTTACTAAATCATGCTTACCATTAGGATGGGGCTTAGCACATGGTAAGTGCATCATACTAAAAGTTAGTATAGAGCCCAGTGCTAAAAATCTCATGCTAACAGGTTAACATGTGATTGGTAGAGACAGGATTGGGTAGGGAGGAATGTGATCATTGATGGTGCATTGCAGTTAATACTGTTGTTATAGACAAGTGCTAATCATGATTGTTACCATTAGAATGGGTTCACTTAACACAACCTCAATAGGTTGCATTAGGGGCACCTGCATGCCAGGTTCTACGATGCTATGTGCAAGTGATGTACCAACAAGCAAGGGGATAGACCCATGCCCCCTGAGGTTGACAAGGGTCATCTGTCCTGGTTTCGTGACCTGAATGCACACTACAACTGCGCTTTTTAGTAAACATGCTCCTAGATGTAAATAGCTGCTATTAGTAAAAGAAAACTGATTTGAAAATTTTGAGTCAAATCAGCCATCACTGGTGCACAGTAGTATTTTTGGCATATGGCTAATTTCGGATGTAAATTAAATCAATCCTTTGTAAACATTCTAAGCTCCTTGTATTATGCTGCTGTTAGTTTATTAAACTAGCTTGTATCTGATAAACTCAAGTTTTTAACCTTTTAGAACAATAATTAATTATAATGTGAAACAAAGACTACAGAGAAAATAAGCAGGGAGCTGAGAGAGATAAGGAGAAACTTGAAATGTGTAAGATATACTGTGGTGAAAAAGAAAACTGATTGTAATCTTTAAAGAGTCTCAGTAATGAATTCTCAGCATTGGACATAGATCACTGAAGCTATGCCACTGAAGCTACTTGAATCCAAATGAAAATTCTTTAACGTTTAAAAAATAGTCAATTCACTGAGAATTTACCACATGTTTTTTACTGTCACATGGTGACTGGGGACTAGTCCTCTGTGTGTGGTAGTATATCGTGTGTGTGTTCTGATCTGTATACATCTGGAACATACATTTCTAGGAAAGAGTATCTCTAAATTATAGAGAACTAAATATGAAGGAAATATAGAGGCTGATATTCAAAAGGTTTATATAGTTTGCATGTCTTGCAAACAGCATAAACCCTGCTCTGCCTGATATTGTCAGTGCCATTGAATATCCCCACAGACTGCCCAACAAATGTGTGGTTAGTTTTGGGGCAGTCCGTGGGTCGAGCTGGGGCAGACCAGTGCCAGCGATATTTGGCCACTAATCTGATTGCAAACTGCATAATGTTAGGACAGGTCAATGAGCGTCCTGAAGTTTTTTGTGGATCTTGCTGTCCAGTTATTTTATTTTTTTATTTATTGTTATATACCACATTTCTGATGATCAATGCGGTTTACAGAGAACATAACATCTACATTACATGGAACAGTGTTACAGTGAACGAATTTACATTATAACAAGGATGAAACTAGGAATAACAGAGCAGTGTAACTATATACAAATAAAGAAGTTGCTTGTATCAGACTACGGACAGAGTTTCTTCTTAGGTAGATGCAGGGGGGATGAAGGGTGGGCATGAGTGTAAGGACAGAACCAGGTTATGTAATCCCGTTGAAATGTTCCATGAACATCTTTCTGAATGTTGTGAGGTCATGAGAGTCTTTGATGTGGTTTGATAGGGTATTCCAGAAATGAGGGGCATCTAGGAAAAAAGCCTGGGTGCAAGTTGTTTGATTATTCTTGGTCAGCGCTAGTGGTAGGACAAGAAAGTTTGACATTTTACTTCTTCTTAGGCAATTTTTAGGGGTCTTTGTTGTGATGGATTGCAAGTATTGTGAGGATAACTGATGGATTACTTTGACTATTGTCATGAGGGTTTTGTACTTAATTTGACTGAAAAGAGGTAACCAGTGTAGTTCTTTTAGAAGTTAGCAGCTGAATATCCCCGCTAACTGGGTAGCAAGACTGATTGCTGGTGAAACCAGATATTTAGAGTCACTCGCAGGATAGGCTCCAGCACGGACTATCTAGTTTCACTTTTGGGTGCTGCAGTTCGGTGCTTTAGCAGCAGTAACCTCCACAGTCTGAATATCTACTCCATAGATTCTAAGTAAATACATTGAGCCTATTTACAAAGCTACCTTGAGCTATTTAATGCAGAAATTATCATGCACTAACAGCTCAGAGTGTCAATTGTTAGCATAAACCAATTCCGGTCTTAAACATCCTACACTGAACCATTTTGGGCGGAAAATAGGAGGGCACTGCACGTTACAGTTAATATGGAAGTCATTGCTGAACATTAAGGGGGTCTTTTACAAAAGGGTGCTAGCTGGCAGTCTGTGTTCTGGCATGGTCTGCGCATCGCCATCTAGCACAGGGTCATGAGACTTAGTGCAGGATGATTCCCGCACTAATGGTGCAACCCGCATTAGAGGTGCAAGTGGGTAGGGTAGGGGCAGGAATGGGCATGGTGAGCTCAGTGCAGTTAGCATTATGTTTATTTATTTATTAGTATTTAGCTCCTGCTTTTCCACTGGTAGTTCAAAATGAGTTACATTCACATACCTTTCCCTGTTGCTGGAGGGCTTACAATCTAAGCTTGTACCAGAAGCAATGGAGTTTAAGTGGCTTGCCCAAGGCCACAAGGAGTGTCAGTGGGATTCAAACCTTGGTCTTTCTACTTCCAGGCTGCTGCCCTAACCACTAGACTATTCCTCCGATCCTCTAACTGTGTTCTAGCTGCATCAGTTTGGGTTCACCTAATCCCACCTTAATAGCAGGGGCTCTGTGTTAACTGCCAGGGAAATGCTTTCCATGCCCCCAACACTTAACGCAGAGGTCTTGTACCTAATGTACCATGGTTTTGGCACTATTGGCATGTTAGGTGCAAGACCTTGGCACCCCTTAGTAAAAATTCCCCTTATTGTTAATGCAGCGGATAAAACAGTGTGAATAACTATGTTATATGTTATTGACCATGCGGGTCATTTTAAAGGGTTTAGTCATGATTTGGACGGCTGAAGACATGCATGGACATCCAAGTAGGTCCAGGTGTGTGGTGGAGGCATGTCTGGGGAGGGACAATGTACTTACACATCCCTGTTTAACTCGGAAATGTTTGCAGGCATGTACATGTTTAAACCTGCTCCAGACATAAACAGGTATCAGGAAAGTGCTTGTTTTTATGGTAAAACATCAAGAGAGTGTAAAAAAACGATGGAGAATTAAGCGACTAGTCTTAGATCGGAGAGGCACACACTGGGTTTTGCACCTTGACCACACTGCTCTTAAACCACTACTCTAACCATTATGCTATTAAACATTTTGGTTCTGAACTGGGGATGTCTATATAGATGTATGATACATGTGCATAATTTTATTTATTTATTTATTTATTTCCAATCTCTTTTATACCGCGCTAGTCAACATCACTGCGGTTTACAATAAACAAAGAACTACACATTTCCTAGGGTACTCTGTGTTTACAATGAACAGGTGTTAAAACTTGGATAACATAGGGTAACTATATACAATCGTGCAACAGGGTTGGGTTCGCCACATTGATCTAGCTCTGGGTGTCTTGTGTGGTATATGTGGTTGGGGCTATATCATCATTATCTACCGGGTAGTAAAGGAGAAAAAGGTGGTGTTTCAAGGCCTTCCTAAACTGGAATAGGTCGAGGATTGCACGGATGTTGGGAGGTAGGGCATTCCAGCATCTGGGCGCACAGAATTTGAAGGCCCTGCTTGCAGTTGACTGGGAGCATTGGGTTATTGATTTTGGGACTATCAGTGTGTTGAGTGCTATCGCTCTTCTGGACCTGTTGGTGGGGGTGGTCTGGATCAACTCAGTTAGAGATGAAGATGAAAGCCCATAGATGGCCTTGAATGTAAGCAGTAGGGTTTTGTACCTGAGTCTCATATGTATCGGGAGCCAGTGTAGGTGCTTCAGTATGGGCGTCGTGGATAATGGGCATATCCACGATTCCAAAACCGTGCCTAAACTTGCACGTGCCTGCTTTGTTTTCTGACGTTCTGGCTTTAATGTTCCAGCAGGCACATGCAAGTTCAGGCACAATTTCGTAAATGTGGATGTTCCCAATATGTACATGTATGAAACGTCTATATAGATGTCCCCAGGATAACATTTCAGAATCAAGATATCTAATAGTATAATGGTTAGAGTAGTAGCTTAAGAGCTGGGTGACCAGGATTCAAATCCCAGTATGGGCCTTTGTGAAGTAAGGTTTGTTACTTAAATCTCCATCTTCTCTGGATGCTTTAAGGTGAAAACAAGCACTTTCCTGCCTATTCATTCCTGGAGCAGGTATAAACAGGGACGCGTAATTGCATTGCTCCCCTGCGCCTACTTAGATGTCCCTGCACTGGAGACGTCATTTGTGGAATGGCTATGAAGATGTGTCCATGATTTTGACATCTACATGCATGTCTGCAGTCATCCAAACCACGACTAAACCTTTTAAAATGACCCTCACTATGAATAAATACATGAAAATAGTGCTGGACATATACAGAGTGGAATTATCTAGACTTATGGGAAAATATATACTGCAAGTTGTAATTTTAATTAAATAAATGGACTTGATTTATGTAAAAAAAATGTATTTTGCAGAAAATCTACATACTGCATGTTATTAATGGGTCCTTCCTCCCCCAGTCACAGTATATAAACAGGGGAAAGGGAACAGAGGACAATGTCTGGTAAAGAAAGGAAACCTTTCTCTTGTGTCTGCATAGAAGAAAAAGTTATGGGGTTTATCTATTAAGATGCATTAGATGGATGCAATTCAATAATATTGAAATAAATACAGACATATAGTAGGAAAAAATACAGAAAGAAAAAGAAAGCTATTATAAGATACAAAAAAAAAATAACAAGCTCATATCAAGGAGGAGAACAAATTTGATAAGAATAAACCAATGGGATAGTGGGGGGCGGAGCCTGATGCCGAGCAGGAGAGACGGCTAGAGTGAGAGTTCCGGAGGGACCTGCCTAGTAATCCGGTTTAATTTTGGCCAAGGGAAATTTTGGAAATTGCATACAGTGTCGGAAGCTGCTCGGAGATGTCTGCTGCAAAGCCAACTAAAATTGACTTTAATACGGGGCAGAATCCTGGTGTTAAGCGTTCCAAAACTGAACCCCCATCACTGCAAAAGATGGCGGCGCGCTTAGAACACCCAGAGGCTCTGCACGAGCTTCTGATCGAAGTGCGTGGGATTGGGGAACAAGTCAGGGCCAATGGTGAAGCACTAGCATTGGTGAGAGAGGATACCGCGGCATTACGGACCAGCTTGGATGCCTTATCTTTGAGACAGGACAAAGTGGAGCAGGCGCTGGCAGTCCACGACGAGAGACTAAAAGAATTAGACATACAGGCCAGATGGATCCGGGCCCTACAGAAGGAGGTGGAAGAGGGGAACAATAGAGCGAGGCGCAATAACCTGAGAATTGTTGGAGTTCCTGAGGGCGCCGAAGGTAGAGATCTGGTTGGATTTCTGAGTAAAATGATTCCGGAGATCCTGCACCTTACATTTGAATACCCCTTTGAGATCAATCGGGCTCACCGCGTGCCCTCCCAAATACAGCCTGGTAACAAAAGGCCGCGGCCCATCATCCTGAGAGCTCTTCGTTTTCAACAAGTTGCTCAGATTGTTGAGGCAGCACGCTCGCGTCCCAACGTGGCATTAGACACTTGCAAAATATATTTTTTTCCGGACTTTGCAAAGGTAACCGCGGATAGGAGACGGAGTTTTCTTTCCTTGAGACCGCGCCTGCAACACCTCCAAGCAAGATTTGGTCTACTCTATCCAGCACGTATGAGGGTGACGCTTCATAATCAGACTAAAACTTTTGAAGAACCGGAGGCACTCAGGCAGTTTTTGGAAGAACACGAGAGCCTGCATATGCGCTGAAACAGTACTTGCTTGATACCAGGACTGGTATGCTAAGGTGCTGTTGAAAGGATACAGGCCATGCCGGTCTGAATGCAGCTGTTGATTATCTGTTTCAGTAGTTGATTGTTGATACTGTGTGTACTGTTTAAGTTTACTAGTATTTGCTGTGGGTACTAGCCGTTGGGATATGTGTCCTAGAACCATGTGGCTAGCACATTGCCTAAGCGGCTAAAATTGTGTTGGGAAGCAGGATGTGTGCCATAACTGTAAGAGCTCCGGAGGCCTGCATAGCGGCTTCTTAGGAACTGGAATATGATCTTCATATTGGTGGGTCCCTCTGTGCCGTCACTGCTCCCACTGGGCTCACCAGTTATATGGGGGAGGGTTTTCTGTCCTCTGGGGCCTACAGGGAAAGTAAGCTATATACTGTCTGAGCCGGAAGGGTGGTGGATACAAGGTGCCTATCTTGGGGGGACGGAGGGTAACGGGTGTTTAAGAAGAGCTGTGAGATTCTGGTCGACCCCAGTGGTCTTATATGTAATAACTAGTACGGGGCGCGGTTAGAATACTTTCCTTGAATGTCAAGGGAATAAACAGCCCCATTAAAAGAAAGAAAATTATTCACTATGCGAAGCAAGAAAAGGCCGACATACTGCTTCTGCAGGAAACACATCTGTGCCAGTCTGAATCGCTTAAGCTAAATATTAAGCCGTTCACACTGGTGGCATTTTCCGCTGCTGTTAACAAACGGAATGGAGTAGCCATTTTGGTCAAAACGTCCCTCCAGCCAACCATTTCGCTGACTACTTTGGACAAACAGGGTAGGTGGACTAGAGCCGCCTTTAAGGTGGGGAAGCTGGAGTTTATCGTGATTAACGTATATGCACCCAATGCTGAGCACCCTGAATTCTTTCGTGCCCTGGCTCAAGAATCGCTTGGTGGAAACGGAGAACCGATCATCCTTGGAGGTGACTTTAATCTGGCTTTGGACCCCCTGGTTGATAAGTCTCCCCCTAAGGGCGGGAAGCCCTCCCATTCGCAAATGGTGGTTCACATGCTGATGGAAGAAAGGGGGCTGGTGGACATCTGGAGGTTACAACATCCGAAAGACCAGGAGTTTACCTTCTTCTCTAACCCCCACCGGTCATCATCGCGTATAGATTTTTTCCTTATCTCCAAAGCACTGGTACCGAATAGTATAGAGACTGGCATTCAGGCAATGCACATTTCGGACCATGCTGCTATCTATCTAGATCTGCAAGATGCCAAGCCTAGTGACAAATCCTTGCAGTGGTCCTTCGATAGATCTCTCTTGGGGGTCGAGGAATTCCGATCTAGTATCCAAGGTGCCCTAGAAGAGTATTTCCGATTTAACGCCTCTCAAGATACAGCAGGTTGGGCCTGGTGGGAAGGCTGCAAAGCCTCCATCAGAGCCACCATCACGAGCTATGCGATCCATCTGGCTAGACAATGTAAGCAACGTTTAGTGGATTTGGAGCGGCAGATTAAAGCTGGTGAGCGTCTCAGAACACAACGTTCAGACCCAAGTATATTGTTACGTCTTCAGAGATTGCGGTTCTGTTATAACCAGACGATCACGGATGAAGTATCAAGGAATGTCCAAGCTCAGAAAGGAGTTTATTACTGGGAAGGTAACAAGGCGGGCCGCATATTAGCCAATGCTTTGAAGGAACAGAAGGAAGCGGGTCGAGTAGCGGCACTGCAGGATGTTTCCAGCCAGGAGCTGTTGACTAAGGATGAGGAGATTGCGGACGCCTTCGGCTCCTACTATGCGCAACTGTATTCAACAGAGGGTCAGACCTCTGCGACAGCTTTTGGTAAACTCGTGGACGGAGTGCAAAGGCCGGTGCTGGATATGGGGGCGGCGGAGCTACTGGACGCCCCAATCTCTCTGATGGAAATCCATAAAGCTATCCAGGCGCTGGCTGTAGGCAAGGCGGCTGGTCCAGATGGCCTTCCTGCAGAATTTTATAAAGCCTTCGCTAAAGAGCTTGCCCCACGTTTGCAAGAATACTTCTTGGCTCTATTAAAAGATGCTCCTCGGGTGGGGAATTTTGCTGCTGCAAGTGTGATCATGCTGGAAAAGAAAGGTAGAGATCCCCAGCTGGTCAGCAATTATCGTCCGATTTCCCTGTTGAATGTTGACTACAAGATCTTTGCCATGATCCTGGCCAGCCAGTTATCGGCGATAATTCCTAGTTTGATACACCCTGATCAATGTGGCTTTACAGGTGGCAGGTCCACAGCGAACAACGCTCGTCTCCTATGTCATGTCCTGGCAAATGGGGAGAAGACCGCTGGACCCCTTGTGGGGATATCTCTGGATGCGGAAAAGGCCTTTGATAGGCTGGAAAGGTCCTTTATTTTCGCTGCTCTTCGATGGTTTGGAGTGGGCGAAGGTTTTGTCAGATTGCTGGAGGTCATGTACTCCCGACCTTTGGCTCATATTAAGGTGAATGCAACACAATCCAAGGGAATCCTGTTGAGCCGGGGCACTCGTCAAGGCTGTCCCCTTTCACCGTTACTATTTAACCTAGCTCTTGAGCCCCTTTTGCTTCTTCTCCGACAGCACTCGCAGATTGCAGGAGTAACGATCGCGGGCCGGCCAGTGAAGCTGTCGGCGTACGCTGACGACCTTCTTCTCTTCACCACCCCGGATTCGGTTGCAGTGATTTTGGAGCAAATTGGGTAGTACTCGCAGTTGTCCGGATACAAAATCAATTGGGGAAAGTCGATTGCCTTTCCCTTGAATGCGGTAACTCATAAAACGGATATGGAGCAGTTCCCATTTATATGGGAACCAAAGATGTTTAAGTATTTAGGGGCATATTATGGATACCCGCTAGAAGAAGCGGTGCAATATAACGCAAAAGACCTTATAGAGAAAACCCGCCTTCTGACTACTAAATGGTCTCCCTTGAATTTGTCATGGTGGGGGAGGGTGGAAACAATTAAAATGATGATAGCCCCAAAGATCAATTATACGCTTGAAATGACACCATGCATTATGCAGCCGCAAGTCTATCAGCAGTTGGAAAGGCTGCTAGTGACTTTCTTGTGGAATGGCAAGACCCCCAGAATTGCTCTCAAAAAACTAAAACTCGGTAGAGAGCAGGGGGGAGTAAAATTTCCAGATTTCAAGCAGTATCACACAGCTTTTTTGTTGAAACAAGGTGCGCAATGGCTGCTGCTGGATTCTGGACGGCAATTGCCGGTGTGGCTGGAAATAGAAAAGGCGCTTACGGCTCCCTTTCCCCTAAAGCTCCTGCCCTATATGACGCTGCCGGGAGGCAGAGACTTCTCCGTAATAATCACGGACACCCAAAAAGCATTTGCGGCCCTACGGGGCTCGGTGGATAATGCGAACATCTTAACAAGTCAGTGGCCTTTATGGCACAATTCTCTCCTTAAGATACAGCGGAAATCTTTCGCTTGGAAGCAATGGTACTCCAAAGCTATCTGGACAGTTGGTCAACTGCTCGTGAGAGGGACATGGAAGAGTTTTTCTCAATTGCAACAGGAATATAACCTGCCAGACTCCTCCTACTTTCAATGGTTGCAAGTTCGGCATTGTATAACTAAAGTTCTGTCAGACCTCCGTGCCCTAGGGGAAGATGAGCTTCTAAGTGATATCACAGCCGTTTCCAGCAGGGCCTCATATTTTTACAAGCTGCTGGCTCCTTCTCAACATTATGATGGAGTTGGTCTTCAAAAAGTGTGGGAGCATGACACAGGAGTGACGTTGTCGCAGCAGCAGTGGGAGCAGTTCTGGGTAAAGCAAGTGAGGGTTTCCAAATCGGCCTCTATCACCCAGGCTTTATTTTTCATGGCTCACAGAGCTTACCTCACCCCGGTCAAAGTTGCCAAGTGGGGGCAGGGAGTAACTGACCAGTTTTGGTCATGTCATAAGCAACGGGGTATACTTTCCCATATTGTATACCATTGTTCCTGTGTGCAACATTTCTGGGGGCAAGTGTGGGAGCGGATTCAAAGGATCTTAGCTTTTCGGGAACCTCTCACCTGGGGTATCATAGGTCTACGATCGGCCTCCTGCATCCCCTCTCTGCAGAAGAACACTGCTTCCTATTAGATTTCATGATCGGGGTTGCCCTTTACCTGATAGTTCTTCATTGGAATCACACCTACGATTTGTCCTGGCAGAGTTGGTGGAATCACTTGTGCAAATATAGTAAATTTGAGCAAATGCCCAGAAGGGGGGTGGCAAGGGGGACATCCGGGCTAACCAAATGGAAAGCGCTCAATGATTACGTCTGTCTTTCCCAAGTGTAGCTACCTAAGCCCAACTAGGGGCGTGTTCAATTAGGATGCAGCTCAGACGTAGTAGTAATATAAGGCACCCAGAGGACGGGGAGGATGGGGTGGGGGGGGGTGGGAGGGCAGGGGGCATTAAGGGTTAGATAGGAACTTCAATGTTTAGGTAGCCTCAGTCAAGGTTTGCAAGAATCCGGTGTTGGATTATGTTGTGTTTTTTGTATGCTCTCCATGACTGAGTGAAAATCAATAAAAAGATTTAAAAAATAAAAAAAGAATAAACCAATGGAAGCTGTCATTCTCAACAGTTAAATCATTAATTACCCCTTTTTACTTATCCAAACAGGCTAGTACAAAGAACTGGGAAGTTTTAGTAAATCTTCAAATCGATCTGATTAAAACAAAGTTCTAACCTAAACATTTCAGGAAATTTTCAGAAAAAAATGTTGCTCCCAAAGCCAAAACACAAGGTTAGACCCCAAAGGGCCTTCCACCTCAACTGTGCTGGTTAGGATACATTTGGAATAAGACTACTTTTTTGGCCCACAGAATACACTGAAACAGTACAGGATGAAACAGAAAGAATATGACAAGTTAATAAAAGATGCAAGAAGGAGTGTCATTGAAATTTCATCCAGAAATCAGCAAACAAGCTGAGGGAATTATTCAAAATAGTCTGCAAGCTCACCAAAGAACCAGCACTTGAAAGCCAGCCAGAGATACATCCACAAAGAATGGCAGATTACCTAGCGGCAAAACAAAACTGTGCCAAAATAGGCTTATCTCCACAGCCAGCTGATCCAGTCATCCAACTGATTCAAATGACCACAAAACCACCAGGACAATTTGGATGAATTTGCTATACCATTAACAAGCCAACTAGTCCATATAATATTTATGCTGAACACAACAGCAGCACCAAATGATCCTTGCCTAGTTGAATGGATAAAGTCAGCCAAGGAGGAACTCGCCCCAGTTATCCACAAAATAGTACAAACATTGCTAATAAATGGCCAAATAGCTTCATTACTCAAATGAGCCTCAATAAGACCTATAAAAAAAAAAAAAAACAGCAGCACTGGGCAAAGAGGACCCTACTGCATACCGACCAATATCTAGCCTACCTTTCATGGCAAAAATAATTGAGAAGACGGTATAAACACAACTGCAAGATCACATTAACGCACATGCACTACTAAACCCCCACCAGCACGGTTTTAAACCCAACCATAATGTGGAAACACTGCTAACTTCACTCTTTGACACAATCATCAAAGGAATGGACAACATAAAAAGAGGATTCCTGCTAATCTTCCTTGATATATGATTGGCCTTCGACACTGTATCTCATGCATTACTATTGAAACGCCTGTGAGAGATTGGTCTGCACAATAGAACAATCAAATGGTTTCATTCTTATCTTGATGACAGACAACAATATGTGAAATGTGGAGAAAACATATCCACACCAATCAGCATGCAACAAGGAATACCACAAGGATCCACTATTTCATCAATGCTCTTCAACTGATACATCCAGCATATCTGTGATATCACCCAAAAATATAATATTCAATAGAAACTATATGCAGATGATATTATTATTTACACCAGTATAAACACTGACAAACCTGACTACTTGAAGGACTACAAAAAGGAACTGCTACTTCTGGAGAGAGATCTGCAATTGTAAATATTTACTTATGGGAATTTTTCTAAATCTTGGAGAAAAAGGAATTCTTTAGATTAAAGCTGATTAATATGTGTAAATTAGAATCCAGTGTATTTGTTAAATCAGTCAGGGCCTAGTATCAGCAAAGAGCTTTTAGATAAATTAAAAACTCAACAGGTAGTTTTCAGTTTAAGTTTAAAATCCAGCAGAGAGCTTCTAATTTAAATGTAATAGTCAGAGCCTACTATCAGCAAAGAACTTTCAGTTTAAATTTAAAACTCAGCAGAGAGCTTTCTGATTAAATTTAAAACCCAGCAAAGAGCTTCTAGTTTAAATTTAATACTCCTTGAGGGCCTAATATCAACAAAAGCTTTAATTTAAATCAAATAAGAGTATAACTTAGCATAAAATGAAAAACATGGTCAGTTTTCTTTGAGCAATAAATTGTTTCTAGAGATGTTTACAAAGAGGCCTTTTAGATAGGGGGTAAGAGACCTGTGAAATTGTGCTAAATAGGTGTTAAAGCCAAGTGACAGATCAAAGAGGTATTCTGAGAGACTCCCTCTATCCAAGCAAGGGCTGTCTGACTCACCCAGGAAATTGGCCACAGATTACCTTAGAAGCACAAGACAGGGGAAGTAGGATGGCGGCAGAAGTGCCATCAAAGTGTAGCCACAGCTCTTTTGTGCATTGAAACCTGGATCTGTGCTTTGTGGTGCAAAGATGGGCCGCAGGAAGAAAAAGCAGGCAAACCTACCCTCAGGTCCTGCTGCTTTGGCGAGCTCAATGGGACAACAGACTTTGGATGTTTGTGGTTTTTCCATTGGTGCAGAAGTGGTATCCTCGACAGGGCCAGCAGAAGGCTTGTCGGCTCTCTGTGCTTTGGGCATGCAACTCTCGCCAGAGTTGCGAACCCCACAGCCATGTCCCAAAAGTGTTTGGTCAACTGGAGATGTGATTCCCACCGGTGAGCATGCTGTTGAGGGATAATGAAGAGGGCACTCCAGCAGCAGAAGCAACTTCTCTGGAGAGTGAGATACAGTGTGGAAATGTTGGGAAAGCTAGAACATTAGCCAGGGAGTTTGTACCTTCACTCTCCAGAGTTAAAGGTTTGGTGAAACAGAGTTTGATTACTATGGAAGCACTGTGGGATGCAATTGCAACTGTGAACTTCTCTCTAGATTCTCTTATGGGTATTGTAAATGCTGATTTGCTGGAAGTTAAGAATAATTACTCTGAAATGTCCACTGCTTTGGAGCAGCAAGCAGGGAGAATCCTCGTTTTAGAGCAGGAGATGGGTCATCTCTGGGAGCTTATTGGGGTTCAGATGAAGGACAAAAATGTGCTTTCTCAAAAGACGGAGTACCTGGAAAACCAAGTTTGAAGTAATGACATCAGACTTTGAATTTTCCTAGTTCTCTAATTTTGTCATCTGTGGAGATGTTGAGGAAATACTTTGGAGAGGTATTAAAGATTTTTCCGGAGCATTTCCCACCTGTGAAATGAGTGCAATATTTGCCCCTGGGAGTTAGTGGCCATGGTGACACCTCAGGTGCTGTCTTCTTGGGGATTAGGGCAAAGTCCAACAAAGGAAGCACGAAACCACGTGCAAATAGACCACCCAGTAAAAAACGTGGATTGCAATGAAGGAACGTATATCCTGTGTGAGGTTCACGATTTTTGCCGTCGCGGAGTTTGGGCATTGCTTATACTTTTTTTTTTTTTTTTTTTTTAAACATTTATTTAAGCTTTTACAAAAACCACAATACAAAAGAAAAGCAGATACAAATCCAAAAAGCACAACAAGAGATATACAAGCAAAAGTAAGGCATATATGCTTCAAAACAAACAAAGTAACACCTAAAAAAAAAAAAAGAAAAAGCAACTAACCCCCCCCCCCACCCCCTGATTCTCTGAGGAATAATGCTACTTCTCCACACCCAAAAACCAACATTTGGGGCTAACATAAAAGTAAATTATTACCGCACTGCAGTCTGTTGATCAATATCCCCACCTCAAGTAACTGAAGAGCGGGCACAATACTGATCAAGAAGCGTCCATCTATGCACATTAAGATCTACTTTGTTCGGAGAATGAAGCTTGCTATACAGTTTTTCAAGATTAGCATAATAGCATACTAAATTCCACCAATAGTCTGGGTTCACTGACCTGTAATGTTTCCAATGCATGAGAATAAGCTTGAGTGCAATGGCTATCATGAAATTCAGCAAGAACGCCTGCTCCTTAGAAAGATCCAAGGAGGGTACTGCAGATCTTAATAGGACCAGGGATCTTGAGAAACTAAAAGGAATATCTAAAATGCTCTGCATCCGAGCCCATACTTTCTGCCAAAAGCCTTGAAGTAGGGGACAGTCGAAGAACATATGCCTATATGTGCCTAGCGCCTGCTGACATGACCAACATCTGCCAGACGACTGCTTGTCCCATTTAGATAACTTGACAGGGGTAATATAAGCTCTATGCAAAAAGAAATACATAGATTGAGTGAGTGCTGCTGAACGTGATGTCCTCGTAATAGGGCCCCATAAAAGCTTCCAAACACTAGAAGGGGTCTCTACCGCTACATCAACCTCCCAGGTCTTGATTAATCCCTGCAGGGACAATGGGATACTATCCCTGAGTGACCGATAAATGAAGGACATAGCGCCCCGCTGGCCACGAGACCCCTGAAGTATATTAAGGGGAAATCCAACAGTGGCCAAGTTCACTCCCCGCACCCCTTTTGCGTGTAAACAATGTTGAAGTTGCAACCATTGAAAGTGACAGGAATGGGGGAGGGCAAACTCCCTCTGCAAGACTGAGAAGTCCTTCCATCCACCTTCATCTACTACCTGACCGACTACCCAAATACCGCGGCTCATCCACCTGCGCCAAGCAAACACACGATTCCGTATCTTAAACAGCGGGTTCCACCACAGAGGAGTTTGTTTAGAGAGGATAGCCCTGTCACCCGCAAGACTAACCAGTTGCAAAAAGGCCATCTGGGTGGCCAAAATGACCCCTCCCGTCGTAGAGTCCCGGGGAAATTGCATACCTAACAGATGCCGCAGGGGATAAGGAGCCGCCAGATGTTCCTCTACTACGAGCCAGATTGGCCTCTGCACATCACCCTCTACCTCTTCCCACAAGGCCCCCTGCTTCAATAAAAGAGCCTGGTGATAACGTTGAAAATCAGGAAACTGTACGCCCCCAGCCTCCTTCGAAGCCTTGAGCTTCTTAGTGGCTATCCTTGGGCGTTTCCCATTCCAAAGAAATTCTATTAGCGTACGCTCAAGTTCACCATAAGCCCCTCTGGGAAGCTCAAAGGGCAACATTCCCAGCAAATAATTTATTTTAGGGGTGAGAGACATTTTGATGGTCTCCAGCCTACCCCACCACGAAAGGTGGAGGGGGGACCAAGATAAGGTCCGTTTGCGAATCAGCAGTAAAAGATCTGTCAAATTGGAATTGATAGTATCATCTCGGGAGGCGCAATATTGGGCACCCAAATATGTAATTTTATCCGTTACCCAGCGGAAGGGGAAATCCGCCATTAAACGCGAGTGAGAGACATTATTCATCGGAAATGCTACTGACTTGGACCAATTAATTTTATACCCGGAGATCGCAGAGTAGCTTTCGATCAAAGATAAAATTGAAGGAACTTCTTTCGGTTGGGTAAAAAGCAGGAGATCATCCGCATAGGCAGAAAGTTTCACCTGCAATTCTCCCAACCGAAAGCCGGTGATCCCCTCATGCTGTCTGATAGCTATGGCCAAAGGTTCCAAAGCTAAATTGAATAAAAGAGGAGAGAGAGGGCAACCCTGCCTCGTTCCTCGGTGAAGCGGGAAAGAACGTGAAAGAATACCATTGGCGAATATGCGAGCACTGGTGTTCGCATAGAGGACCTTAACCATGTTAATAAATTCATCCCCTAAGCCAAACCAATAGAGCACCTGTAAAAGAAAGGGCCACTCCAATCTGTCAAACGCTTTCTCTGCGTCAAGCGAGAGGCCAATATAAGGCAAAGGACTAAAGGAGGCCCTCTCCAATAGATTACAGAGCAGCCGGGCATTATCTGAGGTAGCTCTCCCAGGGACAAAGCCACACTGATCCGGATGAATGAGATCTCCAATTACTTTGGTAAGCCTTTGCGCTAGTATACTTGCATAAATTTTATAATCAGAATTTAATAGAGAGATCGGCCTATAGTTCGTCACAAGCTCGGGATCTTTGCCTGGCTTCTCCAAAACCACAATAGTGGCTTCGGAAAAGTTACCAGTAGAGTCCTGCCCCCTTACCAGCTCTGTGTAGTAAATCAGGAGATAGGGAAGTAAGTCCTCAAAAAATACCTTGTAAAATTCAGCAGGAATTCCATCCGGACCAGTGGCTTTGCCCCTGGGCATGCCTCTAATGGCAGCACGCAGTTCTTTGCTAGAAAATGAGTTCCCCAGGTCACCCGCCTGCCGAGCCGACACAGAAGGATGAGCAAGGTCTCCCATAAAAGTTGTAAAAGCATTCAAATCAGGGTTAGAATCTGAGGAGTATAACTTCCCATAATACTTGGAAAATTCGTCTAATATTTGCTCGCTCTTAGTTTGTTGTACTAAATTATCATCTAGTAAAGCGACAATTCTTTTCTTTTCCCGCTTCCCTCTTAGAGCGTTAGCCAGAGAATTACCTGCCCTATTCCGCTCTATGTGAAATCTAGCAGATTGTTTTAGAAGTGTTTGTTCCACCTCAGAAGATACTACCTCATTATACTGATACCGTAACCTTTGGAGTCTAAGCAGAATACTAGGATCAGGATGTTTCACCCACAATCTTTCCCCCGCTTTGATCTGAGCTTCGAGGGCTACTAAGCGGGCTTTGCTCTTTTTACTCTCCCGGATCGCATACCCAGTGATTCCGGCCCGGAGAGTGGCTTTAAAAGCCTCCCACCAGGCCCAGATCGAGGTGTCGCCCACCTTATTGGAATCAAAATAAGAACGAATGACCTCCCGAATTTCTGCTTGGAATAAGGGTACTGCTAACCAAGCCCTATTAAATGTCTAAGGCAGTATAGGCCGCTCCATCCCTAACAAGTCAATTTCCAAAGTGACTGCGGCGTGATCTGAGATACAGATGCCTTCAATACCCGCGGCGCATCCCGCGGATACCAAGGATTTGGACACCAAAAAATAATCAATACGCGAGAAGGATTTATGAAAAGGGGAAAAATACGTAAAATATTTTCCCTTTGGATGAAGTGCTCTCCACACATCCACTAGCCCATTAGTCTCACACAAGGCCTGAATAGCTAAAGTGGCTTTAGTAGGCTTCTCAACTCTCCCAGGGTTGCGATCTATTAATGGATCTCCGACCATATTAAAGTCACCACCAACGATAGTGGGAGCCAGAGTCTCCGTCTGCAATCTACCCGAAAGCGAGCGGAAAAAAAGAGGGTCATCACAATTAGGACCATAGACATTGTAAATTTGGAGAGAAACATCCCCCACATGAACTAGGGAGTTTGCCCATCTCCCCGCATCATCATGACAGGAACTTTCCACCTTGGCCCCCAGCGTCTTTCTAATTAACGTAACTACCCCATTTTTCTTATGGAGTGCAGGGGAGAAGCCTATCACACTAAAGTATTTGTTTGCTAACTTACATGCTTCCGCAGACGTGAGGTGTGTTTCCTGCAGCAGGATTATGTCAGCTTTTTGTCTCCCACAATAAGTCAAAATTTTCTGTCGCTTGGCAGGGGTCTTAATACCTTTAACATTGAGGGACAATAGTTTTACACAAGTAGCCATGGAATCTTAACAAAGAAATAGCTGCAGCACCCATCACATACCCAATCCTATTACACACAGATTTACAGCAAAATTCCTTCATTTTCCTCAGAGAACCAACATATAAAACCCATCCCCACAACCATACATATGGGTGAGACAGCCTGACCATTAAAACATGGCTGCCACGGGACCCCACAAACCCGCTAGACAGCAGCCTAGCAGTATGATAACTTACATACTAACATCTCTAAAGTACACCTATACCAACTATACACAAAGCCCTTAACAGCCCTCCCTGAGGGCTGGGGAGTGACCATACCCCGCCCGTCCCCATTGCAGACAATAAAACCATCTTACTCCCTGAAATAGTCCTAAGCCGCCGCCATAGGACAGAAGGCCGGCATTAGGACAAGGAAGAAGAACACAAATAGCCCAGAGTCTCTCCCCCCAACACCGATGATCTAAATGTAAGGCCAGTCACACATTCTGCTAATTCTGATGCATCATAAGAGCCTCCTGCTCTTCAATAAAGCTTTTAAGGGCCAGCGGGTCCTCAGAAGTCCTGGTCGCATTGTTCAGTGTAACCTTGAACCTTGCTGGGTTGAATAGGCCATATCTGGCCTGTAGATGTTGTAGCCGTGGTCTAAGTGCAAGAAATGACTTTCTCTTCTCCACCGTAGGCTTGCTGTAGTCCGGAAAAAAGAATATTTTTTGACCCTCTGAAAGCAGGAGCTGTTTCCCCTTGGCCGCGGCCAAAATCTGAACAGCATGTTGATGGCGTAGAACACAAAGAATCAGCGGACGCGGCCGGTTACTTTGCGCACTGGAGAAGGCCGGAATCCGATGTGCCCGTTCTATCTCCAAAGGCCGGGCAAGATCCAGATGCAGGAATTCCGGTAACCAGGATTCTAAATACCGAATCGGGTCACCCCCTTCCAAACCTTCCGGCAATCCGACGATTCGGAGATTGTTGCGTCGGGCCCTGTTATTCATGTCCTCTAAGGACTTCTCCAGGTGCTCCACTTTCCGGGCCGTCTTGCCAAGATGTAAGGCACCTTCCTCACATTTCGTTATCGCCGCTTCGGCTTTTTCCAATCGAAGAGATAGAGATTGCATTTGTGACCGCATCTCTTTCATGTCGGTTTGCATATCAGCCAGGGTATCCCCGTTTAGGTCAACACGTGCTCGGATCGCCCGCACTTCATGCAAGAGCTCCAATAAGCCTTCCGACTTATCCTGCGGAGAGGCCTGTTTCTGCGGGGAGAGCGGGTCAGTCTTAGACCTTTTTGAGCCCGATGCCGGCGGGTTATTGAACTCCAACCGAGTTTGTTTGCTCCCAGCCATGTTTAGATCCGCCGAATCTAAGTGCGTCTTTATAAGCAATGATTTTCAGCAGAGATGCAATAGAATAGTAGGTGGGGTCCACGGGAGAAAATTCTCAAGCGGCCATGTTGGAGTCTTGCTGGCTCCGCCTCCATTGCTTATACTTTTAAGCTCAGGTATCACCAAAGTATTTATATTGGTCACGTGTTCTCTTACACAGGTTTAGCATCTTATATGATATTACAAGAGATAGTTCAGTAACAAATAACATCAGAAACAGCCATTCAAGCCCCTGAAGAAGGCTTTCACGAAACACGGCCTGTGTCGGGCCAGTGGCTGAAGAGGAATAACAATAAGTTTCAATAAAGGTTACATTTTATACGTTCCTTCATTGCAATCCACGTTTTTTACTGGGTGTTCTTGGGGATTAGGGACATCACAGTTTTTTTAGAAAATTCCTTGGATGTCATCACAGATAGGTCCACCCTCTTTGTTACCCTAGCTCTGAAGTCTGATAAAGCTTTGATTTTCTGCTCTTATTTTAGGAATTTTAATGAACGTTTCTTGTTGTCTGTACTTAGAATGTTTCCAGATTTATCTCATGGTTCTCAGATGAGGAGGAAGGAGTTCCTAGGTCCTGGCCTTAGGAGATACTTTTCAATTGAAATTTCCTGTTATATGCTGTGTTTCCTATGAGGATAATGTGTATCTGTTTTTTGATTCCAAGCAGCTTGTAGATTTCCTAAATGCTAAAGAAGAGGTTTCTGTACAAGTTGCTATTCCTTCCCATAAGTCTCCTCCTGCATAATAATACCTCTTTTGTTCCTTGGTTGCTGATGGTGGTTGTTTTGCTGCTGCTACTGCTCTTGTTTCCTGATACCCCCTTGTTATTTTCTTAAATTGGGGGCTAAGTTTAATGAATGTTTATTTTCTTGTGTGTCTGTTTCATATGTTTGTTACATATTCCATTGTTTTTTCATTGATGTGAATACTTGGATGTATAATGTAAAAGCTTTAAGAAACATAAATTTAAAAAGAAAAGCGGCATGGGACAGGGTACTGTGTAGCAGCCAGCTTTTAATAAGTCTTCTTTCCCTCCCTCCCCGATTTCCACCCACCCCTGGGATAATCATAGCTTTATAGGTGCTTAAACCTCTTAAGGGAAAGGAAGTGCCATATTTACTCACAGGTGCAGCTGTTTATCCTCATCAGGCATACATTAAGGACTTGGGATTAATTACACTTGAGGTGAACAAAGTCCATTAAATGTATTAGGTATAGTTTTATTAGTATAAGACTACACACAAATCACAGCATGCCTTGAATCTATGTCAGAATGGCTCAACAGTCAAGGCCTATTTATAAACTACAAAAAATCTTACCTCATGCACAATACCAGGAGCACTATATTCTCACCACCAGACTCAATAAAGATCCTTGACCTCACCATAAGTAACAAGCAGGAAGTCAGATACCTCAGAGTCACCTTTGACCAGCAACTCACCTTCCAGCCACACATCAAAAAGATAACCAGATCAGCCTACCACAAACTCAGAATGCTACGCAAACTCAAACCACTACTCACCGACAACGACTTCCGAACTGTATGCCAAGCCATAATAATGCCTATAATAGATTTCTGCAATGTAATTTACTATGAACTTCCAAAGAAAGTGCAAACACATAACCCCCACGCTCCATCAGCTACACTGGCTCCCCATTGCTGTATGCATCAAATAGAAAAATATAATAAGAATATTCAAAACATTAAATAACCTCTCTCCAGCAACCCTCCAACCACTGATCAGGAAGACACCTCCAACCAGAACAAGGAGAGGTAAAGACAACAACATCCTAGAGACCCCACTAAACTTCATGAAAGCAAATCAATCCACCTGCAATAGAACCTTCTCCCTGTTTGCACCCCAGCTGTGGAATGATCTCCCACCTCAACATGTGAAATTAAAGACCTAGTGGATTTTAGGAAAGCAATAAAAACACACCTTTTCCTAGAATACTTCGGAGCTACCCAAGATGACAATGATCACTAATGAAATGGGCCATAAAACTCTGTTACAGTTTCCTTGTAAATAATTGCAATAGTTAATTGCTTGTTATACCCCAGTTAACCCCCAAATTGTATAACCCTGTTCTATGTAAAGCTCATTACTGTATCTGTGCTATGTTCTATGCAAACCGCCTTGAATGTATGATAAGGCGGTATAAGAGACCTGTTAAATAAATAAAGAAGCATCCCCAGCAAACTTTAATAAGTAAACAACTTAAGTACCTAAACACAGCCTTAAAACTAAGATGCAGACAGCAGTCCAGCAGCAAGATGGTAACATTCAAATCTTTTGCATTGAGTATCACATGTATGATTTTCTCCCAGTTGATGAGGGATCTTATGTGTACACTAGGTGCAAGGAGCTCTTTGCTCTCAGGGAACGAGTCCGATCTCTGGATGCTAGAGCAGCAGACTTGGATGACATAAGGAAGACAGAAAGGTACATAGACGAGACCTACAAAGATGTAGTACTGAAGTCCAAACTTCAGTCTGACAGCATCCCTGTTGTCATGGAGAAGAGAGGTCACGTGAGTGGACAGCATCAACCGGGTGTTGCAGGAAATGATCCTGTAGCTAGGACCTGACCTCCAGGTGATGCAAAAGCCTCTCAAACCAAGATGGTTTTTCCAGGGTCATGTGCCCACAAGGGAAATATTATGACAGCCATTATAGTTGTTGATTTGATCATTAGGCATGTAGATAGCTGGGTGGCTAGTGGACATGAGAATCGCCTGGCAATGTGCCTGCCTGGTGCGAAGGTCATAGACCTCATGCGCCAGCTAGACAAGGTCTTAGACAGTGCTGGGGAGGAGTCTGCTGTCTTGGTACATGTTGGTACTAATAACCTAGAAAAGTGTGGTAGGGAGATTCTGGAGGCTACATTTAGGCTTTTAGGTAGGAAGCTGAAATCCAGAACTTCCAGGGTAGCATTCTCCAAAATGCTTCCCGTTCCACGTGCAGGACCCAAAAGGCAGGCAGAGCTCCAGAGTTTCAAATGCGTGGGTGAGACGATGGTGCAAGGAAGAGGGTTTTGGATTTTAGCAACTGGGGAACATTCTGGGGAAAGGAGGGGCTACACCTTAACCGGGATGGAACCAGGCTGCTGTCATTAACCTTTAAAAAGGAGATAGAGCAGCTTTCAAACTAGATAATAGAGGAAAGTCAACAGTTGCCCAAGAGTGTATGGTTCAGAACAATGTATCCTTGAAGGATACTAGCAAAAGATTGAAGTTAGGGTATATCAACAGAGTGGTTCCATTAAAGACAAAAGTAACCCAAATGCCCTTGAGTATAGAGCAGCCAGAGTTTAACAATTCCAAATTACCCCTGGCTACCTATAGATTAATATGACTAAAGTACAACCTTTAAAATACTTGTATGCAAGTTCTCGAAGTCTAAAAGAATAAGATGGGAGATTTCGAATATATAGCACTATATGAGAGGTTAGATATGATTGGTATCTCAGAGACATAATAGGAGGACGACAACCAGCGAGACAACCTGGGTACAAACTATATCATAATGACAGAGCAGATCAAATTGATGGAGGGATTGCACTCTATGTTAGAGAGGGCATTGAGTCACAAAGAATTATAGTTTTGCAGGAAACAAAATTCACTGTAGAATCTCTATGGATTGAAATTCCATGTAAAAAGGGGAAGGGGAAGGCAATGGCAGTGGGAGTGTACTATCGACTGGGTCAGTGTCACGGCAGGATATGCTAGGGAGATAAAGTTTCTAGATAAAATAAATGAGTGATTCTTGGAGCAGCTGGTTCATAAACTGACTAGAGGGGAAGGAACCAGAAAAAGAGCAAAGGCCCTCGCAGAATGTGGGAACAGAAACACAACAAACGAGTGGCTTATGGAGGTCACAGGTGCCTTTATTTTTTTTAAAAACCCTACGCGCTTCGGCGTTTTGCTTTCCTCAGGGGGAGGGGGGAATGCAGTTATGCACTCTGTGAAGAACCATTTGGACAACCACTACTGCACAATTATAATTCTGTTTTTTTTGTAAAACAGATCTCTATAGAAATTACCGCTGTCAAAGATCTTGTTGATGTCACACTGTTGCGTCAACTGGTGCCCTAGAGGAGAGGGTAATAACATCCAAAAGCAAGCACAGGAAATTGAAGCCAACTCCGTGTTCCTCTCCAAGATGCATTTGATTTTTAAAATGGCTTTTAGTACATGCTAACAGCATGGTGCTGTGCTAGCACAATTCAGAATGCTCAATATTAGTACATCTTCATGTTAAATGTACCTATAGATCTATGTAATATAGTTCAACCTTCTGTTCTTTGTAATATGTTGTGTTAAATGTAAACCGCGCCAGATCTCTGGAAGGGACAGTATAGAAGAACCAAATAAATAAATTATAAACAATGCATTAAATACCTATGGCCTGAGAGGACAGATGTGTGAACAAGCCAAAGAAGATTTCTATTTTAAGCCTTTTTTACAAGGACAGCATAGGCGACTATGTTCCTTTATTAAATAGGCACCCAGAACTAACCCCTCAGTAGAGTGCAAATGCTGATGCCTACGTTGACACCTGCTCCCTAGTTTGTTTAGATTTGCGGAGGTATTCTAAGAGCATACTGATACATTTTATAAAATATGTATATACCCCGCTCTACCAAACTATTACTGCATACAGCATGCATCTAAGTACATATTATCTTTGGGAGACGACCAAGGGTACAGCTAAACGGAGTTAATTCTGAGGAGAAGGAGGATACCAGTGATGTGCCCCAGGGATCTGTTCTCTGTCCGATTCTTTTTAACATCTTTGTTAGTGATATTGTGGAAGGGCTGTCAGTTAATGTTTGCCTCTTTACAGATGTTACCAAAATCTGCAATAAAATAGACACCCAGGAAGGTGTAGATAACATGAAGAGGGATCTAGCTAAGCTTGAAGAATGGTCTAGAATTTGGCAGCTGAGATTTAGTGTTAAAAAAATGCAAGGTTTAGTGTTAAAAAATGCAAGGTCATGCATTTGGGTGCAGCAATCCAAGGAAGCGATATAGTATAGGGGGTGAAGTACTTCTGTCCACAAAAGAAGAGTGGGCCCTAGGCGTGATTGTGTCTGATGTTCTTAAAGTAGCACACAGGTAGAAAAGTCAACGGCAAAAGCTAGAAGGATGCATGGGTATATAGGGAGAGGAATGGCCAACAGAAGAAAGGAGGTAATAGTGCCTCTGTATAAGTCTTTGGTGTGATCTCATTTGGAGTATTGTGTGCAATTCTGCAGACCACCTTCAAAATGATATATACAGGTTGGAGTCAGTGTAGACGGTGCTACTAAATGGTTAGTGGTCTTCATTATAAAGCATATAGGATAGACTTAAGGATCTTAATATGCATATGCTAGAGGAAAGGCGGGATAGAGGTGATATGATCGAGTTGTTTAAATACCTCCGTGGCATAAATGCGCAGGAGGAGAGCTTCTTTCGACTGAAAGCTAGCTCTGCTACGAGGGGACATAGGATGAGGATGAAAGGGGATAGACTCAAGAGTAATATGTGGAAATATTTCTTCACGGAAAGAGTGGCAGATCCATGGAAGAGTCACCCAGTATAGGTGGTAGAGATGAGGACAGTGTTTGAATTCAAAAAGGCATGCGATAAACACAGAGAATCTTTAAAGGAAAAAAGGGGACTGTTGTAGTGGCTGATATGGAAGGGCAGACTAGATAGACTATGTGGTCTTTTTCTGCCATCATGTTTCTATGTTTCTATACACTTACATTCATTAGGGATGTGCATTCATTTGAAACCACACGGGGAATATCAGTGATATTTCCAATATTATTTTATGCCATTTTTAACCTGAAACAAAAGCAAAAGACTGAAATTTCATGTGTTCTTTTGTCATTAATAGTGCATTCTATTGCACACTCCTGGATATTATGGAGGAATACAGCATATTATTGTACAATAGTGTGCACTCTTTAAAAAACAAGGTGCACAATTTGGGCAACAGGTTGCATTATTGATGACATTGTCTGAAAATAAAATGAAAAATCCTATAAATGAGACAGGAAACTAAACAAAATGAACATTTTTGGCATTTTGTTTGTTAAGGTACATCAAGTACCCCTTCTACTAAAGCCCAAAAAAGGATTTGCAATTAACATGCCAAACAAAAGCACATTCATTGCAAAGCCTCTATGTTAGCTGTCATGAGTGTGACCTGTATGTTCCCCACAGCATGTATATAGTTTTACCCCCATATTATCCATGTTTATCTTATCCAAATTTATTTTCCTGTTTTATGTAATACCGAACAGCCTGTTGTTCTGGTCTTTGGTTCTCTGTAAACCGCGCTGATTGTAAATAGCGCGGTATATAAAAAATTGAAATAAAATAATAATAATAATAAAAAATAAATAATAATAATGGATTAATAGGTGAACTCACTTTAGGTAAACTCATGTTAAGAGCTGCATTGCCACTGAGCAATGTTCTTTCCATGCCAACTCTCCACCCATTCCATGTCCCATCCTATGATTGCCATTTAACGTGCATTTTAATGTGCGGCAGCAGACACGCTTGCATGTTAGTGTTCCCATCTGCCAATTGCCGTGTGTTAAAATACACATTAACCAGCTAATGGGATTTAGTAAAAGGGGCTCTAAGAAGGTGATTTTATAAGGTCATTCTCATGTATATGTGGCCACATACAAGCAAAATACCGACCAGCGTAAAAGCATGCTCTATGGCATCAAGGCACATATCTTGCCTGTGGATATACACATGGGTGAACTTGGGGCAGAACATAGGCAAAGCTTGGACACGTGTATGTAGATTATTAAATAGTATAATATACTTGAAAGTTATATGCATGGAGATTTCCACTAGCTCTAGGGCTGATGTAAATGTACATGCCTACAATTTAGGTGCATGTTGAGCCACTTACACTAATATTTTATAAAGACAAACAGATATCTAATTGTTTATATAAAACAGAATTCAAATAGGCCTCTTTAAATGCACTTTAGATAGTCACGCCCTTAGAAAACCTCTGGGCCAATATTCGAAGGTGTTGATCAGGTTAGCACCTGATAAACCCTGGTAAGAAGGATATTCGGCAGCACTAACTAGACAGGGTCACTGAAAATCCTTTTTACCATCAAGGTCCTATGGACTGGGCAGTCCCCAGGTGGAGCAAGGGTGGGCCCAGCATTAATCCAGTTAGCAGTGAGCTTGTATCCGTCTACTAACCAGATCAGTGACTGCATAAAGTTAGGACAGGTCAATTGCTATCCAGTTAGCAGCTGAATATCGCCGCTAAATAGATAGCAAACACAGTTGGCAGCAAAACTGGATATTCAGCGTCAGATGCTAAATAGACTCTGGTGCTGAATATCAAGTTTCACTTTCAGCTGTAGTGACCTGCTGCGCTAAAAATGCTGATCACCATGGCTGACTATTGACCCGTCTGAACAGAGGAGTAGCCACTAAAAGACAAGGTTCAATTCTTACTAGCACTCCTTGTGGCCTTGGGCAAGTCACTTTATCCTCCCTTGCCTTGGAAGAAGGGCCTGGCAATCTACTTCCAGTCATACCTTGCCAAGAAAACCCAGAGACTGCCGAGTTGCCAGGAGTTGGCATTGACTCCATTGCACATGTTTTGTGAGAACAGATATTTATTAACAGATTAAAGGCAAAAGACTTACTACTTATGCTATTTAAGATTAAAAGAGTCTACCTAAAATCTAACAGAAGTTAATTTAATACCTTTAAAGCAAGCTTCAATTTGCCTACTTACAGCCTACCTAAATCTAACAGAAATTAATTTAAGATCTTTAAATCAAGCTGTTATTTGCCTGCTTTCTTTTAAGGCTATAAGGGCCTAACAAAATCTAACAGAAGTTAATTTAAAACCTCTAAAGCAAGCAAAATAATTAGTTTTGCTTTTTTAATGATATAAAAATAGTGGGCCCGATATTCATGGGAGGCAGCCAGTTCGATTACAGCACCTAGCCATTGCCGCTGAACACTAAAGCCAGATATTCAATGCTGGGGCCATATCCAGCCATCGGCATTGAATATCTGGGTTCATCGCGGAAGCTGAATATCGCCACTGATCAGTTATCCCCGGGTACCGCCCATGGAACACCACCCAGAATGCCCCAATGCTAACTGTGTAGCACTGGAGAATATTGCAGCAGTACCCAGGGATATACAGGGATATACTAACATGGTTAGTGCCGCTGAATATCCCATTTAGGGGCATTTACACAGTTTACAGGTCTGTATATGTCTTTGAATATCAGGCCCAGTCTTTTTCAGATAAACCCAGTCTCTCCTCTATGTCAAGCTTTAAGTCACCAAGTTTGCCAGAAAATTAATGACCACTTACCCAGAAGCAGTGTCTGGAGGTTCAGGGACTCCAACAGTGCCATGGGAGAGAGAGAAGCAGCCAGAGCAGCAGAAGCTACTACTACCACCGCTGCAAAAGTCAACCAAAGATAAGGCCAGAGCTGACTGCAGGAGTGTGCCTCCGCGAGCACAGCAACAACGAGGTGAGAGGAAGGACATGACAAGCGAATCACACTACTATTTATCTGGACTACAACAGTGATTGTGTGCTATCAGTTAACAGACTCAGCCTGTACCATACATTGACCTAATTACTATGGATATTTGCATTTAGTTAAATTAAAGGACAGTCGCTTGCATTTCTGCATGCAACACTGCCTATGTCTTTGCGCTCTATGATTGATCTTTCTTTCCACTTAGTACTATTAATATTGTTAAGATAGTTCTTCTGTTTCCCCCTCCATCTCTTCTCTTCTCATGACTCTACATTATTTTTTATTTTTGTCATTCCCTAACCTTCTTCCCTCATACCAACTTCCTCTTACTCCCTTTTTTTACTCTCTCTTCTCTACTTATCTCTTTCCCAATCATGTCTTCCTCCCTTTCCTCAGCTCTTAAACTCTGTTGTTTTCTTCATTTCATTCATCCCTCTCCCCTCTCTCTTAAAATACCTCATCCTCATGTTTCCGCCGCTCCATCTCCTCTCTGCCTTGCATTCTTCTCCTCCTCCTTCCTTCCTTCTGGTGGCATTAATCCTAACCCTGGCCCCCTAGACTATTCTCTCACTTCCATTCCTCTCTCAACCATTTTAATCTCTTCTATATTCCTCTCCTCTCACCCTCTTCTCTCCCTTTCTCTTGTGCATTATGGAATGCACATTCCATCTCTAATAAACTCCTCTTTACTCATGACCTTTTCATTTCTAACTCCTTCAATCTTCTAGCTTACTGAAACCTGGCTCTTCCCCACTGACACTGCTTCAGTTGCTGCCCTCTGTTATGGTGGATACCAATTTTAGAAACATAGAAACATGACAGCAGAAAAAGATCATGTGGCCTATCTAGTCTGCCCTTCCGTATCAACTACAATATTTTATTTATTCATTTATTTAACATTTCTTATATACTGCCTTTCAATGGTATCAAGGCATTTTACATCGAATGAAACTGAGTAATATTTACATAGAACATGGTTTCAATTAGTAGTAAGTTGCAGTCAATTTAACCTTAAACAGATAACTATTTACAGGGTGAACTATTTACAGTATGGATGTTTGGGTCCTGCGTCTGGTGCGATTAACAGTACTAATAATGGTAACTTACAGAGTGTACAATAAATATACTATATAAAGGAAAATGTAACACTCTACTAGGTTTACCACTTCTCTTGCCACTGATCCCTGCCATCTTTTCTCTACTCTTAACTCTCTCCTCGAGGTGCTTTCCCCCTCTGACATGCCTTTCTCTTTCTGCCCAAACCCTAGCTAACTTTTCCATAACAGAATCCACAAGATTACTCTCCAGTTCCTCACTAGAACAACTTCATCCTCTCTTCCCACACCTCAATACCAACTTTTCCCATCAATCTCTATTACCCTTTTATCCTTTCCCATGATCTCTGGAGATGAAACGTCTTATCTTATTTCCTCCTCCAAACTTACTACTTGTTCTTCTGATCCTATCCCCTATCCTATCCTTAACTCCATTTCCTCCTCTGACACCCCTTCCCTCTCACATATTCTCAATCTCTTGCTCTCCACTGTTACTATCCCTGCAACCTTCAATCATGCTGTGGTCACACCCCTAGTCAAGGAATCTTCTCTTTATCCTAGCTCTCCTTCTAATTATTGTCACATCTCCCTTCTTCCTTTTGTTTCCACACTTCTTGAGCACGCAGTCATCCACAGTTATCTTGAATTTCTTTCCTCTCAAGCCCTTCTGGATCCTCTTCAGTCTGGCTTTCGCCCCTTACTTTCTACTGAAACAGCTCTTGCCAAAGTCTCCAGTGACTTGTTCCTAGCTAAATCTAAGGGCCTCTACTCTATCCTTATCCTTCTTGACCTTTCTACTGCTTTTGATACTGTTGACCACCACCTTCTCCTTGACACATTATTCTCACTTGGTTTTAGGTGCTTGTCCTAGTTCTTTTCTTATCTCTCCCATCACTCTTTC
Source organism: Ichthyophis bannanicus (assembly GCA_033557465.1). Classification (NCBI taxonomy): domain Eukaryota; kingdom Metazoa; phylum Chordata; class Amphibia; order Gymnophiona; family Ichthyophiidae; genus Ichthyophis; species Ichthyophis bannanicus. The sequence continues at coordinate 367,067,670 of CM066035.1, forward strand.
AATGTTTGTTCTTGTGGTTCCTCCTCTATTTCTATCCCACTCTTTGGTGTATCCCAAGGGTCTGTTCTGGGCCCTCTCCTTTTCTCTCTCTACACCCGGTGCTCTCATCTCCTCCCATGGATTGCAGTGTCATTTTTATGCTGACGATTCTCAGGTCTATTTCTATAGGGGATATTTCTCAGACACCCCAAGCCTGTATGTTTGCCTGTCTCTCTGACATCGCCACCTGGATGTCTCACCACTCTTTGAAACTAAACATGGACAAAACTGAACTTCTTATTTTTCCCCCTAAACCTCCCTCTCCTTCCTTTCTCTATCTCTGTTGTTAACACTGTTCTACTTCCTCTTTCCTTAGCCCGTAACCTTGGTGTCATTTTTGATTCTTCCCTTTTCTTCTCCTCACATATCCAACAGATAGCTAAAACCGATCATTTCTTTCTCTATAACATTAACAAAATTTGCTCCTTCTTCTCTGAACACACTACTAAAGCACTTGTCCACTCACTAATTACTTCCTGTCTCAACTATTGCAACCTCCTCTTGCTGGTCTCTCTCTGAGTCATCTCTCTCTCCTTCAATCTATTCAGAACTCTGTGACTAATCTTTTGCCAACCTTGATATACTCATAGAACCCCTCTTCTCATTGGCTTCCCTTCTGTTTCGATATCCCATTCAAATTCCTCCTTATGACCTTTAAATGCATTCATTCTTCTGCTCCTCACTATCTTTCCTCTCTCTTCTCCCCCTATACTCCTCCTCGTGAACTCTGCTCTTCTACTGGCTTGCTCCTCTCTTTGCCCTTTTCTTCTACTGCTAACTCCAGACTTCAGTCCTTTCATCTTGCTGCTCCTTATGCCTGGAACAAACTTCCTGAGTCTGTATGTCAGGCTTCATCTCTGCCGCTTTTCAAATCTATGCTAAAGGCTCACCTCTTTGAGGCTTTTAGATCCTGATCCCTTGTTTCCTTGTGTCTCTTTGTGTCTCCTTACACTTCTCTATTCTATCCTTATTCCTATCTTTTGTCTTGTCTGTCTGGATTGTAAACTCTGACATATAGGGACTGTCTCCATTTGTGTTTGTACAGTGCTGTGTATGCCTTGTAATGCTTTAGAAATGTTTATTAATAATAATAATAATAATAATGGTAATGTACTTTCAGCTTTCCCTCAGAAAAGAAAGTAGTTGAGAATTTTCCTTGCCATATATCTTGTTTCTAGAGGAAATGATTCCAGCATGATTCCCCTTTGATGATTAACAGTGCAATTAGTCTGCTGGAGTGACCTTTTTAGCTATTCTACCTATCTGCAAATACCTTTGTTAACACTTATTAATCTCAGGAAAACAGGTTTCTCACTATTTTTTAGAAAAGTAGCCTTCCTGTTCAAGGTACTTAAGCACTCAGAGGGTTCAAAGTTACATAAAGAGAATCCTTTTTCTTTCAATCCTTTTTACCTCAGACAACATTTTTACATACAAAAAAACAGTAAACTCTTTCCTCAGTCTGATTTTTCCCAGAAAAATTACATAAACGCAGCTTTTAGCTTTTCTCACAATCAGCATTTCTTTAGCTAGATTTAAAATCCAATTTCTTCTCAAAATTTCTCACTTTCTCACTCTCACATACTAGACCATTCAGCACAACTTACTCAGCCAGAGCTATTTCCCCAACACTGAAACTGGAAACATATCTTAGCTCTGCACAGTGCAGGTAAAAGTAGTGTTCTACCACAACAATTAGTCCCTGAAGATCTCCCAAACTAAGTTTTAAGCACCATTCTAGAACTTCTTTTATCCATCACAGCCCTTAGCAGGCCCTGCCCTGAAGAAATTTTTCCAAGCCATATCTAAAACATGACTTTCTCACTTTCACACCCTGTAAGTTCATCATCAACTGTTTGCTCTCTTGAGCTTCCCACACTTGAAAACAGTATCCCTCCATGGCACACTTACAAGAAGCCTCGTGCCTGGAGCTGCTCAACCCCTCCCCTCACAGAACAGCTTCTGCACAAGCTCTATAGAAGCCTTGAAGCCTCAGTTTAAAAAAAAAATCTTTATTTTTCTCTTTGAGTTACATTATGTTTATGTTTATTCCATTTGTTTAAACCACCTTTCAAGGTATATCGAGGCAGGATATAGAACAAAACAAGTTAATAAAAAGGAAGGAAGAAAAGGTACATTCAAAATTCAAGACCAAAACATTTTAAATATTAGTGCTCCCTGCAGGCTGTGTTTGTCCATGTCCTTAAGAAGCACTACTCACCTTCTCAGCTACAACTGGATGTGTCTGTCACCAGATGAGGCTTGAGAGGATGAGATAGGCCTTCCTGTGTCCCTGAGGATACATCAGTCTCTCATGGCACAGTATAAAGGCAACTAAGGAGCTTATTCTCCTGTAAAAAATGTATTTTTGGATATGGGCTCTTCCAGCAGCAACGTACCCACACAACATTTGCCTGGTCACCATCCTGATCTACCTGGCCACTTTCCAGTACAAGGCCATCTATTTTATAGGGATCCAGGCAAATGTTGTATGGATACGTTCAGCAGCGGCACCAATCAGGTTATCTAGTTTGTGCCAATATTTCAACTAGCTGGTTAGGTCGGCGGTCCTGACATCTTTTATGTGGCAATACTGGTGGCTGCCTATCTGGGCACTTTCAGTGCAAATCCGGATATTTGAGGTCAGTTTTCAGATCTAAGCTTTTTATGACAACCTTGTTTTATCCAGATATCGTCCTGCTTTGTGGCTGGAATATTAACCCCATAGGCAATAACAAACAAAAGTTCAATGACATTCAGACAGAGTAAATTCTTGCAGTTATCATTAAAATTCAACAGAAACATCTCATTCATAAGAAAATAAAGGAGTGGCCTGGTGGTTAGCATAATGGGTTGGAATTAAAGGGGGTTGGGGGTTCAATTCCCATTGATACCTTTTCTGGCCTTGGGCTAGTCATTCAACCCTCCATTGCCTCAGATACCAATTGAGATTGCAAGCCTTTCAGGAATAGGGAAATACCTGCTGTACCTTAATGTAACTTACCTTGAACCAATCCTGGAAAGGTGTGAGATAAATATACCTGACTTTCATTTGTGAACTAAGTCACTGAGAGGCATGGAGGGTCAGCCCCAGGGTTTCTGCCACCCCAGGCAGAAACCCCAGCTGCATCCCTCCTACCCCTGTGCCAAGCTGCCTCCACCAGGAATCCCAGCAGCAGGAGTATTTTAAAAGTGGTGGCTTTGTGCCAGCACTTTGTTGCCTGTAGCAGGCCATGTACTTCTGACCCCTCTCCGACAATAAGTTGCATCGGAGGGGGATCAGAAGTGGCAGGTCATGTGTGCTGAAGCACTTGGCCTGCATAGGCAACAAAGTGACGGCATAAAGACGCCAACCCACACTGGCTGCCCTAGGTTGTCACCTAGCTTGCCTAGTGGACAGGCCGGCCCTGGGGGGCATGTTAACTAACCTCGCTATCCATTAGTAAGGGGTTTAGTGCATGGGTGCCACACTAAAAATGAGGGTGGGAACCAGCACTAAAAAACCTGGTAGTGCATATCAGGGTGGCAGCTGGATGTGATGGGGGAATTCCTGGCATTGCACAGTTAGCACAGGTGTTTGTGGCCTGCATTACCTGTGCTTGGTGAAGGTTGCATGAGTGCAACTAATGCCATCTCAGTGGGTGATATTAGTTGCCCCAGGCAAGTTCACTGTGCTACAGCACAGTAACTGCAGGGGGATGGATGTACACCCCTAGCAGTTAGTCCAAAGCTCCATGCTGGTAACATAGCCCACATGCATGTTATTGGTGCAAGGCTTAGTAAATATGGCTCCGAATTAACCAGTTATACCAAAATCTTATGTCGGTGAAAGCTTCATTTCTCCTCCTGATGAGAGCATAGGTTGTGCTGCAGGACAGGGGCAGTCATGCTCTTATTTCCAGGAAACAGCTAATATATGATCCTGTGGATATGGTGAAATGCTGGCTTCTTGGCAAGTTCAGTCATCTCTGTAATCTGAGGCAGGCCACACATAGGGTTGCCAACCGGCCGGTTTTCAGCCGGCCTGGCCGGTTTTTCCATGGCCAGGCCGGCTGCCGGCGCAGATGTAAAACCGGCCCTTGAAAAGTCATTTTTTTTGCTCTGGCCGCAGGATCAGGAGCGGCCAGAGCAAAAAAATGGCTTTTCTTCTGACCCGAAGTCCGCGGAGTTTAAAAAACAGAAGACCCAGGGTGAGCCCGCACACCGGAGGGCTTCAGATTAATGGGAAAGGTTAAAGGCAATGCCCTTTAACATTAAAGGCAATGCCCTTTAACATTTCCCAGCAATTGCGGCATCACAGAAACAGCCGCCAGCGTGAAGGAAAAGGATCTTCATGCTGGCAGTTGTACAGAGGGAGCCGGGGCCTCATACGGGCTTCCCCAGCTCCCTCTGAAGCCCCTCAGACAGCCGTGGTGCTGGTCGGAGGGGAGGCCAAGGACTACAAATGGGCTGTGATGGGGGGGGGGGGAAACTGGACTACAAATGGGCTGTGATGGGGGGGAACTTGGACTGGAAATGGGCTATGGGGGGGACCTTGGAGTGGAAATGGGCTGTGATTAGGGGGGCTAGGACTGCAAATGGGCCATGACTGGGGGGGGGGGGCTAGGACTGGAAATTGCCTTTGATGTGAGGGCTAGCACTGGAAACGGGCTGATAGGGGCTAGAATAGGACTGGAAGTGGGCTGATGAGGGGGCTAGGATTGGAAATCGGCTGATGGGGGGACCTTGGATTGGAAATTGGCTGATGGGGGGCTGGAATAATACTGGAAATGCCCTTTAACCTTTCCCAGCATTCGCGGCTTCACAGGAACAGCCGCCAGCGTGAAGGAAAAGGTTCTTCACGCTGGCGGCTGTACAGAGGGAGCCGGGGCCTCGCGCGGGCTTCCCCAGCTCCCTCTAAAGCCTCAGACAGCTGCGGTGGGGGGGGGGGGACTGCATGGGCTGTGATTGGGGGAGGGGACCTGGACTGGAAAAGAGCTAGGAGGGGGGAATTGGACTGGAAATGGGTTGTGATGGGGGGGGGGGGACCTGGACCGGAAAAGGGCTATGGGGGGGGGGGGACTTTGACTGGAAATAAATGTGCTGTGATGGGGGGGACCTGGACTGTAAAAGGGCTATGGGGGGGGGGACATGGACTGGAAATGGGTTTTCATGGGGAGGGGGACCTGGACTGAAAAAGGGCTAGGGGGGGGGGGGGGACATGGATTGGAAAAGGGTTGTGATGGGGAGGGGGATCTGGACTGGAAATGGGCTATGGTGGAGGGAGGGGGAACTTGGACTGGAAATAGGCTGTGATTAGGGGGACTTGGACTGGAAATGGGGTGTGTAGGGGGGGGACCTGGACTGGAAAAGGGCCATGGGGCGGCATTGGACTGGAAAGAAATGGGCTGTGATGGGGAGGGGGACCTGGACTGTAAAAGGGCTATGTGGGGGGGGGGGACATGGACTGGAAATGGGCTTTGATGGGGAGGGGGACCTGGACTGGAAAAGGGCTATGGGGGGGGGGGAACTTGGACTGGAAATGGGCTATGGTGGAGGGGGGGGGAACGTGGACTGGAAATAGGCTGTGATTAGGGGGGCTAGGACTGCAAATGGACTGTGATGGTGGGGGGGGTAGGACTGCAAATGGGCTGTGATGGTGCGGGGGGACTCGGACTGCAAATGGGATGTGATGGGGGGGCCTAGGACTGGAAATAGGCTGTGATGGGGGACTTGGACTGGAAATGGGCTGTGATTGGGGGGGGCTAGGACTGGAAATGGTCTGTGATGTGAGGGCTAGCACTGGAAATGGGCTGATGAAGAGCTGGAATAGGACTGGAAATGGGCTGATGTGGGGCATGGGAGAATGGGACTAGAAGGGAGTGGATGCTGGGTGGGTCTAGAACTATAAGGGAACTGATTTTGGGGGAGGACTAGAATAGATGGGGAATGAGAATGGAGAGGGGAAAAATATTTTGTGTGGAAGAAAAGTCTATGATGGGCTGGGTATTGGGAGAGTAAGAGGGGCTTGAGAATGGAAGGGTGAAATTTAAATGGATGATAAAGGAATAAGGAAAGAATTGGGGGAAAGAGCAAAAGGGAAACAATCAGTATGTTAAAGCAGAAATAGAGAGAGAATGGAAAACATCTAAAAGAGAAGAAAGGACAAATGGATAGCTCGCAGAAGACACGAAGAAACCAGAAGAAAGTGACTGGAGCAATTGCAACTGAAAAATAAAACGCCCAAACAGAAGGTAGAAAAATACTTTTTATTTTGAATTTATTAGCTGGAATATGTCTGGTCTGGGAAGTGTGTATTGATAACATCTTTGCGTTTTTGTTTAGTGCAAGAGGAAATTACTTTATAGTTTTATTTCTCCAGTGTTGTACATTTCATGTTTGGATTTTGGGGTTCCCAGTTTAATTATTATCTGACCAAGGAAGTTAGCCTACACATATCCTCGGTAATTTTTGTGGGTGGGGCTGGGGGCGGGGCAGGGGTGGGACTAGGGGCGGAGAATGGGTGGAGCATGGCGAGCCACAGGTGTCGGGTTTTTCTCGGTGAAAAAGTTGGTAACCCTAGTTGTTGGAGAAGATGGGACAGCTATGACTGTCAGGCTTGCACCTTTGATTGTTTTAAGCCTACCTGAGCCAGGCCTTCAGTAGCTTATAAATCTTTTCCCCATTCTCTTTTTCCTCCTCTTAATCTTACAATTTCAACTCTTTTCTTCCTCCTTTCTCGCCCAGAAAGTGTAGTTACTCACCTGTAACAGATGATCTCCAGGAACAGCAGGAATTTAGTCTTCACATATGGGTATCGTCAGTACCGACGGAGTCTGCGCGGGAACGCTCCCCAGCGTCCAATAGGAATGTTTTTGGGAGCATCCCTCAGCACATTCGCGCTGCCTTCCCACCTTTCCAACTGTCCCTCTTCAGTTAAGTTTGTAGCTAAGAGAAAGGATAGAGGGAGAGAGGAAAGAGACAGAGAAATAGAGAGATAACTCCTAGGGGAGGTGGGTGAGTTGTGAAGACTAAATTCCTGCTGTTCCCGGAGATCACCTGTTACAGATGAGTAACTACACTATCTGCAGGAACAAGCAGGAATGTAGTCTTCACATATGGGGACTCCCTAGCTGAAGATGCCGGGGAGATGGCCCCAGGAAGCTGCCACCTATAGTGAGGTGGGCCATGCTTCCTCCCATGGATCTCTGGCATCCTACCAGGGTTGGTGGGTAGGAGTTGAATTAAGTCTGAAAGAGATGTTGAAGAACAGCCTGGCCAAAAAGGCATCCCGATGGGAGGCTTTATCTAGGCAGTAGTGGGCTGTGAAGGTGTGCACCGAAGCCCAGGTGGCTGCTCGACAGATGTCATCTATAGACACAGAGTGAAGATTAGCCTTAGAGGCTGCCATGTCTCTCACATTATGTGCTGTGACATGGCCTTGAAGAGGAAGACTCTTACTCTCATAAGTAAAGGATATGCATTGTGCAATCCATTTAGACAGAGTTCTTTTGGAGACTAGAAGTCCCAAATGACTAGAATCAAAAGCAACAAAAAGTTGAGAAGACTTTCTATGATGCTCTTTTCTTTGTAGGTGAAAAGCCAAGGCTCTTTTACAGTCCAAAGTATAAAGGTTCCTTTCTGCATTAGAGGCATGAGGCCTCGGAAAGAATACAGGAAGGTAAATCGATTGATTTAAATGAAAAGGCAAAACCACCTTAGGCATACAATGTGGATGAGTTCTGAGAACAACCTTATCATGGTGAAACCTTGTATAAGGGGGATCAGCCACTAAAGCTTGCAATTCACTAATGTGACGTGCGGAGGTGATTGCAATTAGGAAGATGACCTTCCAGGATAAAAACTTTAGGGTTGAAGTGGCTAAAAGTTTAAAGGGCGGTTTCATGAGCTGTCCGAGAACTAGATTTAAATCCCATGCCACCGGTGGTGACCTGATGGGAGGCTTTGTTAATAGAAGACCTCTCATAAATCTTGCTATGAGTGGATGAGAGGAAATTGGCTGTCCATTTAGAGGCTTATAGGAAGCTGCAATTGCACTAAGATGGACTCTTACTGAATTTGTCTTTAGACCAGAATTTGATAAATGAAGTAGGTAGTCTAGTACCGATTCCAAAGGTATCACAAGGGGGTTTAAGCCCTTTTGAGAACACTATATAGTAAAACATTTCCACTTGAAGGTGTAAGAACATCTTGTGGAAGGTCTTGTGGAAGGTTTTCTGGAAGCCTGAAGGACATCCTTTACCTGTTGGGAAAGGATAAGATCCTGCAGGTCTAGGCTTTCAGCAACCAGGCCCTGAGATGCAGGGACTGGGGATTAGGGTGCCGTAGCACCCCGTTCTCTTGGGAGAGAAGGTCTGGAGCACACCCTAACTTCAGAGGTGCAGCTTGAGAGACATGTAGAAGCAGGGGATACCACGTTTGTTGCGGCCACCGTGGCGCTATGAGGATCATACAACCTCTGTCTCTCTGAAGCTTGAAGAGTGTTTTGGGGATGAGAGGAATGGGTGGGAAGGCATAGAGGAAGTCCTGACCCCAGTGAAGGAGGAAGTCGTCTCTTGCCTGGCAAATGTGAGCCGGAATTCTGGAACAGAATCAGGGAAGTTTCGCATTCAGTGGACTTGCAAAGAGGTCTATGTCTGGGGTTCCCCAGATGTGAAATATCTTTATCACCTGGTCTAGGTGGAGAGACCATTCGTGAGGCAGCAGTACTCGGCTGAGTTTGTCTGCCCAAAGGTTCTGAATTCCAGGAAGATATACCACAAGAAGATGAATTTGATGCTCTCTGGCGAGGGCCTATAGTCGTAAAGCTTTGTTGCATAATGACAGAGTGCCTGTTCTGCCCTGCTTGTTCACGTAGAACATGGCTACTTGATTGTCCGTTTGGACTAGGACTGTCTTGTAGCTGAGCTGGGCATGGAATACTCCAAGAGATAGATAGATTGCTCTGAGTTCTAGGAGGTTTATGTGAAGACAAGCCTCCTGTGGAGTCCAGGTACCCTGGGCGGAGAGATGGTGCAGGTGTGCTCCCCATCCCACCTGTGATGCATCTGTTGTTGGGGTGGCCTGTAATGGGGGTTGTTGGAAAGGAGACCCCACTAAAAGATTCTCCAGTGATTGCTACCATTGTAGGGACAAGATCAGTCATTGTGAATTTGATATCTTGTCCGACAGACGTCCTGTGGCCTGTGTCCACTGTGTGGATAGTGTTCACTGGGCTGTTCGCATGTGGAGGCGAGCATAAGGAACTACATGAACTGTGGATGCCATATGTCCCAGTAATCACAGCAGTTCTCGAGTAGTTAGGGAGGACTTTCCCGCTGCTTGAGAAGCTAGTTGCATTATGCGAAGACAGCGGGGCTGTAGGAGGAAAGGCTGAACTTTTACAGAGCTCTGCTAGTGAGTGGATTTTTGCCTCCTGGGACATCTTACTGTGAGTTCTAGCTGTTTATTTAATTATTTACTGTTTGTCTAACTGTTGTTGTTTAATTATTTAGTGTTTGTCTTAGTGGTGTGCAAGTTTCAGCCTTCTCAGCTGTACTTACCTTGCCTCTCTCAACTGGGCTTTGTGTGGTAGCCATTTTGAATTAATCTCTCTCCCCAGAGCCTGTTGTTTGTTAAGCTTTTCCTGTCCTTGCCTGCCTGAGTGACTCCTCCCCTGTGTGTGTGGTAGCCATTTTGAATTAATCTCTCTCCCCAGAGCCTGCTGTTAAGCTTTTTTCTGTCCTTGCCTGCCTGAGTGACTCCTCCCCCTGACCCCCTCCCCCTGAGGTATCCTGTAACCTTGTTCCTGTTTTCTCCACGTGTGCATAGGCTGTTTTAGTTTGCTTTTCTCTGATCAGAGAAAGGCTGAACTTTTACAGAGCTCTGCTAGTGAGTGGATTTTTGCCTCCTGGGACATCTTACTGTGAGTTCTAGCTGTTTATTTAATTATTTACTGTTTGTCTAACTGTTGTTTGTTTAATTATTTAGTGTTTGTCTTAGTGGTGTGCAAGTTTCAGCCTTCTCAGCTGTACTTACCTTGCCTCTCTCAACTGGGCTTTGTGTGGTACCCCCATCCCCCTGCTGAGGGTTCAGGACAGGGTACCTTGTAACTGCCCTCTTTAATAGGACTTATCTCCCCCCCTCCCTCCCCAGCACCCACCCACCCCTGGGGAAATTGTAGTTTTATAGGTACTTGGACATCTTAGAGGAAAGGGGCTGCTCTCAGGTGCAGCTCTTAATCCAAATCAGTCATACACAGAGGACCTGTGATTAATTAGCTTCAGGTACACAGGGTGTATTAGGGGTATTAGATACACTTTTATTAGTATAAGCATCTACACCAATCCTTATTATATACCGAGTTAAAAGACCTAAACACAAGCTTTAAACTAAGATGCAGTCAGAGGTCCAGCAACGAGATGGGGGTTCTCCAGTCTTTTGCATCGAGTGTCACATGTATGATTATCTCCCAGTTGGTGAGAGGTCCTACATATGCACTAAGTGCAGGGAGCTCTTTGCTCTCAGGGAACGAGTCCGTTCTCTAGAGGCTAGAGTAGCAGACCTGGAAGACATAAGAAAGACAGAGAAGTACATGGACGAGACCTACAGGGATATAGTCCTGAAGTCCCACCTCCAGTCTGGCAGCATCCCTGTTGCCATGGAGGAGAGAGGTCACGTGACAGGAGAGCATCACCCTGGTGTGGCAGGAAGTGATCCTGTAACTAAGACCTGTCCTCCAGGTGATGTAAAACCCTCTCGCACCGAGGACGTTTCTCCAGGGCCATGTCCCCATGAGGGGAGGGTCAGGACAGCTGTTATAGTTGGTGATTCAATCATTAGGAATGTAGATAGCTGGGTGGCTGGTGGACGTGAGGATCGCCTGGTAACATGCCTGCCTGGTGCGAAGGTAGCAGATCTCACGCACCGCCTAGATAGGATCATAGATAGTGCTGGGGGGGAGTCTGCTGTCTTGGTACATGTTGGTACCAATGACATAGGAAAATGTGGTAGGGAAGTTCTGGAGGCTAAATTTAAGCTTTTAGGTAGGAAGTTGAAATCCAGAACTTCCAGGATAGCGTTCTCCGAAATGCTTCCTGTTCCACGTGCAGGACCCAAAAGACAGGCAGAGCTCCGGAGTCTCAATGCGTGGATGAGACAATGGTGCAAGGATGAGGGTTTTGGATTTGCTAGGAACTGGGGAACATTCTGGGGAAAGGGGGGGCTCTTCCGAAGGGATGGGCTTCACCTTAATCAGGATGGGACCAGACTGCTGGCATTAACCTTTAAAAAAGAGATAGAGAAGCTTTTAAACTAGAAAATAGGGGAAAGCCGACAGTCACCCAGGAGCGCACGGTTCGGACAAAGGTATCCTTGAAGGATACTACCAAAAGCAGTGAGGTTCCAAAAGGGAGTATAGTAGCCCAAATGCCCTTGAGTAAGGAGCAGACAGAGCATAAAGATTCCCCATTACCCATGCCTACCAATAGCCAGATTAATATTAATAAAATACAGTCTCTAAAATGCTTGTATGCCAATGCTAGAAGTCTAAACAATAAGATGGGAGAATTAGAATATATAGCATTAAATGAGAGGTTAGATATGATTGCACTCTCAGAGACATGGTGGAAGGAGGATAACCAGTGGGACACTGTGATACCTGGATACAAACTATATCGTAATGATAGAGCTGAACAAATTGGTGGAGGGGTTGCGCTCTATGTTAGAGAGGGCATTGAGTCAGAAAGGATTAAAGTTTTGCAGGGAACAAAATATGCTGTAGAATCTCTATGGATTGAAATTCCATTTATGAAGGGGAAGGTGATGGCAGTGGGAGTATACTATCGACCACCTGGCCAGAATGAACAAATGGATGATGAAATGCTCAAAGAAATCAAGGAAGCTAACAAAAGCCACAACAGAGTAGTAATAATGGGTGATTTCAATTACCCCGGTATCGACTGGGACAGTGTCACAGCAGGACAAGCTAAAGAGATAAAGTTTCTAGATGAAATGAATGACTGCTTCTTGGAGCAGCTGGTTCATGAACCGACCAGAGGGGAAGCCATACTGGACCTAGTCCTTAGTGGAACGCCAGATCTGGTGCAAGAAATAAGGGTGTTGGGACCACTTGGCAATAGTGATCATAGTATGATCATGTTTGATTTAATCAGTGGAGGACAGATAGTAAAGGAATCCACAGTACTACCTTTTAACTTTCAAAAGGGTGACTATGATAGAATGAGGAATATAGTTCGGAAAAAACTAAAAGGAGCGGTTCCAAAGGTTAAAGACTTACAGCAAGCTTGGGTGTTATTTAAAAATACTATCCTCGAAGCCCAGACCAGCTGTATTCCACGCATTAAGAAAAGTGGAAGAAAGTCCAAAAAACTGCCAGCATGGTTTAAAGGTGAGGTCAGAGAGGCTGTTGCTGCCAAAAGAGCAACCTTCAGAAAATGGAAAAAAGAGCCAAATGATGAAAACTGGAAACAGCACAAGCACTGGCAAGTTAAATGCAAAGCATTGATAAGGCAGGCAAAGCGGGAATTTGAGAAGAAACTTGCTACGGAAGCAAAAACACGAAATAAAGACTTTTTCAAGTACATTCGTAGCAAAAGGCCTGTGAGAGAGTCAATTGGACCATTAGATGATAGAGGGGTAAAAGGTGCAATAAGAGGAGACAAGGCTATAGCAGAGAGACTGAATGAATTCTTTGCTTCGGTCTTTACTGAGGAAGATGTAGGGGTGTTACCCAAGACTGAAGTGGTATTTAAAGGTGATACTGCAGAGGAATTGAGAGAAATATCGCTACACCGGGAAGATATATTACAACTATTTGATAAACTGAATAGTAGCAAATCACCTGGACCGGATGGTATACATCCCAGAGTGTTGAAAGAACTGAAATATGAGATTGCAGACCTGTTATTGGTAATCTGTGAACTTTCATTAAAATCATCTGTAATACCTGAAGATTGGAGGGTCGCCAACGTAACACCAATTTTTAAAAAGGGTTCCAGGGGTGACCCGGGAAATTACAGACCGGTGAGCCTGACGTCAGTACCAGGGAAAATGGTAGAAGCCATCATAAAGAACAAAATTACACAGCATGTAGATAGTCATGGCCTAATGGGAGACAGCCAACATGGCTTTAGACAAGGAAGATCTTGTCTTACTAATCTGATCTGTTTTTTGAAGGTGTGCATAAACAGGTAGACAAAGGTGAGTCGGTTGATATAGTGTATCTGGACTTTCAGAAAGCTTTTGACAAGGTCCCCCATCAGAGACTTTTGGCGAAGCTAAAAAGTCATGGGATAGGAGGCAGTGTACTATTGTGGATCGGGAACTGGTTAAAAGATAGAAAGCAGAGGGTAGGGCTAAATGGCCAATATTCCCAATGGAAAAAGGTGAATAGTGGAGTACCCCAGGGATCTGTACTGGGTCCGCTACTTTTTGACATATTCATAAATGACCTGGAAAAGGGAATAACTAGTGAGGTAATCAAATTTGCAGATGACACAAAACTGTTTAAAGTTGTTAAAACCCAAGAGGATTGTGGAAAACTGCAGGAGGATCTGGATAAATTGGAAGACTGGGCATCCAAATGGCAGATGAAATTTAATGTGGACAAGTGCAAAGTTATGCACCTAGGAAAGAACAACCCACACTATAGTTACAAGATGCAAGGCTCCACATTAGAAACCACCACCCAGGAAAAAGATTTAGGAGTCATCGTGGATAACATGTTAAAACCCTCCGCCCAGTGTGCAGCGGCGGCCAAGAAAGCAAATAGAATGCTAGGTATCATAAGGAAAGGGATGGAGAATAAAACAAAGGATATTATAATGCCTCTGTATCGCTCCATGGTACGACCGCACCTTGAATATTGTGTGCAATTCTGGTCACCGTATCTTAAAAAGGACATAGAGTTATTAGAAAAAGTACAGAGAAGAGCCACCAAATTGGTGAAGGGGATGGAAGGCTACTCCTATGAAGAGAGGCTAAAAAGGTTAGGGCTCTTTAACCTAGAAAAGAGGCGGCTGAGGGGAGATATGATAGAGGTGTATAAATTAATGAATGGAGTGGAACGGATAAACGTGGATAAATTGTTTACGCTATCAGAATATAGAAGGACTAGGGGGCATGTAATGAAGCTACAGGGTAAACTATTTAAGACAAATAGGAGAAAATATTTCTTCTCTCAACGTGTAATCAAACTCTGGAATCTGTTACCGGAGGATGTAGTAAGGGCTGTTAGTATAGCTGGGTTTAAAAAAGGTTTGGACAAGTTCCTGGAGGAAAGGTCCATAAACCACTATTAAAAAGGGACCCAGGATATCAATGCTTGGCCTAGTACAAGCACTGCAGAACCTGTGTCTTTTGGGGAAACTGCTAGGTACGTATGACCTAGATTGGCCACTGTTGGAAACAGGATACTGGGCTTGATGGACCTCGGTCTGACCCAGTATGGCATTTCTTATGTTCTTATGTTCTTATGACTGTCTAGTATCTAAACAAGCTCCTATGAACTCCAGGGTCTGAGAAGGAACAAGTTGGGATTTTGGGAAGTTTATGACCAATCCCAAGTATTGGAGAATTTGTATTGTGCGAGACAGTGCAGAGTTGGCTTCTGGAATCGTGGGGGCTTGAATGAGCCAGTCGTCCAAGTAAGGGAAGACAAATATCCCTAGGGTTCGCAGGAATGCAGCTATTACTGCCATGCATTTCGTGAATACTCTTGGTGCCGAAGCCAGACCACAAGGAAAAACACTGTATTGGAGGTGTTTTCCCTTGAATTTCCTGTGATCTGGATGGATCAGAATATGAGTATATGCATCCTTTAGATCTAGAGAGCAAAGCCAATCCTGACTTTGAAGGTATGGCAGAAGAGTTCCCAGAGAAATCATTTTGAACTTTTATTGGAACAGATATTTGTTCAATTCTCTGAGGTCTAGAATGGGTCTGTGTCCTCCTGTTTTTTTTTGAATAAGAAAATAGGGGGAGTAGAACCCTGTACTCTGTTGGGGAATGGGCACTTTCTCTATTGCTTCCTGAGCAAAGAGTGTTGAGACCTCTTGATCCAGTAGGAGAGGTTTGGGACTTGAACTGTCTTACGATTGTAGGAGGGGGAAAGCTGTGAAAATGAAGTTTGTACCCCTCCTCTACAATGGACAGAGTCCAATTTTCTGCTGTTATTTGGTGCCTTATGTTGACAAAATGACACAACCTGCCTGGAATGTTTAGGGGTTCTGGACTCTTCAGAGGCAAGAAAGGTAAGCTCTCTAGGAAGGAGTCAAAGCCCTTGAGGGGGCTGAGCCTGTGGAGCTAGTTGAGCTCTCGGGCCTTTTGGCTTCTTTTGTTGTCTGGATTGTTGCTGTTGTCCCTTTTGGGCAACTTGACCCTGAGCTTGCCCTTCCTGGGTATAGGATGGATAAAACTTCCTCTTTCTGCTGAAAAAGGGTTTTTATAGGGTTTCTTTTTGGCTGGAGTGGCTGTAGATTTTGACAATCTGTCTAAAGTGAGATTATCAGTATCTATCTCATTAGCCTTTTCCTGCCAATTCTTGCCAAAGAGGTTTTTGCCTGTGCAAGGGATGCTTCCTAATTTGTCCTGTACCCAAGTCTCCAAGTCTGATGCCTGAAGCCAGGCAATCCGACGTGCACCAATGGCAATAGCAGAAGTTCTGCTGATGC
This sequence comes from Ichthyophis bannanicus, assembly GCA_033557465.1. Classification (NCBI taxonomy): domain Eukaryota; kingdom Metazoa; phylum Chordata; class Amphibia; order Gymnophiona; family Ichthyophiidae; genus Ichthyophis; species Ichthyophis bannanicus. Next base: position 367,083,380 of record CM066035.1, read on the forward strand.
ATTCAAAGCAATCAAAGGCTGCACGGTTTACAAACTTGGAAACGTCTTGAGCATGGTTGACAAAAGTAAGGAAGTCTTGTCATTTGTCATCAGGGAGAAGGGGGCTCATAAGCTCCAAGTCTCCTGTGACTTCTTTGAGGAACATTCCCATATATAAAATATATGAGCTGATCCTAGCTGAAAGCATGGAAGCCTGAAATGTTCGACGCCCAAAGGCATCAAGAGTCCTGCATTCACGACCTGGAGGATTGGATGCATGTCTTTTTGCACTTTTCATCCTACGCATGGCTGATTCCACTGCCATTGAATGTTGTGGCAGCTGAGTCTTTTGAAAACCAGGACATGGTGGAACTCAATACATGGTATCGAGTCTCCTAGAATGAGGAGATGTGGTCAGAGCTGTTTCCCACATCCTGAGCATCAAATCATGAAGAATTTCATGAATGGGCAGGGTAGCTGCCTCTTTGGGAGCCTTAGGGTATTGGAGTATTTCCAATTCCTTTGCTCTAGGTTCTTTTTCAGGAGCTACCGTGATTGATAGACCTCGGGCCATATCACAAATAAAATCCTGAAAAGACATGTCCTCCGCAGGAGACATTCTGTGTTGAGTAGAAGAGGAGTCTTCCAGAAGAAGTACTCTGGTACCGACCGAGTTATCTGAGTCATCGGAATCGGAAGATTCGAAGCATCTCTGATCCGGATGTTCATGCAAAGCATGGTACTGGTACCGATCTGTCGATGCCCAAAAAAGTCGGCCTGAGCAGAATTCCCACCGGGGCCGGTACTGTCGGTGCTGGTACCGGCACTGGTATCGGTGCCCATTGAACCGTCGGTAGCGGTGTCAATGGTACCACAGCTGTAAGGAGAGCTGCAAGACTGCATTTGATAGCGAGGAATCTCTGGTCTATCGACGCTGGCAATGCCTGGGTGTCAGTACCGGTAGAAGCAGCCGGAACCCCTGAGCATGGCACCAGTAGTTCTGCTGAGGTCGAGGCCTCGAGAACATCCTGGAGCCCCATTAGTGCTTTGGAGGCCGAAGCCTCCCGCCAGGGCTGTTTTGCCGGTATAGTTTCCTTAAGGGCAATGCCAATGGCTTCTCAATGCTTGGAAGGAGATCTACCCTTTGAGGACCGGCTCTTATGTTTAGTTACCTGAGATCAATGGGAGGAAGACGAGGCTCTGGAAGACGTCGATGCAATGGACATTACATCTGAAGAAAAGAGGGTACCGAGCTTCACAGCCCAGTTCTCTCTTCCTCTTTTAGTCATCCCCATACAAGAGGAACACTCCGATGGAGAATGGTCAGGGCCTAAACTTTTAAGACACCAGTCATAGGTGTCGGTGACGTAAATGGTACCGCCACGCTTAGTACATTTTTTAAAACCACTAGCCCGTTTTTCCATTTTTCGGGAAAATTGGGCCTAATGCTCAAAATGGCGCCTAGTACCAAAAAGAAAAAAGTTTCTGAATAGAAACACTTCAGAAGCATACTTTTTTTTTTTTTTTTAAAGAAGAAGAAAAGAGAACCGGCGGTACCGGTAGGCATCGAGCGGAGGCAGGAGCGACCACAAGAAAAACAAGTTTAAAGAAGAAATTTTCTGCCGTGACAGGGTATGTGACCTGTCGGCTCTGCGGGAAACGAAGAACTGAAGAGGGACAGTTGGAAAGGCGGGAAGGCAGCACGCATGTGCTGAGGGATGCTCCCAAAAGCGTTCCTATTGGATGCTGGGGAGCGTTCCCGCACAGGCTCCATCGGTACCGACGATACCCATATGTGAAGACTACTTTCCTGCTTGTTCCTGGAGATATATTTTGTCACTTCCCTTTACCTTTTTATTTTTCTTCAATTTGTTCTCTTGTCTTCCTGAACACTTTTACTACTTCTTTTAGTTTGTCTTTATATTCTTCCCTATGCTGCTCTTTCTAAGACCCTTTGTACATGTGAAGACAAATTTTAGATGGGGGAATAAATTGGAATTGACACTTTGAAGTCAGTATATACAAAATTCTAGCAGTATTATAGAACAGGCCAGCTATGAAATGTTTCTAAAATAATGATATGGTAAAAATCAATGGAGGAAATGCGTTAGTGTGTAAGTACTAGCACAACTTATACATGTAAGCACCAGCCTTTACCAAGTTCCATGTAAATGTTATTACTTGTTCAATGTAAACCGTTTTGCCTTGCAGAAAAACAGTATATAAAACCAGTTAAATAAATAAATAAATAAATACCCATGCATGCATGTTATTTTTCAAATCGATACATATAAATGCTGCCAATTTACTATAGATGTCACTATCTTTACTTAATTTCAATTTGGAGGGGTAAATGAACAATGGGGGATTAAAAAAATAACTCCCTTAATCTCTCTTTTAAAAGGTAGGCTGAAACAAGCACTTTTTAAAAACCTATATATCCCGAGGAACCGCTGTAAATCCCAGCGTCAAAAATTTTGATCATACATGTGCATTCGCTATATGAAATGTGGAAAACACATATAGATTTTTGACATGCATTGGCTACTCCCTGACCATGCTCTTGATAGGACCCCTTGCAACCTCCATGTAATATGGGCATCTACATGTAACTTTAGCGTTTTCAAAAATCAGTTTCCACATGTATGCCATTTCTAAATGTAAATGCTGGATCTTACAGGTAGAAATTGTGATAAGGCTTCTAAAATAGTCCTTATGACTTTGACTCTTCTTACCCTTATTTTCTTAGTCACATCTTTCAAAACTCAAATTTGTCTGTCAATTGTATTTGCTTTCTTAAAGATTTTTTATAGTTCCTTTTGTAGTATATTAGACCACTGTTTCTCCACCAGTGTCCTTCCAACCTTTACCTAAAAATGGTTAACTTTTTACTGAAGTTGAGTGGGGGAGGGGGAGCAAGAACCACTTCTGCAGTACCTACATTATTAAGTTCATTTCTCTAAAGAAGTAGCCTCTATTCCCTGTCTGTCTGTCCATCCATCCATCCATATGCATCTCTTTTTTGGCACATGCAACAACAAACAGATGTGAAGGGCTTTGGTAAAACAGGGCAAAACTGTGGCAAAAGGGAAGAGCCACAAAGAGTCCCCAGGTCCCACCAGCAGAAGGAAGTAGATGCCTAAAAATGCTGGCAGGAGTCCCCAGGACCCCTGACAGAAGAAACATAGCTGCAACCCTGAAGAGCCAGAAAGAATCCTTAGGTACCACCAGAAGAAGCTGAGTGGAAGCCTGGCATGCCAGTGGGAATCCTCAGGTCCCATCAGCAGAAGTGGAGTTGCAGTGGCAAAACATGGCAGGAGTCTGCAGGCTCCACTGGCAGAAAAAGGGGGAGGTTGCCCAAAAATGCCAGCAGCAGTCCCCATGTCCCGCTGGCAGAAGAAGGGAATGGTTCCCTGAAAAGGCCAGCGGCAGGTCCTACTGGCTAAAGAAGTGAGAGGCAATCCAGAAATGCTGGTGGGATTCTCCAAGTTCTGTCAGCAAACATAAAATGAGGCAGGGACAGGGCAAAAGGGAAGGGACTTGGAGGAAAACAAGGGAAGGTTGAGGGGTGGAGCATAAAAAAGGGGCAGGGTTAGAAAGGAAGGATGGAAAGGGAGAAAGTACAGAGAGGAGAAGAAAATTGGAAGTTCAAGGTGAAGAAGGAAGAGTGAAAGGAAAGGAGGCACATTAGAACAGTGCAAAGGGAACATGGAATTAGGGAGAGAATACAAGAAGAGAGGAAGCGTTGAGTAATGGAATAGGGCAGAGAAAAGAGAATGCAAAGTTGGGTGGTAGGGGAAGGAGTACAGTAAATGGTAGGGAGGGAAATAGTACAAGAGAGCAGGAGAGACAGGGAGTGAGTGCAGAAGGATAGAGGAACATTCAAGAAAGAGAAAAGCCCACATCCCCACATATACACAGTCTCCCAACACACACTGCCAGCATATACACATTCCCAGAAAACACACATACACACAGGCTCTGAGACACACTGTCACTATGCACACACACAGCCAAGCACACTAACACTAGTACATATGCATACACAAAGCCTCTGAGACATACTTCCAGCATGCACATACCCCAAATACACTCACCCACTTACATACACACAGGGCTATACCTAGGGCTGTGTGAGTGGTGCCGCCACACAGGGTGCAAGCAGAAATGGGATGCTGTTATCACTGGATTTTGAGGAAACTCATAAATAGTGAGTTACTGCATGTGGCTGAGTGGAGGTGGGAGGGGGGGAACCTGATTCGTTAGTCGCACAGGGCATATTTCTAGCTTGGTACAATCCTGCACATACACACAGAGTCTCTGAGATACACTATCAGCATGCCCAGACTCTCAATATACTCACACAATGTCTGAAACACGTGGAGCCCCATTCTCGAGGGGGACATCCGGGCCATCCGGACGTCCCCACTGAAGAGGGGGCTGTTAGGATCAGATTCTGGTCCGCAGGAATAAAGCATTTCTGTAAATGCCAGAATCAGGCCCGTGGATGGCCCGGCATGCCCCTTCTGCCTGTGGGACATCCTCCCCACAGGTGCTCCGGCAACCGTGGCTCTAGCCCCCCAAATCCCTGCCGCCCGACCCATGGCTCGCCTCCTGCGGCCTGGATCGTGTGGCGGGGACACCCCCCACCACCCCCTCAGGGGTGGCTCCCCTGCCCTCATCCAGAAAATTGTGCTGCTTATACCACTTCTGAGGTGGTATAAGCAGCACGTCCCAGCAAACTCAGGATGTATGGGGAGAGCCGGTGGGGGAATAGAATCTAGTCAGATGGCAGGATGTGCAGCCCCACAACCTGCATTCATGAATGAGGGCCATAGTCAATATGCACACATCCCGAACAGACACACACACACATACAGATAAATATATACCACACCCATCATACACTGACTATAAGTACATACCACCAAACACTCATAAAACACAAAACCCACCCACACATCCCCATACTCTCAAGCATCTCACCCTTACAACAAACAGCTAAATTCTGCCGTGAGATAGATACACACATCATACCATTGTTTCATACACGTGCGCTCAAACACCTCATATACACCATCAATCACTACCTACACTATACTCGTCCCCAGAAACACATTTACACATCCCATGCTACACCACTGAGACACACTATACCATGGATGTTTCAGCCAAATCCCCAATATAGACACTGTAAATGTGCACTTTGAACTTGTTACTTTTTGGATGTCATCTTCTACCTGTGCTGGAGATTTGTAGACCACACTATTTTTGATATAATTTTAGTTACCCTTTTCTGAAATAACCTATAGTGTCTTCTTCTGCCTCACCCCGGTCCCTTCCTTTTTTCCTCCATCTCTGTCCTTCCTGAACACATCATAGTTCGATATGACCATATTCCATTCATGGGACTCACTGCGTCATATTTCTGTGATAGCATAATATCTAGGTCTACTTCAGCCATAAGGGCTTGCAGATCAGGAATGTTATTACCTGGATTTTGAGCATTTGTGGTCATAGCATTCCAGTTATTTATCTTCTCTTCATCCATACTCTACGTATATAGTCTCATACCTATTCCTCATTTCTATCCTGTTGTTAAATGTGATCTTGTATTATCCTTTCTGTTATGTTTTATTGTTTCCTTTATGTTCATTCATTGGGAGCGTCATATTTCTGTGATAGCATAATATCTAGGTCTACTTCAGCCATAAGGGCTTGCAGATCAGGAATGTTATTACCTGGATTTTGAGCATTTGTGGTCATAGCATTCCAGTTATTTATCTTCTCTTCATCCATACTCTACGTATATAGTCTCATACCTATTCCTCATTTCTATCCTGTTGTTAAATGTGATCTTGTATTATCCTTTCTGTTATGTTTTATTGTTTCCTTTATGTTCATTCATTGGGAGCAACAGTCCAAATCAATCAACTTCCTTCTATTACTTCCTGGTCTAGTATAAATGCCTATCAATGCACAAAGTGAATCTCCCTCACACAGACATATATAATAATAGCATTAGTAGTCGATCATCTCCACTCTACCACTCCTATTTGCTCTACCATGCAATATACCTAAAGTTGTCTTCTTTAGATCAGATGTAGGTCATACATACAAATCTGGAGTTATTTTGATTTGTTACTGCATGATCTTACAGTTGTTTTCACCAAACTTCATAGGCTGTTTATTGACCCATTCTTCAAAAATGCACAGTTTTCCCTACAGTGGCCTAACAATACATACTATTATTTATTGAGTATTTGCTATGCAATGTGCACTGTACAGTCGATACTGATTCCTGGTAACCCACCAGCTGCTGGGTTTCTTGGCAAGATGTGACTGGGAGTAGATTGCCAGGCCTTTCTTCTGAGGCAATGGACGGTAAAGTGACTTGCCCAAGGCCACAAGGAGTGCTAGTGCATATCAAAACCCTGGTCAACACTCTAACGCGTACGCTACAGTTCATGACAAGTTACAATCAGACAGTGATATTTTTCTGTCCCAAGAGGACTTATAATCTAAGTTTTATATCTGAAGCAATGGAGGTTTAAATGACTTGTTCAAAGTCACAAAGAGTACTATGGGAGTTGAACCCTGTTATTTTTTTGGGCTACCAGGCCACTACTATAACCGCTAGGCTACTCCTCCACTCAATAGTCCCATAAGAACATAAGATATGCCATACTGGGTCAGACCAAGGTACATCAAGCCCAGTATCCTGTTTCCAACAGTGACCAATCTAGGTCATACATACCTAGCAGTTTCCCCAAAAGACACAGGTTCCACAATGATTGTATTATATTGAAAAGAGGGACCCAGCATTGATATCCTGGGTCCCTTTTTAATAATGATTTATGGACCTTTCCTCTAGGAACTTGTCCAAACCTTTTTTAAACCCAGCTACACTAACAGCCTTTACTAATCTCGCAGCGCCGCTGGGCTCGGTCCCGAGGCCGGCGGAGTAACCGGGTCCCCGGGGACCGAGCCCGCTGGTGTTGTTGCGGGGGGGATGGGGGGGGTAGAACAGCAAGCGAGCTGGACCATCGGCATCGCTCCCACGCTGTAATATGCTGAATTGAAATAGACCTTCGTGTCAATAGACCTTCGTGTCATAAATGACCTCTATCAGTTCAGGAAAGAGCTAAAAACTTACCTCTTTACTGAACACTTTGAAATCCCATATTCCCCAAAACACCTCCATAACCATGGTAATACACACATGAACCCCCTTACTCAAAACTAAATAACTCCCCCCCCCTGTCTGAAACCCCAAACACCCCCCCGATTTACGTCAAAAAAAAAAAAGAAGTAAATAAATTCCAAAACATACACAACCACTGTAAATATCCAATGTAAATAAGTTAATGGATGTTTGTATTATTAATACACCTTGAAGTTGAAGTTTTGTTTAATGTAAATAGTTAAACTCAACCGTTCATTGTAAATAGTTAAATCTAATTGTTCAATGTAAATGTATACATCTGTGTACAGTTGTTAAAATGTTCCTTGTAAACCGCCCTTGATTGCTGGAAGGGGCGGTATAAAAATATATACATAAATAAATAAATAAATAAATAAATATGATAGTGAAATTGCTCAATTAGCTCCTGTTTCTAAGACATGTTGAAGAATTTACATTTTACCACTATGTATAGTGAAAATCGAGCCTAAATCCTTAGATGTAAATCAAAATCTTATTGCAAATGAAACTTTGCACAACAACAAGCATGTTTTTATAAAATATAGTTCATAAACGTACTTAGAAGAAACAGAGGAGTAATTATGTCTGCAATTTAACTTTCATTAAGAACATTTGTAAGTACATTCTAGCAAGTTTTGTTCTCATTCAGTGGCTTCACGACTCTTCTTGAGCTGTTTCTTGTACTGAAGCTATGGACTATCCCTTGTCACTGTCCAGCAATAGTCTGCAAGCATTGACGGACTCTATTTACCCTGATACCGCTTTTCCATGACTGCAATATCTTGGTGAAATCATTCTCCATGTTCATTTACTGCTCCGCAATTTTGTGGGAAAAAATCTAGATGAGAGTGTAGAAAATGAATCTTTAAGGACATGTTGCAACCAAGGTTTTTGTATGCCTTGAGAAGATCTTGAACAATCTCTTGGTAATTATTTGCTTTGTTGTTTCCAAGAAAATTTTGTGTCACTGATTCAAATGCTATCCATGCAGCCTTTTCCTTTCCACGCACTAAACGAAGAAATTTGTCATCTTGAAGAAGTGCACGAATCTGAGGGCCAACAAAAACTCCTTCCTTAACTTTGGCATCACTCAGTCTAGGAAATTTACCACTAAGATACCCGAAAGCAGGTTTAGTTTTATCCATCGCCTTGACAAAGTTTTTCATTAGTCCCAACTTGATGTGCAAGGAAGGCATCAAAATCTTGTTGCTGTCTACAAGGGCTAGAGACAGAACATTTTTGCTTCCAGGGATCCAGTGACTGACGGAGTGGCCAGTCCTTTTTGATGAAATGACAATCTCTAGCACGACTATCCCATTCACACAGGAAGCAGCAGTACTTGGTGTATCCACCCTGAAGACCAAGCAAGAGGGCGACCACTTTGAAGTCACCACAGATTGACCATAGATGTTGATCATAGTTTATACATTTAAAAAGTTGTTTCATATTGTCATAAATCTCTTTCATAAAAGCTGCATGGCCAATAGGAATTGATAGTAGCAAGTTGTCTTTATGCAGCAATACAGCTTTAAGACTTGCTTTGGATGAATCAATGAAGAGCCTCCAATCATCTGCATTGTAATTGATATTGAGAGCTGCCATTAAACCTTTTACATTGTTGCATACAGCGAGATCACCTTCTTTGAAAAAGAATGACACCAAGTCTTTCTGATGGTCCCTGAACAAAGAAATTTGAACGTCACCAGCCAGAAGATTCCACTGCTGTAGTCTGGAACCCAAAAGCTCAGCTTTATTATTCAGGAGATCCAAATCCCTGACAAGGTCATTCAATTCACCTTGCGTTATGAGGTGTGGCTCATTAGCAGTGGCCAGAAGAAACTCTGGGTCACGTGAGGTTGATGGTTCATGACTACAAACTTCTTCCTTTTCCTCACTTGATTCTAATGATAATGATTCTGACATTTTGGGAATCGGCAACCCTTCTCCATGAGGCACTGGGCGTATTGCAGATGGAATGTTTGGATATTGCACGGTCCACTTACTCTTTCTGGATATGCCTTTCTGAATTGGAGGAACCATGCAGAAGTAGCAATTGCTGACATGATACTTGGGCTCTCTCCAGATCATTGGAACTGCAAAAGGCATTGATTGCCTTTTCCCATTCATCCATTACCTGAGGTTTGTTGCACATGTATTGCAGCATATGTGTGGCGCCCAGCTCTAATCCTGATCTCCTCTTCTGCAGCCAAAATATAAGTTGTAGACTTTCTTAACCGCCACAGTCATATTCTGTTTTTTTTATTTAATATTTATCATTTTTACAATATAAACTTCAGAAACCATCTGAATCAGAATTGACAACAAAGAACAAAAAAAATCAAGAACTATCCCAAGGACAGCTCAACAGAAATAACCAAACAACTGGCAAAGACCACAATATACCCACAATATGATCCAAGAAAAAAGAAATTAACCAAGTTAATTCACCTATTAAAGTGAAAAAAACCAAACCCAACTAGAACATTATAGGAGCATAGAAATTATTATATGGCAGCCGGTGTGGTAAGTTCCTCAGCCCCTACCCCCTCCCTACCCGAAAGAAAGAGCAAAAGTTGCTTAGGCTCAAAAAACATATATTGCCTTAATTGAAAATTAACAACACATTTACAGGGGTATCTTAACTTGAATTGCGCACCAAGGGCAAGCGTCCTCTGGCGCAATTCAAGGAACGCTCTCCGTCTTTTTTGCATTTCTCTTGCTAAATCAGGAAATATTAATATTTTTGAGCCCAAGAACAAAACATCTGACATTCTACAGAAATATAATTTTAGCACAGTGTTCCGATCCAACTCGAAGGCAAAATATACCAACAAAGTAGCCCTGCTAGTAACCACCTCCAGCGAGCTCTCCAGAAAATTAGAAATATCCATTTGAGGGGGGCCAGCATCAGCATGTTGACCCTGCTGACCACCAACCTCCACAGCCAATATAGATACATATTGGGCTCTCACTACCAGAGGCAACGACTCCGCAGGCATCAAAAGTACTTCCTTAAAGAATTTACAGACCATGTCCATGAAATCTATCAGAGGAGAATGAGGAAAGTTCAGGAACCTAAGATTATTCCTACGGAGTTGATTGTCCAAATATTCCATCTTCCTGGCCTGAACTGACCGGTCCCGAACACCAACAGTTCCAAGAGACTCCAGGCCCTCCACCCTTGACTCAAGTTGAGAAATTCTCACCGACTGTGCCACTGCTTCCATAGTCGTCGATACACACCGAGCCTTAACTTCAGCCTATTCTTGTGAAACAACCCCAAAAAGTGGCAGTAGGGATTTTTGGAGAGCCGAGATAGCTTCCCACAAGCTATCTATTATTACTTGTGCTGGTTTCTCCACCACCTCAGGAAACCGGAATGCAGAAGAGCCAGAGATACTTGGTGTCGATTGCTCCACACGCGAGCCTCCGCTACAAAGAGAAGAGACCAGCAGATCTTCTTCAGCAGCACCGAGACTTGCTCCAGCAACCACTACCGATGACTGTAGCCTCCCGGGCAAACTCCCAACAGCCAGTGAATCCCCACCTCCTGCAAGAGGTTGACTAGGCTGTATCCTCCCGGGACTGCTATTGGGCTGAGCTGGGGGCACCTGCTCGGGGGTTAACACCACCCCCTCTATGCTCAGTTCCACTGAATCACTCAGGGGATCCGCCGAAGCCATAGTGCCTGAGGTCATGCAAAAGCCGGCGATGGACGTCTGCACCAGCCTATTTGTCGGGGTTGAGGGCTCAGGGAGTTTCTGAGCACGTTGTTTTCTCTTTCTCCCCATTAAAAAGCAAGTGTAGAAGCCAGCATACAGCACCACACCACGGCGTCTCACTCCTCCGCCATCTTGGATCGGCACCCATATTCTGTTTTTGTGATGTAAAATTCAGTTTTCCACAATCCTCATGGGTTTTAACAACTTTAAATAGTTTTGTGTCATCTGCAAATTTGATAACCTCACTCGTTATTCCCTTTTCCAGGTCTTTTATGAATATGTCAAAAAGCAGCAAATCCAGCACAGATCCCTGGGGTACACCAGTATTCACCTTTCTCCATTGGGAAAATTGGCCATTTAGCCCTACCCTCTGCCTTCTATCTTTTAACCAGTTCCTGATCCACAATAGTACACTGCCTCCTATCCCATGAATCTTTAGTTTTGCCAAAAGTCTCTGATGAGGGACCTTGTCAAAGGCTTTCTGAATGTCCAAATACACTATAACAACTAACTAACCTTTGTCTACCTGTTTATTCAGACCTTCAAAAAAGCATAACAGATTAGTAGGACAAGATCTTCCTTGTCTAAAGCCATTTTGGCTGACTCCCATTAAACGGTGACTATCTACATATTCAGCAATTTTGTTCTTTATGATGGTTTCTACCATTTTTCCCGGTACTGACATCAGACTCGCCGGTCTGTAGTTTCCAGGATCACCCCTGGAACCCTTTCTAAAAAATGGTGTTACGTTGGCCATCCTCCAATCTTCAGGTATTACAGATGATTTTAATGACAGTTCATAGATACTTCAATAATATGATATCATTCGTGACGCTAAGTTTCATTTCACTTCCATTTGTAAATCACCATTAAATGTAATGATTGGCAATTCCATATTGTAAAACTACTGTGGGAGTGTTCATGAGTGAAATCCTGTGACATGTATTGGTTCCTTTGTCTTATGAGTAGAAGCAGTAGTATGTAAAATGATTGTATCTGAAATAGCCTGTTTTTCTCTTCAGCACCTGCAAAAGATCTTGTCAGCAGGACTGGGTGACAGCCAGCACCATTGTTCATACACGGACTCATATCACTTTTGAAAAAGAAAATTGTCGAGAATATGTGGACACCAATGCCTGAATATAGTATGCCCTCTAAACCTGCACCTACTTAAGGGTATGATTTACTAATCTTTTTATTCCCATGTACTAGAAAGGTCTAGTAAACTTGTTCTCTTGGGCTTTCGCAGCTAGTATGATAAACTTTGCAGTTTTCAGGGTCATGCTGTGTCTCCATAACTGGAACCAATGTTTCAGCCATCATGCTCCTCAATCCCACCAATCCAGTTTCAGGCCTATTATATAAAAGAATAGACATCCACTGCTTAACCCCTTCGGCCTGAAGAAATCCACAGCACAATGGCTGAAACATCGGTTTCAGTTACAAAGACGCAGCGTGACCCAGAAAACTGCAAAGTTTGTCTAGTAAACTTTTCCATAAAGCCATCATGTGTAATTTTCAGCATCATGCATTAATCCCCGATAGCTTTTTTAAAGTACTGCTATCTTACGCTATTGTCTAGTCTTTCTCGTTTGTAAACTTTATATTGTAGACGAGTACATGTTATATGCTAGAACTATCTACTTACTGTTTAAATACTTTAAAGTTATAAAAGCTGCTATTATAAGACAACATTAGTATTTAATGGAGACAAATCAGACTTCTGAAATTCACTGTATTTGCTGATAGAAGTTATTTGTAACATTCCTGAATACAATAAAATAATCTCTGATGAATTGGATATTTACTACTGCAAATGTCATACTGTATATTGAGAATTGTCTGGCTTAAAGCAATGCAGGAGATCTTTGACCTATATGAAAGATTACACATATAAATGTCATATTGAGATGGGATTATTCCTATTGTGAACTAAAATGTGTTTGATATTTTTTCTTGACTCAAACAGCTCCAGCCACTTCAGATAACTTTTCAAAAAACTAGGCTGAGTGCATTTCTAGAAGTTAATAACTTTACTACTTATTCAGATTTGGCAAAACATTTATTCCTGGATAATTATCAGGGGTTGTCTTTGATTACCACCAGTAGTAAGGATTCTTTTTTAATGGAAACTATAGCATTGTATGTTTTTATACTTCCTCTGGATCACCAAAATAATTACACAAATAGAAATAGCCTGTGGTAGATGATCAAATTCAAAGGAATGAATTCAATGTGTTTTTAAATAACAGCAGAAAAATGGGCATTCTCAATAAGAAATGCCTTTAAATTAGAATTATAAAGAATTAATGCCTTAATTTTTCAATTAATCAAAGTAACTGAAGTCTAAAATACAGCTCTATTTAAAATGTATTGAAATGTTATAGGGACCGTTAGAAAGCATGATGAACAGAAATTGCAACTTTTAAATTTGACTTTAGAAATCAAATTGTTTCTTTGGAATATAAGCTCCCTCTCTTTGACCTCTCCACCTACAGAAATGATTCTATTCTTGTGTTTCTCTCTGATGGAGAAAACAACAAAAACACAGATATTACTTTTAAACTGATTATGAGGAAATTGTTTTAGAACTTACACCAAAAATGTTTTAGCACGCATACTAGACCGACATTTAACAGGTATTGTGCTTTTTTTTTTAAAACTCACAAGTGGTGTCCATGAAAAATAGAATGCATTTGATAAAATGAGCAAGCTCTGTGCTCTTTGTTTCATGATGCTGTCTCCTGGCTTCAAAACTCAAAACCTAAGTCTGGCATATGGGGTTGGTTGTCTGTTCTGAAGGAGGAGAGCACGAGCTACTAGACTCCAAGAGGAAAGGCAGAACAAACACAAATGAGTTGGATGTCTCATGAGGAAAGGTAGGACAGTGGGAAGAGCAGGAGGTAGACTAAAATAGTAGAGGTGTGCTTAGAGAACTAGAACAAGAGGTGGAGTAAAACACTTCTGAAGCACTGGAATGACAATTTCAATAGATGTTTCATGTCATGCTACAAGAAAACAATAAATTTTGGTGCCGATACTTGAAAGCTCCAGCATGCTTTATGAAAGAGCCTACATCATAAAATTCATGCCAGCAAAATTATTTATTTAATTGCTTTAATTTCATTACAGGATTTTATCATCTGCTTTTTTGTTCTATATGCAGAGACCGTTTAGGTTCTGCTCCTCTAGGTGGTCCTACAAAATTATTACAACGTGACCAGAAGTGTTTTGGTAATTTTCCGGAAAAGGGGAGATTATGCTTACCCAATGTCATTATCCTGAAAGAAGGCTCGTCTGGATGGTACAATTCAGTCACTATAAAAACTTTAGCTAAAGGTGGAACCATAGGCTAGCCATTATACCATCAAGATGAATCCACCTGCTTAGATACCACATCAGTAGGAAATAGTGGGCTTGGAGGGTGATGGAGGTTGCTTAGGCCTTGCACCCATTATCAACTATGTCTGTACAAACACTACGAGCACAACCAACGTTCAAAGAAAAGTCAGTTCCACTAGTGAAGAGGAGTATCCCGACTGAATGTCTGGGAATGTCTTGTCCAAAGAAGAAAGGAGAGGATCCAGAAGACATCCCTGTAACTAATGGCATCAGAGCCAAAGGACTACACAAAGGACAGCACATACAGAAGCTACCAGCAAAATGGTACACTAACATAATATAGTGGAGGAGGAGGGTTTCCCCTATCAGGATTAACCACAGAGCAAGGAGAAAAAGGAAAGAGGGCTGTAACAGCTAGAATTATAACTGCTTGTAATATATTTTTGCCTCTGCAAATACCTATTTTTTTATTGTTAACACTGACCCTTAAATAATTTTTAATAAACCCTTTAGTTCAGAACACAAATTCTGGCTTGGACTTTGTTACTGAGAGAGAGAGAGAGAGAGAAGTGAATTGAGTGGAGTGAAGGTGCCAAAGGCCTCCCCGCATATACCGATCCCGACTAATTATCCCCTAGAGTTGACTGAAAAGACAGAATTTACTCTTGGAAGTTGTGCCTCCAGTCTGACATCTAGTCTGTTTAGCTGCTGAAAGGGACTCTCAGACTGGCAGGAGTTACTTATGGAATGTATAAAGCAATGTACAACTTATAAAAACAGTAAAACAAAATCAAAGGGCTCCCTGATTATTATTTTTTTGAACAAGCTATTTCACCTTCCCTTTCCCCATTTTAAGCATTGTAACCATCCCCTTTGCTAATCCATTTCCTTTTTCTCACTCCTCTATCAGACTAACATATATCCTTATATAGATTTATTGTACACCATCCTGATACCATGTGATAGGGTGGTATATCAAAACCTATAATAAACTATAAACTACTATAGTGCACTAAGCAGTTAATGTGTGTTTTACTGCATGGTAACTGTTAGTGTGAGTCTATTGTAATAATTGCACTCGGGGTAGTTTCTCCAAATGGGTTAGTTTTGCGTATACTATGGCAGTCGTGAACCTCACTTCTAAGCCAGAGTATGTGGAGTATGATCTTAGTCTCTCAAATTTACTGCTAATGCTCAGTGTAATACTTGCATCATGCCAAAGAGAGCCTCCTGCTGGAGTTCATAAGATGTAACATGTATAAGTAGTTTGTCAAGATGTGCTTGGAAATTCTTCTTTATCAAGCCTGTGGCTCCCAGTACAATGGGAAATATTTTCATATATTTCTGCCACATTTTCTTGGTACTTTAGATCTTCTGCCTCTCCACGTGATTCACAGAATAATCATTTGGTACTGAAACCTCTATTATCAATGCTGTTCTGGTATTCTTCTCCTTTACCACTATGTCAGGTTTCCTGGCATCCAGTTTCTTATCCATCAGAATGGGAATGTCCCAGGTGATCATAACCTCTTCATTCTCTGTTATTTTCATAGGATCATGATCCCAGTGCTTTTCATGGACAGTGATGTTGTAGTGTTTACAGAGTTTCCAGTGGAGGAGGCGTGCTACTTTGTTGTGCCTTTCTGTATAAATATTTTCCGCCACCAGAACTTCACAGCCTGCTATTAGGTAAGTCACTGTTTCCAGCTCTTTCTTACAGAATCGCCATATGTCTGTTGTGCCAGTTTTTTCAATACTCGTTGTAAACCATCTCGTCCATAATCTGCTGTCTTGGGCTGCAATCTTTCATCCTTCGGTTTCAGTTTACCTCTTCTCAACCATTCATGTGTCCATTATTGGAGTAACACTCTGTATTTTCCACTGTATTTGTGCATTTGCTAACTTGTTTTTCCTCGCCTGCTGAACTAATTCTTTGACAAGTTTTTTCTCATTTGCAAATTCTAATACTTCCTTTCCCATGCACACCTGTGAATTCTCACTCATTCCATCTAATCATCGGAATGCTTCTCCATTTGATGATGAAGGCAGATTCTGGAAGTTTGCTTTCATATCTCAGCACTTTTTGTGTATTTGGATCCGACGATGCTGTCAGATAGGCTTGGGGGCCTATGATGGTAGCTCTCTAGGTGTAGTCAATCTCTATAAGTCCTTGCCCTCCTTCAGCTCTAGGAATGTATAATTTTGGCATACACTGATTTTTGTAAATTACTTAATGAGCATGGAGGAGTTTTCTTGTTCGAACATCCAGTTTTTCAAGATCTTTATGAGGCCAATCCACAATCCCAAAACTGTATGACAATACAGGAATTGCCAGCTGATTGATGGCTTGTATTATTTATTTATTTGCTTTTATATACCGCACTCTTTAAGATCAGCACGGTTTACATATAACATAAAACAGTAAACAATTAAACAATTTACATAGAACAGGAAGTTTCATAGAACCGAGAACCATGCAACTGGTATAATACAGGTATGAAGAATAGGCGGCTATACCATTAAATGTTAAATGGGGAAATGTACTTGGAATGAGCAAGAGGGAGAACTGATGGAAAGCTGGACAGTGGAGTCTTAGCACCATGCCTTGTTTAGGGTGGATGGTTGTATGCTAGTTGAAACAAGTATGTCTTTAAGGCCTTCCTAAACGATGACTGGTCTGAGATGACTGGGATTGCTGGAGGTAGGGCATTCCAAAGGGTTGGTGCATATGGTGTATCTTATTTTGTGATGCTAAAGCACTTTTCAATAACAGTTTGAATCTCCTGTAATATTCTTTACTGATCTTTTCTCTCAATAGTTTCTGCCCGAATATCATTCCTTCCTCTATTCCATGATACTTATATACACCTTCTTGTTGAAGGTCCTTGATGTCACAGCCCTCAGCAAGGGAGATGTTTTTAGTTTTGCTCAATTTTTCTCTGAAAAAGGTTGCCTTTGCATACTTGTCAAGACCAAAAGTCATCCTGATGTCATCAGAAAAGCTTTTCACTACACAAAGCTACTCTGCTAATTGTTGGTCGCTGGAACTGTAGAGCTTCAGATCATCTATGAATAGTAGATGGGAAGTTGCTTCTGGGTTGGTACATTCTTCAGAATTCAGGCTAAATCCATACCCCAAAGAGTTGGTGAGAGCACTCATTGGATTAAGTGCCAAACAAAACAGACGTAGCAACAGGGAATCTCCCTGAAATATTCCTTGCTGGATCTTAATGTTAGGAATGATGCACTGACCATCTTCATATTTCAAAAAGAGTGTAGATTGCCACATTGTCATAGTGAACTTAATGTACTCTATCAAACCAGAATTTATTTTATACATTTCAAGGCAATGTATTATACAAGAGTATGGGATGCTGTTAAAAGCTTTATTATAATCAATCCATGCTATACTGAGATTTCTGCCTCTCTTAGCACTGGCCATAATGGCCTTATTCAGCATTAACTGGTCTTTGGTTCCATATGCTCCTCTCTCATTGCCCTTTTGCTCTATCACCATGATGTTATTGAGCTCAATGTGATCGTATATTCTGTCTGCATCTATCACAGTAAGCAGCTTATAGATTGTAGCTAAACAGGTTATTAGTCTATAATTTTTAGGAATGTTACTCGGGTCTCCCTTCAGAAAGAGAAATGTTCTTCCTATAGTAAGCCATTGTGATGTTAAGTCTGATTGCTTGAACAATTAATTTAATTTAATTTAATTTAATTTTGCAGTTCACCAGGTCTTGGTGGAATGATGTTAACTGTTTGAGCCAAAAGTTGGTTACTCCATTTGGGCCAGGGCTCTTCCAGTTTGTAGCTCTTTTTAACCTGCTTTCCAGCTCTTCCTTTGTTACTACAGGCCATTCCACAGGTTTGATGTTTGTTTTTTCTAAATGCTTCTGTTTGCTGGGTAACCATTCTGCTTTGTGATTGTGCTGTATAGGGTCCTCATATGTCTTTCTCCAGTTTTGGAGGTGCTTTTATCATATTAATATTCTTCCCCAATTCCCTGTAGAATTGTTTTGGGTTTTCTCTAAATAGTTTATTTTGATATCTTTCTTTCCTGTTTTCTTCATATCTTTGAAGTTTTTGCTCTTCTGCCATTATTTTCAATTTATTGTTGGAACACATAAATTTCAGGTCTTCTTCTGTTAATGCAGCATTCTTCAGTTTGATGTTTTAGATTTTCCTTAATATCTTTGATGATCTTAATCCTTTTAGATACCCGTCCATCGGGGATACCTCTGCACGCAATGATTGCATTTTAAAGTTGATGCACTTTTTCCAAGGAGGAACTGTTATTGTTCTCTTTTTCTTCTGGCCTTGCACTCTAGTTGGTAGTATTCTTGCAGTACAGGAAGGCCGCGGAGCCTCATGCGCGCGGCCGAACTTAACCGGGGGGGCTCCTGTCGCATGCCCCGGCTGGTCGGCTGCGTGTAGCCGTCGGCGGCAGAAGGGCAGGCTTTTGAAATGATTGGCTCCCGCTGGTGTGTTGATGACGCGGGAGCCAATCATTTACTAAAGGCTTCGGCAGGGGGGTGGTGCGGAGCACAGTCGGTCCTTTCGGAGCGGCGGTCTGAGGCGACGGTTGCTGTTTACGGGTCCGGAAGAACAATTGCTGGGATTCAGGGAGTCGCTTTTGGAGGTCCGAAAGTTTTTGCGGTGTACAGGAGATCGCTGATTGGAGCCTCACGAGGGACGAAGCCGGGGCTCGCATTTCAGTGTCTGGAGCAGGAGTTACAGTTGCGGCGGCCTGAGGAGCTTTGGGCACGTGGAAGAGCTCAGTGCACATGGCAGGGCCGACGGGACAGGCAAGTGTGTGCTCGGGGGAAGTACTGACAGTAGGGTAGGGGTATTGAATTGCCCGACTGTGCTCCTGTAATTGGGGGGTTTCTTGGTTACTTTAAAAAAAAAAAAGTTTTAACATGCGGCCTCAAAATAAACACGGTAAGGGAGTGCGACGTGGCAGGGGTGCAGGTAGGGGGTAGGATTGGGGGAAGGTGTGGGAGGGGACGAGCCAACGGCAGGGCCCGCGGTGGGGGAGCGAAGGGGCTTGAGGCGTGGGGCTGTGAGGCAAAGGGGGAGTGAGCGGGGGAGGAATAGGCAAAGAAAGGAAAGGGGGAGACCCATTGCTAGGGGCAGTAGTGTGCAAGCGGGCAGCGGGCACGCAGATGTGATGCCTCAGGGTGGCACCTTCATGGAGGGGCCAGTGGGCCCCAGTATCCCTCAGGTGCGGGGTAGAGGAAGTGTGAGGGGTGCTATTGGTCGAGGGGTGGGGCAGGAGGCTGAAGGGGTCTCTGGAGTTTGTTCTGCTCCAGCTTGGTCGGGGCATACAGCGGATTGGATGGCTGGGACGGGGTACACGGGTGTTTCCAGTTTGCATAGGGTTCAGGGTGACCCCCCGTTGGCTTGGGAGCATTGGAGCGGGGGCGGGCAAGGCTCTTCCCGGGCAGATTGGATGAGGATGTGGCAGCCGCCCTGGGCCATGGCCGGTGTTCCTTCGCCATTTGGTGTTTTTTCTCCTCAGGTACCACCGGGATGGCAGTTCAAGGGAGATGCAGAGCCGGGTGGCTCCCGCCAGCAGGGTGCGGTGGCACTGAGCGGTGACCGGAGCTGTCTGGAAGATGAGGCCGGCGCCGAGCATGCGGCTCCAGCCGTACAGCGAGGGATCGGTTCATTTGAGGGGACACCCAGCGGTGGTGCAGGTGAGTTTGCTCTGAGCCCTACTGGGGAGGTAGGGGGTGGGGGTGCCTTAGCGTTGGCACACAGTACTGGGGAAGGTGGCATTATTGCTGTATCGGGGGGGTGGGCAAAAAGGCCAAAAGGAAACATAAGCATTCCTGTCGCCGACGTCGTAGGTCTGATTCTTCTTCTGCATCGTCCGTTCAGTCTTCGTCAACTTCATCTACGTCTGGAGAGAGTGAGAGGGGTGATCTTACCAAGAGTTCGGTGCAGCCGACGTTGGCAGCTTTCTCTGAGTTATGGGAGGGGGTGCCGAGGAAGTTGCGGCGGAAAATCCAGAAACGGCGTTATATTGATCTTGTCCGGTTGCTGGAGGGCAGAAAGCGGACGGGGGACAGTCGGAAGAAGAGGAGAGAGGATGAGAAGGCCGGTCGGGTGCGGAAGGTAGCCCGGAATGTTGTTAATTGGACGAGGGCTTTCTTACGTCTCACTAGTGTATGGGGGCATTTGCATCCAGAGCAGTACGGGATGCTCTTGGCTTATATGGACTCCATTTTAGAGGCCTCTCAGTCGCATCCAGGTTGGGCCTGGCTCAACTACGACGAGAAATTCCGTGATAAAATGGAGGAGAATCGGCTTTTGTCCTGGGGGACTCAGGATATTAATTTATGGTTAACCCAGATGGCGGTTCGCCCGGGTGGGGGGTTAGGGAGTGGAGTGAAAGGAGGAGTAGGGGCTGTTGAATGACCAGGGTGGTCCTTTCATGCCAGCGGGCTTCCGTTGGGACAGAGAGCAGCCGGGGGAGGCACAGGAGATTTGTGTTGGCGCTTCAACAAGTCTTCGTGCCCCTTTCCGGACTGTAAGTTCCGGCACGCCTGTTCTATCTGCACTGGAGGGCATTCCGCGCTAAAGTGTGTCAAACGCGGGTCAGTCGGTCCTAGCATGCCGTCTACCAAGCAGTAGGGACCTCATAGGTCTAGCTCCGACTCCAATTCGTTTTTTTGCTATCCGGCCGTGGTTAAGAAGGTTTCCTAGGCGCAGGGCTGGGGGGGTGTTGGAAGTGGGGTTTCAAACGGGATTTTCGATTCCTGTGGAGGGTACAGTGGTGTCGGGTAATGTTCGGAATGCGCCTTCAGTTCGGAGATTTCCACATATTGTACAGGATAAGCTGGCGATAGAGCTACGGTTGGGTAGGGTCGCTGGCCCCTTTGCTGGGCCGCCCTTCTCCTACCTAGTAGTGTCGCCGTTGGGGATCATTCCGAAGAAGGAGCCCGGGAAATACAGGTTGATTCATAATTTGTCTTTTCCTTCAGGCTCTTCCGTTAACGACCACATTCCGAAGGAGCGTTGTACGGTTCGTTATGTATCGTTTGATATGGCGGTGGAGCTTGTACGGCAATGTGGTAGTGAGAGCCTTTGGGCCAAGGTGGATATTGAGTCGGCATTTCGTTTGTTGCCAGTGCATCCTTCAGCTTTTCATTTGTTAGGGTTTTGCTTCGAGGAGCAGTTCTATTTTGATAAGTGCATGCCCATGGGTTGTTCGGTATCCTGTGCCTATTTTGAATTGTTTAGTACATTTATGCATTGGGTTTTTACGAAAACAACCGGCTGTGCGAATGTAGTGCATTACCTGGATGACTTCCTGTTTGTGGGGGAAGCACGTTCGGGTCAGTGTCAGGCTTTACTAGAGGGCTTTGTGCATTTAGCGCACGAGTGGGGAGTTCCCTTGGCTAAGGAAAAAACAGCAGGCCCGGTGACGAGACTTACCTTTTTGGGCGTTGAACTGGACTGGAAAGGGGGGCTGTTACTTCTGGAGAGAAATCTGAAATTGTGAGTATATACTTCTGGGAATTTTTCTGAAAGGAATTGTTTTTCTTTTAAAGCTAATTAATCTGTGAACCCACTATTTTTTTTGTTAAATCAGTCAGGGCCTAGTAGCAACAGTTTAAGATTCAATTTAAAAACACAGAAGAGAACTTTCTGGTTACCTTTCATACCCAGTAGACAGCTGTAGTTTAAATTTTCATAGTCACTCAGGGCCTAGCATCAGCAAAGTACTTTTAGTTTCAAATTAAAACACAGAAGAGAGCTTTCTGGTTAAATTTAGAATCCAGCAGAGAGCTTGTAGTTTAAATTTCATAATAGGTTAGAGCCTAGTAGCAGCAAAGAGCTATAATTTAAATCAAATCAGAATATAGTTTTCCTCAGCAGCACAGGACAAGGTACTGTGTAGCAGCCCTTTTTTATTAAGTGTTATATCCCTCCCTCCCTCCCCACACCCACCCTCCCCTGGGAATTTCACAGCTTTATAGGTACTTGCACAACTTAAAAGACAGGAGGTGCTCTCAGGTGAAGCTCATTACCCAAATCAGTCATACACCAAGGACCTGAGATTAATTAAGCTTCAGGTGAACAAGGTATATTAAACTTCTTAGGTACAGTTTTAGTGGTATAAATATCCATTGCACCCTTTAGTACATATAGAACTTAAAGATCTAAACACAAACTTAAAACTAAGATGCAGACAGCAGTCCAGCAGCGGGATGTGGGCTTTCCAGTCTTTTGCATTGAGTGTCACATGTATGATTTTCTCCCAGCTGGTGAGAGGTCTTACGTGTGCACTAGGTGCAAGGAGCTCTCTGCTCTCAGGGAACAAGTCCGTTCTCTAGAGGCTAGAGTAGCAGACTTGGAAAACATAAGACAGACAGAGAGGTACATAGACGAGACCTACAGGGATATAGTCCTGAAGTCCCACCTCCAGTCTGGCAGCATCCCTGTTGCCATGGAGGAGAGAGGTCACGTGACAGGAGAGCATCACCCTGGTGTGGCAGGAAGTGATCCTGTAACTAGGACCTGTCCTCCAGGTGATGTAAACCCCTCTCGCACCGAGGAGGTTTCTCCAGGGCCAAGTGCCCATGCGGGAAGGGTTAGGACAGCAGTTATAGTTGGTGATTCGATCATTAGGCATGTAGATAGCTGGGTGGCTGGTGGACGTGAGGATCGCCTGGTAACATGCCTGCCTGGTGCGAAGGTAGCGGACCTCACACGCCACCTAGATAAGGTCTTAGATAGTGCTGGGGAGGAGTCTGCTGTCTTGGTACATGTTGGTACCAATGACATAGGAAAATGTGGTAGGGAGGTTCTGGAAGCTAAATTTAGGCTTTTAGGTAGGAAGTTGAAATCCAGAACTTCCAGGGTAGCGTTCTCCGAAATGCTTCCCGTTCCACGCGCAGGACCCAATAGGCAGGCAGAGCTCCGGAGTCTCAATGCGTGGATGAGACAATGGTGCAGAGATGAGGGGTTCGGATTTGTTAGGAACTGGGGAACATTCTGGGGAAAGGAGGGGCTCTTCCGAAGGGATGGGCTTCACCTTAACCGGGATGGAACCAGGCTGCTGGCATTAACCTTTAAAAAGGAGATAGAGCAGCTTTTAAACTAGATAATAGGGGAAAGCCGACAGTCGCCCAAGAGCGCATGGTTCGGAAGAATGTATCCTTGAAGGATACTACAAAAAGCAGAGAGGTTCCAAAAAAGAGTAAAGTAGCCCAAATGCCCTCGAGTATGGAGCAGACAGAACTTAAAGATCCCAAATTACCCATGTCTACCAATAGCCAAATTAATATGAATAAAATACAGTCTCTAAAATGCTTGTATGCAAATGCTAGAAGTCTACAAAACAAGATGGGAGAGTTAGAATATATAGCACTAAACGAGAGGTTAGATATGATTGGAATATCATAGACATGGTGGAAGGAGGACAACCAGTGGGACACTGTGATACCTGGGTACAAACTATATCGAAATGATAGAGCTGATCAAATTGGTGGAGGGGTTGCGCTCTATGTTAGAGAGGGCATTGAGTCAGAAAGGATTAAAGTTTTGCAAGAAACAAAATTTGCTGTAGAATCTCTATGGATTGAAATTCCATGTAAAAAGGGGAAGGCGATGGCAGTGGGGGTGTACTATCGTCCGCCTGGCCAGAATGAACAAATGGATGATGAAATGCTCAAAGAAATCAAGGAAGCTAGCAAAAGTTACAGTGCAGTAATAATAATGGGTGATTTCAATTACCCCGGCATCGACTGGGTCAGTGTCACAACAGGACATGCTAGGGAGATAAAGTTCCTAGATGAAATAAATGACTGCTTCTTGGAGCAGCTGGTTCATGAACCGACCAGAGGGGAAGCAATATTAGACCTAGTCCTTAGTGGAACACCAGATGTAGTGCAAGAGATAAGGGTGTTGGGGCCACTTGGCAATAGTGATCATAGCATGATCACCTTTGATTTAATTAGTGGAGGAGGGATAGTAAGGAAATCCACAGTACTACCCTTTAACTTTCGAAAGGGAGACTATGATAGAATGAGGAAAACAGTTAAGAAAAAACTAAAAGGAGCAGTTGCAAAGGTTAAAGACGTACATCAAGCTTGGGTGTTGTTGAAAAATACTATCTTGGAAGCCCAGACCAGCTGTATTCCACGCTTTAAGAAAAGTGGAAGGAAGTCCAAAAAATTGCCAGCATGGTTTAAAGCTGAGGTCAGAGAGGCTGTTGTTGCCAAAAAAGCATCTTTCAAGAAATGGAAAAAAGAGCCAAATGATGAAACCTGGAAACAGCACAAGCACTGGCAAGTCAAATGCAAGGCATTGATAAGGCAGGCAAAGAGAGAATTTGAGAAGAAGCTTGCTGCGGAAGCAAAAACGCGAAATAAAGACCTTTTCAAGTACATTCGTAGCAAAAAACCCGTGAGAGAGTCAGTTGGTCCATTAGATGATAAAGGGGTTAAAGGAGCACTAAGAGGCGACAAGGCGATAGCGGAGAGACTGAATGAATTCTTTGCTTCGGTCTTTACTGAGGAAGATGTAGGGATGTTACCCACGACTGAAGTGGTATTTAAAGGTGTGGAAGAATTGAAGGAAATATCGATACATCGGGAAGATGTCCTACAACTATTAGATAAACTGAAGAGTAGCAAATCACCTGGGCCGGATGGTATACATCCAAGGGTGTTGAAAGAACTGAAATTTGAGATTGCAGACCTGCTATCAGTAATCTGTGAACTATCATTAAAATCATCTCTAATACCTGAGGATTGGAGGATCGCCAATGTAACACCAATTTTTAAAAAGGGTTCGAGGGGTGATCCGGGAAACTACAGACCGGTGAGCCTGACATCAGTACCGGGAAAAATGGTAGAAACCATCATAAAGAATAAAATTACTCAGCATATAGATAGTCATGACCTAATGGGAGACAGCCAACATGGCTTTAGACAGGGAAGATCTTGTCTTACTAATCTGTTATGTTTTTTTGAAGGAGTGAATAAACAGGTGGACAAAGGTGAGTCGGTTGATATTGTGTATCTGGACTTTCAGAAAGCCTTTGACAAGGTCCCTCATGAGAGACTTTTGGCAAAACTAAAGAGTCATGAGATAGGAGGCAGTGTACTACTGTGGATCAGGAACTGGTTAAAAGATAGAAAGCAGAGGGTAGGGCTAAATGGCCAATTTTCCCAATGGAGAAAGGTGAATAGTGGTGTACCCCAGGGATCTGTGCTGGGTCCGCTGCTTTTTGACATATTCATAAATGACCTGGAAAGTGGAATAACGAGTGAGGTTATCAAATTTGCTGATGACACAAAACTATTTAAAGTTGTTAAAACCCAGGAGGATTGTGGAAAATTGCAAGAGGATCTTGATAAATTGGAAGACTGGGCATCAAAATGGCAGATGAAATTTAATGTGGAGAAGTGCAAGGTTATGCACCTAGGGAAGAACAACCCAAACTATGGTTACACGATGCAAGGTTCCACATTAGGAACCACCACCCAAGAAAAAGATTTAGGCGTCCTTGTGGATACCATGTTAAAACCCTCGGCCCAGTGTGCAGCAGCGGCCAAGAGAGCAAATAGAATGCTAGGTATGATAAGGAAAGGAATGGAAAATAAAACAAAAGATATTATAATGCCTCTATATCGTTCCATGGTGAGACCGCACCTTGAATATTGTGTGCAATTCTGGTCGCCATATCTTAAAAAGGATATAGCAATTTTAGAAAAGGTTCAGAGAAGAGCCACCAAAATGGTAAAGGGGATGGAAGGCTACTCCTATGAAGAAAGGCTAAAAAGGTTGGGGCTCTTTAACCTGGAAAAGAGACGGCTGAGGGGAGATATGATAGAAGTCTATAAATTAATGAACGGAGTGGAACGGGTAAACGTAGATCGATTGTTTACCTTATCAGAATATAGAAAGACTAGGGGACATGCAATGAAGCTACAGGGTAAACTATTTAAGACTAATAAAAGAAAATATTTTTTCACTCAACGTGTAATCAAACTCTGGAATTTGTTACCGGAGGATGTAGTAAAGGCTGTTAGTGTAGCTGGGTTTAAAAAAGGTTTGGACAAGTTCCTGGAGGAAAGGTCCATATACCATTATTAAGAAGGGACCCAGGATATCAATGCTTGAACCAATACAAGCATTGTGGAACCTGTGTCCCTTGGGGAAACTGCTAGGTACGTATGACCTAGATTGGCCACTGTTGGAAACAGAATACTGGGCTTGATGGACCTTGGTCTGACCCAGTATGGCATATCTTATGATCTTATGTTCTTATGTTCTTATAAGGTGGCAATTTTTGCGCGCTTGCCCCCTGATAAGGTGATTAAGTTGAGAGTGTTGGTGGCAAATGCGCTCGCTTCCAATAAGATGACGCTGAGGGAGATACAAGCGCCCATTGGCTCCTTGAACTTTGCATGTCGGGTGATTCCGATGGGCAGGGTCTTTTTGCGTCGATTTGCTGCGGTCACGATGGGGATTACTAGACCTCATCACCGTATTCGGTTGTCCCAGGGTATGCAAGCGGATTTGGGTGTGTGGGATACAATTTTGCAGGAATTTAATGGTTCTACAGTCTTTAGAGACTTGGAAATTACCGGTGAGGCGTTACAATTGTATACAGATGCCGCAGGTGGTTTGGGTCTGGGTGTGTACTTCAGGGGTTCGTGGTGTGCGGAGCCATGGCCACAAGCGTGGCGGGTTGCGGGTATAACCCGTAATGTCACTTTTTTGGAATTGTTCCCGATTCTGGTGGTGCTGACGTTATGGCCGGACAGGATACGCAATCGCACGGTGCTATGGTGGTGTGATAATGCCGCCGTTGTTAGTGTGCAAGTTGCGGACCTGATGCGTCAGGTGGTGTTAGCTTGTTTGAGACTAAATGTGGTGGTAAGGGCTAGGCATATACCCGGAACTACTAACAGGATTGCTGATGCTCTTTCCCGTTTTAAGTGGGAGCTGTTTCGGACGTTGACTCCAGCTGCAGACGAGGAGGGGGCATCGGTTCCAGAGCATTTATGGCGGATTGGTCTACAGAGATGATGGAATTGCTGAAAAGTTCAGTATCGGCTGCAACTTGGGATGCTTATCGACGGGGCTGCAGCAGTGTCGAGAACTTCCTCGCAGACCGCGGATGGCGGCAAGGACCGGTGTCGGATCACCTAATTAGTCAGTATGTCCTCTCGGCCAAGGCGGCGGGGTTGTCACGGACCGTGGTGCGTATGCATCTGGCCGGCTTTTCTTTTTTCTCGAAGGCGGTGGGGTGGGGGGCAGCTGAGGGGGGGGGTTGATGCGCAGGCTATTGCAGGGGTGGGAACGCTCATGTCCTTCACCAGGTGATGGCAGGCACCCGATTACCCATGACTTGCTCGTCCGGCTCTGCGGCGGCTTGCCTCAGGTGGTTACCTCCCCCTTTGAGGCCGTGCTTTTTCGAGCAGTTTTTGCCGTTGCCTTTTTCGGTGCTTTTCGGATTGGCGAGTTGATAGCGGAGTCGGGTCGCTGGTGTTCATAGAGGGTGGGGTTCAGATTCAGTTAGTGTGTTCCAAGGCGGATCCGATGGGAAAAGGGACTTGGGTGTTTTTGCGGGCGATTGACGGAGCGCTCACTTGCCCGGTTGCCTCACTGCAGGCGTATTTACAACTGCGGCCCGGCGGGGTGGGCAGTCTTTTTATGCATGAGGATGGGCGGGTGCTAACGCGTTTTCAGTTTACGGCTGTATTGCAGTTAGCACTGCGGTGGCTGGGTGAGGACCCGAGTCAGTTTGCGCCTCACTCTTTTTGGAGCCTCGTGCGTGCGGCCGAACTTAACCGGGGGGGCGCCTGTCGCGCGCACCCGGCTGGTCGGCTGCGTGTAGCCGGTGGCGGCAGAAGGGCAGGCTTTTGAAATGATTGGCTCCCGCTGGTGTGTTGACGATGTGGGAGCCAATCATTTACTAAAGGCTTCGGCAGGGGGGCGGTGCGGAGCACAGTCGGTCCTTTCGGAGCGGCGGTCTGAGGCGACGGTTGCTCCCACCCGCCCACCCTTGTGAGTGTCTGAGGGATCTGGTGTTTGGGGTGTTGCAGCTGGGGGGGGGTTGGCGGGATCCCGGAGGTTTCCGGGGTCCGGAGCCGGAGGCAATCCTTAGGGCGGGGGTGGGGTACCCCCGACCTGGACAATCCCTTGGGCTTTTGCTAATAATATAGCGAAGCCGGAAGAGGGAGGAATAAGAAAATAGCCGGGGCTTGGGCCTGGCGGAAGCGGAGATGGCGTCACCTTGCTACTGATATGGCTGGTGAGGGCTTGATCTGCGGGGGAGGGGGGGGTTAAGGTTGTTGGTTATAAATATTGTTCAGTTATTGTTAAAAGGCTAATAAAGCTGTGACCAGTTTGATTCCAGAACAGGTGTGTTGTTATTGCATAAGGTTGGAAATAAAGAGGGGGGGGGGAAGCGGGGCGTGAGGCGACTAGTGCGCCGTACCCGGTTAATAATATTAGCTGCACAATATTGTATTCGATTAATTCTGGTGATGTCAATAAATGGTTCCATTATACTGTATATGGCCTTGTTCATCTTAATTGTCATACTTCTAGCCTTAGGTGTTAATTTTAGCTTGGGTAATCTTTCTCTTGCTTTGAACCCAGCATATTTATCTCTTTCCATATGGACTAGGAGGTCTATCTTGAATTTCTCCACCTCTGGATCTCTCTTTCTTCTTCCTCCTTTGCTTCTTCCAATTCAGTTAATTTATTGACCCTTCCTTTATTCAGCTCATTCCTGCAGTTCCAAATCTCTCAACCAATGTTCCCTCTAATTTTCTGTAGGCTGTGTGTACATAAAATATCAGCTGTGCAGCTTTTGAAGGAAGGTTATATTTTTGTGCGCCACATAACACTCGGAGTTATATACTTTAAAATTTGACAACACGTCAGAATACAGTATTGCCACCACATTGATTTTAATCAAATTAAATGAAAATAGATGATTACTAAATGAAGCGGAAAATTTCTAATAATTACAATCACAACTTTTAAATTTTAAGACATCTGTGTTGTTTTCTATCAGAATCAGAACCGTAATTTTTGTGCGCTCTGTTGTAAAGTATGTGCGCGCGCACACGTGCACAGCTTAGAGGGAACAGTGCTCTCAACTCCATCTCCCCCCTCAACCTCTCTTTCCTTTCCTGTGTCTTCCTTTCTTCAGGTACTTTTACCTAGGTCCCCTCCTCCCTGTATTTCTTTGTCCACAAAATCCCTTAGTTGCTTCATGATATTACCATTCACATACTCCTTTTTATTGATATTTAAAATTAAAGATCTTAAATTTGCATCCGTTACTTTTTGCAATTTTTCTAATGGCAATTTTCCTCTTTCTTCCAACTTTTGGCAGACTCTATTTGTATACCCTCTTGATTTAAATATAGGGTTTGTAACATAAAAATAGCAGTACATTATCTCCTCTTTATCTGCAGAATTCCAATTAACCATAGTTAATACTCTTAACATTTTCTTTAATTTCTGTGGTTTATCTCTTGCCACAGTGGATCCATGACCGTCATCTGTGGCAGGGATGTGTTCTGTATCTGCAGCACTTGCACTATCGCAACCACCAGCATTAGCCCTAGTGCATAAGCTACGGCTGGGAACCTTTTTATCCTGGATGACATTTGGCCAGTATGTATGTTTCTTCTTCGTTCCTAATATAATTTAATTGCAGTGTCGCCTTGCTGAGATTTGGTATAGCTGTTATACAACAGGGTCACCACAAGAAGGTACTCAGCAAAACTTGAGGAGGGAACTTTATTCTCTCCCTCTAAGAGATGCACATCAATTCAACTGCTGCTGCACACTGCATGGTAACTGTTAGTGTGAGTCTATTGTAATGGTTGCCATGGGTAAAAGCAGCCAACGCAGTAAAACTCCCAAGATGGTAACTCAGAAGTCTAGGTGGAAGCATGTCTCACCAATTTTAGTAGTCTTTTGATTTCATTAAAAAAGCAAAAATACTTAGCTTGCTTTAGAGCTTTAAAATTACTTTCTGTTAGATTTAGGTAGGCCCTTATAGCCTTAAAAGAAAACAGACAAGTACTGTAGTTAGTTTTTCTCACCCAGCCTCCCCATATCTCACCCACCACAGACACATCCCTTAATTTATAGTTAGTTATTCCAATTAAGAGCAAGAGTGAAATTTGACACCAATGTATTTTCTTCAGCAAGTATTTAGCCTTTAATAGCTTATTAGCAGTTCACCGGGAAGCAAACAAAAAAATAACAGCATCAAATATACAAAATAATCCTAAAGGACTTTATACTGATGTACGTTTTCCTACTCCCTTAACAACTCAATACAATTAAGCTTACTGAAACAAAAATACAGACAACAATCTGGCAGCAAGATGGGGGCTAACCAGTCTTTCGAGAGGTCACATGTCTACAACTTAGTGCAAAAAGCATCTGATTCTCAGAGAAGGTAGAGGCTAGAATAGCAGACTTGAAAGAGCTGAGGCAAACAGATAGGTCCTGTATATAGAAACGACTTACTTAGACACAGCAGAAAAGTCCCCTCTCCAGGCTGGTTGCCTCTGTGTTGTGTTGGAGGAGAGTGGTCATTTGGGAAAACCTTGGTGTGACAGGAAATGATCCTGTAGCCAGGACCTGTCTTTCAATGGATGCAATATTCTCCTGCACTGAGGATATGTCTCTAGAGGCTGCTGCCCAGAAGGGAAGGGTTAGGATGGCCATTTTAGTTGGTGATTTTACCATTAAGTGAGTAGATTGCTGGATAACTGGTGGGTGTGAGGATTGCTTGTTCACTCGTTTGCTAGATAGGATTCTAGATTCTGCTGTGGAGGAGCTAGCTGTCTTAGCTCATATGGACATCAATGACATAGGAAAGTGTGGGAGGAAGGTTCTGGAAGCCATACTTAGAATTTTAGATAGAAAGTTGAAATCCAGGGCCTTCAGGATGGTATTCTCAGAAATGTTCCCTGTTCCACACTCAGGACATGAGACAGGCAGAGCTTCAAAGTCTTAATATGTGGATGAGATGATGGTGCAAGCAGGGTAGAGAGCTTTAGATTTGTTAGGAACAGGGCAACATTCTGGGGAAAAATGAGGCTTTTCTGGAAGAACTGGTTGCACCTTAATCAGGGTGGAACCAGGCTACTGTCGCTAACCTCTAAAAAGGAGATAGAGCAGCTTTTAAACTATCCGTTAGGGGAAAGCAAGAAGTTTCCAAGGATTCTATGGTTCCGAATAATGTGTCTTTGAAAGATAACTATGAAAATAGGGAGGTTAGGACATCCCCATAGAGAGGCTGCAATAAAGATAAAAGTAGTCTAGGTGTCTTTAAGTAAAAAAAAGCAGAGTTGAAAGATTCCAAATTACCCCGTCAACTGATAAGTAGGTTGTCAATATGAACAAAAAGCATACCTTGAAATGTCTGACTACAAATGCTAGAAGACTAACAAAGGATGGGAGATTTACAACATATAGCACTTCAGGAAGAGGTATATATAATTAGCATTTCAGAGATCTAGTGGAAGGAGGAAAACTAGTGGTTACAAAGTATATTGCAATGAATTGATGGAGGGGTGGCGGCACTTTCTTTCTTTATTTATTTAACAGGTCTTCTATACCGCCTTATCATACATTCAATATATGTTAAAGAGGGCATTGATTCAAATAGAAATAAATGTTTTGTAGAAACAAGATACACAGTAGAATCCTTATGGATAAAAATTCCATGTACGAAAGGGAAGGGAATAGCAATGGGGATGTACTGTCATCTGCCTGGCGAAAGTGAACAGTCAGCTGATGAACTGCAGTTATAATGGGCGATTTCAATTACCTATTATTAACCGTGAAAATGTCATATCAGGACATAGTAGGGAAAGTCCTGCGGCGCCGTAGGGCAGGGTCCCGAGGCCGGTATTGGTAACCGGGCCCCCGTGGTCCGTCGCTCCCTGGCGCGGGCGCATGAGGTCGGGGGGCAGGGGCGGAGAGGGAGAGGGCGGTGCGGCCTTGGCTGCCCCTCGTTAGGGGTTGCGATCCGGTGATTGGCTGCAGGGCATGCTGTGGGTGGGGCCGGCAGTTCGAAGAGAGAGCGGAGGCGTGGGGTCTTCCTCTTTCTGCCGGATCGCCACTGAAAAGGTGTGTGTCTAGGGTTCCCCGACGGTTCTCTTTTGGGGCCTGTGCATTGTGCGTGGGCGGAGGTTTTTATTATAGAATTGCTAGCTCGCATAGCGACTGCACGGCCGAGCGCGGCGTCCTAACCCCGAGGTTTCCTTCGCCGGTCTCCTTAGAGCGTGGTCGTCGGGTCCTGGCCACATGGTGGGGGGGGGGGGCGTCCATACCGGCGGCTCACTTCCCGCTGTTGTAAGTGCGGGCTGTGTCCTTGGGACGTGCGGGACCGGGAGGAGGGGGGTATTTCGGAGGCGAGCGTTGAGAGCGTGTGCTCCGTTCCTGGCCGTCATTATCTGAAGCCTCGCTTCCCGTGGAGCAGGGCTTGGGGGTAATTTAAAAAACAAAAAAGAAAAAAAAAGAAAGAAGGTTAGCCACATACACTATCTTCTCTTCATGGCCAGGCCCCCCCCCCTCCTTTACTTTGCAGGGCTGCAGCGGCTTGACCCGGAATTTTTTCCTGCATACAGCAGTGGATAGTGGCCCTCTGGGGATATGGTGCGTAGGCCTATTGGGAGAGGTGCTGGACAGCAGTCTGTCGGCGCGAGGGGGTCATCGCACGGGCGCGGTACGCCGCCAGGTCGGCACAATTTCCCTTCCAGGGGTGGTGGGGCTGATAGGGGTGCGGCACCAGCACGGGTGCTGCGTAGCGCCAGGGGCCAGCGTGGTAAAGGCAAATCCAGGGGTGTCACGGCAGGTGAGGCTTCGGGCGGGACTCTTCCGCTCCGGTCTTGGAGGGGTGCAGCAGAAGGTTTGGGGCGTGGGGAGTCCGGCCACTTCTTGCGGGCAGGGGGTTGCGAGGCGACAGGTGGAGTGGTGGGGGTGGATGATGCCGCGGCCTCCGCCGTTGTTGGGGTGGTGGAGTCATCGTCGGAGCGCGTTGCCGATCTCTGTTCGGAGGCCTCGGTGGGGGGGCCTTCGGGGGTGTCTTCTTCCGTGCCTGGGGGAGCCGGCCGCTTGGCACACCCAGGCCTCATTGGGCCCTTGGGACCTTGGCTGTGTGGTGCGGGTCCGTGGGGGGGGGGGGTTGGGGCCGTGGGGGGGAGGCTGGGGTGACTGGTTTGGGGTTGGCTATGGGGGACTGGGGCTGGTCATGGGGGGGGGCAGGGTGTGCCCTGAGCAGGGGCGCAGCCACTTGGGATGCTGGTGGGCTGGGTTCTTCATCTTGTGGTTGGGGGGCGGGTCCGAGTGGGGGGTCCAGCGCTCCAGGGGCTGTTGCTGCTGGCTTTCCTTCTTCTTCCCCCCTGCAATTCCCGTTCCCCGCATCCTCCAGGATTGGGATGGCTGACTCTAGTGGCCTAGTGGCCGGAGGCCCCGCGAGTTCCTCGGCAGCGCAGCGCGGTGCGGCGGCACAGGTTCAGTCTGAGAGCGTTCCGGTGGAGCCCCCCAGTCGGACCGGTGAGTATGAGGCTGAGGGCGGGGGGCTGGAGGGTGTGGCGCAGACCCCCAGTGCTGGCACAGCCGCGGGACATAAGGAACGATCTAAGCGCCGGCGAGGTCGCCGGTGTCAGCGTGCGTCTTCCTCATCCTCCTCATCGGCTACGGGCTCGTCGGGCGATTCAGTGTCAGCGGCAGGGCAAAAAGGGGAAGGCGGGGCGGCTACCGTGGTTCGCTGCGCTGAATTGTGGGAAGGCGTGCCGCGAAAGCTGCGTCATCGTATCAAGCGCCGTCGGTACATTGACATCTTTCGTCTGCTCGAGGGCAGGAAGCGCTCGGAGAAAGCCAAAAGAAATGCAAGGAGGATGAGAAAGCGGGTAGGGTGCGGAAGGCCTCCCGCAATACCCTCAATTGGACTCGTGCCTTCTTCCGTTTAGCCAGTGTTTGGGGCCATTACATCCCTGAGCAGTATGGTGCGCTGCTTGCTTACGCAGATGCCATTCTTGCGGCGTCCCAGGCTCACGACGGCTGGGCCTGGTTGAATTATGACGAGGAGTTTCGAGACAGGATGGAGGAGAATGTACTGTTGTCATGGGGGATGAAGGACATCAACCTGTGGTTGATGCAGATGTCTGTGAAGAGTCGGGTGGGGGGAGCGGGCGGATCAGGCGGCAAGGTGGGGCCCCCCGCAGTGGCGGCTGGTTTGCGTTCCTTTCAGGCGCCTGCCCTTTCCGCGTCCCAACCTAAATCTGGTTCCGCGGGGGGCGACGTCTGTTGGCGTTTCAACAAGTCGTCGTGCCCCTTCCCCGACTGTAAATTTCAGCATGCCTGCTCCCTGTGTGGAAGCGGCCACGCTGCCATCAAGTGTAGTCGTAAAGGAGTGGCAGGAGCCCCTGCGGGGGGTAAGTGTTGGGGTTTGTGGGGCGTTGGCTCCCACACCCGTGCGGGTGGAGGCAATGCGCCCATGGTTACTGCAGTATGGGCTGTGTTGACGGGGTGGGGCTTGGCAGTTGCTTTTAGCAGGTTTTCGGATTCCGTTGCAGGGTGCGCCGGTGGCGGGCGGGCGGGACGCGTAATGCCAGTTCAGTGAGGGCCCAGGTCGAGGTGGTGCGCAAGAAGCTTGCCGAGGAATGTGGACTTGGCAGAGTGGTGGGGCCTTTCCGTGAGCCCCCTTTTTCTCCGTTCACGGTTTCTCCGTTGGGAGTGGTTCCCAAGAAGGAGCCGGGCAAGTTTCGGTTGATTCATAACCTTTCTTGCCCACCTGGAGATTCTGTGAACGATCACATTCCTCGGGAGCTTTGCTCAGTGCGCTATGCCTCCTTCGATGCGGCCGTTGCCTTGGTGAATCAGTGTGGGCGGGGTGCTTTACTGGCAAAGGTCGACATTGAATCGGCGTTCCGGTTGTTGCCCGTCCACCTTTCGGCGTTTCCGTTCTTGGGTTTCTGTTTCGAATCCAGTTTTTATTTTGATAAATGCATGCCTATGGGCTGTGTGATATCCTGTTCCTATTTCGAGGCTTTCAGTACATTCTTGCACTGGGTGTTGGAGCAGAAAACGGGGGTCCATACGATTGTGCATTATCTGGATGATTTTCTTTTTGTGGGGCCCGGTCGTGGGGGTACCTGCGCTACCTTGCTTAAGACCTTTTTTGGGCATGGCAGGTGACTTCGGCATTCCCACTGCGGCTGGCAAGACCTTGGGCCCGGTTACGTGCCTCACTTTTTTGGTAATTGAGATCGACACTGCGGCCATGGTGGTGCGTCTGCCGGCGGAGAAAGTGGTGCGGCTACGGGAGTTGGTGGCCTTTGTGGGGTCTTCCAACAAGGTCACTCTTTGGGTACTGCAATCTTTAGTGGGGCACCTTAATTTTGCTTGCAGGGCTTTGCCTATGGGGCGCCCCTTTGCGCGGCGACTGTCGTTGGCCACGGTGGGGGTACGCCTTCCGCATCATCGGATCCGTGTCTCGGTGGGTATGCATGAGGACTTGCGGGTTTGGGATGCCTTTTTAGCTGGTTTCAATGGTTGCTCTGTGCTTCAGCAGCCGGAGCTATCGAATCGGGATCTACACTTGTTTACGGACATGGCGGGCGGCTCCGGTTTTGGTGCATATTGCCAAGGGGCGTGGTGTGCGGATCCTTGGCCGCAGGAATGGATGCATTCTGGCTTGACCTGTAACATTGCCTTTCTTGAGCTTTTCCCTATTGTGGTGGCATTGTGGGTCTGGCCTGAGCGTTTGCGTGATCGGAGAGTGGTGTTCTGGTGCGACAATGCGGCGGTGGTCGAGGTTATTAATCGCCCAGCGCCGCGGTGCCCTAGAGTGACGGCCTTGATGAGGGTGTTCGTGCTGGCTTCTCTGCATTTGAATGTCACCGCCAAGGCGCGTCATGTCCCGAGCTCCGTAATTCCATTGCTGACGCTTTGTCCCGTTTCCATTGGGTGCAGTTTCGGCAGTTGGCTCCAGAAGCGGAAGAGCGGGCCTCACGGATCCCAGAGCATCTTTGGAGAGTTGGGATGCTGACTTGATGTCCCTATTAGCTGCGTCCGTGGCTCAGGGCACTTGGACGACATATCGGCGTGGATATGCTCAGGTGAGTGCGTTCCTGGGTGCGTGTGGTTGGTCCGGGGGGCGTGTGCCTGACGGGCTTGTGGGCCAGTTTGTTTTGTGGGCAAAGAAGGAGGGGTGGGCTTGGTCGGCGGTGGGGGCGGCTTTGGCAGGGTTTTCCTTCTTTTGCAAGGCGGCTGGTTGGGGTAATCCCCGGGTGTCCTTTTTGGTTAAGCGCCTTTTGGCCGGTTGGGCCAGGGGGCATCCGCGGGTGCGGGACTGGAGGCTCCCTGTGTCCCATGAGATTTTGCTGAAAATTTGTGAAGTGTTACCTCGCATTACAGTGTCGAATTACGAGTCCGTTTTGTTTCACGCATTGTTTGCTACGGCATTTTTTGGGGCATTTCGTGTGTGCGAGCTGGTGCCCCGGTCAGCGCGCGTGGGTGCGTTTGGTGGGATCGACTATGCCCATGTCCACTTAGAGGCATCCCAGGTGCGCCTTTACATCCCGAGATCCAAAACCGATCAGAAGGGGAAAGGTTGCTGGGTTGTCCTGAGTGCCATCTTTCCTTTGTTATCCTGCCCAGTTCATGCTCTTCGTGCCTTCAGGCGGTTGCGGCCGGGGGGGTTAGGGAAGTTCTTCATCCATGCTGACGGCAGGCCGGTGACTCAGTTCCAGTTTACCGTGGTATTGCGCTCCTTGGGTTATGATGACCAGAGCTTCGCTTCGCATTCTTTTCGGATTGGTGCGGCCACGAGAGCGGCGGCTGCTGGGCTTGACGCCCGGGTCATTCAGCAGATCGGCAGGTGGCGGTCTGGAGCTTTTGAAGGGTATGTTCGCCCTTAGCGACTCATTGGGGCAGGATGGTGGGCTGTGGCGAGGGTGGACTGGGGGCCTTTGGGGTGATGGGGTGCGGGGGGGCTATTAATATCTTCTTTCGCCTTCCAGAGTTGCTTCCTGGTGGCAGTCCAATCTTCTCCTTACAGATGACGTTTGTGCAGGAGATTGGTGGATCGTC
The DNA here is from genome assembly GCA_033557465.1 of Ichthyophis bannanicus. Taxonomy (NCBI): domain Eukaryota; kingdom Metazoa; phylum Chordata; class Amphibia; order Gymnophiona; family Ichthyophiidae; genus Ichthyophis; species Ichthyophis bannanicus. The sequence continues at coordinate 367,120,742 of CM066035.1, forward strand.
TGCCATTCCTTCGTCTACTGGGCGGAGCGACGTGCGGCGATGCGGCCGCTCGGCATCCACCTTGGACTGGCTGCTTCCGGTGTGCGGCTCTGCTGGATGGGTCAACGCGGCATGCGATGGTGGCAACTCCTGGCTTCTGTTCGGGCGAACCTCGGCCAGCGGCAGCAACCAGTCGGGTTGCTACTTCATCTTGGTGCAATGACTTGCAGGGTTGGTCCTGTCGGCAGCTCATCCGGGCTGTGCAGAGGGACATCGCTACTGTTCGTGAGTTGATTCCGGGTGTGGCCATCATCTGGTCTGACATTATTCCACGCTCGGCATGCTGGGATTAGCGGCGCTGGTCACGTGGCCTGGTCAAAATAAACAGGCAGATCGGTCGTTGGGTGCAGCAGATGGGAGGGCTCCAGGTGCTGCACCCTTGGGCTGAGGTTCGGTGCATGGGGCTCTATCGTTTGGATGGGGTGCACCTTGCCCCGGTGGGTCAAGATCTTTTGCTGAATGACTGGCAGGAAGCTCTAGAGGGTTGGTGCTGGTCGCAGCTTTCTGTGGGGGGGCGGCGCAAGGTTAGGGGTCTACCTTGTGCCGGTGGCGGGGTAGCGAGCTGGTGCTCGCCGACCTGGCGGGGGCATCGAGGCGGGTGCCGCTTCGTGGGGAGCAGCAGTGCTCCTAGATTGGGAGAGACTTCAGCTGGGGGGTCTGCCTGGTGGAAGGCAACGTAGCCGGCCTTTGCTAATAATATGGCGAGGCGGGCGGTAGGGGGAATGGGGGGGTGGATGATGCTCCACTTTGCTATAAATGGCTGGTGGGGGGCATCATCCGGATTGGGGTGGGGGGGGTGATTTGTTGCATAACAATTGTTGAGTTCGCCCAGGCTGGGCCGGTGTTTAATACTGTTTAATACTGTTAATAAAGCTGCGACCAAGCACTTGTTTTCCAGATTCATGTGTCTATGTGCTTTGTTTGGGTACTGGAAAGGGGGGGGGAGGAGGATATTTGGCACTGGTGGAGGCTTATAGTGGATTGGCAGGGTGGGCTGCAGGTTTTCAGAGTCGACAGGGAAGGGCATCCGGGTGCCTCGGTTACAATATTTCTAGATGAAATAAATGACTGCTTCATGGAGTAGCTGGTTCAGGAACTAATATGAGTGGGCACTATTTACTAATATCTTAGTGTGCATTAACGTGGTAGTGCACTTCACAGCAGCTCAGAATCTTTAAATCACATTTTTTATACAAATGTCTAGTGAAAAATGTATGCAAAAAGGCATGGAAACTTTTGTTTCAAATGCAATTTCATTCTGTTCATATCCTTTGGGGGTATTTTGGTACTTTGATTTGATTTTTTCTGAGTTCATGATTATTTGTGTCATTATGAGAAGCAAGAAGAGCTATGGATATAGGCTTGCAGGCTAGCTCATATAACGCCCGTTTTACCAAAATAATCACTGGTTCTTGGACAGAGGGATTTATAGTTTTATTTCCTATGATTAGGAGCATGTTTTATTTTTATAGATTTCATACAGATTTATTTTTCTTTTTTGGCTTTGCTTTTCATCTGATGAACCTTAGAAACGTTACCCTTTTTGATTTTCAGAGAGCTAGTACACAGTGACATCTACAAATCATACTTTTAAAGTGATCAGTATTGCCGCACTCTTCTGCTGACAGGGGATAGGATCCCTGTGGGCAGCCTGCTGCCTTCCAGGTTGCAGCCTTCCTCTACTGCCCAGGGGAGATTGGATCCCTACAGGCAGAAGTAAGGCAGGCTATGATCACAGCAGCAAAGTTTTGGTGGGGCCAGGGCCCTGTGGCCCACCCCTTTCGACACTTATGCATGTAAGAGACAGTTCTTGCTCGTCAGAGCTTGCAGTCTAGTCAAGATGGACCACACAACATCTGCCGACTAGGATATGTTGAGGAGAACGGTAAAGAACCACATAGGAGGTAAGCAGGAGGCTGAGAGGATTAGAATCCTCTCAGAAGTGAGTTTTTAGCCATTGATAATGTCCCTGATAATCTTCAGAGTGAATTCCATTTATCTCCACTTAGATTTTTATGCCGGCAGTCACTAAAGTCTATCCCAAGGGCACTGAGTTTATCTGTAAGTTTATCTGATGTGGAAAGGTGTTAAAAGAAATCTAAATATATCAAACATAGTTAGGGTTGCCAACCAGCCGGTTTTCAGCTGGCCTGGCCGGTTTTCATGTGGTCGGGCCGGCTGCCGGCAGAGAACTGAAACCGGCCATTGAAAAGCCGTTGTTTTGCTCTGGCTGCGAGATTGGGAGCGGCCAGAACAGAAAACCGGCTTTGCGCTTGCGATCGCGATCACAGTCCTGGCCCCCCCTTGCAGCCGCTGCTGCTGCTTCTTACAGAGCAGTGGCTGCAATAAAGTTAATTTAAAAGTAAGGAATCCTGTGAGGGGCCTTCCGGCCCTATGAAACTCCTTCTGCAGTGCCCGCCCCTCTGATGTCACTTCCTTTTCAGCCAGGGACCCTGCAAAAGGAGTTTCATAGGAGCTGAGGTTTTCTCACAGGTTTCCTTACTTTTAAATTAACTTTATTGCAGCTGCTGCTCAGTAAGAAGCAGGAGCAGCAGCTGCACGGGAGGGGGGGTGACTACAAATGGGCTGTGAAGGGGGGGGGACCTGTACTGGAAAAGGGCTATAGGGGGGGGACTTGGACTGGAAATGGGTTGTGATGGGGGGGACCTGGACTAGAAAAGGACTATTGGGGGGGGGGGACTTGGACTGCAAATGGGCTGTGATGGGGGGGGACCTTGACTGGAAAAGGGCTATGATGGGGGGGGGAACTTGGACTGGAAATGGGCTATGGTGGAGGGAGGGGGAACTTGGACTGGAAATAGGCTGTGATTAGGGGGGCTAGGACTGCAAATGGGCTGTGATGGTGGGGGGGGGCTAGGACTGCAAATGGGCTGTGATGGTGGGGGGCCTAGGACTGGAAATAGGCTGTGATGGGGGACTTGGACTGTAAATGGGCTGTGATTGGGGGCGGGGGCTAGGACTGGAAATGGCCTGTGATGTGAGGGCTAGCACTGGAAATGGGCTTATGAAGAGCTGGAATAGGACTGGAAATGGGCTGATGTGGCGCATGGGAGAATGGGAGAATGGGAGAATGGGACTAGAAGGGAGTGGATGCTGGGTGGGTCTAGAACTATAAGGGAACTGATTTTGGGGGAGGACTAGAATGGATGGGGAATGAGAATGGAGAGGGGAAAAAATATTTTGTGTGGAAGAAAAGTCTATGATGGGTCGGGTATTGGGAGAGTAAGAGGGGCTTGAGAATGGAAGGGTGAAATTTAAATGGATGATAAAGGATAAGGAAAGAATTGGGGGAAAGAGCAAAAGGGAAACAATCAGTATGTTAAAGCAGATATAGAGAGAGAATGGAAAACATCTAAAAGAGAAGAAAGGACAAATGGATAGCTTGCAGAAGACACGAAGAAACCAGAAGAAAGTGACTGGAGCAATTGCAACTGAAAAATGAAATGCCCAAACACAAGGTAGAAAAATACTTTTTATTTTGAATTTATTAACTGGAATATGTCTGGTCTGGGAAGTGTGTATTGCTAACATCTTTGCGTTTTTGTTTAGTGCAAGAGGAAATTACTTTATAGTTTTATTTCTCCAGTGTTGTACATTTCATGTTTGGATTTTGGGGTCCCCAGTTTAATTATTATCTGACCAAGGAAGTTAGCCTACACGTATCCTCGATAATTTTTGTGGGTGGGGCTGGGGGCGGGGCAGGGGTGGGACTAGGGGAGGAGAATGGGTGGAGCATGGCGAGCCAAAGGTGTCGGGTTTTTCTCGGTGAAAAAGTTGGCAACCCTACACATAGTACTTTCCTCTGATCCAATTCTCTAGTCACCCAGTCAAAGAAATCAATCAGATTCTTCTGAAAAGACTTACTTCTAGTAAAACCATGCCTGAAAACAGATCTAGTTGTGGGTTTCCAGTACTGAACTTGAGAAAAACTGGGGCTCGATATATTTGAAGTACAGTTACATAGTTTATGGCCCTGTAAACCATGTAACTGTCACTGAGAGGGATTTTCAATGGCACTAACATGGTTAGCGGTGCTGAATATCCGTGATCATCTCCCTTACACCCCCTGATAATAATTGCTTAGCATCAGGCCACGTTGGGGGTGTTCCAGGGAGGAGCAGAGGCAGTGACTGTCCTTAACAGGGCAACAGTGATGTTGCATGCTATCCAGTTAGCGACCTGCGCCTAAAAGATAGACAAGGAGTGGAGGAGTAGCCTAGTGGTTGGGTCAAGGTACTTCAGGCCGGAAGGTCGGGGGTTCAAATCCCACTAGAGGACAGCAACCTTGGGCCGGAAGGACTGGGGTTTCTAGTCCCACAGGTGCTCCTTGTGGTCTTGGGCAAGCCACTTAACCCTCCATAGCCCATGTTCCCTGTAAAATAGTTCTCTGTGTGCTGTGCTTTCCTGTCTAATCAATGTGTTTATACCTCAAAAATTTCCTGTCATGATTTGACAATTTCCAATCTGTAATCAAAAAACGCTGCTGATCGCTGGAAGTAGCGGTATACAAATGTATACTAAATAAATAAATAAATAATAAATAAACCCTTGCTTATCTTTAAGGCACAGGAGCTAACCAGGCAGCATGCAATATCGATGCTGCCCAGTTAGCTAATGTGACTTATGGCATGTGCAGCAAACCCCAGATATTCAATGACGGGGCCGCATATGACCCCGACATTGAATATCTGGGGCTAGGGAGCGGCAGGCATGGTTATGCGCTGTAGCGGCACATAGCCTGCCTAATTAAATATCAGGCCCCACAATGTATAGCCAATTTTACAACTAAATCACTTTCGAACGTTATGTCAAGCAGTTATAACACCACTCCTTGACTTTGCAAATATCCTTTATCAAGGTCTTCCAAAACATACTACCCATCCCCTCCAATTGGCACAAAATACAACCGCAAGAACCATAATGAATTCTCCAAAATTTGATCATATAATTCCCTTGCTTCAAGAGTTGCATTGGCTTCCAATCATTATGAGATCGAAATACAAGAACCTCATGAATATTTTCAAAATTTTACATGAGTCATCAGCAAACGTTCTAACAACTATTATTTCTAAGGACATAGGCTCAAGGCCCAGACGCTCACAGTCTACTAACAGACTTAATTCCCACTTGAAGTTTAATAGATCCAAACAAATGACATCTAATAGGGCTTTCTCCTTTATGGCACCACAACTATGGAATTCTATTCCTAGTGATTTAAGAAATGAGTATATCATCAAAGATTTTCGAAAGTCCCTTAAAACGTACCTATTTATTGAAGCATATGGCAACTAATCTAATTCCAATAGAACAAAATGTTTTAACCCTTTGAATTTCAATTTTCCTATAATGTTTAAATTATTTTAACATTTTGTAAGATTGCAGTTATTTGTTTAATGTAATTGTAATGAATTATGAAATGTAATTTTGCTGTAGTTTATAATTTAATGTAATGTACTGTAGTTTACTGTAATGTACTATCTTGTTGTCTCCCCCCCTCGATGTAGTCCCTCTGTTGTCTTGTTGACCACTTTGATTGAAGGATAAGGTGGTATATAAAACTCATTAAATAAATAAATAAATAGCATGATGACATATGAAGGCACATTCCAATGTGCCCATCCAGGCCCCTGTGCATCCATTCGGAATCGGGTCTAGGGCCTAAACATGCAGGCCAGGCCCCGATACCGATCGGCTTGCATGCACAGCCACTTGCCCGGCTACCTCAGTGAGGCTCCTGAATGGATCCGCAGTGCCCTGGCGTTCCGTTGCCATGACACAATGGCTCCAATCAAGAACTGCGAATGCCGGCCACTGCCAATTCGCTTCTTTCCCCGCAGCTGGACCCTCAATCCAGCCTCCTATGTTCAGGGTCTGGCTGCGGGAAACTTACTGCACCCCTCTACCTTCTGTTCGCGGCCCAGAAGCTCGATCCCCTGATGTCCAGGGAGACTTATTCCACCTCTGCAGTGGAATAAGTCCCCCATCTAAATTTATGGCCCCAGAAGTACAGGGCCGACCTCAGAATCGGCCTTGTACATCCGGAGTCATGGACCGCCCATGCCCTGCCCTCACTCTGCCTCTGGAATGCCCCCTCCCACCCTGTCTAAGCCTCCCCATACAAACACGTTGTTCATATGGGGAGGCTTTTGCTGGGGCCAGCAGGGGGGCAAATAGCAGGAAAGGACATCCCAATGGGATGTCCATCCCCGTTATTCACGGGACAGAATGACCCCCCCATAGAGGGTAATTTTAGAAAAAACATCCAATTGCAATCCAGGATGTCTAAGCCAGAACATCTGGGAAAGAAAAAAAAAGCAGGCACTTCCAGGTGCAGATGCAATTTCACAAATGTGGGCGTGGTGATATGGACATCTGTGGGGGTGCTGACATCGTTCCGAGTACTGGAATGATGGAGTGCTATCATCTCTATACCCTCTGGGTGTTTTTCAGCCAAAACAAACACTTTTAGATTGTCTGTTCCTGCCTGGAGCACATCTAAATTTGGACATGGTGCCTGACATTTCTGAGATTAGGTGGGGGACAATGTTCCCTCTAATTTTCTGTAGGCTGTGTGCGCATAAAATATCAGCTGTGTGCAGCTTTTGAAGGAAGGTTACATTTTTGTGCGCCACATAACGACACTCGGAGTTATATACTTTAAAATCTGACTACACGTCAGAATATAGTATGTACACCACATTGATTTTAATCAAATTAAAAGAAAATAGACGATTACTAAATGAAGCGGGAAATTTCTAGTAATTACAATCATAACTTTTAAATTTTAAGACATCCGTGTTATTTTCTATCAGAATCAGAGCCGTAATTTTTGTGCGCTCTGTTGTAAAGTATGTGCGCTCGCTTGTTGAGGTGTGTGCGCGCGCACACGTGCACAGCTTAGAGGGAACAGTGGTGGGGGATGACCTGGTTCCTGGGAACACCCTGGCCATACCTCCACCACGCTCCTCTTCAGACTTGGACATCCTCACGCAGGGAATGTCCCCAGAGTTGGCTTCTAAAATGGCTCTGGAGACATCTCTTGTGCTCTGGATGTCTCTAAGCCCATTTTTGGAAGTCCAAAGCACAAATAGTGAAGTATGATACATGGGATGTACAGATGAAACATTTTTGTTCCAGTCTTCTTTCATTTGTGGATTGTTTTTCTTCAGTTTTGTTTTGTTTTAGCACCTTCTATTTTGCTCAGCATTTGTAATATAGTGGGTGCCATGTAAAATAGCATAAAATGAAACCAAATGAAATGAAAATGCACATCCCTAACAAGGTACACATTATTATCTTTCCTAGCTATACAACATTAATCTGACCTGCTTGATAAGGACCTTCACTTTAAACAAAGCAGTATTAAAGATCAGCTAAATAAATAAAAGGCTAGCAAACAAAAGCTTATGAATCTGATTCTGATGAACACTTCCAGATAAAATGCAGAGACTGAAGAAAAGTCAAGGGTTTGGCAGATAAGATTTAATGTTAAATATACAAAAACCTGAGGAACTGTACAGTGTAAGGAGTGAAGTACTTCCAGTCACTGAAGAAGAGCAGGGCCAGGGGGCAGTCATACCGGATAATCTTACTGGCCAAACAGGTGACAGCAAAAGCATAGGGGGAGGAATGTCCAGCTGGAAAAAAGAGGTGATAGTAACTTTGTATAAGTCACTAGTAAGACTTCACTTGAGTACTGTGTACAATTCTAGAGATCACACTTACAAAAGGATATAAACAGGTTAAAGTCAGTCCAAAAGGCAGCCACTAAAATGGTCAGTGGTCACCATAAAGCATACAGGAACAGAGCTGTACCAAGGGCTGTATGAGCAATACGGCCACACAGGGTGCAATCACAGAAGGGTGGGCAATGATATCATCACTGGGCTTCCAGGAAACTCAAAAAGAGTGAGTTACTGAACGTGACTGGGTGGAAGGGGGCACAAGATTCTTTAGTCACACGGCACATTTTTAGACTGGTACAGTCCTTTATGGGAATAGACTTAAAGATCTCAATATGTATACAAATGTAGGGGGTGGGGAGCGATACGTCTCTGGCCTTGTAACAAAACAGAAAACTCCGGGCACACTTCAGTTCCAGTGGTCCGAAGGATCTCTCTGCAGTTTCATTTATAAAGCAAAATTGCAGAGAGCTCATTGTGACCACCAGAACTGAAGTGTGCCCATAGCTTTCTGCTTCATTAAAAAGCCAGAGACTTATTAGCACCCCCCCCCCTTGTATTTTGGAGGAAAGGTGGGAGAAGGGAGATATAATAGAGGTTTCAGTACCTTCATGGTATAAATGCACTGGGGATGGCCTTCTTCCAATGGAAAGGAAGCTTTGTTTCCATGTTATATATTTATAATAAATACTCTTGAGCAATGACAAATTTATTTGAAATAAGTGTAAGGGTGAATATAGGAAATTACCCATCCCTCTCTAAAGGGATTGTCAGCAGCCTACCTTAATAAGGTCTACAGATCTAAAATCTGGGCTGGGAGGGCGGGACCCAGGCAGCTGGGTGCAAGAGACAGAGAGAGGCCCTTGGAAAAAGAAAACTCTTCCAAGCCAGACTGGGCAGAGGAGTCCTGCTGTGAGGTAGGAGACTTAAAAAGAGGGAATTATATAACTTTGGCAGGTTAGGATCCAATGGTAGTCAGATCTAGGGGCAGCCTTTATGCAATGGAATGAGGCCAGTTGCCTGGGAAGACTGACTTAACCTTGCCATTGTTTGAGCTTGTCTGGGAATTATATTCAGAGACACCAAAGTCCAAGCAGGTGACCAAACTATATTCTGAACTTCAACTAAACTAAATTGGGGGCTGGGGGAGGTGCACTGAGAACCAGCCTTGGGAAGTCCACAAACCAGGGGAACGTCATGCGGAATAGCAGGAGCATAATAAAAGTGGTTTTGGTTTGCCACGGAGTCGAGACACTTCTCACCTTCCTATTCAATAACATAATTACTGGTACCGATAATATCCGACAAGGCTTTGTTCTCATTTTTTTAGACATTGCTGCGGCCTTTGGCTCGGTACATCATGAGATTCTCCTCGGGCGACTGAAAGAAAAGGGAATATGCAATACCGCGCTCGAATGGTGTAAGTCCTATCTAGCTGATCGGTGGCAGTATATCAAATCCGGAGCAGAAGAGTCGAAGCATTTCCATCAAACACAAGGAGTGCCGCAAGGATCCTCACTGTCATCATTATTATTCAACATATATATGCAGCCCATCTGCAATATCATTAGATCATTTAACGTGAACTGTTTGATATATGCGGATGACATCCTCTTATATATGCCCTTCTCGACTGTTCAGATGGACCTTACACCACTTGTAGAGTATTTCAATACCATATCAGATTGGCTACAATCACAAAACCTCCGCATCCAGCACAAAAAAACGGAGGTACTGTTCATCTCCAGAGACCCTGACTTTACCCCACCACCCCACATAAGAGTCAAGGAAGCGGAATTACAAACTAAAGAAACAATAAAATACTTGGGGGTCACCTTAGATCAACACCTGGACATGAAATGTCATATAAGCAACATTGTCAAAGCTGTGTACTTCAAAATCCGTTCACTCAGACATCTACGCTCCCTACTGGACCCGGATGATTTTCGTACCATATACCAAGCACTGATTCTACCGCATTTTGACTTTGCCAATTCCATTTTACAAGGTCTCCCTCAAGCCACATTAAATCCGCTACAACTGGCTATGAATGCTGCAGCAAGGGTCCTCTATGGAGCCTCCAGAAGCGACCATGTGACACCTATTTTAAAACAGCTTCATTGGCTACCAATACGCGGAAGGATTTTCTTCAAAACACTACTCCTCTCATTCAAAGCCATCAATTGCCTATCCTCGACTGCTCTTACTGAGCTTATCCACACAGTACCCCCCAACAGATCCAGGAGGTCAACAGCACTAAATCTACTGATAACCCCGAAAACCATGACTAAATGCAATAGTACAACAGCAAATAGGGCTTTCAGTCTTTACGTTCCCAAACACTGGAACGCGCTCCCACCAGACATTCGAGCTATTGCAGACTTAACCCAATTTAGGAAGGCAATCAAACTTCACCTATTCCTACAATGCTACCCTCCCAGCAATGAATCTAAGTAACCCACTCAGAAACATTTTTAAGCTCATTATAGTCTCAACCCCCATCCTGCAGATCAGACTCACACTGTCCTAATTTCCCATGGTATTACATATAGCTCATCGGTCTCTTTCTTATTGTATATAGTTCAACCCTGTTATAGGATTATTATTTCATGTATATAGTTCAACCCTGTTATCCAAGTTTGCACCCCTGTTCAATGTAAAACCAAACAGAATGTTGTCTTGGTCGTTTTGTTATACTGTGAACCGCGCTGATACTGAATAGTGCGGTATATAAGCAACTGTAATAAATAAATAAATAATAAACTGTTGCTTGCCTGGTATTTTTAAGGACCTCTCGTCACCACCCTCTATGCTATACCACAGTAAGAAAACGGTAAAATTCTCACTTATGGTTATTCTGGCATCCAAACATTGGAAAGTCTTGGAAACCCATAGTAACATAGTATATTCACAGCAGAAAAAGACCAGTATGATCCATCTGGTGGCAAGAATTGGTATATCCACCACTACATTCAGGTCATCCCTCCCCATGTCTTTGTTTAGGGGTGTACCCACCGTTACATGCAGGTCACTCCTATTTGTTGAGATATAAGAGACAGTTAAGTTAATTTTGATTTTATTATGTTGCTTTAAGAGGTACCACTGTGTCTCTCCTATTCCATTTTGAATTTCATCACTGTATTTGCTCCCACCACCTCTATCGGGAGGGCATTCCAAGCATCCACCATTCTGTCAGTGAAAACATATTTCCTGATATTGCTTTTAAATTTACCGCCTAGCAGCTTCATTATATGCCCTCTAGTTTTACAGCTTCCCCTTCTTTGAAGAACTTTTGTTTGTTCATTGATACCCTTTAAGTATTTAAAAGTCTGTATTATATCTCCCATGTCCCTCCTCACCTCTAGGGTATACATATTTAGGTCTTCCACACAACTTCTGGTACAGGCTCCAAATTATTTTGGTAGCCTTTCTCTGGAACCATTTCAAGTCTTTTTATATCTTTTGTGAGATATTGTTTTCCAAAACTGAACATAATACTCCAAGTGAGGCCTCACCAGCGACTTGTTGCTATTCATTTATATTCTAGAGGCATTTTCCACTATTTCTAACACTAGTGATGTAGGCACTTATTCTTGGAAAAGTGTCACAGCAGTCAGTAAGTGAGCTTATTGCTATATCCATTTAGCTCTATGGAGGTAGAAAATGTATGTTGCTATATTTCTTGAATTCAAGCTTATTTTTACTTTAGGGCAAATGCTTATTAATTTAAGTAATGAGTAAATGGAAAACAGAGAAAAGTAATTATACAATTAATCATCAGACTCATTAGCAGTGTTTGGAAGTACTTTAATATTATTATGAATTTAAAAATAATATCCCTATATTTCGTTCGCTCCTTTGTGATCTCAGAAAATACCTCAGAAGTAGTGATGCCAGTTAAATTTAACACTTTAGAAACTGAATTTTCAATAAGGAGATTCATATATTCTATTAACTGCTGTGAATTTGGATACTGGAATGATATTAATGTGAACAGACTGAAAATGGCCTGCATTATATTGGATGATTTCAGTTGAATCCACATACTACATTGCAAAATATAAAAAATGTAATAATCTTTTTAACAGTCAAATTTTACTAATTCCATGTCCACAGTCAACATTTCATTCTTCTGGTATGTGCTTCAGAACATCGGGATTTGTTTGGCGAGAGCTTTACATTTAACCCCTGCTGAACTATTCAGTGAATCGAGTGCCTATGAAATCACAATAACCTCTCATGGGTTCAAAAATGAAGAGGGTTCCCCACAAAATCCGAGATGATCGAACATAAACAACAACTAAATTAATCTGCAACTACAGTGACAGCTTGAGAAAGGTACAAAGTTACAGGAAAGGTAAAGAGGAGAACAACAAAGGTGGATAGAATTCAAGATGTTCTCAGATGTAAAAACTGGCTAAAAACTCTAGGGCAGCGGTTCTCAACCTGTGGGTTGCGACCCCCCCACGGGGGTCGCCACAGGATTTACCAGGGGTTGCCTCATTCCGCCAAGTTTAAAAAAATAAAAATAAAAAAGCGCACAAGTTGCTGCCGGGTCCGCTTCTCGGCAGCGGCAAACTCACCTCCTCCCTTCTTCTGCAGCCGCGGCTCCCTGCCTCTTAGGGAACCGCGACTATTCCTGTAAAACCATTGCGGAGCCTTCCTGTCTCTCGACGGGCTCCGTGCAGCATTGTACCGCCTCCAAAGGAAGTGGTAAGCAACTTCCTTTGGAGGCGGGACAATGCTGCACGGAGCACTTCAAGAGACAGAAAGGCTCCACAACGGCTTCACAGGCACAACTGCGGTTCCCTAAGAGGCAGGGAACCGCGGCTGCAGAAAAACAGGGCAGAAGCAGGCAGACATAGGGAGAGGGGAGGAAGGGGCAGGGAACCTGCAATGGGGCTGACATGGAGGGAGGGAGGGGGCTGACATGGAAGGAGGGGGCTGACATGGATACGGGGGGGGGGGCTGATATGGGTGGATGGAGAGAGAGGGGAAGGGAGAGAGGGCTGACATGGACAAAGGGGAGAGACAGGGGACAAACTGGACAGACAGGGGATAAATGCTGGACAGAGGGGAGAGACAGTGCAGGTTAGGATTATAATGGGCTGATGTGGAGGCTAGCACTGGTAATGGGCAGATCGGGGGGGGGGGGAGCTAGGACTGGTAATGGGTTTATTAGGGAAGGCTAGGACTGGGAATAGACTGATCAAGGGGGGGTTGGGACTGGTAATGGGCTGATAGGGGGGTAGGACTGGTAATGGACTGATGGGGGCTAGCATTGGAAATGATCTGATCGGGGAGGCTAGGACTGGTAATGGGCTGATGGGGGGGGGTAGGACTGGTAATGGACTGATGAGGAGGGTAGGACTGGTAATGGGCTGATTAGGGGAGCCTAGCACTGGTAATGGGGTTGAGGGGGGACTAGCACTGGTAATGGGGTTGAGGGGGGGACTAGCACTGGAAGTGAGCTGATTGGGGGGCTTCAACTGGAAATGGACTGATGGTGGGGAGGGGAGGATAGAGCTGCTGGCCTTGAAAGAAAACTGGGGGCTAGGGCTACAAATGGGCTGATGTGAGGGGATGGGAGAATGGGACTGAAAGGCAGTGGATGCTGAGAGGGGCTGCCATGGTATTTGGACTAGAAGGAGCTGGACAGTGGGGAAGGAGGGGGACTGGAAGGGAATAGACACCAGTGGCAGTCATGGGAATGCAAGTTGACATTGGAAGGTACTGGGAGGGAGGACTGGAAAGGGGCTAATACTGGGAAGGGTTACGGGGACTAGAAATAGGCTGATGGAAAGAAGTGAAGAAAATAAAAGAAGAGATAAGAAATGGCAGATGGACCATAGACCACAGAAAGAGAGCTAAGAGAAGACAGGAAAGCAGAAGCCTCAGATCGGGACCAGCATGATCAGAGAATAAATTGGTCAGACAACAAAGGTAGAAAAAATAATTTTATTTCATATTAGTGATTTGACTACAAAATCATAATAATTTTAAAATCAAATAGTGTTACTTGTTATTGTGATTAATTATTGTGGTTTAAATAAATAAAATTTATAAATAAAAACATATTGCAAAGGCCTATAATATATTAATAATTCAACAAATGATTACAGCGACAATGCGTTAACAGTAAAGGAAGAGAGACGCATTTGATTTTACCATTGGGGGCCATCACAAGTTGACCAATGGTAAAAGGGGTCGCGGTACAAAAAAGGTTGAGAACCACTGCTCTAGGGGGTCTGTTTACTAAGCAGTGGTAGTGGCTGCCATGAGGTATCGGAGCCGTGGCCCAATGGAGCCACAGCTCAGATACTGCATGACAGTCGCTACAGCTGCTTAGTAAACATACCCCTAGATGTTTTCTATGTGATAAAGCATACAAAAGGAAATAGATCAGAAAGTTAAGGGCCAGGTGACATTTGAAAAAAAATTGTAAGATTAAGGCTAGCAGACCTAAAAATAAATCTGAAAAAGGGGAAAATAACCATTTTGGTTTGAAGTTATGGGTAAGAAAAACAAGTTCAACTTGGATCTTAGGTTCTCCAGAAGTATTTTTCTCGATGCCCCTTCCACACAGACAGTTTGGTTTTCAGGATGTCCCTAATAAAGATGCATGAGATATATCTGCATTAGTTGGAGACACTGCATGTATATTTTATTCCATATATATGAATTTGGCATATCTTGGAAACCTAACTAGCCAGTCGGAAAAACCTTGGAAACTGGTTCAGCTCTGCATATGAGAGAAGATATGAGCTGATAGCCCAGGGAAATATTAACCTATATTTTCTCTACTTATGGTGATGCTGCCAATTGTTTTATTATATACTTTTTGTGACATATTTTTTATTATTTCTTCTTAAATTGTATACAATTGACTTATATTAGGTTTTCAATTTATTATAATGAAAAATCAAATACAGAATAAAATGTAACTATAAGCCTTGAAAGGTCATATCCTCTCAATATCCTTTACCCAAATATTAAAGGCTTCTATAAGGGTACAAAACTAAAACCAAAGAAATTTCTTTATATGTGTCATTTCTGTATATTTATATTTCTTTATTAAGTCACATATCTCAAAATTAAAATGTTTTATTGCATATCATAAGTATTTATCATAAATATCAAATGTACATTAATTTTCAGTACACAATCCAATATAATAATAACACAGGTACACTAAAAAAAAATTTTTTAAACTGCCTCTAATGTTTCGATTGATTTTTACGTTTTTTGGTGCGCTGAATCCAAATCTGGTAACCAATTTGCTCCATCACGTACAGATTTTTTGCTACATTGGGTTAGCAGTTTGAGGTGAACGTTTCAGATTGAGTGCGATCGAGATAAAAGTTTCTTGGATGAATTCTTTATACTAATTGTGTAGTAGTTATTCAAATAAGAATAAAGAAAATTGTAACAAGGCAGCACATAAGAATAGAGTAATGTCAACAAAACACACTGTGATGGTAGCAAAATTGTCTGCACTTAAAACAGCCACATACATGTGCACAAACATTGAGCATATAAGAGCGAGGTTAGACACAAAGCAAAGCAAAGAAATGTGCAAAAAATGTTGTACAGGTATGTATGTAAGAATAGAAAACGCAAACCGCACCATTGCAATACATGAAGACAAACACCCGATGGTGTGAAAATAAAATTCTAATAAATGAGATCCGACACTGTGGTAATAACTAGCAAATTTTTATTTCAAAGTTTAGTAAAAACACGATATTTGTCAACACAGTTTAGATTTTAAAGTCATTCTTGGGTCAATCAATCTCCTGGTGGGCCCGTTTCTTCTTCCCCCGAATGCTTCTCTTGGTGCGCTGCTTGGCGTATTTTTCATCTGGGGTTTCCCGCAGCAGCAACCAGCAGAAATCAGCCATCATAGTGGTGTTCCATCTTCCTTGGTACCTTCTCTCTGCGTCCTTGATGTCCTGGTGAAACCTTTCACCTTGTTCTTCACTGTACACCCCCAAGTTTTCGGGAAAGTAGTTCACATGGGAGTGCAAGAAATGGACTTTCAGGCTCATGTTACAGCCTTGTTCTTTGAAGGCATTGAGCATCCTGGCAACAATATCCTTATACAGTCAAACCTCGGTTTTCGTTTGCCCTGGTTTTCGTACGTTTCGGTTTTCGACGTCTTTTCTGACTGAGATTTTGTCTCGGTTATCGGATATCGCCTCGGTTTTCGTAAAGAATGGCGCTGGTCTGTATACACTGCCCGCCCAGTCCCGGCAGCACTACCACCCGGACTCACCGATCGCGTGTTGAGAAGCGAAAGTCAGCTGAGCAACATCCTCGAGCCAGAGTCAGAGATGCAAGGATTGCACAGAGAGGAAGGCCCCGATCTCTCCACTGCCTGCCTGTTCTCTGGAGCGCCCCCTCAGGCTCGAAGGTAGCAGGGTAGCTGTCAATGTAAGCAGGAGATGTTGCAGTGCCGTACAGTACAATATCTGTGTGTTTGCTGTCCTGTGGACGATCGGGCAGGTGAGAGAAGTGACAGGAGCTGGGTGTCTGGAACGGATTAATTGAATTTACATTATTTCCTATGGAAAATATTGCTTCGGTTTTCGTACGTTTCGGTTTTAGTCAGACTTCTTAGAACGGATTAATCATGAAAACCGAGGTTTGACTGTAGTTCTCATCCCACCTGTTCCCCAAGAATTTGAGAACAACATCCTTGAAGGAATCCCAGGCTTCTTTTTCCTTCTCAGACATCGTTTCAGCGAATGCTCCATCTGAAATGAGTTTCCTTATATCAGGGCCAACAAACACTCCTTCCTTTAGCTTTGCTTCAGAAAGTCGGGGGAACTTTGAGCAAAGGTACCGAAAGCACTCACCATCTTTTGGAAGGGACTTGATGAATTGCTTCATGAGACCCAACTTAATGTGGAGAGGTGGTAATAGAATTTTATCACGAGGTACCAAGCTCTCATGAAGAACATTTTTCTCACCGGGTCTCAAATACTCCCGAATTAGCCAGTCTTTTTTCCCCCAGTGTAGGTCGTGGGCCCGGCTATCCCACAAGCAAAGAAAGCAGGGATATTTGGTGAAACCGGATTGCTGCCCTAATAGCATGGATAGAATTTTAAAGTCTCCACAAATCATCCACTTATGCTCATCATAACGAATCTTCTGAAGAATCAGGGCCAAATTCTCATATTTTTCTTGGAGAATAACAGAGTGAGCAATAGGAACTGAAGCGAATGTGTTGCCATTATGAAGAAGAACACCTTTTATGCTGTCTTTTGACGAATCAATGAACAGCCGCCATTCAGCAGGATCATACTTGAGTTTAAACTTTTCCATCACTCCGTATATATCGTTGCAAAATACCAAATCTTCCTCTTTGCTGAAATACTTCAAAAACTGTGTCTCGCGGTTGCGGTACCAATAAAAAGTTGTTCCTGGTGACAATAGATTTTTCTGTTTAAGCCGAGAACCTAGCAGTTGGGCAGCATCTTTTGGGAGTCCTAAATCCCGGACTAAATCATTCAATTCAGCTTGAGAGAAAAGTTCAGGTTTCGGATCTGGTTCAGTTTCAAACTCGGAAGTACTGGACTCATCGGGAAAAGCCATCTGATGAGTCTCATCATGATCAGAACCGTCCACACAAATATGATCCAAAGATTTTGGTGGTTCAGGCACAGGTACTTCGTTGCTATGAGGCATAGGCCTAATTGCTGAGGGAAGGTTGGGGTAACTTATTACGTTCTTATTTTTTAAGTTGTATCCCTTCACAATGCAAGAGCAAAAATAGCAGTCACTGCTGTGGTCTCTTTGTTCACGCCACATCATAGGTATTCCGAAACGAAATGCTTGTTTTTTACCTTTCATCCATAAGCGTAGATCTTCCTCACATGTCTTGCACACTTTGTGAGGAGCCCACGGTTTGTCTTGATCGCCTAACTTCAAACCGAAATAGGCGAAATATACTTTTTTAATAAATGCAGAAATGTTCCTCTGCCGCTTTTTCACGGTATATTCCCCACAAATAAAACAAAAACTGTCCGGAGAGTTGACGCAACCTCTGTCTCTGTGAGCCATCACAAATACACAGCACTGCAAACTATAACTGTAGTGAACCACTTCGGAATAAAGCTGGATTACGACTGAGCAAACAAAAGGTAATAATGAACTTGCAAGAAACTGAAATTTGACAGGAACGTTCATGTCGCAACCACCGTGTTTGAGCGAGCGAACGAGGCGAGGCGAACAGGAAAGAACATGCGCCAGCGCGAGTACTGGATTTAGCCCCCCGCCTCCCAATTGTCCAGTTAATGTATAAAATGAATACAAAACACTCTAAAATATCATGAGGGAGTGTTTCTAGTTAGTTAACCATTACAACCTCTATTTTGGGCCAAGAAAATAAACTGCAGTCGGCTAAAAAGAAATTATGTGAACATTCCTTATATGGGTAAGAAATCTAATTTTGCAAGAAAACGTGACGTGATGGAACATTTTGGCTATTTTTCCTGGATTCAGCACCCCAAAATCTATAGGAATCAGTTGCAAAACTGGAGGCAGTTTTTTGGTAGTGTACCTGTGTAATTTAAAATGTGTTACCAGACCAGCCCAGTCTTCAATCATTCAGTCACTCAAATCCTCTGTGCATACAAATCTTTTTCACAACTACACACATACATAACCAAAAAACATATATATATATGCCTAGATAACACCGGACTTCAAATCAAATCAAATATGTCCCACCAAAATCAGTTACTGTCTCAAAGTATCTCAAAGCAGTTGTGACATTTGCATAGCTCCAGGGACGTCTGATGACGCCTCTACACTCCTCTCAATACAAAGATGCCATGTCACCTTTACGCTTCTCACTCCTCCACAATGTCCACACTCCAACAAACTGCATATCACCACCACCATCCCCACTTACTCTTTCTAGAACGATGCATCAAAAATCCTGCAAAACATGGTCCATCAACCGCCATTGTGGAACCAAAGGACTGACTCCACCCCACGTCAGATAACAGTGGCAGTTATGCCGCCATGAGCAACAGTACCTTTTTAAGTGGAATACTCTAGTACCGTCTGGGTTAAATACACAAATGGAATGGTCTGGTTCTATTGACTGGTTTTGTGGGTATAAAGGAGAGGCTGTATAGTGCATGCATTGGCGTTTTTTGACAAAGCTTGATGCATTGTGAACTATGGGAGAGAGTTGTAATAGGTCAGTGAGTTGCAGTTTTTTAAGGGTGATTTTATAATTTCAGTCTATCCCCAGTCTGATTGTGATGTGTTTATTGCTATGTATTCCCTGAAGAAGCCAGTGAGGTGAAACTGTGGTCCATAGTTGGAGGAGTGATAGTGTTTATGGCACACGGAGCCATTATGCAGAATTAGTGGGAAAGAAGAACATGTGCAATCAGGTCTGTTGTAGCACGGAGTGCGATGTGAATCTGCATTTAGCCAAGTGGAAAGTACAAAACATCAGCCTCGCTGTGGTTCCACCCAGGATTTGTATGTAGTTTGATGTTGGACATTGAGAGGGATGGTTTTAGGTCCCGCGGATGTGTGAAAATCAATTTGGAGTTGTTTTTTGAGCCATTTTTGGACCTTGAGTTTGTTGGAGTACATTGTGGAGGAGTGAGAAGAGTAAAGGTGGCATGGTATCTTCGTGTTGAGAGGAGTGTAGAGAGAAGTCATCGGACGTTCCTGGAATTATGCATATGTCACAACTGCTTGGAGATACTTCCAGATACATCTCAGTTTGAGAGACAGTAGCTGCTTTTGGTGGGACATATGGGGTATTTGATTGAAAGTCCGGTGTTAACTGGGCAGATATATGTGTTTTTTTGTTATGTATGTGTGTAGTTGTGAAGAGGATTTGTATGTGTATGATCAGTTGAGTGATTGAATGATTGAAGATTGGGCTGGGCTGGTAACACTTTTTAAATTATTATTATATTAGATTGTGTACTGAAAATTAATGTACATTTGATATTTCTGATAGATACTTATGATATGCAATACAAATTGTAATTTTGAGATATGCGAATTAATAAAGAAATATAAATATACAGAAATGGCACATATAAATAAATTTCTTTGGTTGTAGTTTTGTACCCTTAAAGGAGCCTTTAATATTTGGATGGAGGATATTAAGAAGATATGGCCTTTCAAGGCTTATAGTTACATCATAGTCTTGTTTGATTTTTCATGAATTTGTAACTTTTTGTGGTGATTTGTTTTGGTTTATTATACTGAAATCAGGAGGGAGTTCTATTTTCTAGTTGTGTAATGCATCTCTCATCCCTTTTGTGGTGAGAGTGAGGAATAGAAAGAGCTGCATTAGGGATTTTTTTGTTTTATTTTGGGGGGTTTTCTAGCTGTTACACAAAGCATAGGATACACAGAATAGAGCTCACTGACTTAAAAAGAAATGTTTTTTTCACAGATCCTGAAGTGGAGTAAGTTTCTATCATTTTTAAATAGCGATACTTTTGTATACTTTAAAGAAAAGGTGGAATAGAGGTGATATGATTGAGATGTTTAAATACCTCCGTGGCATAAATGCACAGGAGGAGAGACTCTTTTGATTGAAAGCAAGCTCTGTTATGAGGGGACATAGGATGAGGGTGAAAGGGGAGAGATTCAGGAGTCATTTGCGGAAATATTTCTTTACAGAAAGAGTGGTAGATGCGTGGAATAGTCTTCCAGTGGAGGTGGTAGAGATGAGGACAGTATCTTAATTCAAAAAAGCATCGAACAAACACAGAGGATCTCTAAAGGAAAAAAGAGGACTGTTGTAGTGGTTGATATGGAAGGGTGGACTAGATAGGCCTTGTGGTCTTTTCCTGCCATCCTTTTTCTATGTTTCTATATGATACATATCCACTTGTTCAAAAGGTGCATTTTTTACAAGATTCTAGAGGAAGCTATACTCCTGAACTGGCAGACTATGTTTACAATGTCACAGATAGGAAGGAGGGAAACTGAACTTAAAAATAATGTATGTTTTTAAGTAGTTAAGAATGTCATCTCAGCGCTTCTATGGTTTTATGATTCACTTCTGTATTCTAGAATTGCCATCTTTTGCTCATACTATGCTAGCATGATAAAGAGAATTTTAGCTCCTGAAACCTAGTCAAAAAATGCATCAAATATTATTAAACATTTTGAGCAGGATGGGGGTAGGATTGGATTCAAATGGGCGGGGACCCAATTGACTAAGCAAGTCCTCAGGGGAAAGTTAAGTCCCAGTTAAGTCAAGGGAGGAGTAGCCTAGTGGTTGGGGCAAGGTACCACAGGCCGGAAGGTCGGTGGTTCAAATCCCAATAGAGGACAGAAACCTTGGGCCGGAAGGACTGGGGTTTCTAGTCCCACAGGTGCTCCTTGTGGTCTTGGGCAAGCCACTTAACCCTCCATTGCCATGTTCCCTGTAAGTATTAGTGTATGTGTCTCATATCCCCTCGTGTTAAATGTATCCCCCAATTGTGTTGTGACCACTTTGATTGAAGGATAAGGTGGTATACAAAACTGTCTAAATAAAATAAATAAATAAGATGTAGAAAAGTATAACAGATAAAGAGGTCATAGACATAGTAAGCTCGTTAGAAATAGAGTGGGCATTTTTTAGAAACATTGGCTAGGGAAAGCAGAGGAAGGGATTGCCTGGTTAAAAAAATGAACACACAATTTTTTTTATGAGATATATGCTAATTCAACAAGAACTCTCCTGCAGCACCCAATTAAGCATCGGAGGTGGAAGTGGGAGCCGCTGCTCCTCCCGCTCTCCCTACCAAGGCTCAATCGGGGCACAGCAAGCCAGATTAAAAGCGGAGAACGCACAGGTATGCCCGCGCCTAGCGGGCCCGTGCCTGAGGACCCTTTGGCATGGATCTAAGGCAAAGAAAGGATTTTAAAACCACCCAAACGTACATACAACTGTAAACATTTGTTAAGTGCCTATTAGGTCTGCTGTAACATATAGTTTGTCCATGCATGTTTAAGTAAAAAGCCTGTATACTCAGTATATAAGAATCTAGGCCAATTCTAGGCACTCTTCTATATCACTAGCAACGTATTAAGCTCATGACACTGGATCAATCCACACGCCTATACAGAATAATCCAGTCTCCCAGTATATTATCAAAGTGTCTCAATGTATTATCAACCTTTACTGTAACCTACTGCAAAACAATCATAGACAACAATGGAATTAACAAAAGTGTTGATATGCCTATACTATTGTATGCAATTGTATACCCAAACTACCTTGGCTTACTCCCAAGCTTCGCCCCTGCTAATCGCATTACCCATCCCTGTCTATGTCCATTACCCCAGACAAAACCATCACATTACACCACACAGAGCTATTCAATATACCATATCCCACCCAAAACAGAAGAAACTCCAATCCAGACTAATCCAAATAAACACAACGCCAAATGTAGTGGAGAACAGCGCCCCCTGAATAGCCCCTCTAAATTGTATGCTAATCAACGCCAGGTCAATCAGAAATAAACTTCCTATCATACCTGATTAATGATGAAATGCCGGAATTATTATGCATTATGGAAACCTGGCTAACGGACACTGACACAGTTCTTCTTAACCAACTAAGGATGCAGGGTTATAACCTCTTTAACTTCCCCAGAGATAAAAAGAGAGGTGGAGGAGTAATGATAATTGCAAAAGAAGCCTTAAAACTATCCACCATCGCTTGAACACACACAAATGATTAGATATACTCAAATTAGAGAGCAGAAATCTAACAGTATGCCACATATATAGACCCCCCACAGCAGTCCATGAAGTATTGGCAACTGTGTTGGAAACTGTATGTACATCACCAATAAGAAAATCTCAAAACAGTCCACCTCATTTCTCCAAGCAATGGAGGCCCTCCACTTTACCCAAGTTCTAGGACAACCTACACACTCCAAAGGCAATACCCTTGACTTAATATTTACCCCACAGCAAACACTTCCAGCCAAACAGATTTCTCACATAACCCAACCGAACCCCTGGTCAGATCATGCCCTCATCCTCTTCTCAATCCCCCACTCCCCACATAAAAAACCTCAATTAACTCTACCACAGCATACCCGCAAATTCAAACAATTTAATGCGGCCAACTTCCTTGAACAAATATTACCACCCTTAGACTTACTCAATAGCAAACACCTGAACCAAGACGCCCATATCAATGAATGGAATGACATCCTTTCCTCTGCTGCCATATTACCACCTAAACATCCCTCTAAAAGCCAATGCAGAAAAGCCCCCTGGATCTCTACTAAACTAAGAGACCTAAAAAGGGAACTCAGATGCCTAGAACGTCAGTGGAGACACTCTCATAACCCAAACATACATGAGACCTACAAAGGTAAACTTCAAGCTTACTGCTCCGAAACCCTAAAACAAAAAAGAGAATACAACGAAAATATGATCCAACGTTCCCTTAATAAACCAAGAGAGCTCTTCTCCATTGCTAAATCCCTAATTAATGAACCCCTACACCATGATCTGACTCCAAAAATAACTGCCCAAGCTATAGCTGACCATCTTACCTCAAAATTCCCCCACCCTCCTCAATGACCAACCCCCAACTCACATATGACCTCAGCTCCCGACCCCACACCCTCACCCCCCCTATCACATGGAATGACTTTGAATCCCTCACCTTAAAGAACATATCCAACACCATCAAAGATCTAAATGCCTCCACCTACGCCTTAGATCCATGCCCTATAAGCTGGCTCAAGACCACTAATAGCTCCATTAGCTCTTACATACTGCACATCGTACAGACCTCCCTCCAGACTGGCCTAGTACCAACACCCTTAAAAAGTGCCACTATTCGTCCCATCCTCAAAGGTTCAAAACTCGACTCTACCTCATCTACCTCTTACAGGCCCATCTCCAGTATCCCCTTTCTTGCCAAGATAACTGAAAAGCTAGTCCAAAATCAACTTCAGAACTTCATAGATGAGCACTCTCCTCTTGGCCTATTCCAACATGGATTCAAAAAGAACCACGGGGTTGAAACCCTCTGTGCTTCCCTCCTAGATTCATTATACCTATTTACCAAGAACTCCACCCAAGGATGCCTCCTTCTATTTCTTGACTTATCCGCAGCTTTCTATTCTCTTCCTCACCACCAACTCTTAGACAGACTCTACGAAATAGGACTGAGAGCCACAACCCTAAAATGGTTCCACTCTTATTTAGAAAACAGAACGCAACAGGTCCGTATTGGAAATTTATTTATTTAATTTATTTATTTAACATTTCTTCTATACCGCGCTATTATAATCAGCGCGGTGTACATTGAACAAAACATACTGCAATGCATACAGGCAACATTGAGTTTACAAAGAACAGGGAAAATAATACATGGGATAACCGGGAGAACTATGTACAGGTTAACTTTATACTATATACTTTATACTATAAACAATACTCTAAATTCGTTTGGATATTGTGAGTGATTTCGTGTGGATGGTGCAGGTAAATGGTTATCATGTGAACTATTGTGTAGGCTAACCATTTTCTGGTTGTATTAAGGTGCTAAGGCGTCTGGGGTATGTGGGAAGCTTGCCAGGTGTGTGAGTGTCTGGGATGGCTTCAGGGTAACATTTTGTGAACAGATGGTGTTTCAAAGCTTTTCGGAATAGGATTAGGCTTTTTATGCCACGGATTTCATGGGGATGTGACACATCCCTCCCATTTATACTAAAACAAGGGGTCCCCCAAGGATCCAGTTTATCCGCGTTACTATTTAACTTATTCCTTCAACCAGTCTGCAAGATTTTTCAAAATCATGGAATTCATTATCAGTTATATGCAGATGACATTATGTGTTTCACTCCATTCAATCTATTAAATCCTAACTTCTCAAGATTAAGCAAATGCATCTCTGACTTGAAGACTTGGCTTTCAAATCATAACCTCATAATCATCCAATCTAAAACTGAAGCCCTCCAAGTATTCACCAATGCCTCCTACACTCCACCTGCAACCCTCACGCTTGGTGATTTCACCCTCACTATTAAAAATCAAGTGAAATACCTCGGTCTTATCCTTGATCAAAACCTTACATTCCATGAACAGATAAAAAAACCCGCTAATACAATATATGCTAAACTACGCACTCTTCGAAACCTCCAACCTCTCCTAAACCCAGACTCCTTTTGCACTGTCTGCCAGGCTCTCACTATCCCTTCCCTTGACTACTGCAATCTCATCTATCATGGCCTTCCCAAGAATAGCTTACACCCTATCCAAATGGCACAGAACACAATAGCTTGACTCATCATAAATAACCCTAGACGCTCACACATAACACCAATCCTCTTTGACTTACACTGGCTCCCCATCCACTCCAGATTCAAATTCGAAGTACTCACCCTCATTCATAAAATCATTTCCAATGAGTCAGCTCCATGCCTTTCCTCGCTCCTATCTAATACCAGCAACAACAGAACACGCCGCACCATCTCCAAAAACCTATCTATCCCTTCCTCCAAAAGAAAATGTAGCCAAACCACCTGTAATCAGAGATTCTCCCTTTATGCCCCTTCTATCTGGAATGCCTTAACATATGACCTAAGGAACTGTCCCAATCACCTTGATTTCCAGAAGAAATTAAAAACGCATCTCTTCCATGAACATTTCTCCCTACTCACATAGCCCTCTCTAACTCCTTGTACAAATCTCTTTGTAAATTGTTTACTAACCTGTTCCTGTTAATCATATATACCATTTCAAATTATGTTCTATTTATACAGTTGTAATTCAGTTGTAATTCACTGTCTGTTGCGTTCTATGGAAACCGTTTTGAATTGTAGAAAAACGGTATATAAAAACTGTTAAATAAATAAATAAAATAAAATAAAATCATACTAGGTGACCTCAATTTATCATCCCTCCAGACTACACATACAAACTCATTCATGGAGGCAATGGAACAGATGGGATACCAACAAATACTCCTCCACCCCACCCACAATAAGGGAAATATACTACAGTGTAGACATGGTGTTCCTCCCTAAGTTTACACCAGCCTATACAGCTCCCCCCTCCCAACATAACACAGGTCTCATGGTCAGATCACTTTCTGATCCAATTTACATTTAACATACCATTACACTACACTGTGTGTCCAAGCATCACTATCGAACCCTACGAACACCCAATGAACAACTAGATTTAAACTCTTTGATACACATTAATAAAAGTGATCACCACCCACCTCAGTACAGCACAAACTGACCTCAATGAATTTATAAATCAATGGAACTCAGGAACAGCATCAGCTGCAAAACCAACACCCAAACAACAAACTCGTTCACACAAACAATCTGAGGGATGGTACACCCCAGATCTAGCTAGGATAAAAAAAGATCTCAGAAAAACAGAACATAAATGGAGATCCAAAAAGACCACAGATAATAAAGTATGTTACTTGTCAATGTTCACACTTTACAAAGAGGCAATAAAAACACAGCAAAGAAGAACTATCACTCCAAAATATTAAATAATGCCATAAATCACCGAAGGGAGCTATTTGAACTGGTAAAATCAATTACCAAGCCCCCTCAAGATACCTCTTTAGAAATTCCAATCCATCTACAGACTCTAGCTGATTTCTATGCTAGCAAACTAAACCCCAAAGATAGCCCTAGCCCCCCTCTGATGCCATCAGCTGTGGCTACTTCAAACAACCGGCATACATTTCACACCATAGACACAAGACAAATCATGGATATAATCTCAAATTTAAACACAACAACATCCCCACTAGATCCATGTCCAGTCTCATGGATCAAAGCGTTTAAATCAGACATGATCCCCTTCCTACTAAACATAGTAAATCAATCCCTCCAGCAAGGAACCATGCTGAGCAACCTCAAAAGATCCGTAGTCCAACTTATACTAAAAAACAAAAGCCTAAACAAACAAGACCCTTCTGCATATAGACCAATTTCAAGCATCCCTTTTGTAGCTAAAACCATTGAAAAGCAGTACAACGTCAGCTCCAGGACGTCATAGATTCAACAGATGCCTTAGATGAACAACAATATGGATTTCACACTTTTCATGGAGTTGAAACACTCCTCCAGTTCTGTTTGACAAATGAATCCAGGGAATGGAAAACACCAAAAACGTGTTTGTCCTCATCTTCCTGGATATAACCGCAGCATTTGACAATGTAAATCATGAGACCCTCATATCAAGACTCAATACCCTAGGCATAAAAGGTCACGCCCTTAAATGGTTTTCATCATACATAACTAACCGAGTACAATATGTCCAAATCGAACAAAAAACGTCAACCGCTTTCCCCCAAACCCAGGGAATACCCCAAGGGTCTTCTTTATCTGCCCTCTTGTTTAACTTATACATAAAGCCAATCTGCACAATATTCAAGAAACACAAAATAAATTATCACATATATTCTGACAACATTATGTTGTACACTCACCTAGACATATGTAACCCGATTTATGATGCACTAGCAGCCTGCCTGGAAGAAACCCAAATCTGGCTTCAAGAAAACAATATGAGCATCAATCTCAAGAAAACTGATGTAATATTCATATTAAAAAAACACAAATTCAATCCCCCTCCAACAATCCACCTGAATAACAATCAATTCAAAGTTAAAGAGGAAATAAAATATCTAGGGGTTACTCTTGATAAAACACTTAGATCCGGCTGTGGATTACCATGGCCGGACACAGGCATGGGTCAGCAGGCCAAGGGTTAACCTTGGCGGTGGGCGGGGGGGGGAGAGGAGGGGGAGGGTGGTGCGGCGGCCGGCTATAGAAGCGCTGGTCGCGCTGCGGCTCACCCTCTTTCCCTCCTCTCTGGCGCAGCGCGAGCGGGCAATTTGAATTGGTGCGAGCGGGCGAGTGAAACGATGGAATAGGACCGCGGTGTAGAAGAGCCGGCTGCAGAGCACCCAGCTCTAACAGGAACGGGACGCTAGAAGGAGCGCAGGAAAGCGAGATTCAATGAAGGGGTGAGCTGCGAGGGGGAACGCGGCGGGGGGGGGAGGAGGGGGGAGGAGCGGAAAGAATCATGCAGGCTCTGCGGCGGCCTAGTGATTAGAGGAATCACTGGGGGCGCCGGAGGGCCATATGTGGCGCATGGCTGGAGCGAGGAATCCAAAGTGAGCGTAATAGCGCGTGGGGAAAGGACGGGAGAAGGGAACCCGACCGAATGGACAATGCGGCCTAGCGATGCAAGAAATCACTCGCAGCGCATAGCTGGTAGCAGACAATGTGGCCTAGCGATCTGGGAGTCAATGTGGCCTAGCGATCAGGGAGTCACCAGGAGTGGCCGGATGGCCGTCGGGATGGAGGAAGAACATGCAGCGTCCACATGCTAGCATACCAGTCAGGGGAGCAATTGATTACGGAGGTCAGCGGGATTAAAAAAAAAAAAAGAAAAAGAGAAGAGAATTTGCTGCGTGTTGTCGATGTTCGGCGCTGGAACAAGGCAGAAATAGCAATAATATGAAAGTATGTTGTTTATAATAAGTCCAGAGTCTAAGGTAAGGTAAGGTGTTAATAACATTAAACTGCTCATTAATGCTAGGATGTTTTAATTATTGGTACCTGGATTATTCTCCTCCGGTTGGAGCATGGTTAAGTGTGCATAGCAGGAAGGTGGGGGAAGATGACGGAGTACGAATTAGAGTGATTGGTAGTGTGTGCAGGTATGGGCCGCCATCTGGTGGGAAGAAGTGGGATTTTGGATAATAGCACAGAGTATGTGTTGATGTATTAGCTGACGTGTTGTGCCATCAGGTGGGAGCAGCTGGGATTGCAAGGAAAATAAAAATAAGCAAAGGAATGAAGGGAAGGGACGACTATAAGATATATATATATATATATAGGTATATATATATATTCACGGACAGTCATTTATATGAGGGGAGACAAAAAAAAAAATATATATATAATAAATCACAAAAAGGGGGATGAGGGACGAGAAAGGGCTCCACTGATTCATAATTAATATGATCAGGTCCACGACAAAGATGGCTTACACCAGGCATTTGCAAAGACCTTAATATGAGCATTCTGTTTCCCATTGTTTTTCTCTATAGTATTTTTCCAAGCAGGGTAGTATGCCGCGGAAAGTCACACAGAGCGGTGGAAAGGACCGCAGAAGACAACCTAATCCTGAAGAAAGAGGGAGCAAGCAGGTGGCAGAGCGTAGAACGACAAGCGGTGCCGCAAAATGGGCACCGACAGTAACTACGCAGAGGAAGACGACGAACGGGGACGTGTCAAAGACAGCGCAGCGGAGCAGGCGGGCCCCAACACTGCAGCATGCGCACGCTCCCACGCCGACGACGTCCAGTCAGGAGCTAGATGAACTTTTCCGACTCATACGCGAACAGGTGAATCAGCACGGCCTGAGCGCTTTTAAGGAACGGTTGGAGGCGTCTACCACGGGAGCAGCGGAACCACGGGCAGCGAATAGCGACAGCACACTAGGCCCCAGCGACAGCACACCAGACCCCAGCAACACCACGCCAGACACCAGCAATAGCACACCGGCCACCAGCAACTGCACGCCAAGCACCAGCGCAGCGGCCGGTAAGTCTATGGGCGTGAGGGGAGCGTTGGTAGTCTCATCCTCATCATCAGAGGAATCTACCTCTGAGGCAGAAGGGGATATTTCTCTAGCAACAGCAATGCAGAGCATTTTGAAGACATTCAGAAAGAAGAAGAGTAAATCCCATACAGAAAAACAGTTAGCAAGAGTATGGACGGGGCGCAGCGAAACACACACGTGGGGGGCTAATACCAGTGAACCCAGTGTAACCGGGACGGCATTGACGTTGCCGGCTACACTAGTAAGCCCAGCGGCGGTGAGCGGGGACCCGCGTTGCGAGGTGAGCTCGCTAGCCAGCACGGTGCCGAGGAAGTTAAAAAAGCGGATCTGGCAGAGGGAATTTATTGATATATTCTCCTTGCTGATCAGAGACCAGGAATGGGAATCAAATGAGAACAAAGAAAAAGATAGGAGATGGGAGAAGAAACCGAAGATTGTAAAATCTATCAACAATTGGGTTTCGGCATTCCACATATTTATGAGCGTAGTTCTGGAGCGGGAGCCGGAATTGAGCCAGTACCTGATCAAGTACCTAGACACCATAACCCAAGCGCATAAGCGTCTAGGCGGGTGGGCCTGGCTGAACTACAATGTTAAGTTCAGACAGAGCTTGGCGGAGGACCCAACCATGACCTGGCAGCACAGGATCGTGGACTTATGGCTTGAGGAAATGGCCCCCAACAGACCATGGAGTCAGGAAGGGGCCTCGCAGTCCTTTCAGATGCCACAATGGCGGCAGAACGCCCAGCAGGTCGGTCGCAGAGCGTGCCGGCAGTACAATACCGGGAGTTGCACCTGGCGGCCGTGCAAATTTAGGCATGTTCCAGCTGCGGGGGCAATCACCCCGCCACTACGTGCCGACCCAATAGGGATAACAAGTCATTCCGGCCAATACAGCAAAGAGGGAATGAGGGACTTGGCCCCAACCCCCATCTTGCTTGACCGCATGCGTACATGGTTAAGGACCTACCCTAGGAGGGACAAAGCTCTCAATATTGAGAACGGCTTTGCTCACGGATTTAGGATTCCAGCCTCAGTCACACCGCGGGGACAGGTAATCCGCAACTCACCATCAGTCAAAAAATTCAGATCGGTGGTGCAGCACAAAATATCAAAAGAAAGGGAATTAGGGAGGGTGGCTGGTCCTTTCACCTACCCACCTCTACCGAATCTGGTGTTGTCTCCATTGGGAATTGTCCCAAAAAAGGAGCCGGGGAAATTCCGCCTAATCCACAACCTATCGTACCCAGAAGGGAGTTCAGTCAATGACCACATTGATCCATACCTATGTTCCGTGCGATATTCGACGATCGATCATGCTGTGGACACCATACGGAAAGTAGGGCGCCAGACTAGGCTGGCGAAGGCAGACATCGAATCAGCCTTTCGGCTGCTGTCGGTTCACCCAGAGTCCTTTTCACTACTGGGCTTCACCTTCAATGGGGAATATTATTATGACAAATGCCTACCCATGGGTTGCTCGATATCGTGCGCGTACTTCGAGCAGTTCAGCGCATTTGTACATTGGGTTGTGGAAGACATTGCCGGTCATGGCACCGTCGTACACTATTTGGACGATTTCCTATTCATCGTAAACGGGGGGGAAGATTGCCAAAGGATCCTCAACGTATTTGAGCAAGTTGCCAAGTGCTTTGGGATCCCCCTGGCAAAAGAAAAGACTAGTGGGCCCGTAGGGACCATCACATTCCTGGGCATAGAGCTCGATGTAACAGCGTAACGGTCTCGCCTACCCGATGACAAAATCCCAAAGCTGAGAGCTGCTGTCCACGACATTCGAGAACGGACAAAGGCAACGCTGGAGCAATTCCAATCAATGTTAGGTCTGCTGTGCTTCGCATGCAGGATCATGCCAATGGGACGTGTGTTCTGCCGTCGCATGGCAATGGCGACAAGAGGGGTAAAAAAAAAAAAAGCATCACAAGATTAGGATCACAAAGGGCATAAAGGAAGACCTGCGCATGTGGGAGCTCTTCTTGCATTCCTTCAATGGCCTAGCATTCTGGCAGGAGCAGCCGGTGCCGAATAAAGACCTTGACCTGTTCACTGATGCTGCGGGAGGGAGCAGGTTTGGAATCTACTTTAGAGGCACATGGTGTGCGGAAGAATGGCCTGGCAAATGGCAATCAGGGAATATCACCAAAGACATTACCTTCCTGGAGCTCTTCCCCATCGTGGTGGCGCTATACATATGGGCCCCGCAGCTACGCAACAAGGCAATCACATTCCACACCGATAACGTAGCAGTGGTGTATGAAATAAATGGTATGCGTGCTCATACCCCGGGGGTCGTGGCCCTCCTAAGGCACATAGTGATGTTGTGCTTAAAACATAACATAAATATCAGGGTAGAGCACATCCCCGGGCAGCATAATAACATTGCCGATGCTCTCTCTCGTTCCAAGATCCAGCTCTTCCGGTCGCTCGCTCCCGAAGCCGATGCAGACAAAACGGTTCTCCAGCCACAAGTATGGGACCTTGGCCCACCGAAGTTTGGGAGCTTGTGCTGAGCTCCCTATCTGAGCGGACAAGACGGAGATACCTGGCGGCATGGGAGAAATTTCAAGCCTTCTGCGGAGGAATCGGAATCCAGGACGCCTGTCCCACGACGAAATCCATCTTGCAGTGGATTCTGCATTCTAAAAATAGCGGAGTCAAAAAATCAACACCAAAAGCGCAGTTGGCAGCAATTACCTTCTTCACGAAAGTAATGGGTAGGAACAATCCAAGAGCGGACTTTGTCATAACCAAGGTGATGAAGGGCTGGATGACGGAGCAGCGCGGCAGGAAAGACGGCCGGCACCCTATAACACACAAAATACTGCAGAGACTGATAGCGGTCACTGGCCAGATATGTTTCAATGACTTCGAGACCCGGCTATTCAGATGCGCATTTTCGTGTGCGTTCTTTGGAGCGTTCAGGATAGGCGAACTGGTAGCCTCGGCGAGTCGTAAATCCGCCAAGGAGGGGATTCGGGAGAGGGATGTCAGCCTGCAGAATGGGACACTCATACTGCAGATACGAAGAACAAAAGCCAACACTGAGGCAAAGGGCACACAGATTGTGCTAGCCCCACTACCGGGGGACACATCCTGCCCAGTAGCAACCTTCACCGAATACAACCACATACGGCCAGCAGGGGCTGAGCACTGGTTGGTACATTCGGACGGGGCCCCCCTATCGCGCTTCCAGTTTACCAAGGTACTGAAGATAACGCCGGAGGCAGCGGGTTTTGAAGCGTGCTTGTACGGCACTCATTCATTCCGTATAGGGGCCGCTTCAACGGCTGCCAGTATAGGAATGATGAGGGAGCAGATCATGAACATTGGCAGATGGCGCTCCGAGAGATATAAATTGTACGGAAAATTGGGCGGAAAAGAGGACGAGACTAAGACCGCAGGGGCTTAATTTGGGCCTCCCCAGGGAGAAGCTAGCAGTGAAATGGATGGGCCGCCGAGGTATGGTGTGGGACCAGCTGATGCCATTCCTACTACAGTTGAAGAAGGTGGGTGGCCAGCCATGGGCAATCGTGGTGCACCTGGGAGGTAATGACCTGACTGGTATGCGCAGCGTCGAGCTCACGAAGAAAATGTAGAGGGACCTGCTGACACTGACTGGTGCCTTTCCAGGAACATTACTGGTCTGGTCTCACATCATACCACGGTGGGTGTGGAGGGGCGAATGGTCGCATCGCGCAGTAGAAAGAACAAGAAAAAAAGTGAATAGATGGATGGCGCGATTCATGGAATCAATCGGAGGATATGGCATCGTCCACGAACTTATAGAAGAAAACTGCCCCGGATTGTAACGCGCAGATGGGATACATCTATCAGATATTGGGATGGATGTGTATCTCTGTGCGATACAAGACACAATCGAACGCCTCTGGCAGAAGCATGTGTTGGCCACAGCAGTGAAGGATGGGGGGGGGAACCTCCCGGCAGACGAGGAGTCGCCGCCGGGAGGGAATGGCAGGAGAAAAAGGAACCCCACCCTTACGAGAGAGCGCACAGCCCAGACACGAGAAGGGGGAGCGGGGCACAAAGGAACTGACGTGTCCCCCAAGAGTACCCAGATGGTGAAGCAGGAACAGTGTCTAGAGGACCTCCCTCATATAGTTCTCATCGTAGCCCTGTTCACGCCTTTTGACGGGCCACGGGCAGTGGGAGATACGGACACTGCTGCAAAGAGTCACGGAGCCCTGAAGGGCCGGTTGTTAACTGAAGCACCCCTTATACGTTGTCATGCTGGTTGGGACCGGCAGCAGTGGGGAAAAGGCTTGGACGGCCATCTTTTCCAGAATATCCCTGCCGGGCGTCCAAGGTCATGAGTGACTGTGGGCTGTGCCTCTTGAAAAGGGATGAGGTAAAAGTGTGAAGGTATACTTATGCTGTTTATGATGGAATAGTGTTATAATGTTTTGATATTGTTGGGTTTATGCTGTGGCCAACAGTTTGATACTGTATTTCCACTTGTTGACAATTTGAAATAAAGGCATCTCTTTTGGCAAAAGCGGAAGCAGTGCAGTTATTTTGGGCGGGGGGGGGGGGGGTTGGGGGGGGGCGGGGGGCGGGGGAGGGAAAGGAATAACGACCCGCGGCCGTCATGCTGGTCCCCTGGCTGAGCATGGTGCCCCACCTAAGACTCTTAAATAGAACCATATTCTATAAGTTAAGAACTTTACAACCCCTGCAAAAGCTCATTGACCTGTCTGATTTCAGAACAGTAGTGCAAGCACTTATAACACCACACTTGGACTACTGCAATGGCCTCCTACAGAGAATACCTAAAAAAACATTAAATGTACTTCAATTGGCTTAAAATGTTACAGCAAGAATCATAATGAAAGCACGTCTCTCCAACCATATAACACCCATCCTATTCGGACTCCACTGGCTCCCAATTTCATCCAGAGTCCAATACAAAATAATAATAACGACTTTCAAACTAATACACAACATATCCCTCTCCCACCTTTCTACACTCATCAAAGTACAACCCTCGAATAGACAAAGTACAACCAAAACATACTAAAAGCACCACACTCTATATGCATTACCAAACAATCCACCAGCAATAGGGCATTCACAAGCATAGCACCACTACAATGGAATACCCTCCCTGAGACGTTAAGAGGAAACAAGGACCATACAATCATTTTGCAAAGATTTAAAAACTCACCTATTTACAGAACATTATACCAACTCCTAGAGCAGTTATTCTCGCGACACTATCTACCCTCCCCCTACCTTATTAAAACTAATGATGTAATGCTTGATTTTTGGTACCCTTAAGTAGTATTCCAATCCTACACTCCTGTAAATTGCACTGTAAATAGTTAAAAGTGCTCACACCCAGTACCACTCCATGTAAATAGCTTGTGGCGGCAACTCAATTACCTTGTTCTTTGTATAATGTTCTTAAACACTGTTCCATGTAACCATTTTAGTTTAACCTGTTATGATGTAAACCGTCCCTGATCTCTGGAAGGGGCGGTATAAAAATGTGCTCAAATAAATAAATAAATAAATATTAGTGGGACCAGCTCAAAGGTTTTTGCTACCCTAGGCAGTCTCACCATGCTGCTTCATACTGTGCCGTGCCTTAATGCTTTTTTGAAAGCACACCACGCCATACCGACATAACGATCAACAAAAACATTGTTACCATATTCAAAATTATCCACGACTAATCCTCGGAGTAGCTACAGACAATAATAAGAGAACTTCCTGATAACAGACAAAGAAGAAGCACCCAGAACACCTTCTCGCTTCTCACACAGACTTTGTGAAGTACAGCCAATCAGCATGTGGAAGAGCATTCTCATTCTATGCTCCAACAATATGGAACCCCCTCCCTGTGAAAATCCAAACAACTACAGATCTGAAGGATTTCAGGAAACTCTTAAAAACACACCTGTTCAAAATACACTTTCAGGGTGTAACAAAAGCAAGCAAATAACATAACTAATGTACACAAAGGCACCTCTATACCACAATCCTACCTTCACTCCTCAACAATTACTATAGCTCTCACTAATCAGTACTCCCCTATAAATCCCTACTTTTTGTTATTGTGTTATATGTTATTACCGTTTCATTACAAAGTTATATAAGTTTCTTATATTGTTCATTGTAATGTTAACATCTTCCATGTAAAGTTATGCTCTGTTATATGTAAACTGTATTGAACATTGGAAATGTGGTATAGAAATCTTTCAAATAAATAAATAAAGTGCATGCACGTACCACACTCCCAGCCTGCCACGCCTGCCCCTTCCGATGTAACTTCCTGCCTCCTCTAATAGAAAAGTGCATCGATAGGTGATATTGAGAGAATTTTGCTCCATAGCTAGACCACTAAGATATGGAGTACCAAAGATGGCAATACTCTCTTCCTTTATTTTCAACATCCAGTGGCCAAGGATACAGAAACATTTTAATATGTGAGTTCATGTTTTGTGGATAATATACAGCTCTATGTTCTTCTGGGTATGAATTATATTAATTTATGTTGGCAAACCATTTAGAACTGGGTCACCATATCAAAAGAAAATGGAGATCATTTAATATTGACTTATAGCTACATTCTAAAGAAATTGACTTTTACTATCCTTTAAAAGTGAGGTTCATAATCTGGGGATGGCTCTAGATTCAATATTGTATATGGAGTTCCAAATCATCAAAGACCAAAGAAATGTTATTTTTTTAAATTTCTTCTGGCTAAATAACACACTTTATTTTGATAGGTTTGAATTAGTTGTATTAATATCATTGTATATTATATCATTATTGCAACATTCTATAAATTGTAGTGACTGTGACTGGTACAGAATGCTTGTGTTCAGGTCCTGTTAGGAGTATATAACGTAGCATCAAAACCCAGACATCGGCTCAGTCTTGTATTAAGCCAAATTAAAAGCTTTTTGACTGGACTTTAATCCCTTTATGATTTTTTTTCTACATCAAGGAATGTTTGCACTTTTATGTTCCTTTAAGTTCTTTGGAGTCTCAAGATGATCCAATCTAGTGGTACCCTCCAGGATTGTTATAGTGCATCTGCATATTTTTCCCAGCTGCCTCCATGATAAACTCCCACCATAGCCCATCTGTACCTGCTACTCCCATATTCCCATTTGTGCATCTGTTACCTTGTGAACTTTTCATCAACTGGCCAGGAGATGAATACCATAGCACTATCACAAGTCAGTAAATTTTCCCCATCTTTGTTTCCTTTGGCTCCACTAGTTTTCTCTTCCTTATGCCAATCCTCCCAAATCTTATTCACTACCGAAAACCACTAATGTGGGTAATCATTGCATTTTTCTCTTTACCAACCATTCTATATTATACCCTATCTACTCAAGTTGTCTTCCTCGTACCCCAGTCATCCTTGTCATGGTCATCACACCTTTAGTTCTCATCTGAGTATTCTTCTGTTGCTCATCCTCAGCTGAGAGTATTAGTTCTAATCCTGGTCCTCCAAGGCAACTCTACTCCCATCCATGCACATTGAGCTAATACATCTCCAGTATTATTTCTGTCTTTCTTCCCCCTTCCTCTGCTTTCCCTTTCTTGCGTTTCCAGAAAAATGGTCACTCTATTTCTAACAAGCTTGCTACATTCATGACTTCTCTCTCTTGTACTCTTCAACATCTTACCTTGACTTTGACTTGGGGGTATGTTTACAAAGCAGTGGCAGCAGCTTCCATGCGATATTGCAGCCGCGGCCCATGGAGGCCGCTACCACAGCTTTGCAAACATACCCCTTAGCTTGTCCCTAAGGACTCTGCTTCAGTTGCTGCCTTCTGTCATGGAGATTATTTTTTCTCCTGTGCACCTCATTCAGTATGCTGCCATGATGGTGTCTGACTACTGTTTTCCCCCTTCTGTCATTTTTAATCCCTTCTTCCTCAATTCCAATGCTTTTCTTCCTTTGAGATTCACTTCTTCTACCTGTTCATCCCATTATCTCTCTAGATAGTTGTCATTTATTGACTATCTGATAGTGATTTACTTTTTCTCATCAACTTCTTCAGCTGCCTTTCCTTCTTCCTTGAATTACCTTCCCCATCCCTCATTCTTGGGAATTTTAAATTACATGCTGATGATGCCTCTGGCTTTCATACTCCTAAGCTCCTAGCAATAATCTTCTCTTATAACTCTAGTTCTATTCTACCACCTGCACTGCCTTGACCTAATCATTGATTCCAACTTCTGCCTCTCAGACTTTTTCACTTCAGCTCTTCCCTTTGCTGATCAATTGATAACTTTGACACTTAATCACTCCCCCCCTCAATCTCAACTGTGATCACTAGCACCTTCAGTCATTTCCAGGCTATTGACCCTTATGTCCTCTCCTCTGCTTAACTATTTTCTTCTTTCTCCTCTACTAGGTTGCCAAAGATAGTTCAGGCAGTTTCTATTTATATATCAATACTCTCTTCAGCTTCAGATACTTTTGCTTTTCCCCTTCACTCTCACTGAAACACGTCAGCAGAAAAATACCATATGGCCTATCTAGTCTGACCTTCCATATCAAATACTGTAATCCATTTTTTTCCTTTACAGATCTTTTGTGCTTGTCCCATGCTTTAAGTCAGATGCTGTCCTTGTTTTTCATTCTGTTTTTTTGAAGGTGTAAATAAACAGGTAGACAGAGGTGAGCCTGTTGATATAGTGTACCTGGATTTTCAGAAAGCGTTTGACAAGGTCCCTCATTACAGACTCTTGGCAAAATTAAAAAGTCATGGGATTGGAGGCAGTGTACTATTGTGGATCAGGAACTGGTTAAACGATAGAAAGCAGAGAGTAGGGCTAAATGGCCAAGTGTCTTGATGGAGAAAGGTGAATAGTGGAGTACCCCAGGGATCTGTGCTGAACCTGCTGCTTTTTTAACATATTCATAAATGAGCCGGAAATGGGAACAACAAGTGAGGTGATCAAATTTGCAGAAGATACAAAATTAGTCAGTTGTGGTGACTCTCTTCTGAGGGGTACTGAGGCATCCATTTGCCGACCAGACTTGATGTCCAGAGAGGTATGCTCTCTGCCTGGTGCCAAAATCCAAGATGTTACGGAGAGTTTGCTGAGACTCATCAAACCCACTGACTATTACCCAATGTTGCTAATCCATGTTGGAACAAATGATACTGCCAGGTATCCCTCTGAATGTATCAAAAGTGACTTCATGGCTCTGGGACAGAGGGTGAAGCAGTTAGGTGCACAGGTGGTGTTCTCATGAATCCTCCCTGTTGAGGGTAAAGGCCAAGGCAGAGAGGCTCACATCCTGGAGATAAATGCATGGCTACGTGGATGGTGTCATCGAGAACATTTTGGTTTCCTAGACCATGGGATGCTGTTCCAAGGGCTGCAGAGCAGAGATGGCATCTATCTGTCCATGAAAGGTCAACGCATCTTCAGTAGTAGACTGGCTAATCTACTGAAGAGGTAGATGATATATTAAATACCTTTATTGAAATGGGTAACAGGGGTAACATATGGAAAGCAGTGTGTATAAATGCCCGTAGCATGGGAAATAAGATCCTTGATGTTGAAACTTTGGTGGGAGTGGCCAACATGGATTTAGTGGCAGTTACAGAAACATGGTCCACAGAAAACCACGACTGGGATGTAACTATACCTGGCTATACTTTATTCAGAAAGGACACGGTAGGAAGAAGGGGAGGAGGAGTGGCACTATATGTAAAAAATACTATTAAAACTTTGGAATTACAGAGCTTAAAAGCAAGGGAGGAGGCATTGTGGGTTAAACTAGAAAGAGGGAAAGAGAAATCTATTTGCATTAGCATAATATACAGACCTCCCTCACAAGAGGAAGAGGTGGACAAAGAGTTAATTGAAGACATACGCAGCATTGCTAGGAAAGGGGAAGTGCTACTGATAGGGGATTTCAATATGCCAGATGTTGATTGGCACATTCCTGTTGCAGTATCATCTAGAAGTAAAGAGATCCTGGATTCTCTACAGGGAGAACTATTCAGGCAATTGGTAACAGATCCCACACGTGAAGGGGCCATACTAGACATGGTGCTTACCAACAGTGAAAGTGTTTCTGATGTTATAGTGGGAGATCGTTTTGCATTCAGTGATCACCAGATGGTGTGGTTCGGTATTAGGACTAGAGCTGTTAGAATCCATTCAAAGGTGAGGGTCTTAGACTTTAGGAAGACTAACTTTGCCAAGATGGGCCAATACCTCAGGGAGTCGTTAGCAGGATGGGAACAGCTGGGGGATGTAGAAAAACAGTGGACAAAACTAAAAGGGGATATTTTAAGGGCAACCAACCTTTTTGTTAAAATGGAAAATAATGGTAAAAGGAAAAGGAGACTGCTGTGGCTTTCGAAAGAAGCAGCTGAAAAGGTGAAGAAAAAGAGGGAGGCCTTCATGAAATACAAGAGATGACAGAGAGAGAAAGACAGGCATCTATATTTTGAAAAACTTAGAGAACCTAGTAAAGTAGTCAGGAAAGCAAAGATTCAAAAAGAGGAGGAAATAGCCAATGCAATAAAATGGGGGGATAAGACATTTTTCAGATATGTTAGTGAGAAGAGGAAGGGAAAAAGTGGTATTGTCAGACTCAAGGGTGAAGGGGAGGAATATGAAGAAGAGGATGAGGATAAAGCGGAATTGCTTAACAAATATTTCTGTTCTGTGTTCACAGATGAAGAACC
The DNA here is from genome assembly GCA_033557465.1 of Ichthyophis bannanicus. Classification (NCBI taxonomy): domain Eukaryota; kingdom Metazoa; phylum Chordata; class Amphibia; order Gymnophiona; family Ichthyophiidae; genus Ichthyophis; species Ichthyophis bannanicus. Next base: position 367,160,817 of record CM066035.1, read on the forward strand.
AGGAGAGGGACTTCAGAAAACATCCACAAACAGGAACAGAAGTGAGGGACATCTTGAACAATTTTCAGAAGACTGTGTTCATGAGAAACTAGCTCAACTTAAAGTAGACAAAGCGATGGGACTGGGTGGGATACACCCTAGAATACTGAGGGAACTTGGGAATGTACTAGAAGCTCCACTAACTGACCTTTTCAACAATGTTCCCTCTAATTTTCTGTAGGCTGTGTGTGCATAAAATATCAGCTGTGCAGCTTTTGTGAAGGAAGGTTAAATTTTTGTGCGCCACATAACGACACTCGGAGTTATATACTTTAAAATTTGACTACACGTCAGAATACAGTATGTACACCACATTGATTGCACTAGAAAATATTGTAGAACTTGTGAAAACCGTAAATAAACAACTTTTAAATTTTAAGACGTCTGTGTTGTTTTCTATCAGAATCAGAACCGTAATTTTTGTGTGCTCTGTTGTAAAGTATGTTCGCTCGCTTGGCAAGGTGTGTGCGCGCACAGCTTAGAGGGAACAGTGCTTTTCAATGCCTCATTGGAGTCGGAAGTGGTGCCAAAGGACTGGAGAGAGGTTCATGTGGTGCCTTTACAGAAAAGTGGAAGTAAGGATGTGGTTGAAAACTACAGACCGGTTAGTTTAACTTCGGTAATGAGAAAATTATTGAAAACGCTGCTGAAAGAGAAAATAGTGAGGTTTCTGGAGTCCAGCGGATTACAGGATCCGAGGCAGCATGGATTCACCACAGGCAGGTGTGGTGAGACAGATCTGATTGATTTCTTTGATTGGGTGACCAGGGAGTTGGACCGAGGGAGAGCCCTAGATGTGGTGTATTTAGATTTCAGTAAAGCCTTTGACACTGTTCCTCACAGGTGACTTATAAACAAACTAAGCACCCTAAGAATGGACCCTAGAGTTACTGCTTGGGTTAGAAATTGGTTGGGTGGGAGGCGACAAAGAGTACAGGTAAATGGAGCTCACTCTGAGGAGAAGGATGTTACCAGTGGGGTGTCTCAGGGATCTGTCCTTGGTCCGATTCTTTTTAACATCTTTGTTAGTGATATAGCGGAAGGGCTGTCAGGTAAGGTTTGCCTCTTTGCGGATGGTACCAAAATCTGCAATAGACACCCAGGAAGGTGTAGATAACATGAGGAGGGATCTAGCTAAGCTTGAAGAATGGTCTAGAATTTGGCAGCTGGGATTTAATGTTAAAAAATGTAAGGTGATTCATTTGGACTGCAGAAATCCAAGGGAACAATGTAGTATTGGGCGTGAAGTACTTTTGTCCACTAAAGAAGAGCGGGACCTAGGCATGGTTGTGTCTGATGATCTAAAAGTAGCTAAACAGGTAGAAAAAGTGACGGCAAAAGCTAGAAGGATGCTTGGGTGCATACAGAGAGGAATGGCTAGCAGAAAAAAGGAGGTGATAATGCCTCTGTATAAGTCTTTGGTGCGACCTCATTTGGAGTATAGTATGCAATTCTGGAGACTGCACCTTCAATAGGATATAAACAGGATGGAGTCGGTACAGAGGGTGGCTACTAAAATGGTTAGTGGTCTTCATTATAAAGCATATGAGGACAGACTTAAGGATCTTAATATGTACACCTTAGAGGAAAGGCGGGATAGAGATGATATGATTTATATGTTTAAATACCTCCGTGGCATAAATGTACAGGGGGAGAGCCTCTTTCAATTGAAAGCAAGTTCTGCTATGAGGGGACATGGGATGAGGGTGAAGGGAGATAGATTCAGGAGTGATATGTGGAAATATTTCTTTATGGAAAGAGTGGTGGATCCGTGGAATAGTCTCCCAGTGGAGGTGGTAGAGATGAAGACAGTATCTGAATTCAAAAAAAGCATGGGACAAACACAGAGGACCTCTAAAGGAAAAAAGGGGACTGTTGTAGTTGTTGATATGGAAGGACAAACTAGATAGGCCATGTGGTCTTTTTCTGTCGTCATATTTCTATGTTTCTGTGTTCAAACAAAGAGGGCTGTGAAAAAATTGTAAGAGGAACTTGATAAATTGGAAGACTGGACATCCAAATAGCAGATGAAATTTAACATGGACAAATGCAAAGTTATGCACTTAGGAAAGAACACCACAAACTATGGTTACATAATGCAAGATTCCACATTAGGAACCACCACCTGGGAAAAAGATGTAGGCGTCATCATGGATAATATAATGAAAGCCTCCACCCAATGTTCAGCAAATAGAATTCTGGGAATCTTAAGAAAAGGAATAGAGAATAAAACCAATGATATCATAATGCCTCAGTATCTCTCCATGGTGCAACCGCACCTTGAATATTGTGTGCAATTCTGGTCACCATATCTTAAAAGGATATAGTGGAATTAAAGGAACAGAGAAGAGACACCAAAATGATAAAGGGGATGGAAGGACACCCCTATGAGGAAAATCTTAAAAGGTTAGGGCTCGTCAACTTGGAAAAGAGATGGCTGAAGGGAGATATGATAGAGTTCTATAAATTAATGAATGGAGTGAAACGTGTAAACGTAGATCGGTTGTTGACACCATCAAAAAGTAGAAAGACTAGGAGACACACAATAAAGCTACATTGTAACCCATTTAAGACTAATAAAAGAAAATATTTGTTTCACTCAACTGTTCCGATCCATAACGTGATGACATCATCAGATTTACAAAGCTGTCATGAGGTCAATATGGACGTCTCCCAATCACTAGAAACTCAGCGCAGAGACCACCAATCCACATCTGAATTCAATCCGGTAGGGGAGGTGGACTTCAATAAATGAATTCAATATTGTTCCTTTAAGCGAAGCTGTCTTTGTCGATCACCCCCTCGAAGGGGTGTGGGTACCATATCCAAAACTGTCCATCGTAGATGATCAAAGGTATGGTTGTGTTGAGTGCAGTGCTGTACCAAAAGTGCCGTCAACACTTTGGTATTGATCCGGGAACGATGTTCTCCAAGTCGTTTCTTCACTGCATGTATTGTCATCCCAACATAGATCATGTCACAAGGGCAAGGAATTAAATAGATCACATAAGATGAATTACAATTTGTAGTCTCTGCGCTGAGTTTTTAGTGATTGGGAGACGTCCATATTAACTTCATGACAGTTTTGTAAATCTGATGATGTCATCACGTTATGGATCAGAACAGGAAGTTGGGCTGACAAAAGCTTGATAAAGAGCCGTGAGAGTGAGAGGCTCGAAACACAATCATTGTGTCGCGGCGGTGCTCAATGACCTTGGTTAACGTGGCTGCTTGGCATGCAAGTTACTGGATGATGAGCTGAAGAAAATATTGCTGTGACCCATTCCGTGAAGGAAATTCATGTTGGGAAGGACTGCATGTTTTGATGGCTTACGGCTTTTTATGTATCCAGATAAGTAGCCAAGTTTCATAAAAGGGTTAATACACGCAGTGTTTATGCACGCACTGAGCGATTTTGCTATAATCAGAATTTTTAAATGTTTGCTGCTGGTGCGACGGCTGGTTTCGAGAAACCGGTAGCCTTTCGCACAAAGGCCTTCGGGTCACATCTTATAAAATGATTAAAAAAGGACGGCCTGCTTTTTGAGAGTGATTAGTCACCCTTTTGCCAGGCAATCCGACAAAAAATCTTGTTTTGTTAAAATTCTGTTCATTACATTTCGTCAGGATTAAGAAGGTTTTTTCATGTTGGTTACTATACACCTTTCACTTTATTTTTACCCTGGCTAATTTTTGCAGTTTCACTAAGAAACTAACTTAAAAAAACAAAGAATAATAAATAGCTCTATCTATGCCCAGTTACACACACAAAACCATTGACTCTCATACCCCAGGGCATATACACGCTATCAGCAGCACTCACTCAAAGTTCCCTTAAAACTTTCCAGCAGTAAGAAAGATGAAAAAAAAAACCAGCTTCCTTTCTGGAACATTTTCACCTCCTCAGTGCTACAGGCACTTTTTCTGGGATTTTTATTTAGAATAAACAGTCTTTTAAATTCTGGTCAAGAGCAGCCAACCTTTTCAGCTTTCAGAATTCCACGGCATTAAAACTGTTTTCTCCTGCCGAATGAATTCTCTAGGAGAAGCGGGATTAATGCTCTGCTTTAAAATCCCAAACTGCCTTAAACAATTATTGAAAGGCGGCAGCAAATCATCAATTAGACCCTTTTACAGATAAACTATTTTAAAATAAACAGGGGAAAGTTCCTCTTAGGTTCTTCCTGTTTCTCTTTTCAGCACAATAGTTTTGATTATATCAATAATGGTTTAAACCAATAGTTTGGCTTCAAACCTACCGTCTTATCAAATAACTTCAGAGAAAACAATATAAAACACAATATAAAGTGTCAGATCACAGATCAATTATTTCTCAAATTATCATTATATTTTTCTCTTTTACTACCCAGCACAACTTAAATCAGGAACCACTGTTCCAAAGAGATCTCAAATTTTAAAACTACCTTATAGACCCTAAATCCTAGTATTCTTGAAGTGAGGAACAAAATTCTAATCATAACAGACTATTTCAAAGAATACGACTTAGATATTATGGGCCCGATATTGTACGAAGCACCGAAGAAGCCGATAACTGGCTAAAAAAACCCGTTCAGTAAAGGGACGTGAATCGTGAGTAAGGTGGCACACACATGGACAAGCATGGAATATGGGCGGTTATCTGTCATTGGTGGCCAGTGAGCAAATTGTCTTACCCGGGTAGCCAGCATGCAGGGATTTTCAACATACCCGTGCAACGGGCCCACTCAAATATCGGCCCATAACCCATGCAAGATGCAGAAAGGAAAGCAGTAACCATGTAGGAATGACAAACAGGTAAGCTGGCATGTTAGAATGGTGTACAGGTAGAGCCAGAAAAGCGGGTAAGAATGCAATATCCCATTGAATACAGGTAGGGAGGGTAGAGAGATGGTGCCCGTATATGAGCGGTTACCTTGGTATTTCTGCCCCGTGTACTGTCTCCCGTACCCTGTTATCAATTTCTATGTTCTGCAAGTGCAGGAGCCCCCTCTGGCTGGGCAGTTACACAGCAGTACCATGGCGGCAAGATGGACAGCTAATTTCAGCACCATGGAGGCACCATGGAGGCAAAAGCCTTGGCAAAGTTAGTGCTGAGGTCAGAGGGGGTGCTCTACCCCAGGGGAATTTGGAGGGAAAACTTGCACCTCTCCATGGCCATCTGGAGGGGGATCCAGCTCCAGCTGTGGAGGTGAGTAGCCAGTGGGATATGTAGGTATGATGTTACACCCATGTAATGAGTCACTATCCCTCTCCTTACATCTAGAGAAGTGGAGGAAGCGTGTTATGCAGGACAGCAGAGGGAACATCAACCTGCAAGTGCACAAGTGGGGCCACAGCACAAACACCACCTGGCAGCCCAGTACAATGGCAAATTGTCCCCCGGCCCCAGCAGTTCTTCTGAGATTGAGGACAAAGAGGAGGCCCTTGAGACACAGACAGCATGGCAAGGGGCCAGTGCCTCTGAGGAAGAGGAGGAGGCGGCAGACAGTGCTGAGGAGGAGGAGGAGAGTGCAGAGGATGAGGAGAGTGCAGAGGATGAGGAGAGCCCAGAGGCGGACAAGAGCCCAGAGGCGGAGGAGGACAGCATGGAGAAGGAGGAATAGACAGGGATGGAGGAGGGTATAAATATGTAGGAAGAGGAGGAGGTTGGGGAGGAGGAAGAGGAGAGTGAGAAGGAGGAGGAGCAGCCACTGTCCCTTGTGGACCCAGGGGATGAATAGCCTGACACCTGGGTGCCAGCAAGTGAAGTTAAGGAGGAGCCTGTGGAGGATCAGGGGGTGTCTGCAGGGCCTCCCATCCCCCAGCTGAGCTTGGCTACCCACCATGCCATCCATTGGCCTCAGGGGATGACACTGCTGCAGTGGGAGGCATCCATGTCCTCCAGCCAGACCATGGGCCAGTATCAGCATCTCCCATCCCAAATGTTGTGCAGCCTGTCCCAGGCCCGGCCCCCTCCCCAGCCAGAACATGCAACTGTTCTGGGCAACTTAATGCTGGATATGCACCTTCTCAAGGAGGTGGTGTTCTTGGCAACTTAATGCTGGTGTTGCGCCTTCATAAGAGGGCTACAGGCCATTGTGGAGGCCCTGCTGAGCTTCTGGGCATGTGTACTGCTAATGTTCTTTACTTAATAAATGTGTTCTATGTTTGTACCTCACTGTGTCATCATTGTCACCAGCAGCATAGGTGGGTGGCTGTCACATAGGTGTCAGTGATTGTGGGTTGTACTTAGCAGGTCATGGTATGTGTGGTGTGCTGTGTAGTTGTTGTGTACTGGGTCTGCACACATATTGTATGTTGCGTGCACAGGCCAAGGTGGTGTACATGCAATGACTCACATGGTGGAAATTCCAGCAGAGTAAGAGTGGTGTGGCTATGTGATGGCATGAGTGCATAGGAACATAGGCAAGGCCATACAGGGTCTGACGAGTGCCCATCAGGCACAGTATCCTATGTTCAAGAGTGGCCAAGCCAGGTCACAGGTACCTGGTAGCATCCAAGAAAGGCACACAGGTTCCACAATGTTAGTCCCACCTCAAGCCCTGGAATCCTCATGTCCCCTTAAATACTGGTTTATGAACCACTTCTCAAGAATATCATCCACACCTGCTTGACACCCAGCTATAGTGCCAGTATTTTGTACATCCTCTGTTTACGAAGGATGCATAAAGCGAGACCAATATGTTTTATTAAGTGGCCTAAATTGTTGCTTCATTATATCTCCCCTTGTCCCCCTACATCTTGATGGCATAAACAACTGATATACAGTTACCCCTTCCACTCCATTCAAGACATCATGGACCTCAATTATGCTTCCACTCAGCAGTCTCATTCCATGGTTCAGAAGCCCTAACCTTAGGTGGCTTTCCTATCTGCTGCGATATATCACATGCAGCACAGCCACCCATGGGTGACATAGGTGGCAAGACTAACCATACTGATGATGTGGCAGTGGTAGTTCTTCCCCTCACATCAGGAACAGGCCCCCATGTCACCTCTGCTGAGCATGGGCCACATTGGGCCTTGCAAAGGCTGTGCATGTTGGACCAGGGGGATGGCAGGCATCACTTGCTATGCCATCTAGAGATCACCAGGCTGTCTTGGGTTTGAGGCTATGGGCACTATGTCAGGAGGGCATTATATGCTCATCACCATGTCAGTATGCTATGTCAGGTGTGGGACTGTGGATGCCATAGGTACTCTAGAACTTCATAACACTGCTCTGCCTGGCAAAATGTGTGTTTTGTGAGGGTTGCATTGTCTGGAGGCAAGGGCAGGTCATTCACAGCATAAGTGCAGATGACCCAAGGTCTTAGGGGTCAAGGGAGTGTAGTCTGCCAAGGAGGCCAATACCTTTGTCCAGTCTCCGATAGCCTGCCTCTCACATACAGAGGCTGGACAAAGTCTGGTGTGGCTTGGACCTGAGCTTATGAGTGAGCTGAAAGAAGGAATTTGGCTGTGGGGAAAGTTTGCTGCCATTCCTAAAATCTCAGGAGCTACTGGACTTAAGGACCAGGCTTCCCCTATTTCTGTGGTCGGTAACATATACACAGATTGTTCTAGGTTTACTCCCTTTAGGAAGGTGTTTGCCGATATGCATAGGGGTTCCTGTTGTATCAATAAAACATTGCGACCATCTTATCACATCTTTCCTCTTGTATCTGCTTTTGCTGTCCTACAGAGGTTGCTGCCTTAGACAACCGTCTACTTTGCCTTGTGGTTGACCCTGCTCTGAGCACTGTATACTGTAACCCTGGGAAGGCTGTGGTACCAGCCTGTAGCATGCCATATAGCACTCCAGTAGTCCAGTTGCCCATTTTAGCCACTAACCATGTATCAAGCATGATGATCCATTTATCTGGTTAAAGGCACTAACCATGCAGCATGTGCTATATTCCAATTACCCGCTTACAATCTCTAAAGCGCCACTCAGGCTGTTTTCACATTTACCGGTTTAGCATGAAACTAGGCACACTAGCTGATATTCCACTTACCCACATATCGAAGATAACTAGGTAGGCCCTTCAAATATCGCTGGTTATCATCCTGCATAGCTATGGAGGCTTCTGGCGGCATGTCTTGACGCCGATATTCAAACTTCCTGCAGGGAAAATTTACACGGGTTTCTCTTGTGGCTTTAGGTGGGGCAGTCCCCAGATAAGATGTCATAACCATGTATTTTAAAATGCCTTACACGAGTAGCTTTCCATCTCCGCTGCCCTTGACCTGCAAAGATGTCTAAGGCTCTGAAGCAAACACACAAGCTACTGTAATTTCACTCCTTCTGAGACCTCCGTGGCCCTGGGGCTGATCATCTAGGAGCATGCCACATTGTTTGCATCTGAGGATGCAAGCACCTAAGACATAGCCAGGAGGCTATCAATGTCATGCACCGCCACAACAGAGATGTGGAGGATCTCAAGACAAAGTGGTAGGTGGTTCAACAGGCTGCAAAGGAGAAGACTGCAAACAATAACCTGCCACCCAAGTACCAGCTGCAGTTGAGCCTCTTGGAGGAACAGGTCCTCCAGTTTATGGATGATGTCATCATCACAGGATTGTCGGATACGATAGCTCCACTCCTGCCACACAGGAGGGAAAGTAGATCTTCCTTTTTGGCTGATGTTTGACCGGCTAGAATGTTCTGACATGTTGCACAGGTTGCCAATTTGTCTGCCCTACTGCTATTGACTGTGTAAAATCTTTCTCCCATCAATGCCTTCCCTCTCCCTCACTCTGTCCTGTGTCTCTTCCCATGTCCCTTCCTCTCCCTCATTGTACTGCAACAGCCGCCCCTGCCCTTTCTCATCCCTCACCACTATTTCCATATGTGTGGGCTACTGTGCCACTGTGAGTTACGGGGGTGCTTATATTGTAGCATGCATCGTGAAACTGTATCATAGAGACACAACTGCTGTCTCTTGTCCAAGGATGCCATTTCCTCCAGCGCTGTCTGTGATTCTGTTCTGGGTGCCCAGGAGTATGTCAGGGCATTCACTCATAGGCAGTATGACTCATACCTGTAAAGTAGAGTTGTAGAGAGTTATGATAGAGGATTACACACTTACAATACATATCATGGCATTGTTCTGTATGCACAGGTGTAAGGGACAGCAAGCCTATCTACAGTGTGTGCTCACTATGCCCTGGGTACCTGTCATGTACATAGAGGTGAGCATACTGGGGAGTGGAGAACATGAGGAAAGATCTACAAAAGCTGGAAGAATGGTCTAATGTTTGGCAGAAATCCAAGGAAAATGTATGCGATAGGGGGTGAGAGATTGTGTGCATGAACCAGGAGCAGGACCTCCGAGTGATTGTTTCTGACGATCTCAAGGTGGTGAAACAGTGTGACAAAGCGGTGGCAAAAGCCAGAAAGATGCTGGATTGCATACAGAGAGGAATTACCAGCAGAAAGGAAGAGGTATTAATGCCACTGTACAAGTCGCAGGTGAGGCCTCACTTTGAATATTTTGTTCCGTTTTGGAGACCATATCATGCAAAGGATATAAAAATGTTGGAAGTGGTTCAGAGGAAGGCAACCAAAATGATTTGGAGCCTCTATCAGAAGACTTATGAGAAGACGACCTAAATATGTACACTCTGGAGGAGAGGAGGGACAGGGGATATATAATTCAGACCTTTAAATACTTAAAGAGTATTAATGGACAAACTTCTTCCAAATACAGGGAACCTGTAAAACTAGAGGGCATAACATGAAGCTGCAAGGGGGTAAACTGAAAGGCAATATCAAGAAATACTTTTCACTAAAAGGGCGGTGGATGCTTGGAATGCCCTCCCGATGGAAGTGGTGGGGCCAAACACAGTGACAGAATTCAAAATGGCATGGGACAGACATAGTGGATCCCTTTATAGCAGCGGTTCTCAACCTGTGGGTCGGGACCCCCAAGAGGGTCACCTCAGGATTTACCAGGGGTCGCCTGACAAATCCCGGGAATTATTATTTCTTTTCTAACTCATTGTTCTAATTTGATCGCAAAGCCTAAAATGCCAAATACTTTGAATTTAATCAATTTATATATTACTTAGGCTATCCTTACTTACTTTTACCTGTTCGCCAGAAACGATGCACCTCAAGACGTTATTTAGATCACTTCCGGTTTTGTAATGGCGGACATGGGTCCTACTAAAATTAAATTTTCTATGTAATATTATATAACACCAGCGACTCATTGAAAATGAATGACAGAGAGAAGAATACCAAGAAAAGAAAATATTGCAATGACTTTTTAAGATATGTTTTGCCTCCATATTTTCAGCAGGGAATGAGAAACCACAATGTGTTATTTGTAACGAAGTTCTATCAGCGGAATCCATGAAGCCCAATAAACTGAAATGGCATTTTGACAGTAAGCATCCCACCTTTGTAAGCAAGGATATTTGGTATTTTAAGAACAAAGCTGATGGAATCAAAAAAAGCAGGCTTGATATTGGCAGAAAGTTCCACCAGCAAAACATAGACACTGTTGAAGCTTCATATATGGTGGCTCTCAGAATCGCCAAAGCCAAGAAAGCTCACACCATTGCCCTTCGTCAGTCTTTTTGAATAAAGCATACTAAAACCGTTGACTACAAAATCATAATAATTTCAAAATCAAATATTGTTACTGCTTTATAGCAACAGGATAAAATCAAAATAAACTTAACTATCTCTTATATCTGAACAAATAGGGATGACCTACATGGAGCGGTGGGTACACCCCTAAACAAAGGCATGGGGAGGGTTGACCTGCACGGAGTGGCAGGTGCACCTCCTCTTGCCTCCTTGCTGGGCAGACTAATGGACCAAACTGGTCTTTATCTCCCGTCATATACTATGAATACCTGTCATGTAAGGAAGTACTCCCACCACTTTATCGTCTGTATCAAAGACAAGACTGTGCAGTCCCATCATCCAAAATCTATTTACGATGAGTGAATCTGACCCATTTAAAACTCTTAGTGACATTTTTTTCTGGAAATTCTCTAGCTAGCAGGCAGGTTTTCAGTTCCATAGCATGTCTTTTATATTCTACCAAATTTGAACATATGCGCAAAAATTGCCCTGCAGAAGGTCACGTTTTAAAGCAATGGGATGTTACTCTGGTAACTTAAAGTATTTCTCTGAACAGACTTCCTAAATAATGACGTTTGGAAACCCTCCTTAGTTAAATTAACAGTGATATCAAGAAACTGAATAGAAGCATCCTTACTTTTAAAGGAAGTTACCCCCTCAATAAAAACTTCCAGAGCAGATCAAATATATGTCCTTATGAAAAAAATGTCATCAAGAAAACAACACCAGAAAGGTATATGTCTAAACACAGAAGAGGAAAAAATAAAATGATCCTCAAAATCTGTCATGTAAATCGTGGCAATGGAGGGAGTCACTGTGGCTCCCATCGCGATGCCAAAAGTTTGTAAAAAATATTGGCCATCATAAAAAAATAGTTCTTATTTAATACAAGCCTTAACAAAAAAAGAAACAATTCTCTAGGCAGTTAACTAGGGAGATCAAACGGATAGGTTTGAAGAAATTCAATAACTTCTGATTGATCAATATTCGTATAAAGTGCTTGTACATCCAAGGTGACTAAATAAGTATAATTGGAAACATCTGTATAAGAGGATAACTGTGCTAGAAAATGTGCAGTGTTCCGCACATAAGAGCAAACTTTAGTTGCTACCGGTTGTAAAAAGCTGTCACAAAATGTATAAGATACTATAGGGCAGGCATGTCCAACAGGTAGATCGTGATCTACCTGTAGATCGCGGAGGGGTCAGAAGTAGATCGTCAGCCCCACTTGGCTCCAACTCTCCAGCAGCTCGCCCCATCGCTAGAAGAGAGCTCGTGCCTGCAGGTCATCTGCCGAGGGCTTGCCGCCGCTGCTGATCCTTTGCCTGTCTTTTTTCCCTGCCTGCAAGAATCTTGCCTGTGGGTGTATTGGGGCACTTGTTGTTTTCGTGCCAATAGTTTGTGGGTACCCCAGGGGGCCACTGCCTGTGTCCCGCGATGAGAAGCCACAGGCCCGGTGTCATACCTGGTCTTCTGCCTCTCAGAATCACCCATTCCTGCCCCCGCCCCAACACCCCTTAGAAGTGTGTTATATACCGGGCGATATCCATTCGCCCGGGCTTTACCTGAATACACTTACTGTATTAGTTGTGTCGTGTGCTAGTCGTTGGTCGCTTTATAGTTCGCTTTCATTAAACGTTTTCGGGCAGACACAACAAAGTGTCAAGAATTTGGTTATTTTGGCGGGCTTTTCCAATTTTGTTCTAACTTGCCTATGCCTTGCCTTCGAATTGGTTCAAATCACTGTGACGTTTGCTTGCCTCTGCAATTTTATTTTGCCTAGCCTTTGTGTTGATTCTACAATGCAATTTTATTTCGCCTTGCCTTTGCATTGATTCTACACTGTGTGCAGAATTTATTAAATCACGTGTGGTGGTATTTGAACTTGTTTGGCGGTATTTGATTTTATCTGGTTTGCTGGAAAGGTGTTTGAGGTTTTTTTTGATGATTGTTTGGTGGTAATTGATTATTGGTGCCAATATGATGAATTCTTATTTTTACTTTTAGAACTTCATGTGTGGTTTTTTGGCATCTCCAGTCCTTGTATTGCACATCATCCAGAGATCTTCAGTTTCTGTTGATCTTTAATACCTTGGGACAGTGACAGTTTTGGACCAGATTCAGCCAGTGTTTCTACTAACTTAGCAGATTTGGCCTTCTTACATCCAGCCACCCCAGTATAACGAAGATGAGTGTTCCAAAGAAGAGCAAAACCTACCACTTTCATGATGAATGGGAAATGGACTACTTCATCATGGTGAAAGACAAGTGTTGTCGTCTAATTTGTAACGCCCCAGTATCCTTGCCCAAAAAGGGTAATCTGGAACGTCATTATAAGGCTCTGCATAGCAATAGGTTTGATGCTGATTTTCCACCCAAAAGTGAAATTTGTAAACTGAAGCTCAAATAACTTAAACCAAAATTGGCTTCTCAGCAACAGTTGATGGTGAAGCCAAGGTCACATTCGGTCAATGCAACCATAGCATCCTTCAAGGTCAGCAACCTGATCGCAAAGAAATGCAAACCTTTCACTGAAGGGGAATTTGTAAAAGATTGTTTTCTTGAAGCAGCTGACAATCTTTTTGAAGGATCTAAAAATAAGAAAGATCATAGCTGCTATTCAAGATGTACAATTGTCAAGAAACACCGTCGTGCGGTGAATAGAAAATGTGTAGAGACACAACTGAACAATTGTTGGAGGATGTTTCAAATTGTGTTGCTTTCTCACTCCAACTGGATTAATCTACAGACATAAGTGACATAGCCCAGTTACTAGTCTTTATCCGGATGGTTTTTGAAGACTTCGGTGTTAAAGAACTACTTGGAATGAATTCTTTAAAAGGGAGAACTACCAGTCAGGAAATATTCAGTTCTTTCCATTCTTTTGTGTCAAAGTGTAATCTTCCATTGGATAGACTTGTTTCCATCACTACTGATGGTGAGGTGAGGTTAATAGTTTCATAGCACTCTGCAGACAGCATGACGACTTCCCAGATTTCCTTCCTTACCACTGCATCATTCACAAGCAAGTTTTGGCAAGCAAGAGACTCAATACAAAGACTGTCATGGACGTCACTTTCAAAATTGTAAATTCAGTTTGTGTTAGATCATGTCAAAGATGGCTTTTCAATCTTACTCTTAATGAAGGGACAGCGGAAATCATTTTGCACACAGATGTAAGGTGGCTAAGTAGGCACACATTTCTGCAAAGATTTTGTGATTTGCTGAATGAAATAAGAAGTTTTTTGAAGGAGAGGGGAGATGACCAAGCAGAGTTGGAAGATGAGGAGTTATGTGATCTGGCATTTCTCGCTGACTTTACAGGCGAACTAAGTGATATGAACCTTGAACTACAAGGTAAAAACAAATGCATTGGCGAGATGATGAGTACAGTTTCATCCTACAAGAGCAAATTTGAGCTAATGATGACTGACCTTGCAAACAACACTCTTGATCATTTTCTTAATACACAGGACCATCTGGGACAATATCCAAATTTTGTTTTTCAGAATGAAAAGTATATGACAGAAATCTGTTCTGTTATCCAGGAATTTGAAAATAGATTCTGTGACTTCCAAAAAATTGGAACAGTTGTGGAGTACTTGTCATACCCATTCAAAGTAGATGTGGACATTAAAGAAACTGCAGCTGCTATCAGTAAAAATTACTCATTGAACAAGCCATCTCTTGAAAACAAAATATTAACCCTTAAAAATGGCATTTTTTCTCAAGACCCATGCTGAGCAAGAATCGTTTTGGAAGCTAGCTCCTAGAGACAAATTTCCCAACTTGAGAAGATGCAGTGAAGCTGTACACTCTTGTCTCGGTTCAACTTTTTTGTGTGAATCTGCATTTTCCCATCTGAAAATGACAGAGTACACAACGTTCCAACATGACAGATGAACATTTCCAGGATTCCCTGAGATGGGCCCTCACGCAATATTCACCTAACTTCAAAAAACTGGTGGATGAAATGCAGGCTCAGATGTCTCACTAATGAGCAAGAGCGAAATATTAAAGATTGTGCAAAATCAGCCTGGATCAATACTCAACCTAAATTTAACACAAATTACTCAATAAAAGTTAAATAAAGTTATTAAGACAGTTAAAGAAAGTTATTACTCAATAAAACTTTAAGAAATAATGTACTTTCCATTTCCCCTGGCAGTTCTTACTGGATCTTCGTCTCCCTGTTTTGTTTTTGCTTAATTTGCTTAACAGCTGATCACATCCAAATAAATGACAGAAGGTTCATTAAAATTGGGGGGGGGGGGAAATCCTCCAACTTTATTGGGTTAAAATTTCATTTGAAACTAATTTGAAACTTAATTTTCATGGGGGTAGATCACTGGCACTTTTGGCCGGAAAAAGTAGATCACGACCTGTTCGAAGTTGGACATGCCTGCTATAGGGCATCCAGGAGGATTATCTAACGGTTTATGGATTTTAGGAACCAAATACATTACTGGAATTTTTGGAGTATGATAGATTAAAAACCTAAATTCTCTTGTAGTTATCCAACCTTTATCCAAAGCATCAGCCACTAGTTTTTTAATATGATCCAACAGTTGTTGAGTTGGATCCTTGGGAAGCAAACTACATATAGTAGTGCCTTTCAGCTAGCTGTGTAGATATTTCATGTTGTTATGACTCTTGTGATAGCACTAGTACTGCTCCACCCTTATCAGCCTTTCTGATTATGAGATCAAAATGAGAAAGTTCTTTAATTGCTTTCAAGCACCCCTTGGACATTTTAGAAAAAGATTTACAAGGAAGAGCTTCAAAATTTCATAACTCTTGAAGTATGAGATTCTGGAATGTAAGTACAGCCAGGTCAATCTCTCCAGGGGTAGCCATTTTGATGGGCCATTAACCACTGATGTATCTGAAGTCGCTGGTTTATCAGAAAAATAAGCCATAAATTTAAGCTTTCTGAAAAATGTATATAGAGCTATTCAGACTTCAAAAGGTCATAAAATGACACTGGAACAAATGAAAGGCCTAATTCAAGTACCTGTTGCTGCTTGGTGGTTAGTTGTCATCCCAAAAGGTTGATGACTGCTGATTCTTTGTTCAGGTCCTGGTGTTGGGACCAGTCCCGTAATCTTGTTGATAGGTCTGTCTTGGATACCTTCTGCAGCGTGGGCCTCCATGAAAATCCTGCTGATGTTCATATTGTTGATGGGGTGCTCTATGGTAGCCCACCTCACCAGAATCATCTCCATCAATAGAATCATCAATGCTGTATTCAAAAGTTACCTTTTTAGCAGTGGTGCCCTCAGGGGATCGACATCCATCTGTAAACCTGGTTATCATAATCAGTCTTGTCCCGTTAATTTTCAGATTGTGTATAAATGATTGCAAAGGTTTGTCAGCTGTTTCTCCATTTCAGACCATTGTGTCTGAAAGGTGTGTTCATCCTTTTGTATGGGGCTCCAACAAAAAAAGTTTGTGTCCTTGTCATAAATTTACCCGATGGACATTTATATTTCATACCCAGCAGAGAGCTTGTAGTTTAAATTTAATAGTCACTCAGGGCCAAGTAACAGCAAAGTACTTTTAGTTTAAATTTAACACACAGAAGAGAGCTTTCTGGTTACATTTGGAACCCAGCAGAGAGCTTGTAGTGTACATTTAATAATCACTCAGGGCCTAGCATTAGAAAAGTACTTTTAGTTTTAAAACACAGAAGAGAGCTTTCTGGTTAAATTTAGAACCCAGCAGAGAGCTTGTAGTTTAAATTTCATAAGAAGTTAGAGCCTAGCAGCAGCTAAGAGCTATAATTTAAATCAGATCAGAATTTAGCTTACCTCAGCAGCACAAGACAGGGTACTGTGTAGCAGCCCTCTTTTAATAAGTGTTATTTCCCTCCCCACACCCACCCACCACTGGGATAATCATAGCTTTATAGGTACTTACACACCTTAAAAGACAGGAGGTGCTTTCAGGTGAAGCTCATTACCCAAATCAGTCATACACTAAGGACCTGAGATTAATTAAACTTCAGGTGAACAAGGTATATTAAACGTATTAGGTACAGTTTTTTGGTATAAATACCCATAGCAACCCCTAGTAAGTAAGAACTTAAAGATCTAGACACAAACTTAAAACTAAGATGCAGACAGCAGTCCAGCAGCAGGATGGGGGCTTTCCAGTCTTTTGCATTGAGTGTCACATGTATGATTTTCTCCCAGTTGGTGAGAGGTCTTACGTGTGCACTAGGTGCAAGGAGCTCTT
The DNA here is from genome assembly GCA_033557465.1 of Ichthyophis bannanicus. Classification (NCBI taxonomy): domain Eukaryota; kingdom Metazoa; phylum Chordata; class Amphibia; order Gymnophiona; family Ichthyophiidae; genus Ichthyophis; species Ichthyophis bannanicus. The sequence continues at coordinate 367,177,669 of CM066035.1, forward strand.
TGCTCTCAGGGAACAAGTCCGTTCTATAGAGGCTAAAGTAGCAGACTTGGAAAACATAAGACAGAGAGGTACATAGACGAGACCTACAGGGATATAGTCCTGAAGTCCCACCTCCAGTCTGGCAGCACCCCTGTTGCCATGGAGGAGAGAGGTCACGTGACAGGAGAGCATCACCCTGGTGTGGCAGGAAGTGATCCTGTAACTAGGACCTGTCCTCCAGGTGATGTAAAACCCTCTCGCACCGAGGAAGTTTCCCCAGGGCCATGTGCCCATGAGGGAAGGGTTAGGACAGCCGTTATAGTTGGTGATTCAATCATTAGGCATGTAGATAGCTGGGTGGCTGGCGGACATGAGGATCGCCTGGTAACATGCCTGCCTGGTGCGAAGGTAGCGGACCTCACGCGCCACCTAGATAAGGTCTTAGATAGTGCTGGGGAGGAGTCTGCTGTCTTGGTACATGTCGGTACCAATGACATAGGTAAATGTGGTAGGGAGGTCCTGGAGGCAAAATTTAGGCAGTTAGGTAGGAAGTTGAAATCCAGAACTTCCATGGTAGCATTCTCCGAAATGCTTCCTGTTCCACGCGCAGGACCCAAAAGGCAGGCAGAGCTCCGGAGTCTCAATGCGTGGATGAGACAATGGTGCAGAGATGAGGGTTTTGGATTTGTTAGGAACTGGGGAACATTCTGGGGAAAGGAGGGGCTCTTCCGAAGGGATGGGCTTCACCTTAACCGGGATGGAACCAGGCTGCTGGCATTAACCTTTAAAAAGGAGATAGAGCAGCTTTTAAACTAGATATTAGGGGAAAGCCGACAGTCGCCCAAGAGCGGATGGTTCGGAAGAATGTATCCTTGAAGGATACTACCAAAAGCAGAGAGGTTCCACAAAAGAGTAAAGTAGCCCAAATGCCCTCAAGTATGGAGCAGACAGAGCTTAAAGATCCCAATTTACCCATGTCTAACAATAGCCAAATTAACATGAATAAAATACATTCTCTAAAATGCTTGTATGCAAATGCTAGAAGTCTAAAGAATAAGATGGGAGAGTTAGAATAAATAGCACTAAATGAAAGGTTAGATATGATTGGAATATCAGAGACATGGTGGAAGGAGGACAACAAGTGGGACACTGTGATACCTGGGTAAAAACTATATCGTAATGATAGAGCTGATCAAATTGGTGGAGGGGTTGCGCTCTATGTTAGAGAGGGCATTGACTCAGAAAGGATTAAAGTTTTGCAGGAAACAAAATCTGCTGTAGAATCTATATGGATTGAAATTCCATATAAAAGGGGGAAGGCAATGGCAGTGGGGGTGTACTATCGAGCACCTGGCCAGAATGACCAAATGGATGATGAAATGCTCAAAGAAATCAAGGAAGCTAACAAAAGTTACAGCGCAGTAATAATTGTAGACGAGGAATAACTCTACTAGGCCCCAAATGTAAATTGGATATAATCAGTGAGGTAGAAGAAACAGCTGCAGATGAACAAACTTATACACCTATGACCTATCCAGGATATGCAGACTTAGAGCTGTCAGATTCAGAGACAGACAGCCGATCAGGATCAATAATATCTATTGGAATAGAACCAAAAACAGCTATACATGAAACTATACATGAGACAGGATTATAGACCTAGGAAAAAAACAGGACTGAATTACATTTAAAACTATCTCTTTAAAAGACATTTCTGCTTTTAGTGAATTTAGCAACTGGAACTTGTGGCATTAGCAAATAGAGTTTGTGTAACAAGAAGATATTAGGTCAGATTGAAGTTCCTTAATTAAATAGAACAAAGGGTGAGGTGGCTCATCCTTCAAGTGGATAGGCTAAGCAGTTTCTGGGGCAGGTTGCCCTGCTCTTGTGAAATTAACTCTAATTCACTTAGTAAATATAATGGATATAGCTTGATAGAAGTCAGCAAATACAATAAGTAACTAATTAGCTTTTACTAATACAGTGAAATAACAGCGACACCTACTGAATTTAGTAAATATAGTCATGAGACATAACTTCTGCTTTTTATTAATAATGTTGTCTATGTTAGCAAAAATAAATGGGTGATTTCAATTACCCCGGTATCGACTGGGTCAGTTTCACGGCAGGACATGCTAGGGAGATAAAGTTCCTAGATGAAATAAATGACTGCTTCTTGGAGCAGCTGGTTCATGAACCGACCAGAGGGGAAGCCATATTAGACCTAGTCCTTAGTGGAACACCAGATCTAGTGCAAGAGATAAGGGTGTTGGGGCCACTTGGCAATAGTGATCATAGCATGATCGCCTTTGATTTAATTAGTGGAGGAGGGATAGTAAGGAAATCCACAGTACTACCTTTTAACTTTCGAAAGGGAGACTATGATAAAATGAGGAAAACAGTTAAGAAAAAACTAAAAGGAGCAGTTGCAAAGGTTAAAGACGTACATCAAGCTTGGGTGTTGTTGAAAAACACTATCTTGGAAGCCCAGACCAGCTGTATTCCACGCTTTAAGAAAAGTTGAAGGAAGTCCAAAAAACTGCCAGCATGGTTTAAAGGTGAGGTCAGAGAGGCTGTTGTGGCCAAAAAAGCATCTTTCAGGAAATGGAAAAAAGAGCCAAACGACGAAACCTGGAAACAGAACAAGCACTGGCAAGTCAAATGCAAGGCATTGATAAGGCAGGCAAAGAGATAATTTGAGAAGAAGCTTGCTGCAGAAGCAAAAAAGCGAAATAAAGACCTTTTCAAGTACATTTGTAGCAAAAAACCTGTGAGAGAGTCAGTTGGTCCATTAGATGATAAAGGGGTTAAAGAAGCACTAAGAGGCGACAAGGCGATAGCGGAGAGACTGAATGAATTCTTTGCTTCGGTCTTTACGGAGGAAGATGTAGGGATGTTACCCATGACTGAAGTGGTATTTAAAGGTGTGGAAGAATTGAAGGAAATATCGACACATCGGGAAGATGTCTTACAACTATTAGATAAACTGAAGAGTAGCAAATCACCTGGGCCGGATGGTATACATCCAAGGGTGTTGAAAGAACTGAAATATGAGATTGCAGACCTGCTATCAGTAATCTGTGAACTATCATTAAAATCATCTCTAATACCTGAAGATTGGAGGATCGCCAATGTAACACCAATTTTTAAAAAGGGTTCCAGGGGTGATCCAGGAAACTACAGACCGGTGAGCCTGACGTCAGTACCAAGAAAAATGGTAGAAACCATCATAAAGAATAAAATTACTCTGAATGTAGATAGTCACAACCTAATGGGAGACAGCCAACATGGCTTTAGACAAGGAAGATCTTGTCTTACTAATCTGTTATGTTTTTTTGAAGGAGTGAATAAACAGGTGGACAAAGGTGAGTCGGTTGATATTGTGTAACTGGACTTTCAGAAAGCCTTTGACAAGGTCCCTCATCAGAGACTTTTGGCAAAACTAAAGAGTCATGGGATAGGAGGCAGTGTACTATTGCAGATCAGGAACTGGTTAAAAGATAGAAAGCAGAGGGTAGGGCTAAATGGCCAATTTTCCCAATAGAGAAAGGTGAATAGTGGTGTACCCCAGGGATCTGTGCTGGGTCCGCTGCTTTTTGACATATTCATAAATGACCTGGAAAGTGGAATAACGAGTGAGGTGATCAAATTTGCAGATGACACAAAACTATTTAAAGTTGTTAAAACCCAAGAGGATTGTGAAAAATTGCAAGAGGATCTTGATAAATTCGAAGACTGGGCATCAAAATGGCAGATGAAATTTAATGTGGACAAGTGCAAGGTTATGCACCTAGGGAAGAACAACCCAAACTATGGTTACATGATGCAAGGTTCCACATTAGGAACCACCACCCAGGAAAATGATTTAGGCGTCATTGTGGATACCATGTTAAAACCCTCGGCCCAGTGTGCAGCGGCGGCCAAGAGAGCAAATAGAATGCTTGGTATGATAAGGAAAGGAATGGAAAATAAAACAAAAGATATTATAATGCCTCTATATCGTTCCATGGTGAGACCGCACCTTGAATATTGTGTGCAATTCTGGACGCCGTATCTTAAAAAGGATATAGCGATTTTAGAAAAGGTTCAGAGAAGAGCCACCAAAATGGTAAAGGGGATGGAAGGATACTCCTATGAAGAAAGGCTAAAAAGGTTAGGGCTCTTTAACCTGGAAAAGAGACGGCTGAGGGGAGATATGATAGAAGTCTATAAATTAATGAACGGAGTGGAACAGGTAAACATAGATCGATTGTTTACGTTATCAGAATATAGAAAGACTAGGGGACATGCAATGAAGCTACAGGGTAAACTATTTAAGACTAATAAAAGAAAATATTTTTTCACTCAACGTGTAATCAAACTCTGTAATTTGTTTCCGGAGGATGTAGTAAAGGCTGTTAGTTTAGCTGGGTTTAAAAAAGGTTTGGACAAGTTCCTGGAGGAAAGGTCCATAAACCATTATTAAGAAGTGACTGAAGATATCAATGCTTGACCCAGTACAAGCATTGTGGAACTTGTGTCTCTTGCGGAAACTGCTAGGTACTGTGATAAGGAAGCTTATCATAGCTCAGGTAGGAGCTATAGAAAAGATGATGTGACTCTGAACAAGCAACCTGTCAGTTCTGTTAGAAGTGAGAAAATGGAGTTTTCACATAAAAGACTACCAGTCCCAGAATGCACCAGGTTTCCAGCAGCCATGAGAGGGGCTGAAGTGAGAAAATGTGTGTGCAATCAAGAGAGCTATGAGGTAATCCCTAAGCACTCATCTCAAAGGGCAGGGCCTGATTCAACACAGCTGCGCTGGGTTAGGGAGGAGCACACATTAGGAAAGAATAAGAATAGAGCTTATTCTTCAGGAAACAGTTTCAAGAACAGCTACAGGAAGAGATACAGAGACAGAGACAGCAACGGCTACAAGCTCAAGCACCAGTATCACCTGGAGGAAGAGAAGCCAAGCCAAGCGGATAGAGAAAGAAGGAAACTCTCTGGAAGGAAGAGAAGAAAGCCCATTGGATGGTCTGGGAGAGTCCAAGGCAGTGCCCATACTGGGAGGTATTCCAAGTGCCAGCAGAGTCCATTGGACTGGATTCAGCCAGAGGAATGGAATGGCAGAGATAGGAATCACCAGTGGCTACCTGGAAGAGAGAAGACTGCACGTGGAAGGGACTTTCAGACCAAGGCCAGAAGGTATGTGAGAGGAGATCCAGTGTCCAGGGATCAAGATTGGAAGGCTGGACATCAGAATTGGATTACATACTGGCCAGGCTTTACAGAGAGGAATTATGATGGCAGGAGAGGCTCAGGTATGAACACTGATCCAGACCCTATCTATAATAGAGAATGGCAGCAAGGGAATAAGCATTCTCATGATAGTGCCTTAATGAAAGACTCGTCTGTGCCAATGTATGATAGTGACCCTATGCTGATTGATGAAGGGGGAGATACAGCAGATGAAACTATTACTTACATGGACTGTTCTCTATCTAATTGCTATTGCTAGCTTTCTGTGAGCAAACACATCAGCCATCACAAAGAAACCTAACTTTGTTCTTTATTTCCACTGCAAACAGCTCTTAAAGCAGGATTTGGGTTCACACAGTAGCAGCCAGCCAGCTAAAGGCTTTCAGCTGGTCAATTGATAGTAATTAAACCTGCACCTGATTGTGTGTGAACAAGGGAAAATCACTGCTGGATCTGAGTGAAAAATAAGCAGAAGTTAACCTAACAAGCAAAGTTTATTTATTTCTTTGTGCCTTTGTATTTGGTAATTATTTGCTAAGAAAACATTAGCTAATTGCCTGACAAGCTGAAGGTTGTTTTCTGATTTGCTTTATGACTTTCTGTTATCCATTTAAACACTGCAAGCAAGTAACCTCATTTATATTGCTAACAAGCATACTTGTGCTGGGTGAATCAAACCCCATCAATAAAAGAAGTATTTTATTGACTTTACCACTTGGTTTCACAACTCAATTATTGTCATCAGCTGTGTTTGGGAGTGAATGAACTACAATACCCACAATACCTTGCAAGAATCATATGAATATATGCATCGTCAAGATTGTGTAAGTTCTCATCCTAGGCAGCCGTCTGACAGTACATATGACCTAGATTGGCCACTGTTGGAAACAGAATACTGGGCTTGATGGACCTTGGTCTGACCCAGTATGGCATATCTTATGTTCTTATGTTCTTATATTGGAACCTGTTTTTTATGGTTTGATATTTGGTTACCAATTTCATTGGGGCACTTATCTTTCCTCTAACGTATACATATTAAAATCTTTAAGTCTTTCCTCATTTGCTTTATAATGAAGACTACTAACCATTTTAGTAGCCACCCTCTGCACTGACTCTATCCTGTTTATCTCTTTTGAATGTGCGGTCTCCAGAATTGAACATAATACTCCAAATGAGGTCGCACCAGAGACTTATACATGGGCACTATCATCTCCTTTTTTCTGCTGGCCATTCCTCTTCCTATGCATCCAAGCATCCTTCTGGCTTTTGCTGTCACCGTTTCTACCTTTCTAGCCACCTCAAGATCATCAGAACCCATCATGCCCAGGTCCTGCTCTTCTTTCGTGAACAGAAGTACTTTGTCCCCTACATTGTTCCACTCCCTTGGATTTTTACAGCCCAAAATGCATGGCCCAGCATTTTTTAGCATAAAATCTCAGCTGCCAATCCTAAAGAGCCCTAAATTCCTACAGATCCATCACCAGTCTAGCATCCCTATCAAAAATTATTGAAAAAGTAGTACAGATACGACTACAGGACTATAATAACACATATACTCCACTAGATATACAGCAACATGAATTCAGGCAATATCATACTGTAGAAACATTGACTACCTCACTTATTGATAAAGATCAAGAGCATATAAAACCATGAAATAGGATTTATCCTAATTTTCCTTAATAAAAAGGCTGTATTCGACTCTGTGTCCCACAGGTTACTACTAACACATTTGCAAGCCATAGGAATCCAGAGCACTGCCTTAGAATGGTTCTGCTCATATCTGACTGGACGTCATCAGCAAGTGAAAATAGGTCCCAGCAATTCTACCTCATATACATAGATGCAGGAAGTCCCCCAAGGCTCAGCTCTATCCTCCCTACTTTTCAACATCTATATACAGCCAATCTGCAGCATCATATAAGCTTATAAAATCTTATATCACATCTATGCTGATGACATTATGATTTACACACTGTTCTCCACAACAAAAACCTGTTACACCCAAGAGTAGATTGTATTAAATGCAATCTCTTACTGGTTACTGGAGCACCATCTAAGAATAAATTTCAAGAAAACAGAAGTCCTGTACATCAGGAATCAGAGCTTCATGCCTCCCAAGATCTTAAAAGTCAATAATGCAGATTTAGAAGTGAAGACAGAGGTACAGTATCTCGTAATAATACTGGACCATCTGCTAACACTACAATCTCACATCAACAAAACAGCTAGAACAATTTACCAAAAAATTAAAACTCTTCAACAACTATGCCTTCTCATAGAAGCATATGATTAGCAAAAGGTTTTCCAGGCAATGATATTACCATACTTGGACCTCTGCAACATCATTTACCATGGCATTCCCAAAAGAGACCTACATCCACTACTGATGGCACAACACACAGTGGCGAGAATCCTAAGGGTGCATCCAGAAGAAACCACATAATACCCATTCTCAAACAACTACACTGACTCCCCCTACAATGCCATATAAAATACAAAGTACTCATAACCACCTACAAAATCTTGCATGACATGACCTCTGAATATTTACAGTCCATCCTCAAACAGCCACCAATCAACAGACTCAGGAGGGAATGCGCCCAAAATACCTTCAGCATACCTCAGGATAAGAGAAGGAGCAACCAAACAGCTTGCTCGCATGCCTTCTGTATATATGTACCAGGTCTGTGGAACAGTATCCCTGCAAAAACAAGAGCCATAAACGACATCACACTTTTTCACAACGAAATAAAAACAATTCTTTTCAAAGAGCATTTTGGCGAAAAAACATAGCATGACTAATCCAGCCAAATCCAGCAAATGCTAGGGAACCTGCCACAACAACACTTAAAATAACAAAGCTGGACATCCACATAGAAACTAGACTTGACACACACTACCCCCAATAAATATAGGTAGGCTTCTGCATAGCTCAGTTAGTATAAATACCCTGTATTATAGGTCAAAGTTCTACATGACCTGTTATCTGATTTATCTTTTATTTGTTATGTTATGTTTTTGTTCCTTGTAAAATATAAAATGTTGAGTTCAATATAAACCGCATTGATTTATGGAAATGCGGAGCCCGATATTCCAAGGCATTGACACGGTTTACAGAGCTGTAAAATGTAAATGCCACTGAATGGGATATTTGGCACTGACATGGTTAATGCAGCTGAATATCCCCAACTAATGCAGCTGTACAACCCGATTCTAACCACTTAACATCGGGGCATGTCATGGGCGTTCCAGGGCGTGTCGTTGGTGGTGACAATAAATAGCTATAGCGATATTGCACCACTATCCGGTTAGCCACTGTGGGTAAACGTTAGGTACAGGAAAAGCTGGCCTCTCATTTATCCATGGGAGCTAACTGGGCAGCAGTGCAATGTTGCCACTATATGGTTAGCTTCTGCAGCTCAGGAGCAGGTGCAGCAACCCTGGATATTCAATGCCGGGGCCACATATGACTGGCATTGACTATCCAAGGTTAAGGTTCATTGCCAATGACTAGGCGTTGTACTCGTGCCTAGCTGCTGGCGTTGAATATCGGGTCCACAGTATATTAAAAATACATTAAATAAAATAAATTCTTCCGTTAATTATTGATAAAGTAATTTTTAAAAGATTTCCATTAAAATTCTCAGTATTTTCTCTCTTCTCGGTCACTCTCACTGAAAAGCACCCATTCCTCTTCATGCCCAACTTCCAACTGCCAACTGCAACTGAAAGAAATGTTTTCCTACCTGCTGAGGCTCTTACAAGAAATCAGTGTTCCTCCACATTAGTTAGGTCCTCACCCATCTCCAAACAACTTATAACACGCTTTTCTATACTTTCGGACTCATTTAACAACCATATTCAACACACAAGAATAATTACCGAACTATTTCTGAAAAGCCATATTTAATTGCTAATTAAGATGCAAACTGTGTCATTGAAACTGTTCTTTCCCGTACATTTAAAGCCCTTTCACGCCACAATGCAATACTCACATAGCTTCAAGTCTGTCACAGTCACAGTTTGCACATGCTCAGTAGAGCCATTCCCATTAAGTTTAAGTCATACTTTAAACATATATATTTTGTTTCATTTTTTAGCTTCCTTTGACCTTGACCCCCAAGAGTCTGAATCTCCCCTTTATTTGCCAAAATGAGGCTTCCGGAGCCCACCAGGAGCCTCAAAACACTTGTGTCCCAAAACTCCATACAACTGTGAACTGCCTTTTTTTCTTTAAAATAGTAATTTTTCCTGGCCTTACACACTACCATAAAAGTGCACATAATATTGCATCCCCACTGCCACCAAAACCGGTAATTCAGGGCAGCCCTGACATTAGGTACTCACAAGAACTGCCCTGGCCCTCATTGCCGCTAGCTCTGCCCACCTCTGTGAAGAGCTTTGAGGCCTCCTGGGTACTGTCACTGCTGCAGACATGGAGCCCCAGCACCCAGAAACAGCTACAGCCACAGGAACCTCAATGGGAGCAGCTGCGGTGACCGTGGCTCTCCCCTGCTCTAGACATGTCCCCAATCCCTGCTGAGCTCTGACTCCATTGGCTGCACTCAGCCTCAATCATGTGGCTCCATTTTAAATTTAAAAAAAAAAAAAAACTCTTGCTGCCTCTTTCCTCTGGACTGTGATTGAGTCAACCACAGCAGCCAACAACCCCGATCACAGTCCAGAGCTGTTCTGCCGCTGCCTGTCCAATCTCCCCGATATCTGCGCCATGGCTCTCAACTGTGGAACCAAGGCTGCCCCCCCCCCCCAAATGTCTTTGTCATGATGGTCTGACCCCTGGACCTCCATCATTTATTTAGTTTTGGTATTTAGCTCATGCCTTTCCAGGAGAAGATCAAGGTGAGTTACATTCAGGAACTGTTAGCTTAAATTTGGTGAGAGTGTTTGTCAACCTCTATCAGCTGTTCATCAGCACCAGCCACCACCACCACCACATTTTTTGCCAGCAGTGGATGGGGACCTCGGTGGGCTTCTCAGTAACTACTACCACAGGCTTCCAGTATTTTTCATCAGCAAGAGTGCGGGAACCTCTTCCAATTCTTCAGCAGCCATTGACATTGTCCTTGTTGACTTCATGAGATGAAAACTAACATCCCTGCTACTCTACTGCTCATTACTCCTTTCAAGCTATTGGTTTTTAGTCCACATGTATCCATTTGTTTGACAGACTGATCCTTGACAATAGACACTTCCATTTAGTTTTGTTTTGAAATAGAACAAAGGGGCATGCTTACTAAAATGCAACTGTACACTATGCATTAAGTTCTAAAACTTAGTGCGGGGGTAGCACTGGACCCATGCTAACAAATGGAGCTGTGCCTGGCATATCCCCATGTAGTTAGTGTGGGTTCCACACCACCCCCATGCTAAGCGGTTTGCCGCTATTTCCGTAGGTACACTTAATGTATTCATAGTTCACCTCTGAAACACTCAGTCTCCACCGCACACCATGCACAAGATTCTTAGTGGTATTGCATATTTGGTGCATGGTAATGGTTCCTTCAGTACACTTGGCACATGCTAAACCCAATGCTAATCATTACCGTGAAATAAGCCTGTTTCATTGTGTTGCTCATTTTGTTTCAAATTGAATATACATCCCTAAATCAGAGAAAACAATTAACCCCTCAACTGGGATCATGTTACAATAATAAAATCAACTCAATAAAATCTAAAATCCCTATAGCATGCCCATAGCCAGCACAAAAACCATCACTACACTGAATAGCCATTTTCCATGGAAATAAATCCAACTGAATAAGAATGGCCAAGCTGAGTTAGATCTATGGTACATCTGACCACTGGTCTCTGACAGTGACTTAGGAGATATTAGTAACACCCAAAGGATATAAACTGAATTTCATTTATATGTTCCCTGTAGATATGAAAGTATGTAGAGACCCAGCCCCAATCTAATCTTCAATATCTGTTTATGTCCCTGTCTTCTAAGGTTACATAAAAACATAAGAAATGCCATTCTAGATCAGACCACAGCCCATCAAGCCCAGTATCTTGTTTCCAACAGCGGCCAATCAAGGTCACAAGTACCTGACGGTTCCCAAAAGGCACAAAAGTTCCACAATGCTTGTGTCAGAACAAGCAGTGGATTTCCTGGGTCCTCTTTAATAAAGGTTTATGGACCTTTCCTCCAGGGACTTGTCCAAACATTTTTTAAACCCAGTTACACTAACAGCTTTTGCTACATCCTTCAGTAACAAATTCCAGTTGGATTACACATTGAGTGAAATAATATTTTCTCTTATTAGTCTTAAATAAGTTATGTTGTAGCTTCATTGCATGACTCCTAGTCTTTCTACTTTTTGATGGCATAAACAACTGATCTCATTTACCTGTTCCATTCCATTCATAAATGTATAGACCTCTATCACATCTCCCCTCAGCCGTCTCTTTTACATGTTGAAAAGCCCTAACATTTTAAGCCTTTCCTCATAGGGGTATCCTTCAATCCCCTTTACCATTTTGGTGGCTCTTCTCTGTAATTCTAATTCCGCTATATCCTTTTTAATATATGGTGACCAGAATTGCACACAACATTCAAGGTACTGTCGCACCATGGAACAATACAGAGGCATTATAATATCCTTGGTTTTATTCTCCATTCCTTTTCTTATGATTCCTACATCCAGGACTTTTTTTTAAGGATACAGATAATTTTCTAGAAGACAAGGACTTCAACCTTATGTTAATAACAAGTCATAAGGAAAACGAATACCCATGCAATATGGCCTTTTAGCGATAAAAAAAAGTTTTTCTCTAGTCCTTAGCAAAAACGTTTGCCCCTCAGTCACATAAGTGATTCAGAGGCTAAGCATATTTTTTCAAGTTTGCAAGATAGAAGGCAACAGTTTCAAAGGTTGTCTAAAGAACAACATATCTCCTAGGTAACATCAATACTGTGCCAGCTTGTTCCATAGATATGGAACTGAACATGTAAGGGATTGGTTAAAAAATAATGGGCAAAGTGACATCCTTCGTTGGAGGGATATGCAACAAATTCACTGACTGAGGAAATAATATTTATTTGACCTGGTCTGTACTTTGGTAGTCTACACCTTAAACAATCCTGCTCAAGCCCCTGTGAAGTATATCTTGAGTTAAAGTATAGCATTTACAGTCAATGGAAACTTCCTAGAACCGGGGAAATATGTTGATATGAATCAGTCCCTACTAAGAGACTGGCAGCTGTATTTTAAATCAACTGTAACTATTCAGTTCTCTTTTTTGGCAGTCCTTATGCATGTGATTAATCTTAATTAAACATATTTTGTTCATTTCTTCATGTTCTGGTTTTCATTTCTCTAATTGTCTTATGTTTTCTAAAGTGATATATGCATTTTTTTTGTTGTAGTATAGTCTGTCTGTAAAAATAATTGCATATTTTGCATGCATAAAGGCCATTCTTTTGATTTTCTGAAATTTACATTTTCTGCAAATGATGTGTGAATTATTTATAAACCTTTTACAGATATATTAAATTTTGGCTTTTGAATTAAAGGAGAACTATTTCCCTTCATATCTGTAAAGAGTTTTCTAGTGCTTCAGTGGGAAGTGGGCTTAATGCAATACAGTATTTAATTCCATTAACTTTCTACTTATTTCTTTGACTAATTCACTATTCACTGTGTTCATTTCCTTTCTTCAAGGGAAAGGTACAGGAGAAGAGAAGGAGAGAAGAAGCAACCTTGATGCAGAATTGAGAAAAAAAGACCACCACAAGCTAATTCGTACACCACTTATGAAATTCTCTAAAGAAATACATATATAGTTTTTGTAGACGGCTTACTGACAAGGGAAACAGCAGTAACTTGATTCTGTGAAAACCCGAGCAAGGTGGCCATGTCCTCTCCCTGAAAATCTTGAGCCACTGCTGTATCCTTAGGGTTAGAAATAAAGTATGCACATCCACAGATTTGCTCCCTCCCCTTCCTCCACTCAAGCAATAATCAAATGCCTCTAGAGATTATTAGGAAGGACAAGGGACTATTCTTGTTTTAAAGTCCTTAGTGATGCAGGAAAAGAGCGAACTTTCTTGACGCAGACCTTCACCTCTCTCAGCTCCCTTATCTTTGTGGTCACCACTATGCTTGTCTTAATAGATCGTTACCATTCCACAACCGTTGCAATTCTGGGAAGCAAATTAGCAGAGGACTTGCAAGTAGTCATCAAGTGCTCATAGGATCTACCACCAAGCCTGTGGGTTTCTCTGGTAATAGCAAACTCATGCAGGACGAAGAGGCCGGGTCATTACAAGACCTATGAACATTGGATGGCTCTCTTACCCTTTGCTGAAAAGACCTCACACTGAATTTTCTTCCCAGTGTTACTGCTACAAGAGGGCAGCTATGGTTTTACAGACCAAGCAGCGGCGATTGCAGAATCCGATGGTGGCACTGCAGAAGCACAACAGTGCTTATGAAATTGTTTGCCAAATGGCAATTGTCTATGCTTCTGCCTAGATCCTAGCCTGGGTATTTATTTATTTATTTTATTTATTTACAGTCTCTTCTATACCGCGCTATTCGGCATCAGCGCGGTTTACATGGAACAAAAATACTCAGTACAGTTAACACGTATGAGTTTACAGATAACAGGGTATAAAACTTGGATAACAAAGGGCAACTATTTACAAAGCAAACTGCATAAAGTCATACGAACAGGTAGGTTTCATAGAATCATATGAGCCACTTGGAGTTAGAGTATCTATCTGGGCGTGTTGTTGAGGATCCCTTAATTGCTTGGGGTGTTGTGTCGTTGCTATCCATGAGGTACTTGATGAAAAGGTGGTGTTTGAGGGCTTTCCTGAACTGTATCAGGCTCCTGATTGCCCGAATATTTGGGGGTATTGCATTCCAGCATATTGGCGCGCAGAAACTAAAAGCCCTGTTGGCTGTAGTTGCGGTGCATTTTGTTAGTGCCTTCGGAACCTTTAGAGAGTTTATAGCCGTGGATCTTCTTGCTCTATTTGGGGATGTGGTGTGGATGAGGGCGGTTAAAGAGGCAGAGGAGAGTTTGTTAACAGCTTTGAATGTGAGTAACATGGTCTTAAAAATGATCCTGGCCTGGATGGGTAGCCAGTGTAGCTGCTTCAAAAGAGGCGTCACATGGTCGCTCCTGGAGACTCCATGCAGAACCCTCGCTGTCGCATTCATGGCGAGTTGTAGCGGGTTCAAGGTGGATTGGGGGAGGCCTTGTAAAATGGCATTGGCATAGTCAAAATGAGGTATTATCAGCACCTGGTAGATTGTCCTGAAATCATTTGGTTCAAGCAGGGAGCGTAAATGCCTGAATGAGCGGATCTTGTAGTAGATTGCTCTAACTGTGTTTCCTATGTGCACTTTCATGTCCAGGTGTTGATCCAAAGTGACCCCTAGGTAACGTATTGTGGGTTTAGATTGTAGCTCAGCTTCTTTTACTTTAAGATATTGTGGTGGGTTAAAATTTGGATTCCTCGTAATGAAGAGTACTTCCGTTTTATTATGTTGTATTCGGAGGTTTTGAGAGAGAAGCCAATCAGATATTGCATTGAAGCAGCTCGTCAATGGGGAGAGGTCCAAATGCTCTGTAGAGAAGGGCATGTAAAGTAGGACATCGTCGGCGTATATCATGCAGTCGACCTTGAAGGACCGAATGATCTTACAAATTGGCTGCATGTATATGTTGAACAATAAGGCCGAGAGGGAGGATCCTTGCGGAACTCCCTGGCTTTGGTGGAAAGGTTCTGAAGTTGTCCCTCCAGAACGTACATGCTGCCATCTTCCTGACAGGTAAGATCTGCACCATTCAAGCGCTGTTCCATTGATGCCTTTCTCAATTAGTCGCCCTAAGAGAAGCTCATGACTTACAGAGTCAAAGGCTGCAGCAATATCTAGAAAGATGAGAGCAAACCCTTGACGGATGTTGTCAGTGCCAGTGATTATCTTGCAGAAGAGTGGTAAGGAGTGTTTCCACTCCATGGAATTCCATGAATCCATGTTGGCAGGGGTTTAATGGTGCAGCGGTGTCGATGTGGTCCTGTATTTGTCGTTGAACCTCCTTTTCGATTATCTTCGCGAGTAAAGGTATGCTGGATATTGGTCTGTAAGATTCTACCTTTTGTGGGTCGAGCTTGCAGTTTTTTAGCAGAGGTCTGATAGAGGTGTGCTTGAGGGCTGAAGGGAATGAATCGGTTGAGAAGGATAGGTTCATTATTTTGGAAAGTACTGGGCTGAAATGACTGCGGAGTTCCTTAATCCAGAAGGCTGGGCAGGGATCGGATTGGGCTGTGGTGAGATTAAGAGCCATGATGGTGTCTTCAATTCCTTTCTTGGTAGGGGTAGAGAATGTGGTTAGAGCTGTTTTGCCATGTTGCTTAGGGGTGGCAATTATTGTAGAGGTTTTATTTGTCTGGCACAGCTTGGATTGTAAGTATGTTGCGAAAACCTGCGGGTGGATGTCAAATTGGGGCTTGGTGGTTGGTTCCTTAGACAGAGTCTTGACCAGATTGAAAAGGTCGGGTATCGTCTGGTCTATACATTTCTCTATTTTTTCTTTCTGTTTGCCTGGTTGGAAAAAATGTGTCTGTCTGACACTATCTTGCTGTCTCTGTCACTTTCTCTCTCTCACTCCCCTGCTTTCTCCTCTGTGCTATGATCAGCATCTTGATGTTTCCATTTTGGCACAGGAAACGAGTACTTCAGGTGTAAGTCTTTATATCTCATGGACTATGTCTTATTGCTTGTTTTATTGGCAAAATAGTAAACATTGTAAATCAATTTTTTAAACATCAAGATAAGGCTGAAGAAAATATAAGTATAGCATAGCTGTGATTTCCAGATCACATTAGTGGGAACAGTACATACAGTATGACTGCAATGATTGTTTAATAACATTACTTTTTTTTACCCCGAGCATAAAGCAGATCAAATTTACAGGAACAAGACCACCTAATGCAGAAAATGTTATTCTCATGGGAAAAGGAAGAAAAGTTAATATCCTCCAATATAATTCTAAGATTCTTTCATTATAATTTTCCATCTTGACTTTAACACTAGGGAAGAACACAAAGTGTAAGAATATGAGAATTATGATGCAAATGTTTTATCTTACAACTTGTCATTAAATAAGAGCATTATTAGTCTTAATTAGACTTATGCTGACATTTCCTTTCACTGAGACAATCAACATACCACACTAATGAGTTCTAGTCCAAGTTCAAATAAAAAACGTACTTCGGTCTTTGCCTATCAGGCTTTTCCTCGCTTGACACACCAGCTACAGTATAAAATCTTGGTATTTTCTGAATGCTGTGAAAGTCCTGAATATCTTTTGTTATGCACCCATTTCTTTTTTATTAACCAAAAACACACAACCAAGGCCAGTCCAGAATTTTCATATGTACAGTCATATAACAACCCCTCCCCTCCCTCCTCCAACCATCCCCCCTCCCTCCCTCCCATCCAGGACCAGCTCTATAGAACACTGAAACACTGTGGAACTCTTACTGGGAATACACAGTGCTGAGTAGTATACTGCTGTACAATGTAGAACAGGGGTGTCAAACTCCAGTCCTTGAGGGCCACAAACCAGTCAGGTTTTCAGGGTATCCCTAATGAATATGCATGAGATATATTTGCACACACTGCCCCCATTGTATGCAAATACATGTCATGCATATTCATTAGGGATACCCTGAAAACCTGACTAGTTTGCGGCCCTCCAGGACTGGAGTTTGACACCCCTAATGTAGAATGTTTAGCTGAGTTTAGCCACAGAAACAGCAACCAATTTTTGGTGGCTGCCTAGGAATAGATTCCGTAATAACAAAAAATTATTCTATAATGTTTCTGCATTATTCTGAATATTCTACTTATTTTGAGGGTTATTTTAAAAGCCCTATTCATACTGAGGCCATCTGAAAATGGATATAGAGACATCCAAAGCACAAGACTTACCTGGATCCATTTTAGAAAGCAGATCTAAAGATGTCCCCAGTGCTAGGATGTCCAAATAAGAATGGGGGCGTAGCATAGGCATGTCCAGGGTGCTCCCAAGAACCTGGACATCCTCTCCTGATTTTGGAAGTGCAAGTTAGCATGTGATAGATGACCCCGCCCAACTTTTTGGAGTGGGAACATCTATGTGGATGCTGGTGACAGCATCAATGATGGGGGTATCAATGTCTCTAACATCAGGACAAAACACAGATTGTCCCTGGTGCTTTTCTGTATTTTTTTTTTGCCCTGAATGTCCCAGATTGCAATCGTTCGCCCTTTCTATAATGCCACTTCACATGTAAATATATCTTGCATTATAACAAAGTCTGCCTAATTTATTTGTATATTTGTCTAAATTATGTTGGTTACGTTGGCTCTTTTACATGCGAGATGTTCAAGTATTGGTATGGGAGAGCAGAGCAAGAGAAAAGGAAGGGAAGATCAGGGATGGGATGTGGGTAAGGAGGGGGGCTGATGAAGGGAAAAAAAGGATCAAGGATGGGAAGAAAAGCAGAGAGGATCAGGAGTAAGGAGAAGAGAAGAGAAAGGTGATCCAGAGGAGGAAGAAGATGCATGATCATGAAGGGGAGGAGAACATCAACGGGCATTAGGAGGAATAGGATAGAAAGATCAGGAATGAAGGAGGAAAGAATGAATAGGTGAAGGAGGATTCTGGGATTTTGGAGGGGGGATCTATAATAGGAGAGAGATGGTGAGGATAGCTCATGCACTGCCCTTGTTCCCCTTAAAACCTTTCCTCTTCTCTTTATTTCTCCAGACTTTCTCTCTCCCTCCATACCCTATCTCTTTTCCTCTTTCCAACTCAGCACCTCATTCTTGCCTTTTATCTTCCCATTGGGCCACATACTTTTTCTCTCCTGACTAGGGCCTGCCTAGCATTTTGAACCCAGGGATGGCCCAAGGGATCCTGCCCACTCTAGGCAGAAATCCCGGCTTTGCTGCCCCCCTCAGCTGCCACCGATTCCATCTCAGGAGGGGAATTTGAAAATACTGCTGCTTCCTCTGCCTGCTGCCCACCTTTCCCCGAACAGAATTGGCGGCAGCTGGGGGGTAGGCGGTACGGCCACCCATGTGTGCCGCTGCCACCGCCCACCCAGGCCGGCCGTCTAGCTTGCCTAGTGGACGGGCTGGCCCTGTTTGAACCATGCAGACCGGTGATAGTGTTACATGGTTATAAGTAACAGGCAGAATCTATGTGGTAGAGAGAAAAAGGTTGTCCAAAGCAGTATCACTCCACCTCCTCCTACAACCAACCCAATCAAAGAAGAGAACTGGCTGTCAAGGGAGAGGGGATTGCAAAGGTATAGACTGACTAACCTCTACAGTCTGCTTCACAGTTTCCTATATTGCATAGAAGCTGGCCAATTCAGCAGTAAGAGGTGAATTTTGCATCCTTTCCCATAGCCATGGAGACTAAGAACCATGGCCATGGTCATAGAGCAGAATCATAAATAAATCCAGAAATGAGCTTGTTTTATATAAAATGAATGGTAAAGAGTTCCCATGTAGAATCGTTATTGTCTAGGTATTCATTCGCTTATGCTTTTCTTCAGAAGACGTTAAGAATAATTGCAGAATAAAATGTTTTGCACTGCATTATAATTTGTTGAGAAAAGAAAAGAAAAAGTAATGCAAATGGATATGATCTAAACTTTTCAAATACTGTAACTTCTCTATATCTAATACCAGCTCCAGGGGTTTGACTTGTTTTTGCATTTCCTTTCATATAAAACAATTCAATGTTTAAGTGTATCAGCGTCTTTCATACACATTTTCCATAGCAATTATAGATACTGTCTAATCAAATATTGAAATAAGCTCAAGAGAGAAGGAAGCAATATGAGAGTAAGCAAAGAGAAAGACAACCTTTCAGTCTGAGATGGTTTTGAAACCAAAAGAAAAATCAGTAAGGAAGAGAGGTCTGAAATGCTGAGACCTGACAATGGAAAATAGTGTTTTGCAATCTGGTCCTTAAGGAATGCTGGAGCCAGACTGGTTTTCAGATATCCACAATGAATATGTATAAGAGATTTGCATGCTCTGCTTTCATTGTATATAAATATTTCTCAGGCACATTCACTGCAGATATCTTGAAAACCAGACTGACTTGGTGGTCCTCAAGGAGATCATTGAAAAATCCTTAGTATAAAGTCATAAAATAACTTAATAAGAAAGAAACTTCTTAAGGAAAAAGGAGAGTGGAAGGCAAATAAGGCACAATAAAATTAGTGACATATGTAGGGGCACTTACAAGCGACTATTTTTCTAAGGTTAAAAGAAATTTCACAGCATTTGCTTTTATGAATAACAAACACGGCAGAAGACTTTTGTACATTCAGAGTCTTATTTTTTTGGACTGAGAAGTAGAAAGTAGAGAGAGAGAGAAAGATATGTTGCTTCATTCTCTCTTTAGTCTACTTAATGTAATTTGGCAAGATGCTAAATAACAAGCACTCCCTACCTATTGTCACAATTCTATCACCTGGCCTGGGTTTCCCCCTCACATAACCAGAGAAATAGTGGATCATAAGTCCTAATTCCCATAGCAGCAAAGAGGGTAATTATAAGGGTTGCCTAGTTTTGTACACATTCCAATGTAGGCAAATCACACCTATATTATATAGAAAAGTGTATGCCTACTTTTCTTTATAAAATAGGAGCATAAGTAGTAACACATAGGTGCACCAAACCCAGGCATGAGCAGTTACAGTGCATCGTTCCTAGACTTGATAGAAATGTATGTGTCTTTAAAGAAGGTGCATAAGATTTTAGTATTGTATAATTTGTGCATGTAAATTTAGGCTCCACCTACACTCTGCCTCTGTGTGCATTCTGAAAGTATGTGCTATTAGTTTGATGTGCATACTTTAGAATAGCGACTGTCACACTGTATGTGCATAACATTTCTGATGGTGCCTCTCACAAACATCATTATTTATATTATAGTAATTTTTGCAAATATTCATATTTCTTGGCTGATAGTGCACAATGGGAGTCATTCTGGAATGCGAATAAGGCAAATTGCACGTGTGTGGTAGGCGTTGCCTTAGCGAAATCATCACCGACCCTATTCAGCAACCATGGCAGCCCTGCACATACATGGTGGGTGTGCGGGGATCTCCGAATGTGGGAGTGAGGGGGGTGGGGCAGGGGCAGAGTGGGGGGTGTGGTCACCTGCTGGGACATACAAGACTTATGCACAAACAGCCTGTGTACGCCTCCCAAGTCACCACCGGATGTACAGGTTATATCTGCAAGATCGTAGAATAAGGGCAGGACATGGAATACTCCCTGCACTGCTCGGCATTGCATCCCAGAGCTCTGACTGGTTGTGCCACTGATGTATCGTGCCAATGCGTGGTGATACTGACTGGTGGGTAGGCCGACATGACCTCGGTGCTTCAGTTTGAGCGCCATTGTATGGATAGTTAGGGTGGTGCTGGGCATCAGCCTGCCAGTGTCCCATATCCTGTGCATGCAAGGGCAATTGTTATTTATTTATTTATTTAGCATACATTTGTTATACTGCTACTTCCAGCGATCAGTAGCGGAATTAGATTACACATTGGAAACAGTCAAATCAGGACAGAAAATTTAAAGTATATACAAACTGATTTGTAAGGTAAGCACAACACACATTAGTCATGGAGGAGTGGTTTACATATTGTGACTACTTGCCGGTCCTAGGCGGCTGCCTAGAGCCGGGTAGCATTGTGTTGTGGAAGAAATAAGGACTCTGTAGTTGTGGTCCCAATGAAAAGATGGGTTTTATTCCCCTTCCCTTTAGGATGTTACAGCATGCGGGACAACATAAATGAAACGGTTGAATTCACCAGGTAAAAAGGGTTTTTAAACCAGAAAGGATAATACTGCTTTCCCTCAGCAATACAGTCCAGTATTTACACGGTGCACAATATCTCTTAGTGATACAGTCCAGTATTTTCCTGTGCACAATTATCCTCAGCAATACAGTCCAGTATTTCACTGTGCACAATATCTTTTAGCAATATTTTCAGTATTTTCACTGTGTACAAAATACTACTTCTTGCTTGCCTTCAATAAAGACTCTTAGCCTCCTCAGGCATATACTCCTCATACTCCATGGCTTCAGGGATACTCTCAATGCTATGGCTCTCCCATTCCATAGAGCTGGGTCCTGTTCCAGTATAAGGACACTGAGCCCCTAGGAGGCTGCCCTCCGTATCTTGCCCTGGATAAACCTCATCTGTTACTGGTGGGAGCTGCCCTCGTAAGTTCCAGATATCAGGAGAGGTGTGGGAGATCTCTCTCCACGGCTTGTACAGATAGGAGTCCCCTTGGCAATATGCCTGGTCTCCAACTCTGGGATTCCTTTTCCTCTCTTTAGTAAAAACTGGGTACTTATCTTTTCTTCTGCCCAAGCTAAGCTCCAATCCCTCTGCTTCTCGCCAAGACTTTCTATCTGTCCTGCAGCCTGGTTCTCTGAGGGAAAACTGGTTACGTTGCTTGACTGATGGCAACTTACTTCCTGTTTCCTGGGGGCTTCCCTGTATGTGACTTTTGCCTCCTGTTGATTGAGCAGCTTGCCTTGGTAGGAGGACCCCTCTGGCTGGGAAGACCCTGCTGCAGTTTTCTTTACCCTTTTTGGATTGGCCAGCCGGTCTTTCCTCAGTCCTGGCTCTCCACGGTAAAGTGTCTATCAGCACTTGCTTGGGAGTTTTCCTTCCCTCCTGGCACTCAAACCTTGGCTCCAGTCCTGCTTCAGACTCCAGCTGCCAATGCTCCTTCAACTGCCTCCCATGCCTGCTCTGCCTCTGGGAGATTTTCTGCCTGCTTTTATCTCTCAGCTCCCCTGACGTGGAACGTGAGTTTGAGTTCAGGTGGATCTGATTAGCCCTCTCAATTCTTCCTGCGTCACACCAACCCTGTGGAATGTTTGCTTTCTTCCTTCCTGCCTCTCTGCCCTGTGAATGCCTCACTTGCCCCTGAGGCTGCAAGGTAAGCTCTTCCTCCATTTTATCTCCTAATGTTTCAGGGTCTGTGCTGTATAATTCCTGCCAGGTTAGCCCTTCCCACACACTGTCCCTTACTATCTCAGGCTCAATGCTATCTGGCTTCTGACAAGTGAGCTTCTCCTGTGTATTGTTTCTTAGTGTTTCAGGCTTAGTGCTATCTCTCTCCTGGTAATTAAGCTCATTCTCTGCACTAGCCTTTAGTATTTCACTTTTTGTGCTGTCTACCCCATGACATATCCCCCCACTTAAGCTATTTCGGGCTGGGATTTTTATGTCTGTACAGCACGAAATACAGGTCAGTACAGTCCCTTTGACTGGCCGCTGCACCTGCAACTTCCCTACTGCGGCTGTCCGCTCTCGCCAGGGTTTCAGAACATTAATATGATACACCTGACGGCGTCCTTTGTCTGTTTCGACCACATAAGAGACTCCTATCTGTACAAGCCGCGATCTATTATCTTGTAGGGACCCCTCCACTGAGCCTCAAATTTCGGCCCAGGGTCCGCTACCATCACAACTACCTTATCCCCTATTTGGAGTTCATGGGGCTTTTTCCCCCGGTCGTAATACTTCTTTTGTATCTGTTGACTACCCTGCAAATGTTGTTCTGCAGCCTGTGATGTCCTCTTCAACCGCGACCTAAGTTCCTGTAGGAACTGCGGTATTGCTGCTTCTTCTTGTTTTGGCTCCACCCACTGATCCCTTAAAATGTCAAGTATGCCCCTCGGAGCTCAGCCGAACATCAGTTCGTATGGAGAGACTCCTAATGAGGCCTGTGTGCGTTCCCTGCTTGCCTACAAAGCAAATGGGAGCATAATGTCCCAATCGGCCATTTTCCCATCTAATCCTCACCTTAATAGTTGTTTGAGGGTCTGATTAAACCGTTCTACCATCCCGTTGGCTTGGGGATGGTATGCTGATGTTTTCAAGTGACGGATCCCGAAGGCATCCCATACTTGACTCAGGTATCGGGATAGGAAATTGCTCCCCCTATCAGTTAACATTTCCTCCGGGAATCCCACTGCACAAAAGATCTTAATAAGTTCCCCCGCTATTGACTTGGCTGAAATGTTCCTTAGCGGTATAGCCCAGGGGAACCAGGTGGCTTGATCCATTACTACCAGGATATATTGGAACCCTCTGGGGGTCTTTACTAAGGGACCGACGATGTCCATCGCCATCCGCTTTATTGGTTCTGCTATAGTGGGCATTGGTATCAAAGGTACTCCCTGAGGTTTAGCAGCAGAGACCCTCTGACATGCAGGGCATGCCTCACAGAAACGCTTAGTTTCCTGGAACACTCCTGGCCAGTAGAAATGGACCAATACCTGGTCTAGGGTACCTACAACCCCTTTATGTGCCCCTACCGGGTGGTCATGGGCCAACCTCATCACAGTTGCTTTGAACGGAGTGGGTACTACCAGCTGTTTCCTCACTGCACCAGTTTGTGGATTATTACTTTCCCTATACAACAGATCCTGTTCTAGGAAAAATCTAGGGAGAGTATTTCTACCTGACTGAGCATGTTCAAAAGCGCGCCCTAAGGCGGGATCCGCTTTCTGCTCCTTCGCAAAGGAGGGAAACTTCTGTACCAGCTCCTCGGATACTCAAGGAAAACCTAATCCTTCTCCTTCTCCTGCCCTTAACTGGGTCCTATTGTGGCGCTCTCGCCTCTTGTCACCCCTGCTTTTCCTAGTTGCTTTTCTTGGAGGATTGATCAAACCCTCATGGCTGGGTAATTCTCCTAGCCCTTCCTCTAGGGGTGTATCTTCCTCTGCCTGGGGTGTAACTTCTTCTTCTGCAGGAGGATCCCTATCCTCCTCAGGTTCAAAGTTCTCCCGTGAAGTGTGGGCCTGGGACCTTGTGGACACTAGTCCCTCTTTCCCTTGTCTACCCTCTCCTATGTCCCTATAAAAATGTGGCCAATCTTGACCTAAAACAAGGTCATAGGGTAAGTGGGGTACTATTGCTACTAGGAGCTTCCTATATGTGCCTAGTGCTTTTACTGACACCCTACACTGAGGATAAGAGGTGGATGACCCGTGTATACAACGGATCTTTAGTTGGCCCTCTGGCTGATTCAGGGGAACTGCCTTACTGTCTTTTAGGAAACCCCAAAATTTCTCTGACAGCATTGTCTGCTCAGCTCCTGAATCCATTAAAGCCTTTGCTAACACCCCTTGCACCTCCACCTTAAGGCAAAAGCCTTCTTGTTTGTACTGTGCTTTTTCACTCATTAGTGCTGTGCGCTCTCCACACTCATACCTCTTATGACCCCTCCTCCCACATTTAAAACATATTATAGGAGAATCACATGCAATACCTTTACTTCTACCTCTTCCAGTAGCTGGTATGCTTATACCGGGGTTCTTCCTAACTCTAGCAGAGTCTGCCATGCCACGTAAGCTGCTAGCCCCTCCTTGTGACCCATGGGCTATCTGAGCCGCCATGAATCTCTCTGTGAGGAGAGTAGCCTCGTCCGTCGTCTGGTAGTTCTGCAGAGCGAGGAATGACCTTATCTCTACAGGCACAGCTTCACAAAACTGCTCTAATACCAATATGTCTAGAACACTTTCCATTGTTTTTCCCTCCGGCATGAGCCACTTCCCAACAAGGCTACGAATCCGATGGCCTAGTGCCTTCGGAGTCTCACCTGGTTGTAGCTTTGCAGCTCTTAACATCCTACGATATACTGTTGGTGATAGGCCTAGCCTATCTCTAATAGCTGCTTTTACATGAGCATATTCATTAGCCTGGGCGGCTGGCATAGCCTTGTAGGCCGCCAAGGCCTCTCCCGTCAGGGAGGTAGCTAGGCGAACCGCCCACTGCTGCTCGGGCCAGCCTGCACCACGAGCCACACGCTCGAAAGCCTCCAAAAAATCATCGATATTGTCTTTCCCAGACCATTGTCCAAACGACAAAATACCACATGTCTGTGGGCCTACCCCACCAAAGTGTCCTTCGCCTTTCTGCCGCTCCTGGAGTACCGCCTTCAACAAGTCCGTTAGCGGCTTCTGCTGCAGCTGCATAGCGGCTAGGGCTTGTTCCTGGCACTGCTGGGCAAGTTCACGCTGTTTTTCAAACTGAAGCCCCATCCACTTCAGGATTTCTGCTGGAGACTCCATCTTGGCCACCTGAAAAAAATCAGAAGAAAAAACAAACCAAGTGCGGAACCTCCTTTTTTTTTTTTTTTTTCTTTTTGCTCCCTCACTGGGGTTCTCAGTCCCTCAGATACCTCCTCAGAATCCCACCCCGGCTGTCCCAGATACTAATACCTGAGGCAGGTGGTGATTCTGGCCTTGAGAAGGTTCTTGACTGCTTTCGGTTCTTGTAGCTGTCTGGGCGTGGTTCCAGCTCCTTCTGGTCGCGTCCTCTGGCGCTGGTGACTCCGTCCCACTTGCACGGTGTCCTCTTTTGCTGGCATCCAAGAACTACGCCATTTGTGACTACTTGCCGGTCCTAGGCGGCTGCCTAGAGCCGGGTAGCATTGTGTTGTGGAAGAAATAAGGACTCTGTAGTTGTGGTCCAAATGAAAAGATGGGTTTTATTCCTCTTCCCTTTAGGATGTTACAGCATGCGGGACAACATAAATGAAACGGTTGAATTCACCAGGTAAAAAGGGTTTTTAAACCAGAAAGGATAATACTGCTTTCTCTCAGCAATACAGTCCAGTATTTACACGGTGCACAATATCTCTTAGTGATACAATCCAGTATTTCACTGTGCACAATATCTTTTAGCAATATTTTCAGTATTTTCACTGTGTACAAAATACTACTTCTTGCTTGACTTCAATAAAGACTCTTAGCCTCCTCAGGCATATACTCCTCATACTCCATGGCTTCAGGGATACTCTCAATGCTATGGCTCTCCCATTGCATAGGGCTGGGTCCTGTTCCAGTATAAGGACACTGAGCCCCTAGGAGGCTGCCCTCCGTATCTTGCCCTGGATAAACCTCATCTGTTACTGGTGGGAGCTGCCCTCGTAAGTTCCAGATATCAGGAGAGGTGTGGGAGATCTCTCTCCACGGCTTGTACAGATAGGAGTCCCCTTGGCAATATGCCTGGTCTCCAACTCTGGGATTCCTTTTCCTCTCTTTAGTAAAAACTGGGTACTTATCTTTTCTTCTGCCCAAGCTAAGCTCCAATCCCTCTGCTTCTCGCCAAGACTTTCTATCTGTCCTGCAGCCTGGTTCTCTGAGGGAAAACTGGTTACGTTGCTTGACTGATGGCAACTTACTTCCTGTTTCCTGGGGGCTTCCCTGTATGTGACTTTTGCCTCCTGTTGATTGAGCAGCTTGCCTTGGTAGGAGGACCCCTCTGGCTGGGAAGACCCTGCTGCAGTTTTCTTTACCCTTTTTGGATTGGCCAGCCGGTCTTTCCTCAGTCCTGGCTCTCCACGGTAAAGCGTCTATCAGCACTTGCTTGGGAGTTTTCCTTCCCTCCTGGCACTCAAACCTTGGCTCCAGTTCTGCTTCAGACTCCAGCTGCCAATGCTCCTTCAACTGCCTCCCATGCCTGCTCTGCCTCTGGGAGATTTTCTGCCTGCTTTTATCTCTCAGCTCCCCTGACGTGGAACGTGAGTTTGAGTTCAGGTGGATCTGATTAGCCCTCTCAATTCTTCCTGCGTCACACCAACCTTGTGGAATGTTTGCTTTCTTCCTTCCTGCCTCTCTGCCCTGTGAATGCCTCACTTGCCCCTGAGGCTGCAAGGTAAGCTCTTCCTCCATTTTATCTCCTAATGTTTCAGGGTCTGTGCTGTATAATTCCTGCCAGGTAAGCCCTTCCCCCACACTGTCCCTTACTATCTCAGGCTCAATGCTATCTGGCTTCTGACAAGTGAGCTTCTCCTGTGTATTGTTTCTTAGTGTTTCAGGCTTAGTGCTATCTCTCTCCTGGTAATTAAGCTCATTCTCTGCACTAGCCTTTAGTATTTCACTTTTTGTGCTGTCTACCCCATGACATTATGTACATTTTTACATATATACATCTTTGATTCTCTGGGTGGCACAGTTTGTGCCATGTGGGCTAAATCAAGTTGTACTGAATCTGAAATAGGTGAGTCTTGAGTTTTTTTTCTAAAGTCCATCAGGTCTTTGCTAGCTCGTAGCTCCGGCGGTAGTTGGTTCCAGAGTGTCGGTGCTGTGTAAGAGTATGCTCTGTTACTAGTACCGGCTTTGACAGATCTTATGTCTACCGGTACGCAGAGGGTATTGTAGGTGGTGGTTCTTCTGCTTATGTTGGGTGGTTGTGTGCAGATTAGGTTGGAGAAGAAGGATGGCGCTATGTTATGTATGAGCTTGAAAGTGGTTATTAGCGTTTTATATTTTATACGAGCTGTAATGGGGAGCCATTGTGTGGATAATTGTGTGTGTGTGAGGGTCGAGTGATGCATGGGCAATGCAGCAGATGGGTTTATATGATCTGTATTGCTGCAGCTTTGCCATCAGCTGGCCTGTGTGTGTTTTATGTGCATAGTACTGTCCATGGGGGCAACAGGCTGTAGGTGCATGATTCTACAGCAGAGGAATGGCTGAGTGGAGACAGAACAGCTCAGCAGTGCCTATCGTTGTGAAATACAGTAGGCGAGTGGGTGTCTATGTTCCTGGTGCCAGCATAGCAGGTGCATCAAGCCCCGCAATGCTCGAATCGGGTATAATTCAGCCCCGTCTGCATTTTCTGTGTGTCTGCGGGCCAGATATGTTTATGGAATTGGGCTGAATAAAGATCCAGAGTCTATCTGTGGACTTTAAAATGAGCTAAGTCCTGAAAGTTTGATTTAGATGCAGAATACCACAAGATGAATTTGATTCCATTTCACATCTCCTGTCAATCCTGTTATACTATGGAGATGCCAGTACAGCTTCCAATTGCCCCGCCTGCAAAATGTGACTGGGATTGAGATATCACCTCTTCAAGTGCCAGCAGAGGTTCTCAATACTTCACAATTGAAGACTAACTGGGATTGTGGTTTTAAATCGGCAGCACTTCTGAGCTCGCATTAAGGTTATACTGCAGCAAGTCTGCATAGGTACAAAAAAAAATATCCTGCTTGTGTCTGTCTCTCATTTTCTCTGCATTGCCACCCTACCTCCCTGACTCTATGCCACACCATAAGTGTCTGGAATAATCTAACAATGATTTTCAAAAAAAAAGCTTCAGGGCTGATTCAACTAACAACAGACTAGTAAACCTGCCATCCGTACGGAGTAAAATGATTGAAGAAATTTGTAAGAACAAAGGGACAGATATTCCAAGGCACTTCTCTGGATATCAACATCTCCTATCCAGATAAGTGCCACTGGCTGGGGGCTATTCAGTAATATTCAGTGGTACTGGCCATGTCTGCGGTATCCAGGCAATGACAGGACAGGCAAAGGGCAAAGAGGCAAATTATCCAGATTGCAGCAATATTCAGTCTACCTGGATAACTTCACGTAACGTTAGGGCAGCAAAGAATCTGACTACTTGGATAGCAGAGGGAATATAGCTGCTATATAAATATGTCGCCTAACACCAACTTATTTGGCTATTCAGCACCAGTCACTATCCAGATACCCAACATTGAAAATCTAAATGTATTTTTAACCACTGTTGCAGGCTTTTAAAAAAAAAAAAACTGTGACTAAATATTGACCCAAAAATTACTGGTCATTTAGAAACCCCCAAAAAATGCAAAAGAAAAATCTATATAAATCTTCAATCACTAAAAAGGCAGCACAATTCAGAATCAAACCCCAGGACTCAATGATTAAAAAAAAAGTACAGTAACGGAGCTAAACTCTCTTCACAGTATGCCAAAATGTTACCAGCTTAGAAAGTCATCACAGTGTAAGAAAAAGGGGTTTCAGTATTCCTAATTCAGCATTTATAATTTATAAAGCACTCTGGTTCAAAGTCAATCCTCTCTAACAGATCAAATAAAAATTAATGCATTTAATGGTCCATGTTGATAACACGTCAATAAACACCCAATGCTTTAAGTTCGGTAAGCAAGCCACCATTTTCCAAAAGCAAAAACAAATGAACAGACTTCATTCAGAGACATCAAATCTCATCATTTAGATCAAGGATGCATGGAGACATACCCACTGCAAAGAACAAATTAAATCAATAGTTTACAGTACTCTAGGCTTCACCATTTAGCCATACCCTGCCTTAAGGAAAAAAGATAAAACAGAGAAGAGCATGTACTTACTCGGGGGTATCCAAACCTGCAGTTAAAAACAGCACAGCTTACAGGTCCTTCAATACAATACTGTATAATAAAAAGCCATCATTCACATTGGCCACCAAACGCTACAAACAAACAAAAAAAAAGCCAGGGAAAGCCAAGCATTATCTACAGCAAAATCAGAACCTGCCATTATAATTCATTCTTGGTCCAAATGAGCATTCACAGGGCTACCTAAATAACAATCATTAAAATCCCTTATATATCTGTACGATTGAGCCCTAAAATTAGCTTTAAACCTTTATAAATGCATAAAAAACAATGCTCTAAAACACAAATCATAACCCGCTGTTACCAACTAGGGTAATGCAAACCAGACAACATTCACAATATTGAATTGGCATGAAAAAAAAAGGGCAGACAACTCTAATAAATCCTAAAAATACTTAATGAAAGTAAAGCAAGCCAAAGAATTCCAAAAAACGTACCCTCTCACAATTCTCACTGTGCTTCCTGTACTCAAAATGAAGGGATCGGGTAGAGGGTTGCCCTTTAAAACAGCATTGCCGCCGAGGCAGCTTTGATGGACAGGGCTGCTGAAATGAGGCAATCTGCACATCTAAAAAATTAAAACAGACCAAAAGACTCTAAAAAACAGATTTTTTAAAGGGCCCTTTAAAAAAAAATGGGGGATACACAACTTTGAGAACCATCTCCTGAAACAAAATAAATATTACTAATAAAATGATGATTTCAGACAAAGATACTTCAAAAATGGTAGTAAACTCCAACTATGAAGGAAATAAAAAACAGCAAAAAAACCCACACTCATCCTACAGAAAAACTGTAAGATCTAGATTTTGGTTCAAGCCTTTGGGGCACCAGAAGCCTGATTACAAAAGGGGCACATCCGGGCTGTCTGTAGGGCCCCAGGCAAGACAGGCCTGTTTGGACCTGATTCCGGTCCGTGGGGGACAAAATATTACTGTGGCAGCCAGAATCGAGCCTGAGGATGGCCCGGTGAGCCCCTGGCTGCCTGTGGGGATGTCTTCCCCTCAGGTGCCCCGGACACCAGCCTTTCTGGCCCCCCCATTCCCTGTCGCCTGATCTATATCTGGCTTGCTGCAGCCTGGATCAGGCAGCGGGGACCACCATGCACCCAGCCCTGATAGGGGCTCCCTGGGCCCATTTGGGCAAAAAATGCTGCTTATACCATCTTGGAGGTAGAATAAGCAGTACATCTCCATGGGCCTGGCAGTACGTACAAGGGCAGTGACCTGAACTGGCCCTATATGTGCTGCAGGGCGGCCTGCCCCCATTCTACCCCAACTCCGTCCCCTCCCACCAGCTCTCCCCATCCTGATGCACAGGAAGTATGGGGAGAGCCAGTGGGGGAATAGGGTCTAGGAAGATTGCAGGGCTGAACGTCCTAGCAAGGCATGAGGCCCCGCAACACATGTTTCAGAATGACCTCCATAGCCTCCAGCTGAAAGATCAATTTTTGCTCCTCTCTCAACAAGAATTGGTCCACATCATCCCCCACCCCCCAAGAGAGGGACACCATCTTTAAAACATAAAACTTCCAACTCTCGAAATTGTGGTCCATCTCCATGCAATGCTCAACCGTAAGAGCTGTAACAATTTTCCTCTTGATACAACTCTTAACTGTATGTTCAACCAATCTTGCCCTCAGTTTTATTATTGTTTTACCTATGTAAATTGAATTGCAGAAACACTGAATCATATAGATAATATTAATAGAATTACAAGTTGAAAAGGTACGCAACTTAAAACATGCCCTGTATGCGGGCATAAAAAGGAATCCATCTGAATCATTTGGTCACAAAAAGAGTAATTGCCACACTGAAATGTCCAACTGGCTGATTAACTTTGCACTCCAAAGGGAAGGCAAAGGGGACCAATGGTACAAGAAACAGGTAATGGATCCATACACAACTTAGGAAGTCACAAAAACTTTTGTGTCTTTCTAAAGTTCAAAGGGGCCTCAAAATAATTGGGCAATGAATGCTGGTAAAAAAAAAATA
The DNA here is from genome assembly GCA_033557465.1 of Ichthyophis bannanicus. Lineage (NCBI taxonomy): Eukaryota > Metazoa > Chordata > Amphibia > Gymnophiona > Ichthyophiidae > Ichthyophis > Ichthyophis bannanicus. The sequence continues at coordinate 367,209,140 of CM066035.1, forward strand.
GTTACATTTGAATGGAGATAAAAATGTAAGTTCTCTGGGTGAGGAATCTTCTGTGGTACTGGAGGAACCTCTACGCTACCTCCAGTCCTGGGTCGGAATCCATTGCATGCAGAGAGTTGTAGGCTTGCTTTTCTGATGGTCTGCAATAGGGATTTCAGTACCACATCTTCCTGCAATCAATAACAAACACAAGTCTGGATCTGACTTGCAGGGTTCATCTGTATCCACTTGGCAATCATAGTATTTTTGAGTGACATTTCCACACAGTCCACACATTCTCCTTCTGATGCAGTCAGGAAAATGCAACCCTGATTGGCAGGGGGTCACATCAGGGAATATATTAATCAGAGAGCACAGAATTTCTGATACAAGAGCACAGCCTAGGAAACAAAGGCAGTTCAGGCTGATAACTCACAGCTGGGACTAGAACTGAACTTGTGACCTTGCATTTTGTAAACATTTGATTCTCTACACTGCAGCCATCTGTGAGGAAGGGCAACTGAGTGTGTCTTTGCAAGTCACCCTCCTCAATATCTCTCTGACTGCAGCTTGCATTAGAATCAGCAGGATTTAGCTTTAGGCAGTCTTAGGGCTGCAGAGTTTACCCAGATACTGGCAGGTTACCAGTGACAGTAGCTGCTGACCCACCCTCTTGTGCGCACTTTCCACAGTAACCATGTCCTGGAGGTTGGTGCAGATTTTCACCATTACTAATTTCCAGCTGTGAGAATGTGACTCATTCCAGCCTCGCTGACCACAGATTCCTGTTGTATTCTTGGATCTGATGTCATTATCATTATGTCCACATTCAGAGACTGATAATGACACACTGTACTAGCCTTTTATTGGAGAGAGACACACCAGCCAAATGAGGCTATACCTTGCTTGGATCTATGAACCTGTGGCAGGTGAAGGCCTGTGATCCACGGTGTCTGACATAAGCAGGCCAGCATGGCTAGCTTGACCTGTAAATGAAGCCTGTGGAGAGGCACATAGGATTGCACATCCCCCAATATGCTGCTATTGTAAGATAGAACCCAGTAGAAGTATTGAATTAGCTTAGGTAAGCAGAACTGCAGTATTGAAAGATGGAAAAATACAGAAAAGACATGTTTAGAAGTTACTGATAAGAAAAAGTACATCTGCAAAGAAATAATTAGGAGTGCTGACAGATGAGTTGCAGAGCCCAGCTCCTCTGCACGTACAAATTGGTTCTATAACCTTGAGAGTGTGAAAGTAACAAGTTGATGAACTGACCATTGTAATTGGGACTAGAAGGGGGGTATGCAGGTGTCATGCCCACTGGAGGGACATAATTGGATAAACTTATCAGTACCGGGACCAATAGAAGAGGTACGGGAGGTTACCGGGACCAATGAAATGTTTTTCTATACCTAGAATGGAACAGAAGTCTATAAAAGTTGTTGTAATGCTTGAAAACTTTGCTCAGCCATTTTGAAATTGATTGGTTCGAGACTTGTGCACAAATAAATGATTTGGACCTTCTGAACAGACTCCTGGTATCATTGGTTTGTCTGCGCTTTGCTGCTACACACCTACCCCTTCATGTTCATCTGCCTAGCATTTCCATTCCAACCGTTCCACGGACCCTCCCCCCTACCGCCATCACTTTTGCTGTGTCTGCACTTGCAGTGATTGTATCCAATTTAAAGAAAGAAAAAAACAACAATCCTGTGGCTCTATGTACTTCTGTGCTAGGGATTATAGTCCAGTCCCACCCCCTCAGACATGAAGCATGCATCAGAGAGGGATGGGACCAGATCAGCCTTCTCAGCTCAGGAGTGACTGCATTTATTTTTCTTTTCTTCAGAAACCGCCATTGCCATAGCAGACACCGAAAATGTAGCAGCAGTGGTGCCACAGATGAGTAGGGCAAGCTGTAGCTGTTTTGGCATAAGAGCCAGCTCATTTGGATGGGCAATGCCCCCCCCCCCCCACTCCCCAAACTATACCCATGGTAGCAGGGACATCTATGTGTCTGTTAGCACAGCCATCCTTTTCAGGGACTTCTAAGGTTCTAAATTCAGACAAAACTTGCACATCCCCAACATTTTTTCAGACATTTTGGCCTGGATGTTTCAAATTGTACCTGGACATCCATTCTAAAATGCCACTTCACTTATAATATCAACAAGTAACTGATTTATTGACCCATGGACCCAAATCACAGAAATATTCACATTACAATACTCTCCTCAGTATCTTCATTCAATCCTTTTAGTTTATTGCTAATCATTCAAAGATCCAACACGGTTCTCTGATATTAAAAAGGGCTTTTATACCATCCTTCTTACTGTTCCCATTACTTGTTCAATAAACCTACTTCAATTAAGAAAAATTGTGCAACATCTCTAGGCAATGTTGAACCATTGGTGTTGTCCATTGTATGTCTGCCTAATCTGCTCCAATATTCAAACAATCTGATCCTTCAGCATTCTAATGGTTAACCTTACATAAGTTTTATTACAAGAGCAGATAATCACATACAGTATATAGCAAATGTAGATTACAATCCATGAAGGACTGAAGATTACAATCCATGAAGGGCAAAAGTGGTATTGTCAAACTCAAGGTTGAAGGGGAGGAATATGTAGAAGCTGATAAGGATAAAGCGGAATTGCTTAACAAATATTTTTGTTCTGTGTTCACAAATGAAGAACCAGGAGCAGGACCTCAGAAAACACCCACAAATAGGAACAGAAGCGAGGGACATCTTGAACAATTTTCAGAAGACTGTGTTCGTGAGAAACTAGCTCAACTTAAAGTAGACAAAGCGAATACTGAGGGAACTTGGGGATGTTCTAGCAACTCCACTGACTGACCTTTTCAATGCCTCGTTGGAGTCGGGAGTGGTGCCAAAGGACTGGAAAGAGGCTCATGTGGTGCCTTTACACAAAAGCGGAAGTAAGGATGTGGTTGAAAATCTACAGGAAATCAACAGGAAATCTTCTTCCTACCTTCTAAATTCCAAATAGTCCAATTCTATTCACAAAGGAACTGACACAGAATTCCAAAAACAGGATCTTCTACATTGATGGCCAAAGATTGTATCTTGCCGAGTGTCACTTCTTCCATGAAATGTACAATCAATCATTTGGTGTCATAAGATCACAGGTTTACCACTGATTCACATAGTCTCAGCACACAAGACAAAGGTTTCCGCTTTCCTCCTAAAAGAACGTGAAACATCAAACAACCTAACTTAAATGAATTCACTCAATTTAATCATTACAGCTGTCCCATGTAATGATGTGTTCTTTCCATCAAGTATTATAAATTGTAAATAGTTTTACTGTTTGTAAATACTGTTTATACGTGTATATAGTTATCCCAGTTACAGTCCCAAGTTATCTATCCTGTTACAATGTAAGCTTAAGGCCGTTTGGTCTGTTGCAAAAATTTTTGTTATCTGTAAACAGCACTAATACTAAAAAGTGTGGTATAGAAGAGCTTGTAATAAATAAATAAATAAATACAGGCCGATTAGTTTAACTTCGGTGGTGAGTAAATTATTGGAAACGTTGCTGAAAGAGAAAATAGTGAGGTTTCTGGAGTCCAGCGGATTACAGGATCCGAGGCAGCATGGATTCACCAGAGGCAGGTCTTGTCAGACAAATCTGATTGATTTCTTTGACTGGGTGACCAGGGAGTTGGACCGAGGGAGAGCTCTAGATGTGGTGTATTTAGATTTCAGTAAAGCCTTTAACACTGTTCCTCACAGGTGACTTATAAACAAACTGAGCACCCTAGGGATGGACCCTAAAGTTACTGCTTGGGTTAGAAATTGGTTGGGTGGGAGGCGACAAAGAGTACAAGTGAATGGTGCTCACTCTGAGGAGAAGGATGTTACCAGTGGTGCGCCCCAGGGATCTGTCCTTGGTCCGATTCTTTTTAACATCTTTGTTAGTGATATAGCGGAAGGGCTGCCGGGTAAGGTTTGCCTCTTTACGGATGATACCAAAATCTGTAATAGACACCCAGGAAGGTGTAGATAACATGAGGAGGGATCTAGCTAAGCCGGAAGAATGGTCTAGAATTTGGCAGCTTGGATTTAATGTTAAAAAATGTCAGGTTTATGCATTTGGGCTGCAGCAATCCAAGGGAGCAATATAGTATAGGGGGTGAAGTACTTTTGTCCACTAAAGAAGACCAGGACCTAGGCGTGGTTGTGTCTGATGATCTTAAAGTAGCTAAACAGGTAGAAAAGGTGACAGCAAAAGCTAGAAGGATGCTTGGGTGCATATGGAGAGGAATGGCTAGCAGAAAAAAGGAGGTGATAATGCCTCTCTATAAGTCTTTGGTGCGACCTCATTTGGAGTATAGTGTGCAATTCTGGAGACCGCACCTTCAAAAGGATGTGAACAGGATGGAGTCGGTGCAGAGGGTGGCTACTAAAATGATTAGTGGTCTTCATTATAAAGCATATGAGGACAGACTGAAGGATCTTAATATGTACACCTTAGAGGAAAGGCGAGATAGAGGTGATATGATTGAGATGTTTAAATACCTCCGTGGCATAAATGTTCAGGGAGAGAGCCTCTTTCAATTGAAAGCAAGTTCTGCTACGAGGGGACATGGGATGAGGGTGAAGGGAGATAGATTCAGGAGTGATATGCGGAAATATTTCTTTATGGAAAGAGTAGTGGATCCATGGAATAGTCTCCCAGTGGAGGTGGTAGAGATGAGGACAGTAACTGAATTCAAAAAAGCATGGGACAAACACAAAGGATCTCTAAAGGTAAAAAGGGGACTGCTGTAGTTGTTGATATGGAAGGACAGACTAGATAGGCCATGTGGTCTATTTCTGTCATCATGTTTCTATGTTTAAATGATAGATCTTCTGATTAACAGGATGTTACCACTGCTGGCAACACATCGTTTCCTCACAAAAGGAACAAACCTCTCACATATCTAATGACCCAAATAAGAAAAAAAACCTAATATTTTCTTCCTCTACAGCAGTGGTTCTCAACCCAGTCCTCTGGGATGCCTAGTCTAGTTGATTTTTCAGGGTATCCACAATGAATATGCATGAGATAGATCTGCATACAATGGAAGCAGTGCATGCAGATCTATCTCATGCATATTCATTGTGGATACCCTGGAAACCTGATTGGCCTGTCGGTCCTAGAGGACTGGGTTGAGAACCACTGCTCTACAGCATGTCTTTAGTATTTCAGCCCCTTGTGTAAGCAATACATAGATTGAAAAACAGTATGTAATGCCTAAATTGAACTGGTTTATTGAGCAAGTACCAAAAAGATTAAGTGGAGGTGATGTAAAAGCTCTTCTTAATATTAGGAAGCAGTTTTAGATCTTTGAATTACAAGCAGTCTAATGGATTGAATGAAGATATAAAGTGAATTAGTGCAATGTGCACTTTGCTGTGCATTGAATGTGTAGGATGAGTGCACATTTGCTTTTCATCTTTCAATACTATTAGATGGCCAAAGCAAAAGATGGCAGTTGCACAATACCAATTTGAAGAACATATTTTGCGACGCAAATGAGCTCTTTTGATGCAGAAACTTTCAAAACCTCAACTGAATTGGGATAAGTATTTATTTCTTTTCAAGGTACTGTACATTGAATGGATATATTTTTAAGTGATATTTAAGAACTGCATCAGTTATTATATTTAGAACCTATGTTGCCAATATTGAATGAGTTCCTTTAAGCTCCGTGGTATGATGGTCCAGTACATTCTACATTTCGATAGCACATGATCATTTGTAAGGGATGTGAATCTCTAACGCCCATTCCATGACTTTGCAAACCTTAAAAAGGTAGTGTATGGTAAATTAATATGGTAAATCAATTAATACACAGTAATGTGTTTAATGCCTGTTTTTATATTAAAATAAAAGTGTGAAATAAACATAAAACGTCTGAAAAACAGGACTACATTTCAAAAAAATGGCCTGAAAATGCACCAAATATTTTTTCCATGGACATCCTATCACGTACTGGCGTTGCCAGTTTTGATTTGTGTTTGGTGAATGTTATCTCTGTTGTTTTGATAATCTCCTATTTAATTTATTAACAACTGCTTTTCTGTTGGTTATGAAAGGCAAAATAGTAAGTAGTACAATAAACATAAGCATAAACAAATATTTTTCTCTCCCTTGTGAGCAGGTTTGTCCCATTTGGATGATCTTACATAGCTTGTAAGCTCTTAGGTTGTATTGGCATTTTCAAAAGAAAGCCGAGAAAGAAATAACATTTTTAATTAAAACTGATTAAATATGCAATAGAAGGAGACCATACAGGTTGTCAGGGTCACATAAAGAATGAGTGACTTGCTCGATATGGACTTGGATCCAAACACATCCTCTGACTCAGAACAAGCATCTACTGTATACCATGCCATACCATTTCCAGGCATACAACAGCTATAGAAGTCAATCTAATAAAGTGCTCTTAAACTCACAAAAGTGAGCACACACCTAAAAATTCATTGCTAGCATATATAAGGTGGGGTTTTGCATTCCATCAATGCTTTTTGGGGGTACTTTTTTAAGAGAGCACATAGTTTTACTGTCAGGGCTTTTTCTGTCATTACATACATATTTAAATGACCGCCTATAAAATGGCATGCAATGGAAGGACAGACTAGATAGGCCATGTGGTCTTTTTCGGTCATTTTTCTATGTTTCTATGTGAAAGTGTGAGTGTTGATTTCATAGTGGGTATGTATAAGGACAAAGTTTGGGCAGAGCATGGGCAGAGCACACAAATAGGTACATAGATTATAAAATACTATAATTTATGTGCATACTTGAAATATGTAGGCGCGAACCTTTATGCAAGACCTAGGAATGGTATAAACATGGGCAACATAGAACATTATAACTTGGAGATAACTATTTTACAGGGAACATGGGCAATGGAGGGTTAAGTGGCTTGCCCAAGACAGGTACCATGGGCAAGCCACTTAACCCTCCATTGCCCATGTTCCCTGTCTTGGGCAAGCCACTTAACCTTCCATTGCCCATGTTCCCTGTAAAATAGTTATCTCCAAGTTATAAAGCCCTGTTCAATGTAATTTCAGTTTGTTCAGTGTAAACTGCCTTGATATCATGAAAGGCGGTATATAAGAAATGTTAAATAAATAAATAAAGGTTTTTGTCTTTACTTAAGGCATGATCTCTGCTACTCACGCTAGGATTTTACAGTATAAAGAAAAACAAATGTCTACGTTCACGCTTCAAGAAGGTGCTTTCTTATAAAATGACCTCCACATATGTGAAACAATGTGAGTTTATATGAAAATCCATGCATTTGAAATAATGAGATGCAAAATTATGCAAAACAACCCAGTACCTATTAATACAACAATAGAATAGACGTATTGTTTTGAAAACATGTAGCGCCAGAAATGTAACTCATAAAGCATTGTTAGATTTTATTTTGTTTGCAATGGCCTTGAGACACTTTAACATGTCTGAGTCCAGTGTCTTCCCACCTCCCATTGTACCTTTGGGGATGGATGGAAATGGGGGAAGGGAAAGGTGAGGCATGAGTCAGGCAGGTGATGCTGTGCACAGGACTGGAGGTTCCAATGAGTATAAGACAAAAACAGCCATCTGACTCCCATACATCTGCTGGAAAACTCAATACTGGCTTTTCTAATCATCTTCCTTTCATTGTTTCATGTCAGGCTTCAACTCTGTCCTTTTTCAAGACCATGTTAAAGCTCACCTCTTTAAAGCTGCTTTTGGATCTTGACCGCCTTTTTCCTTGTGTCTTTTTACCCTCCTTTCCCCCTTATTCTTATTCTTTTTTCTTGTCTGTCTTAATTATATAGTAAGCTCTCATGAGGAAGGACCAACTCTATGTTTGTACAGTGCTGTGTATGCCTTGTAACGCTTTATAAATGATTAGTAATAGTAGTGGGAACTGGGGGAGGACAGATTGCATTGGCTGGCTTGGAACCAATGACAGCTAGGGCAAGTGGATGAAGGGAGATGAGTGTTGGCAGGCTTGAGGTAGTTTGAGCGTAGGGTACGAAGGAAAGAGGAGGCTGCCCCATCCTCCCTTGCAGGGATTGCTGGAAGCCGGGGATATTTAGTGTGGGTGAGCATTCATCACAGCATTATGGTAGTTAGGTTATATCTGCTTTTGAATTTGGTTGGTTTGGGGGGTAGGGGTGGTACAATAGAGAAGTTCATTGGGGATTATTAAGGGCTGAAGCCTGCAAGCAACACTGCCATTAGTTTGTGAGGTGTCACCACAGGTTGTGCGCAATCTCCACAAGGGTACATGGTGCCCTACTATTGCTGGGCCAACATTGACTAGTGACAGAATGTGGTTGTGTAGAGGGGTGTGACGGGAGGAAATGTGGAATGTAAAGCCAAAGGTATAAAGAGGAAGCAATGATGTGCCGTGTCAATGAAAGGAGTAGGCTTTATGGAGAGCTTGCAGTTGTAATTGTTGAGATTGTTACCAGTTAAATAAAGAAGCTGTGACTTATTTTGCTACTACCTCTGTTTTTGGCATTGGTTATTTATTGGATGGGGGGAAGGAGAGTGTGAATGCCTATGTTATCAAATATAGAAAACATTTCAATGTCATTAACATTGTCTAATAGCGCATGCATATTTGGGCAAAGTTAATCAAACTTTAGTATAATGGCCTCATAATAATATTACTTTCAAAGTTATTACTCAAAATATTCAGTTATACTGTGTTTCTGGAAAGATATGAAAGGCCTTGTCATAAAATATTGATGGATTTTTAGCGAGAGAGGGGGAAAAGAAAAAAAAATGAAATAATGATAGAGAATACTGATCTTTTCTCTAAGCCTTAAAAGCAAAGTAAAAAAGAAAAGTCACTCTTTTCCTTTAGCCGATATTCATTTAACAGTCCTAGCAAGTCACATTTTAAATCTTCTCATCATCTGATACAGAAAAAGTAGAATGCAGCCATGGCAGATAAGGGCATGTTTTGATCAAGACTGTTCATCTTACTTTCCTAGCAAATGAGATAATGCATCTGTAGGACAGCAGCTTTTAATCAGATCAGCATGATGCTCCCATTGAAATGGAATAAAAGTCTGCAGCTGTAAGTTTGCATTTCTCTAAAACAGATGCACTAATGTCTTTTTGAAAAGAGAAAATTGTACAACTCGCTATTTTGCAATTAAGTCTTCAGATAAGCCAGAAAACTACACTGAAGCCATAGCCTCATGTTTGATTTTGTTTTCTGATAGCCCCGTAAGATGAAAGGAATACACTATCCATTTCTTTACCTCTTTCTATGGCGGTCTGGCTTATTACAATTGTGTATATAGATCTCTTTTCTAGACTGGTGCCTGCAAAATGCTTGTAGTCAAACGATCGTATGGCGAATTATGAAAATCATCAGTTTTCTTTCAGTGGCTTTTCATGTATATTCTATAAAGAAGGAAACTGAGATTTATTTATTTTTATTTATTAGTAATTTGGCAGAGGGGTATACAGTCACGTACTCACTGACTTTTCCACACCAAACATTCAGGACATATTAAGAGGGACATGAGGACTCTAAGGGGATAATTTTATAGAGTAATTTTCATGCATGTGTGAGATCTTGTAAAATATCAACCAAAATAACAGTACACAGTTTAGCATGAACACATGTACTTTGCTGAAAGGCATAGTCAGGGTAATGGTTTGGGCATAGCATGGGTGGAGTTCGCAAGAACGCCTGTTGACTATGAAATATCTTCATCTACATGGTCTGGGTGCAGCATCAGTGGAGTTTACAGGTACATGCATTCATTATGGAATATCTACATGCATATTTGCAACTTTGAGCATGTTCATTTACAATTGCTTCTAAGCAGACGTGAATGTCTATGCATGAATTTACGGTGCAATCACTGCTTCTTGCACTAGTATTTTCTAAAGACCCATAACTGCCTATCTTTAAGATAGCATCAAAGTAGTTGCCTTTTTTTTTAACTCTTAAACTCTTATAAAATTATCCTCAGTTTTGTTTGCCTGGATCCATGCATCTTTGGGCACTCCACACATGCAAATTCATGTCCTAGAAATAGGGCCTTTTCAATCTAGATGCAGGTTCTTATTTATTTAGATGCACTCTATGGTGTAAAAAAAGGCAACGTGACCAGTAGCCCAAATAAGATCTTTTATTAAGCCACAATAGAGAGAACTAAACAAGACACTACATGGCCGTGTTTCAACAAAAAACAGTGCATTCTTCAGGGCTGATAATAACATATATAAATCCATGGAGGCCAACTCTATAACAAGCACATCCAGCCTGTGGATTCGTCCAAATTGAAAATGGGCCCAATTTCACCCTAATTATGCAGCCGCGGGTATAGACACACCCATGGTTCCAGAATCAGGGCACGAGTAAAACACTATGGAGAAATATGGATCCCAGTATGCTGCAAATGGTTTGGATGTCCCCATGCTCGCCATATTCTGAAAAGACGGATGTTTCCGATCCTGCCCTTCTTCACCATGGGCACGCCTCCTCTATTAAAACGAGCATCTCTTATGCTGCTCCTCTCACTGACAGTGTTGCTCTGATGCAAACTACATATAAATGTTGATGATACATAAATGTTGATGTATCTGGACTTTCAGAAAGCCTTTGATAAGGTCCCTCATCAGAGACTTTTGGCAAAACTAAAGAGTCATGGGATAGGAGGCAGTGCACTATTGTGAATCAGGAACTGGTTAAAAGATAGAAAGCAGAGGGTAGGGCTAAATGGCCAATTTTTCCAATGGAGAAAGGTGAATAGTGGTGTACCCCAGGGATCTGTGCTGGGTCCGCAGCTTTTTGACATATTCATAAATGACCTGGAAAGTGGAATAACGAGTGAGGTTATCAAATTTGCAGATGACACAAAACTATTTAAAGTTGTTAAAATCCAAGAGGATTGTGGCCACCCATGGCCACCCCTCCCCGTCCCTGGCACCTTCTTTCCCTGGTACACCCATCTCTCTGGTTCCCACCCTTCGGTATCTTGGGGTGCTCTTTGATCCTGATCTTTCCTTTTCTGCCCACATTTCCCATGTCTCCAAGACCTCCTTCTTTTATCTTCATCAAATTCGCGCAATTCGCCCCTTCCTTTCTCCCTCTGCTCTTGCCACCCTGCTGCTATCTCTTGTCATCTCCAGCGTTGACTTCTCCAACTCTATTCTTTCCGGCATTTCCAAACTACAGCTGACATGATTGCAAAGAATCCAGAACACTGCTGCCCGACTTGTGTCCCACTCCTACTCTAGAGATCACGTCACTCCCCTCCTGCTTCATCTTCACTGGCTTCCCATTTCCCTTCATATCCAGTTTAAACTTCTTACACTTGTTCATAAGGCGCTTCACACCACTACCCCGCAATATCTGGCTGACCTAATCCGTTTTCATACCCCCAGGCACACCCCTTGATCCTTCCATCTTAACCGCCTCGCACTACCCCCCCCCCCCTTCACAGGCTTACCTTCACTCCACCCGTTCCTCAGACTTTTTTTTCGTAGGTCCCGCCCTCTGGAATTCCCTTCCCACTGCCCTCCGTCTTGAACCACATCACCCAACCTTCAAACATGCTCTGAAGACCCACCAATTTTCCCTTGCCTTCGACCTTCCCTCCTCCCAGCCTTAGCCTCTTCCCTTGTGTCTGCTGTTCTCTATCCGCTCTTTTCTCTCTGTCCTATTTTGAATTTGTAATTTCCTTTTCATCTTCTGGCCCTGTGCCCCGCTGTACTGAAGTTTTTATTGTAAACCACTCTGTTTACTACTGAAGAGCGGTCAAGCAAATGAATAAACATAAACATAAAATTGCAAGAGGATCTTGATAAATTGGAAGACTGGGCATCCAAAGGGCAGATGAAATTTAATGTGGACAAGTGCAAAGTTATGCACCTAGGAAAGAACAGCCCAAACTATGGTTACATGATGCAAGGTTCCACATTGGGAACCACTACCCAGGAAAAAGATTTAGGCGTCATCATGGATAACGTATTAAAACCCTCCGCCCAGCGGCAAAGAGAGCAAATAGAATGCTAGGTATAATAAAGAAAGGAATGGAAAATAAAACAAAGGATATTATAATGCCTCTGTATCGTTCCATGGTACGACCGCACCTTGAATATTGTGTGCAATTCTGGTCACCATATCTTAAAAAGGATATATCGTTATTAGAAAAGGTACACAGAAGAGCCACCAAAATGGTAAAGGGGATGGAAGGATACTCATATGAAGAGAGGCTAAAAAGGTTAGGGCTCTTCAACCTGGAAAAGAGACAGCTGAGGGGAGATATGATAGACGTCTATAAATTAATGAATGAAGTGGAACGGGTAAACATAGATTGATTGTTGACATCATTAGAATATAAAAAGACTAGGGGACATGCAATGAAGCTACAGGGTAACCTACTTAAGACTAATAAGAGAAAATATTTTTTCACTCAACGTGTAATCAAACTCTGGAATTTGTTACCGGAGGATGCAGTAAAAGCTGTTAGTGTAGCTGGGTTTAAAAAAGGTTTGGACAAGTTCCTGGAGGAAAGGTCCATAAACCATTATTAAAAGGGACCCAGGTTATCACTGCTTGACCCAATACACTGTTGGAAACAGGATACTGGGCTTGATGGACCTTGGTCTGACCCAGTATGGCATATCTTATGTTCTTAAACTAGACTAGATATACTAGTCTGTTGCATGCCCAGAACATTTCAATGTAATCTCCGTGCACTCAAAGATATAATAACAGCAAGTAAAAAGTGATGTTTGTCATGACATACATGGCAGTAGAAGACATCCTTAGTTATTCTTTCATTGGTCATTTCTAAAAACAGTCTGTGGTAAGTATGAACCCTTACCAAACTCGCAAAAAACTCATTCAATTTTGCAATTCCCCTAAGGATGCATTGTATTGCTGAGTGACATAACAATGCCATTCAAATGACTATGGCTGTCTGGCTATGGCACATAATTCCCACATATCTGGGTACTGGCATTTGACATGGGAGCTCCCTACATGTGGCTATACCTGTCCCATAGAATGTCCACTCTCTGTTCTGGCTTATGTTGGTCTATATACATCTGTTATCTGTGGGGCAACTCTGCCCACCTTCCCACAGTCTGCTATGTGGCAATGTTCCCCTGATCAGGACTGTGTAGGCATGAATGGGGAGATCCCTGTACCATCATACCAAGTATCCAGCCTCCAGATATATCACCGCTCATGCAACTCTCATAGATCCTGGACCGAGTAAGGATATAGACCTCATGGAACAATCTGGGGAATATTGGCACAACATCAGTCATGTCTCCCAGTGCCTGGCACAGTGGATGTATAGTTGCTTCATCACACTGCCAACAATATATGATCTTATTAGAGCACCTTATGTAATATATTCCAGAAAAAATTATAAAAGGTTCTCCATTGCTAAAATGTCAACACATATTCCTTTCAATAATAAGAGACTCTCAGAACAAGAGCATTCAACAATGCAAACAGCACTAATACATGCCCAAAAGCACCATCATCATCCTCTGTACATGTGTAAATTTTTAGAGACCAATGATGGTGCTTTTGGGCATGTTTTAATGCTGTTTGCACTGTTGAATGCTCTTATTCTAAGGGTGTCTTATTATTGAAATGGATATTTATTTATTTAACAGGTATTATATACCACTTTATCATTTCAATCAAAGCGGTTTACATTGAAACTTAAACTTGGTAATGTACATTAAACAGGGACATTGAACTGCAGATGAGCACACCAGATCCTCCCAGGCAATCCTCAAACCACATACACACTCACACACATACACATACACACACACACACACACACACACACACACACTCACTTTCAGTCACAAAAAACATAATTCTGTCAAAACGATGTCATGAACCTATAAATAACAGCTAGTATAACATAATAGCATGGAGTCCCAGGACTAGAAATACAATGTTTCTCACCCAAATAGGAATCCTTTCCATATTCACTCACATACTTTTGCTACATCAACAGTCCCATTTTTCAGGACACAGAAGTTGTTAGGTCCCCTAGATTAGCTCCTTTAGCACAAACAGCATTGTCAGAATAATCACTATTGCTCTTCTTAATATTTCTTTCAGGGTAAGTATCAATACCTCTTTAGCTTGCAAGATTCCCACACCTCTGATTTCTGTTCTTTATAAATGCATCTTGTAGTGTTTTTCCATACTGCTGCCCAGGGCTGGTGCTAGGGTTTCTAGCCCTCCCCTGGAACCTATAAATTGACATCCCTCTCTTATTATTATTATTATTTTTAACTTCACCCTGGCCTCCTTTTTCCCAAAACCGTTTTGTGAACTCTTTTCAAGCAATATTAGTATTTCTCCTTCAAATCCAGTGTTGTAAAAAAAATTGCCGCGAAAGAGCAAATGCATAGCCAAAATAAAAATACTTAGCTGTAAATATTTAGCATCCTACAAACAGGCTGTGATAGTCCAAAAACGAAATAAAAAATAAAATCTGATTCTGGTCATCTCACTAACAACAACATAATTATTCTCCAGTGCCAGGCATATTGTGAACTAATATAAAACACTGCAAAAGTAACTGAAAATCTACAAAGTCAAATCTACAATCCCATACCAGCATACACTTCCAAAACTCATACAATAAGGAGCCTACCCAGAAAAAATAGCACTATAAATACTGCAATGGGCCCCAAAACATCCATACACCTATTTGAAAAGCTGTACAAGTCAAATTACTACAGTACAGATCCCTATGTACAAACTCCATGTTAACAGAACACCTAGCCTTGGTCACACACTCAGAACACAGACCCTCACCAAGTACAGAATAAGTGACCACAACCTAAAGCAAAAATAAAAATATGTAGACAAAAATTAAAATGAAACCCCAAGAATGTGATGCCATTCCAGATAAGAGATGCAGTTCTCATACTGTGTGAAATATAAACATAACACAAAGTCCAATCACTAAACTGAAAATAAAATAAGTTTTTTCTACCTTTGTTGTCTGTCGATTTTTGATCATGCTGGTCCTGATCTGAGGTTTCTGTTGTCCTCTGTCTTCTCTTGGCTCTCTTTCTATGGTCTATAGTCCATCTGCCATTTCTTGTCTCTCCTTTTGCTTTCTTCATTTTCTTCCATCAGCCTTTTTCCATTCCTAATAACCCTCCCCAGTATCAGCTCCCTTTACAGCCTCCCCTCCCAGTACCTTCCAGTGTCAACCCCCTTGCATTCCCAGCACCACCACTGTTGTCTATTCCCTTCCAGTCCTCCTCTTTCACCACAGTCTAGCCCCTTCTAGTCCAAATATCATCCCATGTATCAGCAAACTTCGAGTCCCAGTGCTCCCTCCTGTGTCAGTTCCCTTCTAGTCACCCTCTCCTCTGTCCATCCACCTTCCTGTACCATCCAAAGTTGTCAGCTTCCTTCCAGCTCTCTCCTTCCCCTCTTTTCTGCTCCCTTCCAACCCCCCATGTGAGCTCCCTTCCAGCCCCCATTTTTCCCTTCAGTTCTCTTCCAACCCCCTCCTATTATCCAGCCACCTTCCAGCCCCATCCCCAATTGTCTACTCCCTTCCAGCTCCCCGTGTCTGCTCTCTTCCAGCCCCCATGTCTTCTGCCTTTCAGCTCCCCCCAGTGTCTACTCCCTTTAAGCTCCCCAGTATCTGCTCTCTTCCAGCTCCCCCATGTCTTCTCTTTTGTAGTCCCCCATGTCTGCTGCCTTCCAGTTCCCCCAGTGTCTGCTTTCTTGTAGCTCACCATGTCTGCTCCCTTCCAGCTCCCCCCACCATGTCTGCTCCAATTCTTCCTTCAATAAAAGAAAGCAACCGTGGGAATATTTCTCTGTTTCCACGGCTCTGCTATCTTTCACACTGCTGGGTCATGGAGTTTCTAAAGACAATAATAAGGATTTCCTGTTTCTTATGAGAAACAGGAAATGCTCGTTACTACTGCAAATTTCACAGTCCAGCAGTTTGAAAGATATCAGAGCCGTGGGAACAGAGAAATGTTCCCATGGATGCTTTCTTTTTTGAAGTGGTGGGTGGCGAGTTGCTAGCGATGGTGCCGCCCACTGCCGGTGCCCTCCTGCCACGCTTACTCGGCTTACCGACCCTGCTGCAGCCTACCGATTTAGACCAGACTAGTCACTACCTTTATATAAACACAACAGAATATTTTCTAAGCACTGATCTTATTCCATATCTCCAGCAGGTATAATGAGCACATCTGCCATGATCTCCCAAAATATACACAGGCCTTTCCTGAATACAATTTATACATCTTCACGGCAAACCATGCCCCCGGTTCCACCCCTCCCAGACATGTTCTGAGATCCCCTTATTAGCAAGATAAAGGTCTGTGGGTGCTAGATGTTTTCAGCAGATAAATGTCCCCAAGCAGCAAGTCTGATGGCGGCAAATCCAGACCTGTAGGTTTGCGGCCCTACAGGACTGGATTTGGAGATCCCTAATTTAGAACATGATGGGGCAGAGACTAAGTGAGTTAGGGGTGGAGAATGGGTGTTAATTGCATATTGCAGTTAAAGTGGGGGTGAATATTGTATGCTAATTGTCACTGTTGAAGTTAGTGTGGGTGCATTTACCCCCACCATAATAGCATTAATTGTTATTGCTGGTTTAGTACACAGGGTCCTTTGAAGCACACTAGCTGCCTGGGGATTTGCTGGCCATTCCCCCAACAGTTAGTGTGGGCTCAATTTCCTTCCTGCGTTGTTTTGCCTCTTAATGCAGACTACTTTAATGCACTTTAGTAAACATGCCCCTAAGAAAAACTTCCATTTACAGGCCTCAGGATGATTCAATTATTAGAATCTACAGCACTGGTGGAGCCTAGTATCTGGTCAAGATGGATGTTTAAGAGCAGTGCTCTGGAGGGCAAAGACAAGAATCCTATTTTTCTGCAATATTTGATTGAATAGTTCCTACCTACTTGGTTGCCGCTCGATCCCGGAGATGTCAGGTTCCAAGCAGACGCGGCTGGATTTCCAACTATCTCAAAATGCTAGTGCAAAGAGAACCAAAATGGAACCTCTCTCACCTCACAAGATGGCGGTCATCTGAGAAGGCTCTGAGACTTCGCAGGAGATCTTGGCTGAGATTCGGGCAGTCAAAGAAATGGTCAAAGCTAATGGAGAATCGCTAAGTGCACTGCAGGAAGATATCAATGCTTTGAGATCTTCATTGGAGTCAAAAATGGCTCATTTGGAGAAGGTAGAGAAGGTGGTGGCGTCACATGGGGAGAGGCTCGAGGCCGTTGAGAAGCAGGCCAAGTTGATTCGCTCACTGCAAAATGAAGTGGAAGATAGCAATAATCGCTCGCAGTGAAACAACATAAGGCTACTAGGAGTGCCTGAAGGAGCAGAGGGGGGCATGACTTGATATCCTTTCTGCAGGCTATGATTCCAGGTATGTTAAAGCTGCATTTCACTATGCCGTTCAAGATCGAGTGCGCCCATAGAGTGACTATGCAGTGCGGGGTAATGAACAGGCGTCAACGTCCAATTAGGTAAAGGAAAAAGAAGAAGGTCTTCCGCAGGAGAAACAGTAAAATAGAGCGGAAGCTAAGGACCACGGCCAAACACAAAGGAGTGGTTTAAAAAAACTCTTTGTTAGCAGACCCAACTCAACGGTTTCGGCCAGAGGCCTTCTTCAGGGGTCTTCTTCCCATCAAGTCTTGCTGGAAATCTCTCCACTTCTATAATTTGGCATGCCTTCTTAATCCAATCCCACTTCGTCTGTATCTTGGGATCTTTCCACTTGGCTCGGCGAGGTGGTGCGTTCGGTTGCTATCCATGATGGCGTCTTATCTGTGCTGAATGAACAAGGAAAGTCAAGCTCTTACCACAACTACCTCCTACACTGAGACCCCTGAAGAAGGCCTCCGGCCTTACTGTCAACGCCCAATTATCCTGAAAGTCTTACGTTTTCAGCAAGTGTTGCAAATAATGGGAGCAGCCAGAGCACTCACAGCTTTGGAATATCAGGGGAATAAACTCCTGTTCTTCCCGGACTTCGCGAAGGTGACAGTGGATCAGTGAAAGAGTTTTTTGGCGCAGCATCCACGCTTGGTACAACTGAAGGCCCGTTTTGGACTGCTATATCCTGCCTGCATGAAAGTCACGTTGCATAACCAGACCAAGACTTTTGATGATCCTGGAGATTTATGTGCAGTTTTGGAGGATAAGCAGTCGGCGGTGATGCAGTGAAGGACATATTGTATCTTCTATTTGCCACAGTTTTATGGTGCTTGTTATTTGGCCGTTCAACTGATCTGAGGTAATGGGCAAGCAAGTTATTTTGCAGAAGCGGCATATAAGCGTATTGCACTGCTATTTCCTGGGACATTTATTCTGTCTCGTTTATAAGACATTATTTTTTTATTGTAAAGATGGGAGGTGGGCAAGGTGTGATATTCGGAGTACTGCAGGAATGTGGGAGTGTTGGGTCTCTGAGCTATCCGTGTCTGTCTTGTCCTAGTGGGCTCACCCATTACGTTTTGTGTGTTATATAGCCCCCCTGGTTTTAGGTAGCTTTGGGAAATGTTTTCGGGTAAGGGGGGTTCTTTATTTTTATTTATTTATTTATTTATTTTAGAGTTGGGTGTTTAACTGCTTTTGATCATATGACGGGGCCTTTGCTCATTTCTTTGGCTATAGATGCAGCCATACTTTAAAGGTGCCTAAGAAGTTGTTCTATAATGTTAAACGAAAGGCTACAATACTGAACTGTTTCTGTAACTTATGAATGCTTCTTCGGAGGTATATTCAATACGTTGTTCTTTGGGATTGGGTACCTGAATGCTAAGGGCATTAATATTTGCTACTAAGAGGAGTGTTCTCTTCTGTATGGTAGGACAGGAAATGTTGACATTTCATTGCTGCAAGAGACATACTTGAATGTAATGGAGTTATTGAAATTTGGCACGCAGGCCCTATTTCAAAGGGATTTCTGCTGCCCATTACAAGAGTAGGGGATGGTCATTTCAGGATTTATTTATTTATTTATTTAATGCTTTTTATATACTGCGCTCTTTAAAATCACTGCAGTTTACAGATAACATTTTGTGGAAAGCAGGAAGAGCCTTCTTTGCACTTACATAGAACAGGGAATACAACTTGGGTTAATAATCATGGGGAGGTAAATACAGGCTATATGTAAGCTATATACAGGGTGGGTGGAAAGTCGCTAAACGGCAATGGTAACAAAGTTTTCCTTGCGAGCTATGTACAGGGATGTGAATTGGGTGGATGGAAAATTGCTTCCCCCCCCCAGATTTTGCCTTGATTTTCCCCATCTTCCAAGGGTATTGTTCAAGATTTAGTGAGTTTGTTATGGATTACAATTAGGTTCATGTTACAATCTTATTCAACCTCTTTGACTTAACAAGCTCTAATTATACACAGTAATGTTGTCGTCGGTCTGTTTCATGGTGGGGTCGTCTTGAAGATATAAGTATGTCTATCACTCATAAAGTGAATTGTATAATAGGAATCCTACCAGTGTTCCTTCAAGTACAACACATTGGTAATATTGATAAAACTTTAGCTCAGCTTTCAGGGAGAAATAACCCCCTAGATTTGCTCGTGGGAAGCTTGGGTTTTAATAGGAGGGAAGGGGAGGAGTTTTCCCTGACTGTCTTGCCTATATTATGGCTTTTGTCAAAACAAGGTTTGCAATGGGTGGAGGGGGCTGTAGGCACATGTTCAATATGTAGATAGTCTCATCAAGGAGATGTCAACAACTTGGGATATGTGATGTAGGACTGATCTAACATTCAGTTGCACTGGGCTTAAACATAGAATTGTCTTAGGTAGTGCTGGGGCTCAGGGCCACTCTCTCCTGATTTGGGGTCGTTTTTCAATCAGCAAATTGGCATCTCGTCCTTATAAAGGGACCGTCAGTTTGAATTAGCTCCATGTTGGGGAGTGGCCCTTTCTCATTATTCCTAACTGGAAACATACTACAGAGTTTGGTAGATATTCATGGTGGGGCATCTGTGCCTATGTTCTCTGTAGTGGAGTTCTGGCTCTCTGTGGGTTTTTTTCCTCTCATTTGGCTCCTGATGATCGTAGGATAATGGGAGGGACAGGGTGGGGTAGGGTGGGCTGTGTTTTGTCTTTGAATATCTTGTGTCACAGAGACAAATTGTATTTTAATTTTTTTGTAATCCGGTTATTTTTTTTCTGTTTTTCTCTTTTGCTTCTATTTTGTTGGAAAATA
This sequence comes from Ichthyophis bannanicus, assembly GCA_033557465.1. Taxonomy (NCBI): domain Eukaryota; kingdom Metazoa; phylum Chordata; class Amphibia; order Gymnophiona; family Ichthyophiidae; genus Ichthyophis; species Ichthyophis bannanicus. The sequence continues at coordinate 367,229,390 of CM066035.1, forward strand.
TAAATAAAGACATTTAAAAAAAAATCTACAGCACTATCTATCTGGAAAGGAGTAAATGTCTTTTACTTAACTGTAGCAATAGATTGACTTTGGTCTTAGCAGAACAAAGTGATAATTCTCCTGATTTTCATAGCATTCTTTTTTTCTCTAGCATACTCTTTTCTTCCTTCCTAGGTTATGAGAATGAAATAGCTTCCAATAATTGGTTCTCTCTAAAAGTGTCAGCCTGCTCCAGATTTGTCTAAGGGGTTGATCCAGTTTTAGGTTTACCTACTGCATGCATGGAATTGTAGTCCCAATCTTCTTGCTTAGAAATGCAAGACTGGAACTTTCTGAAACTGATGTCTATTATTTTGTTTAGAAGGATTTTGTTGATATTATTTTAATATTATACATAGGTTTTCAAATGCAATGTTACAATTTATATGATCTTGCAACTGTTTGGATATTATGTATTGTAAGGCAGAATAGTAAGTATCAGTAAAACATAGTATTACATATCCAAATAATTAAACAAATAGGATAATCACATGAATATGCATGAAAGAGATTTGTGTACAATTTATAGTCAGGAAAATCTGACTGGCTAAGTCTGTTCCGAGGACCAGGTTGAGAACCACTATTCTAGACTGAGGTCAGGAAAAATTTTCCTCTTAACCAAAAAGTCTCCATCTTTCCTTGGTTCAGTAGATTATCCTAAAACCTTTAATGAATGTAATAAACAGTGCCTCTATTGTGGTGTATGCCTTCGATTATACTATAATATTTCCTCTCCTGAACTTGATACCAGAGGTTGGGGTGATTTTTTTTTTTTGACGTCTAGTATATGCCCTAGATTGGCTTTTAGAATTCATATGTTTAACTTTCTGCTTTCTGTTCAGATTCAAAGTGGAAGGGTTATAGGTTGAGAAAACATCTTGTTACCCTTGCACTGTTAACCTAGATCTTTGTATGATCTGTAGCAAGGGTGAACAGCCTTCATCACAAGTAAAAACGGCTTGTCTCCATAGGCTATTCGATTCTGATGCATTCTTTCTTCACTACTGCATATTCACTTGTCTTGGAAGCAATTTTCTACTCAAGGATAAAATAAGATATTCCTCCCCTTTTATAGTATGAAAGAGTCATTCCTAACCCCACTTGAGATGCATCAACTTGTAGAAAAAAAATCCTTAGAAAACCAGGCTAGGTAATTACTCAATGCTGATTTCAAGTCCTCAAGTGCTGCCTCACTTTCCTGAGAAAGTTAACCATACTGACAGTACTTTTCAAAAGTATTTACCCAGGTAACATGGCTTGAATAAAAATTGACTTCATCAAATACACTAAAACCATGCGATTATAAAACAAGTGCTTTCAGCCATATTAAGAAGAGGTATCTTCAGGGTCGTGTTTAGTTTAGGGGAGAAAAGCAATGCACATATTGTAGATTAGATTTTTAAATAAATACAATTTATTATTTATAATTTATACTAAAGTATATAAATTAATTTGGAGGTCATTTTTATAATAAGCTTTGTAAAGTTATAAACCATCAATGCACACAAATCATTTATTTTTCATGACTTTACACGCGTATTTGTTGGTGCTATTCTATAAGTGCCCGCATCAGGCAGATGGTGCATATTTTCAGAATGGGCGAGCACAGGAGTGGAGCTTGGCAGAGTGTAGGCACAGATTTATGCATGTAAGTTATAGAATACTATATGTTATGCAGGTTCTTGAGAAATCTAAATGTTCCCATTAGCACCAAGTCTAGGGCATGCATAAGGGCTCGCACCTAGATTTAACATACGTATGTAATGATATGCCCTTATTTTATAAAGAAAAATAGGCATCTGCTTTTCATTATAAAATAGGTGCGATTTGCATGCATTGGAATGTGCGTTAACTTAGGCGACCTTTATAAAAATTACCCTCTTATAATATGTGACTAAGTGGCTTGTTTACAAAGCTGCGGTAGTGGCTTTCGCCCGATATCGGAGCCACGGCCCCTAAACAAGCCCCTTAGAGTGCACTCTTAGCACATGTCCTTGCTAACTATAATGCAGCAGCTTGACATCACGTGTTAATTCCTGCAGTAATTGACAGATACCAAATGGGTTGGGTAAAGGGTGGGGACTGCATTTCATACTTAACATACAGTATGGTACGATGCATTCATTGTTAATGCAGCAGGTAACACAGAACTGGAGTGGAGGAATTGCCTAATGGTTAAAACAGTGGACTGAGAACCAGAAAAGGCAGGGTTCATTTACCATTACCACTCCTTTTGATCTTGTGCAAGTCACTTAACCCTCCATTGCCTCAAGAACAAAGCCTGCACTAAAGCTCTAGCAGAAGGTTTCCAAACACGGGTTTAGCATGAAAGCTTTGTGTAGCCTTGCTATAAGCAAACAGAATGCAAATGAGCTGCACACAAAGTCCATGCTAAATCAGGCACACGTGCACAGGTATCTGCATTAGCAGCACATAGATCCTGTGCACAAAAAGGCAATTGTGCACATGTGTTGGAACGCAACGTGTAAGAGCTATATCATTCTGCTGAGAATAATATCGGTGTCTTTGAACACTGATATTATTCTCAGCAGAACCTCTGAGCAGAGTGATTGCTTTTATGTGCCACATTGTATTCCAGGACACGGGTGCATACATGTTCCAGCACACTTTCCTTATCATGTTTTTCAGGCCTCGCTTCAGCAAAGCCCACAAACAGCTGTGGGATTTGTCCACTCAAGAAACAAGCATACATTCCTTCTCAGGACTGACTGCAGACACTTTATGACCTGGCATGAGCTCAGCCTTCTGTTCTTCTGCACATTTCTAAGCAATTCATTATGCCATGTAGATGCAGAATTGATCATCTATTAGTCTGAATGCATTTGCTTGGTTTGTGCACAGCCATTGGTGTTGGTGTCTGCGCATTGATTACACTTGCGGTAAATCCCTTTCAACATGCTATCGCAGAAAATAGTGTCTAAACACAATGCAGATGCCTGTGCTAACATCATCACACTTTTCTGTATTGGCCCCTTAGATTTCATGCCCTCTGGGGACAGGAAAATATCTACAGTACCTGAATGTAACCACTGAGCTACTACTAAATCCAAAGCACAGAATATGGAATGTCATTTCAAAAGGTGGCATTAATGACATCTACGTTATTTGCGGGACAGTTAACATATGTTAAATGCATTTTCTCTATTTTATCTAGATGGGTACATTTTGGTAATGCCATCAACGGTTAACCCACAGGCTTTTCAGTTACTGTGTGGTAAGTCTGACGTGGTAACTGCAAAACTTTATCACCTGTTAGTAAAGGGGCTTCTTTATTTTCCTGCCTTTTTGTTATACACAGAAATAGCTGGTGCAAAGTATGCTTTCAAAACATGTATTTTCCACTAGTTTAGAGGCATGTTTACTAATCCCCACACTGGTAACGTGCTTGTGGACCACGTTTTCAGCACAGGACTAAAAGCTAACTGCAGGGGGCAGGTACATCTATGTCCCTTCAGTTACCGCACTGCACAGTGAAATTTAACTTTGGTTACAGGATGCAAGGTTCCACATTAGGAATCACCACCCAAGAAAAAGATTTAGGCATCATTGTGGATAACATGTTGAAAACCCTCTACCTGGTGTGTAGTGGCGGCCAAGAAAGCATACAGAATGCTAGGAATCATAAGGAAAGGAATGGAGAATAAAACAAAGGATATTATAATGCCTCTGTATTGTTCCATGGTGTGATCACACCTTCAATATTGTGTGCAATTCCTGGTCGCCGTATCTTAAAAAGGATATAGCAGAATTAGAAAAGGTACAGAGAAGAGCCACAAAAATGATAAAAGGGATGGAAGGATACTCCTATGATGAGAGGCTAAAAAGCTTAGGGCTCTTCAAATTGGAAAAGAGACAGTTGAGGGGAGATATGATAGAGGTCTATAAATTAATAAATGGAGTGGAACGGGTCAACGTGGATCAATTGTTATGTCATCAAAATGTAAAAAAACTATGGGACATGCAATGAAGCTATAGTGTAACTCATATAAGACTAATGAGTGAAAAATATTTTCTCTTAATGCGTAATCAAACTCAAATTCATTACCAGAGGATGTAGTAAAAGCGGTTAGTGTAGCTGGGTTTAAAAAAGGTTTGGACAAGTTCCTGGGGGAAAGGTCCATATACCAGCATTGTGGAACCTGAGGTTTCTGGGGAAACTGCTAGGTACTTGTGACCTACAGTAGATTGGCCACTGTTGGAAACAGGATACTGGGCTTGATGGACCTTGGTCTGACCCAGTATGACATATCTTTGGTTCACATTTGGGTGACGGCACTGATGGAGCCCCTGTGGTATTCACTCCCTACCTTTCATAGAAAGTCTTTGGGAGTTTCACCACACATGTTTTGTCACCTTCCCGCCCAAAGATGCCATCTTACTTCTGTATGATGACATAGCTAAAGAAGTATAAAAGAAAACAACTCCACGGGGAAGAGGAAAGGTTGTGAGACTGATTCCTGCTTTTCCCAGAGAACACCTGCTACAGGTGAGTAACTACACTTTCTCCGGGAACAAGCAAGAAGTCAGTCCTCACATATGGGACTTCCAAGCTATAGGCTACCAAAAAAAACCTGAAAAAGGCTACAACCAATAAAAAAATGAACCATAAATGCCAGTGGAGAGCGCAGAATGGCTGCAAGACCTCCAACACAACAAAGCATCAACCAGGGAAACAGTTCTCCGGTAGCCTGGACACACAGAAGAATTGGAGGGAAGGAGTTGCACTATTCCCCAAACAGATGGCGGAGTACCACCTGGCCAAAGACGGTGTCATGCCGAGAGTCTTCCTCTAGGCAATAATGTGCTGCGAAGTTATGGACAGAGGGCGAGGTGGCCACCCGGCAGATCTCCAACAAGGAGACAGAGCGCAAGTTAGCCACTGAGGTTGCCATCGCCCGCACATTCTGAACAGTAATATGCCTCTCCAGAGAGAGACCAGCTTGCACATAGGCAAAGGAAATGAAGTCTGCCATGCAGGTGGACAGGATGTGCTTAGAGACCACAAACCCAAGCCTGTTGGAGTCAAAAGAGATGAAAAGCTGTGAGGAGTGGCGATGATCCTAAATCCACTCGAGATTGAAGGCCAGTGCCCTCTTACAATACAAAGTATGGAGCGCGGTCTCTGCCCGACTTGCATGAGGCCAGGGAAGAAAGGTAGGATGGACTACCTCTTGGTTCAGATGAAAGGGGGAAACCACCTTAGGAATAAATCTGGGATGCATGAGCAAGACAACCCTCTTTCTATGAAACCTGGTGTAGGGAGCATGTGCCACCAACGCCTGTCGCTCACTAACCCTGCATGCAGAGGTGACTGCCACTAGGAAGACCACTTTCCAGGAAAGGTATTTGACGTGACATGAGGCCACCGCTCGAAGGACAGCGCCATGAGCTTAACAGGAAGCATATTTAGGTCCCAGGCCATCACAAGAGAATGAATGGGAGGTCATGTGAGCAAGAGATCCCTCATAAAGTGGCCCACTAGCAGATGGAAAGACAGGGACTGCCCGTCAATCAAATGATGATGTGCTGCCAGCACACTGAGGTGCACCCTCATCAAGTTGGACTTCAAGCCCGCTTGGGAAAGGTGCAACAAGTACTGCAACACCATTGGTACTGAAGAGAAGGAGGGGATGAGACCCTGAGTCACACACTAGATGGAGAATTTATGCCATTTGAAGGCATATGCTTGCCTCATGGAATCCCTGCGGGATGCCAGGAGAAGATCCACAACATCCCTGGGCAGCTAACATTGGCCAAGAGCTACCCATTCAGCAACCAGGGCATCAGGGGAAGGAACCTGAGGTTGGGGGTGCAGGAAGTATCCATCCTCCTGCAAAATCAGGTCCAGGGAGTACCTTAGAGCAATTGACAGTGCCCGAGCAGAGAAAACAATGGCTGCCAGGCTCAGATGGGACCTGTGAGCTTCACAGAGGCCCAATCCAGCTGAATCTTGAGTAGGGTCTTGGAGAATAGGGGGGTTGGAGGATATGCGTATGACAGGAGAAATGTGTCAACCGCTACTCAATTTGAGGCTGATATCCTGGAGCAGAAGCGCAGTAAAGAGGTTGAATGAAGAAGAGCCCTATGTCAGAAAAAGACAATGGGCCACTCAAATGTTCAGCCTCCACTTGTGGGATTGCAGAACCCACCTGAGGCAATCTGCAAAGACATTCTCCGGTGTCCCGGGAGGTACACCACCTGAAGGAGCATACCCCTCTCCCAGGTGAAGTTCCAAAGACAAATAGTCTCATAAGAACATAAGATATGCCATACTGGGTCAGACCAAGGTCATCAAACCCAATATCCTGTTTCCAAAAGTAGCCAATCTTGTCATAAGTACATAGCAGTTTCCCCAAAAGACACAGGTTCCACAATGCTTGTATTGGGTCAAGCAGTGATATCCTGGGTCCCTTTTAATAATGGTTTATGGACTTTCCTCCAGGAACTTGTCCAAACCTTTTTTAAACCCAACTACACTAACAGCTTTTACTACATCCTCCGGTAACAAATTTGAGAGTTTGATTACACATTGAGTGAAAATATATTTTCTCTTATTAGTTTTAAATAGGTTATCCTGTAGCTTCATTGCATGTCCCCTAGTCTTTCTATATTCTGATAACGTAAACAAACGATCTACGTTGACCCATTCCACTCCATTCATTAATTTATAGACCTCTAACATATCTCCCCTCAGCCGTCTCTTCCAGGTTGAAGAGCCCTAACGTTTTCAGCCTCTCTTTATAGGGGTATCCTTCCATCCCCTTTACCATTTTGGTGGCTCTTCTCTGTACCTTTTCTAATAACGCTATATCCTTTTTAAGATATGGTGACCAGAATTGCACACAACATTCAAGGTACGGTTGCACCATGCAACGATATAGAGAAATTAAAATATCCTTTGTTTTATTTTCCATTCCTCTCCTTATGATACCTAGCATTCTATTTGCTCTCTTGGCCGCCGCTGCACACTGAGCGGAGGGTTTTAACATGTTATCCACGATGACGCCTAAACCTTTTTTCTGGGTGGTGGTTCCTAATGTGGAACCTTGAATTGTGTAACCATAGTTTGGGTTGATCTTTCCTAGGTGCATAACTTTGCATTTGTCTCCTCGCACAAGAGGTACGATCCTGTACCTCCCTCTTTATTGATATAAAACATCGCCACTTGATTGTCCGTCTGAACCACAACTACCTGGTTCGATAAGTGGTGCTGGAATGCTCACAGAATACACACAATGGATCTAAGTTCAAGGAAGTTGATCTGATGAAGACACTCCTCTCCGACCAGACACCCTGGGCTCATAGTCCACTGCAGTGGGCCTCCCAGCCCAGTTTGGAGACATCTGTCATTAAGATCACCTGAGGAGGAAGAGACTGAAAGGGCATCCCTGCCAGAAGGTACTGTGGCTACTGCCACCAATCACGGGATGCCACAAGTGGTGAGGTTATTTGTACCTGATCATTTAGGCAGTCCATGCTGAGAGTCCACTGGGCCGGATGTATATGGGGGCAGGTATTAGGCATGACATGCATGGTTGAGGCCATGCGTCCCAGAAAGCCAGGGACCACGTATGACCCTAAAGGTCCTGCGCCAGGGCCGCCAGGTGCCAAGCTCGATCTAAGGAAAGAAAGGCCATGGCCTGAGCTGTGTCCAGGAGGGCCCCAATGAACTCCAGGTGCTAAGTAGGCTGCAGGTGGATGGGGTAGTTGACCACAAACCCCAAGTGTTCCAAGATGAGGGTGGTGAAGCATCCTGTCTGACTGACCTCATCCACAGAGCCACCCTTTATGAGCCAGTCATCCAGATAGGGGAACACAAATACCCTTTGCAGGTGTAGGTAAGCGGCAACCACCACCAAGCACTTCATGAACACCCCGGGGGCGGACAGAACACAGTACTGGTAGTGTTGTCCACAATGATAAAGCAGAGGTACTGCCGGTGCAAGGGATGGATCAGGCATCTTAGAGATCCAAGGAGAATAACCAATCTCCTCGCTGTAGGTAGGGCAGCAACACTCCAAGGGAAACCATCTTAAACTTCTTGTTCATCAAGAACCGATTAAGGTCCTGCAGATCCAGGATGGACCAAAAACCTTCAATCCTTTTTGGAACCAGGAAGTATCAGGAGTAGAACCCGGTTCCCCTTTGAGCGGGGGGGGGGGGGGGAACAGGCTCCACTGCCTTGTCCGCCAGCAGGCCCACAAGTTCCTGCTGTAGAAGGTGTCGGTTAAGAAAAGTCATAGGAAGTTCCACAGGGAAGAATAGAGGTGGTGTCTGTTCAAAGTGGAGGAGTAGCTCTCCCTGACCACCTGTAAGGCCCAAGTATCAGTGGTGATGCTGGGCCACCGGTGAGCAAAGAAGACCAGAAGTCCCTCTGTGTGCTGTGGCTCCTGACTCAGGAGAGGAAGAGTGGCTATGCTCAAGGAGTCAAATCCCCCCCCCCCTCAGTCTGCGGCAGAGGTGCTATCTGGGGCTCGGGGGCCTTAGGCTTACAAGGGCCGTGCCCCTGGCCCTTGGCCTGCCGCTCCTTTGGGGAGCTGGATATGTTAGAAATTGGGGGTATATTCTGTAAGCCTTCCTTTTTTTTTTCAAATAAAAGGACTTTTTTTTTTAAGCCTTCGATCAAGAAGGGTCTGCAGTCTTCCTAGAGAGCCTGGTACTGGTCATGAATTCAGACTCCAACTCTGCAGCCTTGTTTGTCATGGCTTGGCAAAGGGATTCTCCCCAGCATGGGATATCAACCAATTTGTCCTGAACCCACTGCTCCAGATCCAAGGACTGTAGCCATGCCAGGCACCAGGCATCAATGTCCACCGCAGCCACTCTAGCCACAGACTTGAAGCTGTCATAGGCTCTCGAGTTACATATTTGGAGCACTCCTTGACCATCGATACCAGGGTCCAGAACCACAGGAGTTGTTCACCTGACAGCCCAGCTGAGAACCCGGCAAGATGCTTTGCCAGATCTCTCAAGTACATGCCCATGTACAGCTGATAAGCCTGGATACGGGCCACGAGCATTAAGACCTGGTAACACTTCCTACCATAGGCATCCATGGTGCGGGATTCCTTGCCCAAGGGCACCGAGGAGTGCATTTTCTGGCTCTTGATCTGATGCATAGCTGACTCCACCACCATGGAATTTTGTGGTTGTGTATTCTGGAAGCCAGGGTTCTTGCAGACTCAATACATAGAATTGAGCCACTTGCTCACTATGGGCATCATAACTGGTGTCTCCCACATCCTGAAGAGGATCCATCCCAAGATGAAGGGAATGGGCACCCATGAGTGCCTCCTTCAAAGGGGCCTTGTACTAGAGAATCTCAAGGTCCTCCCCCTCATGGCAGGAGAGGTCCTCGGTTGATGACCTTTGATGATCCTGCAGTGGGGATGAGTCTGAGGGAATGTCTCAGTGTTGACAATTATCTGGGGACTTGTCATCAGTCTCCCACTTGGAATCAGTACTGGAAGGTACCTCAAAGATCTGGCAGGCGTTGGCCCGATACCCAGTGGGGGGAGTCACTGGAGCCCGAGGCTCCCAGTAATTTGACCCCAAAGCATTCAGTGGGGTGGTCTGGGCCCTCGAGAGGGAGCTGGACCACTGCCTGGAATCAGTGTTGGGTTGGAACCACTCCAGCACAGGCTGAAATTCTGCGAGCGATACCCCCATGTTGGGGGGTCCGATCGCCAGCCCCAAGGAATCAGAGGTACCAGTCTTTGGGGCCTACTGCAGTGCAAGGAGGGCAGTGAGGCTGCACTCCAGGATGGCCATCCTGACCTCTAGTATAGCAAGCTCCATAGGGCACCGAGGAAATTGGGCCTGATGCCGGCTCTGTTGAGGGGTTCTCCTAGATGATGATGGACTCAGAGACCTGGTGCTGATCCCCTGAAGCACTATGCTGTTGCTGCACATGGAGCACTACTATCACTTTTCTTGGGCTCCCTGCCTATGCTGTACATTTCTGACAATTAAATGGTTTCTCTCTCCTGCAAATGTGCATCTAACGACAGGTTTTCACTCGCAGTAATTTTCGGCTCTTCATTTCCCAGCTTTAGTATAGCAGGAGCCTCTCCCCACCCATTCCCCGCCCACTGACCCCTTCTCTCCACCCTCTCTCCACCCTCTGTGGGACTTAGCGAGGATGGAAACGTTAACGCACACTAACGTTGCATTTGGTGACGTTAGCGTGCGCTAACATTACTTATCGCGCGATAACATAGCCGCTGCTACGCTACCGTGGTTTAGTAAAGATACCCCTTAGTATCTGAATAAAGTGAACACATGTTTTCAGGACAAGCATTTGCCCTAGGAAATTTAATTGCATTGGTGGATTGTATGATGTGGATGGACTGAGGGGGAGTGTGGGGTCTTCAACAAGACCAACATGATGCAATTTTTAGGCTTGCACTGATTCTTTACTTGTGAATTCTTATTGTTCAAGCTCCAGAATCTTGTTAACCTCTGCCCCAAAAGCCTCCAGTTATATTCTGGGTAATTGATATGATCGAAGTCTAATCTTCTAGCCCAATGGTATTATCATCACATGAAAAATAGATGTTGTTTTATACAGCATCTCCATGAATACTTCACTGCTGAACACAATAATTTCTTCAACTTGTTTCTTTTGGCAAGCAATCAGATCAGCTAGAAATTCAACTCAATTTTCTTCACTTTCTAAAAGGTAGTCTGTGTCAGATTTAAATCTGTTTCTATTTCTGATGATACTATCACAGTCCCTCTTTTCTCTGTTCTAGGTGGGTCCCTGTCCAAGAGGGCCAGAGCCAGATGTGATTGGTGCATGCTGCAGGACACAAGGTGACTAGCATATCAAACTGCTGACAATATCTGCCACACACCGGTGGTGATGGGGATATGCAGCACGGGTGGCAGAGACCATCTCTTGCACTGCAGGTACTGGGTATCTGGTGCTGGATGCCCATCCTCACCCTCAAGATGACCGCAGAAACTGCTCAGTAGCATGGTTTGTAGCTTCTCCGTGCTTGTATGACAGACTGTCAGTGCATCTTACTGAGCTGAGGTGATGGATAAGTGCATTCTCCATTTGGTGATCAGCTATAGACTGCTGTTCTGCATGTGCACTGAATCATGGGTACTGGTGGGCTACCCTATGCCGGCGTGCACAGCAGACAGACATTTTAGGCAGAGACCTGCAGTCTCTTTGTATCCAGCCATTGCTGTGCAGAGAGGGGTGGAAGTGTAGCCTACTGGTTAGTGCAGGAGTTTGATTCCTACTTGTTCTTTTTGTGACTGTGCTACTCAGATCATTTTCATGCCTGTAACAGTCAAGGCTCTGCAGATCGGTTCTGCCAGGCCATACCACCCTCTCCTCAGCTGCCATCCATCCCTCAGCCCATCTATCTGCCTCTGTCAGCTATGTACATGCTGCTACTCCATGACCTGCACCAATACTCTTTTCTGTATTACGGCTCTTCATGTTCGCCTCTGTGCCTGATCTGCACGTACCCACTACTACTGTCCTCCTGTCACTTCAAACATCCTACCACTTCTGCCTCCACTGGGGGACACGTATTCCCCATCCTATGCCACACAGTGACATTACAGCACTTTACATTGGGACCACCCTGTGCATTGGTACAGCTGCCTCCCACATGCTCGTTTGCTTTACTGGCTGCCACATAGGATGCCCACCGATATGTCAGGTCCATCAACTCCCATCTGTCCTTCCTCCCATCACCTTTACATCGACATTCCTTGGTGCTCTATCCAGTGTTTGGATTACAGCCGTTTTCCTGCTTTAAGATGCTTGCTTTCCACCTTAGAACACTGTCTCATGTTAGGGCGCCTGGTCACATATTAGGATGCCTTGTCTCTCTCATCGGGATGTCTTGTCACCTTACCGCACTTGGTCCTGTTAACTCACATTAAATGGGCCAAGGTACCATAATGCCAGCATGCCCCCTACCCGCCCACTGCCTTATATGGCTTCAGGCACCTTAACACTGCCCTTATCGCCGATGATTTTACTCCGGTTTAGTAAACATGCCCCTAAGTTATTCTGAAGGGTATGTTCAAAAACTGATGAAGGAATCTAGTTCCTTTGAATGTACTTCTGATGTTCCAGCAGCAGCTACTTGGTCATCTTTACTAATGTTGCAGAAGAAGTCGGTGAAGACTGAGTTATATCGATTGTCATTTATAGAGTACATTAAGAGACAGCATATCTCTAGAGGACTTTGTATTTATATAAAAAAAACATTTCTTTATTTGGACGATAATGCTTTTTGGATAAATGGAATAAAATCCTTAACAAACGTTCAGTGGATTTTATGGTGCTCACAATGGATACTATAAAAGAGTGCCTCTCATCATGAGATTGAGGAGATCATTTCTATATTAAAAGCTACTGAATCGGAGGATATGTTTTGTCGACAGTTTGAGGATATTCAGCGACAAATTGAGATTTGTAGGTCTGATATTAAGAAACTGAAATATAAAAAACTGAAACGGGATGAATCTGATGTTTCAGGATATGTATACTCATGGATGAATCCTTAGCATAAGGGTGAGAGGAAATTTTAAAAAACAAGTGGAATTTGAGGATGTCTCTGAGGTATCCTCTGGGACGGAAAATAGATCATGAGGGAATGAGCCTTTTTTGGGGGCCGACCATGGGAAGTGAAAGAAGTTCTTGCCAGAGCACAGTTGGGATGTCGAACCGCTGGTGATGCAACGACAGTATTGGATGAGATCCCGGAAACAGAACAATCTTTAGTGGTGAACTTACCTCCTTCGGCTGTAGAAGGTTTTAATGAACTCTTCAGGTAAGAAACTGCTATGGACATTTTAAAGGATTGCCGCTCAGTTGTTGACAGTTTCAAGAGATGAATGAAGTAGTCATTCGATGGGCAGATAAAGGGGAAGGTATTGTGGTGCTAAACAGAACTGCATATTTTGATGAAGCTGCTAGACAGTTGGGTGATAGTTCTGTATATGAGTTGTTGTCTGTAGATCCAACTGCGAGGTTACAATCTCAAATTAAGGTGCTCACTGAGAAGGCCCATGAAGGTAATATTATTACAAGGAAAGAGTTGTCCTTTCTGAATGTAAGTACCCCGGGGGTTGCAGGGTTTTTTTTTATCTGTTACCAAAGATACATAGGAATCTGCATAACCCTCCAGGATGCCCTATAGTATCGACAAGGGGGACAGTGCTTGACCCCCTATCAATCTATATTGATACTTTTGTACATCCTTTGATGCATAATATTCCATCATATGTTAGGAATATGATGCATTTTCTGTGTCTTTTGAATGAGGGGCCATTCTGGCTTACAGCCTGGGGTTCTATTGGTGACCCTGGATGTAGCTTCTCCATACAGCAGCATACCACAGGATTTGGATATACAGGTGATACTGGCATCACTGAATCAGAGGGGCGATTTGGGAGAGGCTCATATATGTTTTTTGATGGATTTGGCTGATTTGGCTTTGAAAGAGGATTTTATTTTCAATTTGGGGATAAGATGTGCCGTCACCTTAAAGGTGCTGCAATGGGGGCAACATTTACCCCTACTATTGCAAATTTATTTATGAAATCATATGAAACGAGATGGCCAGGGCTTGAATCTTCATATGCACAGCATATTATGATGTGGCGTTGGTTTATTGACAACGTCTTTTTGCTGTGGGACGGTCCTTCTGAACTCCTGATGCAGTTCCATCACTGGCTGAATGACTGTGATGCTAATATTCCGTTTTCAATGGTGTGAGGTTGTCAACAAATTGCATTTTGGGATGTTCTGGTTAGGAATTATAGTAGACAGATTCAATCAATTTTACAGAAACACAGGCATGTTTTGGGTATAGTCCCTGGGTTGGAATCTAAACAACTGCGTTGTGTATGGCAACGCAACCCAAATTTAAAAGATATTTTGAGCCCTTCTTTTTTACGGCTTTCATCTGGTATATCTTTGGACAGTTATGGACATTGAAAATGTGGAGAGTGTTCTTGTTGTAAGGTGATGTGGGAGACTGATAGTTTTGTGTATAATGGTCAGTTAATTCATTTAAGAGATAACACTTCGTGTAATTCAGATTTTGTGATCTATGGAATCTTCTGTCCATGTAGACTTCTCTATATAGGTATGACAACAATTAGGTGCCTTCGTATCCGGTTACTAGAACATAAAAGCAAGCTTCATTGTCAGCGTAAGGAAGCACCAATAGTTGAACATTGCTTAACTCTTCAGCATAAATTTAGTGATCTTCAATGTTTTGTGATTCAACATATTCGGAACGGTTCGAAGGGTATGTCACGTGATCGGTTTCTCCTATATAGGGAACATTGGTGGATTTTTCATTTAAAAACAGTTTCTCCTAATGGTTTAAATTCCTGTATTGAATGGGGAGTTTGTTTTTGATCTGTTTACTTAGAATGGAGAGGTTGGATTTGGATAAACGGAGATTGTATATGATAGATAAGTTGAATGGGAAAGAGGTTTTTCTTTCTTTCAATTCAGTTTAATGAGAGATATTAGTTGCTTTGCTCGGTTGGGTAGTATTTCAGTTGATTGTGACAGCTGTGGGGGAGTTCCGGGTATATATCATGTGTCCGGAAGTACACGCTATCTCGATACCAGCATTGATGTAGGGTGGTGAATGGCGGTCTTTAAGTTCAGCTCTGATGAGAGATGATGAACCGTTTTTGAAATGTTTGCTGGTGTTTGAAGCAATTCTTGGTAAGTGTCTAGGATCTTAGTGCAGTGTGTGTAAGGAGTTTTTCATGGGTTGCGGCATTATTTTGAGCTATTTTATTTTTATTTTTTAGAGTTGGATCCCCTTGAAACAGCTGTAGCGAAACGCTAACATAAGATGTCTTGAAAAGGCGTCGGGGACATTCAATTCCATCTTTACTCACGATTTGTGATTGTGGTGATATTCTAAAAATGTGATGATGTTAAATGATGCTTTAATGGAAAATTGTTTATGATTATAATATTGTGAAGTTGGATGGTGGGTGTATAGCGAGTGGGAACCGTTGATGTTATTCATACTCCTGATTTGATTTTATCAGTGAGTTGATTCTGAAGCTCTCACTCGCTGGCTGTGTTTAAAATGTTGCAATATGTTTAGATTTGCTGAAGTCTTTTCTTTAAAGTTATCTGGTTAGGAAGGGGACAATGAATGGATTATTACTGTGTTTAGGAAATCTGCAGATAGGAATACTCTCCTGTATTTCTCTAGTCTCCATCCTTTACATCTACTTGCAGTTTATTAGATACCATCGGAACTGTTCTGGATCTAGAGATTTTCAGAAGCAGGTGAGGTTCCTGGGGGAACAGTTCATGGCAAGGGGATACCCTCTCTCAATGGTTAAATGAGTGTATATGAGGGTCAAGTATAATGATCGGGATAGATTACTAGGGCAGAGAGGCACTATGATATGATGGGATATATTCATTTTGTGACTCCGTATTACCCGCTGAGCCGGGAGCTTCAGAAGATTATAAAATGACATTTTTCACTTCTTCAAACGATCTTGGCGTTGGAGTCTCAGCGCCTCTGATTGGATTGGTCTAGAGGGTGTACTCTAAAAGATTTTGTGCCTAACCCGGTTGAAAAATGGAGAAGGACAAGGGAGGGAAAAGAGAGTTTTTTTTCCCCTTAGAGGAATACTCTCTGTGGTGGGTTAACTCCGACGTATAAGTTTTCATGTAAGGGTAAAGAATATGTTTTACAGCATTATACCATGTGTGCTTCAACGTATGTGGTTTATATAATTTGCTTCCAATGCCCATTGGTGTATATGTGGATAAAACAACAATCTCATTCAGGAAACGTATGGGAGAACATAGGATAGGCTAGAGAGAGAATGTAGGGAGACGCCAATTGTCACACATTGTATAGAACAAAGCCATAAGTTTGAAAATCTGTGATATTTATGTATTGATATGGTAGGTGACAGATTGGCTGTTAGGGATAGACATTCCTAACAGGGGCTATACATTTTAAACAAAGGTAAGAAATTGTGTTTTCTTTAATTGCTAGCTCTCTGACTGGGAGCTCTTAAAAGGGTTTTGGTACATTTTTAAAACAAAGTTACATTTTTTTTTGGTGCTTTAGTTTAAAATGAGAAACATTTTCTTTAGTGGGGTAGGTTTAAAACTCTGCTTTAGTAACTTTCTCAGCTCTTTGGAACTACTGACACCTAATCAGGTGTTAGTTCCCCCCCCCAACCCCCACCCACCCCTAGTGAGCAGTCTTGCTTTATAGGGCACCTCCCAATTAACAAAACACAGAGACTTGGAACAGCACATTTTGAATATAATTAAAGAGATTTAACTGCTTTTTCTCTGAAAGGATAGCTGGGAAACCGGCTGGTACTTTGGTAGATCTCTCTCTTTTGCTTTAACAGATACCTAAGCTCCATAAACAGATCAATGGCTGGGAAAAATCATATTGCTAAAGCTGTTTCTCCTGTTACAGCTTCTGCCTCTGTCCAGACAGAGGTCCCAATGCGGTTCCATGTGCAGGGTACCTGCATGCTGAAGCTCTCAGGAAACAAGTGGAGGAACTCAGAGAGGAGGTGGTGAGGCTGAGGAGAATTCAAAACCATGAGAAGTACATTGATGAGATGTTCCTTGCAATAACCAAGCTCTCCAGCAGAGGAGAAGATGGGTGCCTACAGAATGATGAAGGTTGGACACAAGTCACCTGGGCCTGCATAATCACCAATCCAACTTCTCCAGCCCTTCAATTGAAGAACCATTATGCAGCCCTGGAAGTGGAGGAGATGAAAGCATCCCTGGAAAGGGAGGAACCAGAGCTCAAGTATCCCAAAGTTGCAGAATTAGTGACAACAAGGGAGCAAAGTGTAGTGGTGGTTGGTGACTCTCTTCTGAGGGGTACTGAGGCATCCATCTGCCGACCAGACTTGATGTCCAGAGAGGTATGCTGTCTGCCTGGTGCCAAAATCAGAGATGTTATGGAGAGTTTGCCGAGACTCATCAAGCCAACTGACTATTACCCAATGTTGCTAATCCATGTTGGCAAAAATGATACTGACAGGTATCCCTCTGAGCATATCTAAAGTGACTTCATGGCTCTGGGACAGAGGGTGAAGCAGATAGGTGCACAGGTGGTGTTCTCTTCAATCCTCCCTGTTGAGGGTAAAGGTCAAGGCAGAGAGGCTCGCATCCTGGAGATGAATGCATGGCTGCATGGATGGTGTCATCGAGAGTGTTTTGGTTTCCTGGACCATGGGATGCTGTTCCAAGGGTTGCAGAGCAGAGATGGCATCCATATGTCCAAGAAACGTTGACGCATCTTCAGTAGTAGACTGGCTAATCAAACACAAAGAAGAGCAGGAGCTCTCTCAGAAATACACAGGAACACACAAAGCGAGAGACGTATGTTGGTCACAGGTGCCTTTATTGATAAACCCCAACGCGTTTCGACAACGCCTTCCTTAGGGGGTATGCAGCTCTAATTGCACCCTGTGATAATCTTTTAAAGGAATGTCACCTATTTGTCTCTCTTTTCTCATGTGGGTGTAGAGCTCTCATGAGAAAAGAGAGCCAAACAGGAGACATTCCTTTAAAAGATTATCACTGGGTGCAATTAGAGCTGCATACCCCCTGAGGAAGGCATTGTCGAAACGCGTTGGGATTTATCAATAAAGGCACCTGTGAACAACATACATCTCTTGCTTCGTGTAGACTGGCTAATCTACTGAAGAGGGCCTTAAACTAGATTCATTGGGGATGGGTGAAGAAAGCCCCCAGGTAAGTGAAACATTAAATACCTTTATGGAAATGGGTAAAAGGGGTAACATATGGAAAGCAGTGTGTATTAATGCCTGTAGCATGGGAAATAAGATCCCTGATGTTGAAGCTTTGGTGGGAGTGGTTGACTTGGATTTAGTGGCAGTTACAAAAACATGGTTCACACTATACCATGTCTGGGATGTAACTATACCAGGCTATATTTTATTCAGAAACAACAGGATAGGAAGAATGGGAGGAGGAGTGGTACTATATGTAAAAAATAATATTAAAGCTCTGGAATTACAGAGCTTAAAAGGGAGAGAGGAGGCACTGTGGGTTAAACAAGAAAGAGGGAAAGAGAAATCTATTTGCAATGGCATGATATACGGACCTCCCTCACAAGAGGAAGAGGTGGACAGAGAGTTAATTGAAGATATACGCAACATTGCTAGGAATGGGGAAGTGCTACTGA
Organism: Ichthyophis bannanicus; assembly: GCA_033557465.1. Lineage (NCBI taxonomy): Eukaryota > Metazoa > Chordata > Amphibia > Gymnophiona > Ichthyophiidae > Ichthyophis > Ichthyophis bannanicus. Next base: position 367,247,668 of record CM066035.1, read on the forward strand.
TGGGATTTCAATATGCCAGATGTTGATTGACACGTTCCTGCAGCAGTATCATCTAGAAGTAAGGAGATCCTGGATTCTCTACAGGGGGACCTATTCAGGCAATGGTAACAGACCCCACATGTGAAGAGGCCATACTGGACTTGGTGCTTACCAATGGTGAAAGTGTTTCTGATGTTATACTGGGAGATCATTTTGAATCCAGTGATCACCAGATGGTGTGGTTCAGTATTAAGACTAGGGCTGTTAGAATCCATTCAAAAGTGAGGGTCTTAGACTTTAGGAAAACTAACTTTGGCAAGATGGGCCAACACCTCAGGGAGTCGTTAGCAGGATGGGAAGAGCTGGAGGATGTAGACAAACAGTGGGCAAAACTGAAAGGGGATATTTTAAGGGCAACCAACCTTTTTGTTAAAATGGTAAATAAAGGTAAAAGGAAAATGAGACCGCTATGGCTTTCAAAAGAAGTAGCTGAAAAAGTGAAGAAAAAGAGGGAGGCTTTTATGAAATACAAGAGATCACACAGAGAGGAAGATAGGCATCTATATTTGGAAAAACTTAGAGAAGCTAGCAAAGTAGTCAGGAAAGCAAAGATTGAAAAAGAGGAGGAAATAGGCAATGCAATAAAATGGGGGGATAAGACATTTTTCAGATATGTTAGTGAGAAGAGGAAGGGCAAAGGTGGTATTGTCAGACTCAAGGGTGAAGGGGATGACTATGTAGAAGCTGATGAGGATAAAGCAGAATTGCTTAACAAATATTTCTGTTCTGTGCTCACAGATGAAGAACCAGGGACAGGACCTCAGAAAACACCCAGAAACAGGAACAGAAGCGAGGGGCATCTTAAAAAATTTTCAGAAGACTGTGTTCATGAGAAACTAGCTCAACGTAAAGTAGACAAAAAGTGATGGGACCAGATGGGATACATCCTAGAATACTGAGGGAACTTGGGGACATTTTAGCAGCTCCACTGACTGACCTTTTCAATGCCTCGTTGGAGTCAGGAGTGGTGCCAAAGGACTGGAGAGAGGCTCATGTAGTGCCTTTACACAAAAGCGGAAGTAAGGATGTGGTAGAAAACTACAGGCCAGTTAGTTTAACTTCGGTGGTGAGTAAATTATTGGAAACGCTGCTTAATAAGAAAATAGTGAGGTTTCTGTAGTACAGCGGATACTGGATCCGAGGCAACATGGATTGACCAAAGTCAGACAAATCTGATTGATTTCTTTGACTGCGTGACCAGGGAGTTGGACTGAGGGAGAGCCCTAGATGTGGTGTATTTAGATTTCAGTAAAGCCTTTGACACTGTTCCTCACAGACGACTTATAAATAAACTGAGCACCTTAGGGATGGACCCTAAAGTAACTGCTTGGGTTGAGTGGGAGGCGACAGAGTACAGGTAAATGGAGCTCACTCTGTGGTGTGCCCCAGGGATCTGTCCTGGTCCGATTCTTTTTAACATCTTTGTTAGTGATGTAGCAGAAGGGCTGTTGGGAAAGGTTTGCCTCTTTGCAGTCGATACCAAAATCTGTTATTGAGTAGACACCCAGGAAGGTGTAGATAACATGAGGAGAGATCTAGCTAAGCTTGAAGAATGGTCTAAAATTTGGTAGCTGGGATTTAATTTAAAAAAATGCAGGGTCATGCATTTGGGCTGCAGCAATCCAAGGGAGCTATATAGTATAGGGGGTTAAGTACTTTTGTCCACTAAAGAAGAGCGGGACCTAGGCGTGGTTGTGTCTGATCTTAAAGTAGCTAAACAGGTAGAAAATGCAATAGCAAAAGCTAGAAGGATGCTTGGGTGCATATGGAGAGGAATGGCAGCAGAAAAAAGCAGGTGATAGTGGCTCTGTAGAAGCCTTTGGTATGACCTCTTTTGGCGTACTGTGTGCAATTCTGGAGACCACACCTTCAAAAGGATATAAACAGGATGTAGTCAATAAAGAGGGTGGCTACTAAAATGGTTAGTGGTTTTCATTATAAAGTATATGAGGACAGACCTAAGGATCTTAATATGTACACCTTAAAGGCAAGGTGGGATAGAGGTGATAGGATTGAGATGTTTAAATACCTCCGTGGCATAAATGCACAGGTGGAGAGCCTCTTTCGATTGAAAGAAAGTTCTGCTACGAGGGGACATGGGATGAGGATGAAAGGGGATATATTCAGGATTGATATGCGGAAATATTTCTTTACGGAAAGAGTGGTGGATCTGTGGAATAGTCTCCCAGTGGAGGTGGTAGAGATGAGGACAGTATCTGAATTCAAAAAAGCATGGGACAAACACAGAGGATCTCTAAAGAGAAAAGGGGACTGTTGTAGTTATTTATATGGAAGGACAGACTAGATAAGCCATGTGGTCTTTTTCTATCATCATTTTTCTATGTTTCTATGTAGACTATTAGCTAAGTGTGAACAACACTGGATTTTTAGGCTACAGACTATGAGCCCTTATGGACTGAATGCCCAGATTGAATGGAATTATTTTTGTAAGGGAGTGAGGGTGGAAAAATTCTGCTATATATAATAAAAAAAAATGTTTTGATGTTTCAATGATAATCTGGTAACATGAGAGGTGGTGTTTGTGATCTAGGGGATATTCAATAGTTTTGAGAAAAGCATTGGCTCTGTGGTATATGTGTGTAGAATGAATGACATCAGCTGGGAGTAGCTGTGGCTGCAATACTGGCTATGATTGGAAGGCCGGTAGGTTTCAGAGAACGTGATGCAATTGGATGTTGTGGTAGATATAAGCTGTTACTGTTGAGCATACTTAGTAACTTGAAGGAAAGGCTTGCAGGCACGCCAGTGATGGTGGGATCCTATGTGGAGTGAAACTTTGCTGACCCTGGAGGTACGTTGGAAAGTTTGATTGACTATGATAGGAGTTTAGTTTAGGTCTCTTAAAAGAGAATGTGTTTTAATAGAGTTTTGTGATGTTTTGCAGTGTGTTTTACTGGGTCTGGTGACCCGCTGTTAAAATTCCAGCAAGGATCCTTCTTGAGGAAGAGGAGAGCCGCTGGTGAAATGTCACCTAGGACCCTCCTCTGAGAAAGCAGAAGCAAAATGCTACCTGGGTGACCGTTACAGCATTGGGATTTGTTGATATTATAAGTGCTGGGATAAGTGATATCCAGTGACACTCTTGAGAAAGCTTTTTAAGCTTAAGAGATAAGTTGAGATATTATAAATGCTGAGGCTTACAGGGTGTGAGTAATATATATAATATTATAGAGCTTACATATATATAATATGCATTTTTATGATAGGTTCAAAGGTTTAAGGCATAAAGACTGTGTGCAATATATGTAATGGTTTGAGGCATAAGTAATATGTATTATATCTTTTGTCCTGCCTTTTTGTTTATGATGAGTTTAAGGACATACTAATTGTACTGAATAGATGTGTATCACGTCTGAAGGGAGTTTTTTGGACCCATGATGTCATAGAACTAGTCCATGGCCAAATTTTTTTAAGCCGGGACATTGATCTCGTGGGTGTTGAGGTCCTTTTTCTTCCTTAATGATGTGAGTTAGAAATTACAGTGTCTTACAGAAGTATTCATCCCCTTAGTTTTTGTCCTGTTTTGTCATATTATGTACAATCTGGAATGAAAATGGAGTTTCACTTGGATGTTAGGTAATGGACCTAACAATATAGTCCATATTGGTGAAGTGAAAAGACAATAAAATACCTTTTTTATATAAAAACAAGTAAAATTGAAAAGTTGTGAGTGCATATGTAGTCATCTCTTTTGCTATGAAACATCTAAATAAGATCTGGTCCGACCACTTAACCTCAGAAGTCACATAATTAGTTGACTAGGGTCTACCTGTGTCCAATCAGTGTCACATGATCTATTACATAATGCCTTTATAAATATACATCTTCTGAAAGGCCCCTGACTCTGCAACACCACTAAGCAAGCGACATGAAGACCAAGAAGTACTCCAAACAGGTCAGAGACAAAGTTGTGGAGAAGTATAGATCAGGGCTGCATTATAAAAAAAAATCCCAAATTCTGAATATCCCACAAAGCATCATTAAATCCATTATAGAAAAAATAGAAAGAATATGGCACCACTACAAACCTGACAAGAGAAGGCCACCCACCATCTATCCATAGGACCACTTTAAGCCATACACTCCACAGAGTGGGGCTTTATGGAAGAGTGGCCCAAAAAAAGCCATTGCTTAAAGAAAGAAATAAGAAAACACATTTGAAGTTTGCACAAAGCATGTGGTGGACCCCCCCCCCCCCCCAAACGCATGGAAGAAGGTTCTCTGGTTAGATGAGACGAAAATTGATCTTTTTGACCATCATGGGAAATGCCATGTGTGGCGCAAACCCAACACTTCACATCATCCCAAGAACCACCATTCTCACAGTGAAACATGGTGGTGGCAGCATTATGCTGTGGGGATGTTTTTCATTGGCAGGAAAAGAAAACTGGCCAGGTTTGAAGGAACAATGGATGGCACTAAATACAGGGCAATTCTTGAGGAAAAGCTGTTTCAGTCTGCCAGAGAATTGAGACTGGGATGAAGGTTCACCTTCCAGCAGGACAATGACCCTAAACATACTGCTAAAACTGGTTTAAAGGGAAACATTTAAATGTCTTGGAATGGCCTAGTCAAAGCCCAGAGCTCAATCCAATTGAGAATCTGTGGCTTTACTTAAAGATTACTGTATACCAACGCAACCCATTTAACTGAAGGAGTTGGAGCAGTTTTGCCTTAAGGAATGGGTGGAAATCCCAGTGACTATATATGCTAAGCTAATAGACACACCCCCCCAAGAGACTTGCAGCTGTAATTGCAGCAAAAGGTAGCTCTACAACGTATTGACTTTGGGGGGTGAATACATACGCACACTCCTGCTTTCAGGGTTTTTTTTTGTCTTAATTATTGTTTGTGTCACAATAAAGGATATTTTGCACCTTCAAAGATGTAGGCATGTTGTGTTTATCACATGGTGCTATCCCCCAAAACTCCATTTTAATTCCAGGTTGTAATGTGACAAAACAGAGTAAACACAAAGGGGATGAATACTTTTGCAATGCACTGTATCTCCATGTGGAATGATGTTATTTGGAATGATGTTATTTGGAATTTAGGTATTACAGGCATCATTCTGGTAACATGGACTAAGTAATAATGGAATAATCATGTCCTGGCAATGTCCCAGTTTTTATACTCTTTCTTACTCTTTCCTGTTTTAATTGATCTTGTTTTGATTCTTTTGTGTGTCAAATATGTGTGCGTATAGGGCATTATATTGATCCGAGATGGCTTTGCTCTGCTACAGTGCATTGCTGTTGCCACAGACACCATGGTCACCACATGGCCTCTGCCGCCACAGAAGCTAACTGGGCAGCGATAATATTGAGCCGCAGCCCAGTTAGCCCCTATGGGTAAAGCTAGTTTTACCCGCAGGTCGCTAACCAGGTAAGAACATAAGAACATAAGAACATAAGAAATGCCATACTGGGTCAGACCGAGGTCCATCAAGCCCAGTATCCTGTTTCCAACAGTGGCCAATCTAGGTCATACGTACCTAGCAGTTTCCCCAAAAGACACAGGTTCTGCAGTGCTTGTACTAGGTCAAGCATTGATATCCTGGGTCCCTTTTTAATAGTGGTTTTATGGACCTTTCCTCCAGGAACTTGTCCAAACTTTTTTAAACCCAGCTATACTAACAGCCCTTACTACATCCTCCGGTAACAGATTCCAGAGTTTGATTACACGTTGAGTGAAGAAATATTTTCTCTTATTTGTCTTAAATAGTTTACCCCGTAGCTTCATTACATGTCCCCTAGTCCTTCTATATTCTGATAGCGTAAACAATTGATCCACGTTTATCCGTTCCACTCCATTCATTAATTTATAGACCTCTATCATATCTCCCCTCAGCCGTCTCTTTTCCAGGTTAAAGAGCCCTAACCTTTTTAGCCTCTCTTCATAGGAGTAGCCTTCCATCCCCTTCACCAATTTGGTGGCTCTTCTCTGTACTTTTTCTAATAACTCTATGTCCTTTTTAAGATACGGTGACCAGAATTGCACACAATATTCAAGGTGCGGTCGTACCATGGAGCGATACAGAGGCATTATAATATCCTTTGTTTTATTCTCCATCCCTTTCCTTATGATACCTAGCATTCTATTTGCTTTCTTGGCCGCCGCTGCACACTGGGCGGAGGGTTTTAACATGTTATCCACGATGACTTCTAAATCTTTTTCCTGGGTGGTGGTTTCTAATGTGGAGCCTTGCATCATGTAACTATAGTGTGGGTTGTTCTTTCCTAGGTGCATAACTTTGCACTTGTCCACATTAAATTTCATCTGCCATTTGGATGCCCAGTCTTCCAATTTATCCAGATCTTCCTGCAGTTTTCCACAATCCTCTTGGGTTTTAACAACTTTAAACAGTTTTGTGTCATCTGCAAATTTGATAACCTCACTAGTTATTCCCTTTTCCAGGTCATTTATGAATATGTCAAAAAGTAGCGGACCCAGTACAGATCCCTGGGGTACTCCACTATTCACCTTTTTCCATTGGGAATATTGGCCATTTAGCCCTACCCTCTGCTTTCTATCTTTTAACCAGTTCCCGATCCACAATAGTACACTGCCTCCTATCCCATGACTTTTTAGCTTTGCCAAAAGTCTCTGATGGGGGACCTTGTCAAAAGCTTTCTGAAAGTCCAGATACACTATATCAACCGACTCACCTTTGTCTACCTGTTTATGCACACCTTCAAAAAAACAGATCAGATTAGTAAGACAAGATCTTCCTTGTCTAAAGCCATGTTGGCTGTCTCCCATTAGGCCATGACTATCTACATGCTGTGTAATTTTATTCTTTATGATGGTTTCTACCATTTTCCCTGGTACTGAAGTCAGGCTCACCGATCTGTAATTTCCCGGGTCACCCCTGGAACCCTTTTTAAAAATTGGTGTTACGTTGGCGACCCTCCAATCTTCAGGTATTACAGATGATTTTAATGAAAGTTCACAGATTACCAATAGCAGGTCTGCAATCTCATATTTCAGTTCTTTCAACACTCTGGGATGTATACCATCCGGTCCAGGTGATTTGCTACTATTCAGTTTATCAAATAGTTGTAATATATCTTCCCGGTGTAGCGATATTTCTCTCAATTCCTCTGCAGTATCACCTTTAAATACCACTTCAGTCTTGGGTAACATCCCTACATCTTCCTCAGTAAAGACCGAAGCAAAGAATTCATTCAGTCTCTCTGCTATAGCCTTGTCTCCTCTTACTGCCCCTTTTACCCCTCTATCATCTAACGGTCCAATTGACTCTTTCACAGGCCTTTTGCTACGAATGTACTTGAAAAAGCCTTTATTTCGTGTTTTTGCTTCCGTAGCAAGTTTCTTCTCAAATTCCCGCTTTGCCTGCCTTATCAATGCTTTGCATTTAACTTGCCAGTGCTTGTGCTGTTTCCAGTTTTCATCATTTGGCTCTTTTTTTTCCATTTCCTGAAGGTTGCTCTTTTGGCAGCAACAGCCTCTCTGACCTCACCTTTAAACCATGCTGGCAGTTTTTTGGACTTTCTTCCACTTTTCTTAATGTGTGGAATACAGCTGGTCTGGGCTTCGAGGATAGTATTTTTAAATAACACCCAAGCTTGCTGTAAGTCTTTAACCTTTGGAACCGCTCCTTTTAGTTTTTTCCGAACTATATTCCTCATTCTATCATAGTCTCCCTTTTGAAAGTTAAAAGGTAGTACTGTGGATTCCTTTACTATCTGTCCTCCACTGATTAAATCAAACATGATCATACTATGATCACTATTGCTAAGTGGTCCCAACACCCTTATTTCTTGCACCAGATCTGGCGTTCCACTAAGGACTAGGTCCAGTATGGCTTCCCCTCTGGTTGGTTCATGAATCAGCTGCTCCAAGAAGCAGTCATTTATTTCATCTAGAAACTTTATCTCGTTAGCTTGTCCTGCTGTGACACTGTCCCAGTCGATACCGGGGTAATTGAAATCACCCATTATTACTACTCTGTTGTGGCTTTTGTTAGCTTCCTTGATTTCTTTGAGCATTTCATCATCCATTTGTTCATTCTGGCCAGGCAGTCGATAGTATACTCCCACTGCCATCACCTTCCCCTTCATAAATGGTAGTATGCAATATTGCTGCTACCCAGTTAGCGAGTGCCACCGCCTATGACACACCCCAGAACATTCATGACATGCCCCAATGCTAAGCGGTTAGCATCGGGGTGTATAGCGACGTGAGTTGGGGATTTTTTTTTTTTTTTAAGGAGATATTGGACATTAAGGGATTGAACTGCAAGGGTGCCAATAATGTTGAGCACAATTGTAATCTCTCAGTTAAATGGCAAATTTGGATGCTGATGTCCTCAACAATGTAGAAACAGTCTTGACTGACTCAGGTAAGACAGGGAAGAAATTACTGATTCTAGCAATTCATAAGCTACGTTGCATTGCATTCACAGAAAAACAAAAAGTATATTTCTTTTTTTTTTAAACTCCATATCATCTCCTTGCAGCCATTGTCTTTTATCCTAGCAAACTGCTTTTAGTCCTGCAGCTCAAGTGTAGCAAAAAGAAGAAATGCCACTTTAAACAGCCAAGGCTGCGTCTAAACTCCAGAGCACCACCTTATAACCAGTGCTTGATTCCTTGCAAATGGCTTTTAGTTCTTGTGTTCTCTCCTTTAAATGCAGCTTTAATCCCTTAAGGAAAAGGTAGAGAAGCCAGCCAGGAAGGTACCCACCCCTCTGTAGTACCACTGTATCCTTTTGCTATGAACCTCCCTCCTGCTGCCCTCCTTGAATATAAATCTCCATATGCTAAAGCTGGCCCAGTTTCACTACCTTCTTTCAGAAATCCTTCTCCTCTTTCTCTGTTATGAGAGTGGACTCCTTATCAACAGGGTGAACCTTTGTGAGATAAAGTTAGGCCCTAGGCTCTAGGAAGATAGATATATGTACCCACAGAAATTGGCAATCACCTCCCTGCTTCACCTCTTCTGGACAAACTGCTGACACATTACCTATTTCTACCAAATTGTACAGGTAAATGGAGCTCACTCTGGGGAAAGGATGTTACCAGTGCTATGCCACAGGGATCTGTCCTTGGTCTGATTCTTTTTAACATCTTTGTTAGTAATATTGCAGAAGGGCTGTCGGGTAGGATTCGCCTGTTTGCGGATAATAGCAAACTCTGCAATAGAGTAGACTCTCAGAAAGAAGTAGCTAATGAGGAGAGATCTAGCTAAGCTTGAAGAATGGTTGAGAATTTGGCAATGGAGATTTAATGCTAAAAAATGCAGGATCAAGCATTTGTGCTGCAAAAATCCAACGGAGCAGTACGGTGTAGAGGACGAAGTACTTCTGTCTATGAGGGAAGCGCGAGACCTGGGTATGACTATTTCTGATGATCTTAAAGTGGCTAAACAGGTAACTGTGAAAACCAGAAGGATGCTTGGGTGCATAAGGAGAGGAATGGCCAGCAGAAATAAGGAGGTGATAGTGCCTCTGTATAAGTCTCTGTTGCGACCTCATTTGGAGGATATAAAAAGGACAGAGTCAGTGCAGAGGGTGGCAACGAGGCGACATAGGATGAGGGTGAAAGGGGATAGACTCAGGAGTAATATGTGGAAATATTTCTTTACAGAAAGAGCAGTAGATGCATGGAATAGTCTCCCAATAGAGATGATAGAGACATTTACTTCCCTTAGAGCAAGCGTTCTCAACCCAGTACTTGAGAAACATCTATCTAGTCAGGTTTTCAAGATAACCACAATAAATATGCATGAGAGAGATTTGCATACAATGGAAGTAATGCATGCAACTATCTCAAATGTTTTTATTTATTGTGGTTATCCTTAAAATCTGAACTGACTAGGTGTGTACCAAGGACTGGGTTGAGAACCCCAGCTTTAGAACAATCCTGGCCCTGACTGGAGGGCTCTTCTCTAAAAATCTTCTCTTCCTATAAAAGCATTCAAGCTTAAAGTTAGGATGAGTATGTGTCAGCATTTATATACAGGGTGGCCCAAAAAAGTGAGAACATCTCGTAGCATATAAGTTATTTAAAAATTCAAAGACACGTGTAAACGATTGACAAATTTAAAAAAAAAAAGATGGTGACCGTAAATTGTCGAAATAAAGACGTTATATAGCTTAAAAAGGTAAATAAGTAAACTATTTAAGCTTTTAATTTATGAGATGTTCTCACTTTTTTTGGGCGACCCTGAATGTAAGTGGCAGAGAGCCTATCGAGGCAAGCTCAAAAACTCAGGGTTTTATTGCAAGATGTCTTTAACCACCCTCAAGTTCTACTCCAAAGTCCAGGTGCAAATGAGAAGTTTGCTAACACTTCTGCATAGCTTAGAGTAGGTGGAAATGAATTTTTAGCAGACATGTGTATTGCCATTGTAAAATCAGGAACACACGTATAGTTTCAAGGACTGCCCGTATCATGCCTCCTTTAAATCTAGGCATGTCACCTGCATAATAGTGTGACAAGTATGTTAAGCACCAACCTAATGCTTATTATTTCTGGGGCCATAGTGTAGGCAAAGAGGAGACAGAAGTGGGATTGACATGCATATTTAAAAAAAAAATTTACACTTTTTTAGAGCAGGTGTAAATTTGTGTGCGGGCATTTGTGCACTATTAAAATTATTTCTAGGAGCCTATATTATAAAGGCACATAGGTGCTTATGTTGTCTTTATAAAATAATCACATAGCTCACTGTACCTCAACCTTTAGTACCAATATAGAAAAATAAGGTGCATGGATCAATTTCCTATGCAACTCTTCCAAGTTGTCCTTTTACTTTTAAGTACAAAACACATCCTGTGAAAATCTCAACTCACATCATTCAGTCAAAACAAACACTCAATAATGATCATCAAAAGAGCTTTGTAAACGTGCTAATTTCCAGGCTAGTTTGTAGCTCCAGCAGACTTGTATATTCTCAATGTAATTCTGTTGTAGAAGCATGCTATGGACTTCGTTTTGATGGTGAACAGGTCCCAACTAAGTCAAGGGGTCCACATAAAATATTTTCCAGATGCTAAACTCCAATAGATGCCAACAACTCTCTTCAGCCTCTTATCCACTAGGCTTTGCAAGATAATCCTTTTGCGCTGCCAATCATGGTCTTAGAAGTGGTTACATAACAACTTAATCATCACTCTGGGACCATCTGTAGAAGAGATGGGACAATTTTGCAGGTCAAATTTAATTGGCCAAGATCCACTAAATTAACGAAGTAGTCTTCCAATCACTCTCCATGCCTTTATAAAACAGGTTTAAAATAGTTTCCTTTTTGGACTTCTCACATAAGTATCCTGTTATAGTGAAGAGGGAGATAAGGTAAAGTGGGAAAGGATACATTCCCAGAAGATGCTCCCTACTTCTTTATTTGTTACAAGAGGGGCCACAAACCAGAGGTATATTCTAATAATTGGGGTGATTAAGTAATGGAAGATGAGAGACTTCTCCATTGTCACTTTTGTGACCAGGCTTCATCTGGTAGGGTTTTGTCCTTTAGGAAACAAAGAGAAAGACACATTTACCCATTGAGCACAAGGCAATATATGAGGGAAAAAATAGGGTAAAGCTTCCCTTGGATTATTTTCTAAGTACTGTATGTAACTGTGGAGTGTTACCATAGAACAGAGAAAAGGATGGTGCACCAGATCTAGTCCCTTCTGATATTAAACAAAAGACTAACAGTAGTTCTAATCATTCCATCTCAAAGAGATACATCAGCACTTTACCAGAGTGGACATTGTGGAAGCGGACTTCCTCAGCCAGCACTCTCTGAATCCCGATGAATGGGAAAAGGTATGGAGAAGGACAATGAAAATGGTGATGGGGAGGGAGTGGCTCTGCTATGAAGAAAGGCTAAAAGGTTAAGGCTTTTCAGCTTGGGCAAGAGATTACTCAGAGGAGATAAAACTGACATCTATAAAATCATGGATGCAGCAATAAAAAGGGAATGGCTATGTACCCTTAGAACTAGAGTACACTCCATGATCCTAATAAGTAAAGTGACATTTTAATTACCAGATAATGTCCTTTCCTTCAGTCCTGCTAGAGAGTCCCAACACGTGGACTGTGTTCCCCTACCAACAAATCGTTGGAGACGAAGAACCAATGAAAAGCCCAGGTTTCAATGACATCACTCCTGTGCCTCTATCCACCTCAGCCCCCAGAGGTTCCTTCAGTGTTTGCCCCAAAGCACATGGGCGATACAGAGCAAGTCTCACACAACCTCAATGTGGACAACAATGAGTAACAGTAGAGAATTAAGTACAAGAAGGTAGAAATAGAAGGCTGTCAGTAGAAGATGAGCCTGTAGAGCCAAATACAAAATCGTGGCAGACCCAAGGGTAACACAGCAGTAGAAGAGAGCAAATACAGTTTCAGGGGCAGGCCCTGGACTGATCTGGCAGGACTCAAGAAAAGGACATTATCTGGTAATTAAAATGTCACCTTCCATATCATCCTGCTAGACCAGGCCAGACAAGTGGGATGTACCAAAGCTACAACACCACTGGGCGGGAAGAAGACACAGTAGCTCACAAAACTCTTGAGCCAAAAGGCTGTGTCCACTTGTGCGTGGACATCCAAATGGTAATGCTTGACAAAAGTGGAAAGTAATGCCCATGTTGCTGTCTGACAAATATCTGCAGTGGTATCAGAACTGCACTTCGCCATCAGAGATGTTTGTGCTCGGATAGAAGGCACACATACCCTCTTATCCAGTGCCCCAAAGTTGACTTGGCTGCTGCTTCATCCTTGCATGGGCCAGGAAACAGCACAAAAAAGGGTCCAAATTATAAAAAGAATTTGTAACCGCCAAGTACAAGAAAAGCACCCTTCGGACATCCAGAAGGCAAAGATCCTTATTATTTCCCTAACACTGCTCCTTATAGAAGGAACCAATACAAAAAGAGTCATCGAGTCCAAACACTAAGCAATGAAGGGGAGGTGATGATCAAATTCCCACAACACCTAAACGCATATAAAACAGCCAACTAGAGAAATCTGCTAATATTATTTAAAGGCCTTAGACAGGAGTAGGTGAGAGAGAAATATTTGCCAAATAGGCAGTAATTCACAAGCCAACAACACCCGCTTTCCTCAAATATCATTCATAGGCCAAAATGTGTTTAACAATTTTCTAAATGCATTCAAAAACACTAGAAAACACTTAGCTTGGCAGCAGTTTCTCTTAGAGGGCTGTAATTCACTTTCATCAAAGGCTAGATGTCTAGAAAGCTGGACAAGCGTCAACTTGAGTTTCGCCTGACACTTCTATCCGGGCTGCATCAGGACAGGAAAGTGCCAGCTTCCTGAAACTTCCTTAGAATTGTATTGGCTGCTTGAGTGAGTCCCAGAGGATTTATTTCACGTTTTTGTAGCCTTATAGAAGGGGGGCAGGCCAGACACCTCATTTACCTGAAAGGGAGACAGTACTTTAGGCAAGAAGAAAGGCACAGGCCGAATGGAAACGGCCTCAGCTAAAAAGGACAGATAAGGATCCCGGCAAGATAATCTGCAGCTCGGAGATTCACTTTGCAGAACAAATTGCAACCAAGAAGCCAGTGTTGGGCATCAAATCCTTCAAGGTAGCACATTTCAAGGGGGCCACCATCAGGGTTCTGAGCACCAGAGACAGATTCCAGGAAAGGATCACAGACCGAAGGGGAGAATGCAAAAGTCAAACTCCTTGGAGAAAACATGAGACATCCAGGTGCAAGGCCAAGGACTAGCCTGCCACTGGACCATGGAAACAGACCACAAAGCTGCCACTGGAACCCTTAGGGAGCTAAGTGAGAGGCCCTTCTCTAGGCCATCCTGCAGAAAGGCCAACAGGGAGAGCGCCTTGGCCGCCTCAGGAGCTAAGTACTGTGTGCTGCACCAGCACTCAAAGAGGTACCATATCTGAATGTATGCTAGTTTGGTAGACGTCCTCTGAGCACCAAGTGTGGTAGAGATTATTGCTGGAGAGTAGCCTTTATGCAGTCTCTTTCAAGAGTCATGCCATAAGTGAAAAGGGAGCCAGGTCCTCCAGGATGATCAGTCTCTGCCACAATAACCCCCAAGATGGAGGCAGTCAAAGAGGAGGTGCTTGAGGGAACTCCATAGTCTCTGAACCACGCTCCCTACTGTCAATCCAGCGCTACCAGAGCAATCCTGGCTGGATGGTGCTCTATACACCAAATAACATGCCCCATCATGGGCTATCGAGCAAACACATACAGCAGCCGCTGATTGGGCCAAGTCTGGGTCAGGGCATCGTCGCCCTCAGACCCCATCTCCATGTGGCAACTGAAGAATCGACACACTTTGGCATTGGAGTGAGTCGCCATCATATCCATTTCGTGGTGATCCCATTGACAAAGAATCAACTGAAATGCCTCTTGACTCAACTCCCACTCATCGGGATTCAGAGAGTGCCAGCTAAGGAAGTCTGCTTCCATACTGTCCACTCCGGTAATGTGCTGAGCTGACAAGGCTAGGAACATAAGAAGATAAGATATGCCATACTGGGTCATACCAAGGGCCATCAAGCCCAGTATCTTGTTTCCAACAGTGGTAAATCTATGTCATAAGTACCTAGCAGTTTCCCCAAAAGACACAGGTTCTACAATGCTTGTATTGGGTGAAGCAGTGATATCCTGGGTCCCTTTTAATAATGGTTTATGGACCTTTCCTCCAGGAACTTGTCCAAACCTTTTTAAACCCAGCTACATTGACAGCTTTTACTACATCCTCCGGTAACAAATTCCAGAGTTTGATTACATGTTAAGTGAAAAAAATATTTTCTCTTATTAGTCTTTAATAGGTTACCCTGTAGCTTAATTGCATGCCCCCTAGTCTTTCTATATTCTGATGATGTAGACAATCGATCTATGTTGACCCGTTCCACTCCATTCATTAATTTATAGACCTCTATCATATCTCCCCTCAGCCATCTCTTTTCCAGGTTCCTCTCCACCCAAGCAAACAGGAGATCCATCTCCAGGGTCAATCCAATGCTTCTTGTGCCATCCTGCTGATTGACATAAGCTACCACCGTGGCATTGTCTGAAAACACTCAAACCACCTGGCCCTAGATTAGGGTCCAGAAATGCTGAAGAGTCAACCTGATGACCCCTCACCTCAAGGTAGTTGATGGACTCTACACAACTTGCTGGTGGTTCCAGCAGCCCTGAGCCAAACTGTCTAGGCAATGGGCTCCCGAACCCAAGAGACTGGCATCAGTTGTCAGCAGGATCCAGGAGAAATCATCCAGTGGTACACGCTTCCTCATATGACAGGGTTTCTATCACCAGTGTAGGCTGAATCTCATCCTCAATGTGAGCAGAAGCATGTGCTTGAAATCCTGGGAACTTGGGGAATATTGAGTCAACAAGGACCACTGGGGCGGCTGCATGTGAGCACACACCCATGGTACTATTTCTATGGTTGCTGCCATCAATCCGAGGAGCTGAAGATAATCCCAAATTCTGCAAGCCTTCTGCGCACAGAACATAGTCAGGCAATTGAACAGTTTTTTGACTTCTCCTCTGGCAAGAAAACTCTGCCCACTCAAGTATCCAAACTTGCTCCCAGAAACTCCAAGGACTGGGAAGGTAAAAGCTGGTTCTTTTCCTGATTGATCACCCAGCCGAGGCTTTTAAAAAAGACCACCACTTGGGACATCACCCGAGATGCTTCTGACAGGGAATGGGCTTGGATGAGCCAGTCATCTAGACAGTGATGGACACAGATCCCTTGGTGCTGCAGCACCACAACTGCTACCACCATGACCTTTTAGAACATTCTTGGGGCAGTAGAAAGCCCAAAAGGAAGGGCAGCGAACTGATAGTGAGAGCCAAGTATGGCAAAATGCAGAAACATCTGCTGATCTGCCTGAAATTGGATATGAAAATATGCCTCAATCAGATCCAGTGAAGCCAAGAAATCCCCTCGGTGCACTGCTTAAATCATGGAGCATAAGGTTTCAATCCAGAAGCATAGGACACACAAGTACACTTTGACCCCTTTAAGGTCCAGAATGGGCTGGAAAGAACTGCCCTTCTTTGTTACCATGAAATAGATAGACTATCTTCCCTCCCTCCTTCATCTGGGAGGATAGGAACCCCTGCCTTCAGGTGAAGCAGCTTGTCTAAGGTGATCGCAGACCCACGAGGGGAAACAATGAAGGCATCAGGAATTGGCTCCTTGCATTCCAGGACATAGCTGAATTGAATGATGTCAAGCACATAGCAATCCTTAATAACTCGGGCCCATTCCTGAAAGAAGCAACAAAGCCTGCCACCCACTGGAGGTACCAGGGAATGGGCACCCAAACATTCAATGCATAGCCTGGGAGGGTCTTTCTCTGGATGGGGCAGAGTCCCTGGGTCTATGTGCTCCATAAAAGGACTGAGGCCCTGAAGCAGAGAAGAAGGGTTTCCCAGAGTTGTAGAGACTATAGTCTTGAGTCCCCAGGAATCTGACCAGTGCACCCCTTGGTGGATGGGCGGACGCTTATGAGAAAGCGGGTCAGAGCCCCGCTTCACAGGCCCCTGGCCCTGAATTTTGGGAGACAATACGATTTTGTCTTACCAAGGTCCTTCACTAGTTTCTCCAAAACGGTTCCAAACAAGAGCTTTCCTTTAAAGGCCAGTTGAGCCAAATGAGCTTTGGAGGATGTATCCGCTGCCCAGTGATGGAGCCAAATCCAATGCCTTGACACCATCGTCAGGGCATCATCTCTGACCGCCAAGCATACCAGGTTATACATGACATCAGAGAGGAAGGCTATAGCCAAATCCAAGAGATAAGTAGTATCATCAGGTGGAAGAGACTGAATCCACTGGAACATGCTTCAGATATCAAGCTGGTACATTCCCCCAGCTATAGAATAGCCGCCACCATGGCAAACTGACTCTTCAGCAAGGAATCAGTCTTGCAGTACAGAACATCCTTTAAGACTGATCCACCTTCTATGGAAATGGTAGTTTATCTGGTAACCACACGTGACCTGTGTATCCATCTTGGAAATATCAAACGACTCACCGTGTTTCTTCTCCAGGAGAGCATAGATCTTATAGGTCCTTACTCTTTAAGAAGGGAGTCGGGTGAGTGCCACTCAGACCAAATAATAGCTTCTCTCAGTTCTGGAACGCAAAGACAGTAGTAGATTTCTGCACCCCTTGAAGGAGCACCTGTACATTTGGCTCCTGCTCCAACCTGGAAGCATCTGTCAAGTTCAAGGTGGATGAGACTCTGGAAATCAATACCATCAGCTCCTCCTTCCAGAACAGGCAGATCACACCAGCCTCTGCATAATCTTCTGAAGTTGAGAATAGGTCCTCATCCATGTCAGAGCCCAATACTGATTCATCTGAGGATGAGGCCTAGTTAGCATCTTGAATAGATCCCAACTGTTCCTCATCTTCAGGGAGTGTCCCGCGCCAGGCATGCTTAGCCAAAGGTAATTGAACAGGGCTTCTTCTTTCAGCCTGCCCAGCACGAGACTGCATCTGAGGGCACCTAGAGGCCCCAGGGTCAAAATTTCCATGCCCAAAGTACCAGACTTATTGTAAAAAGGAATTCTGGGGAGCACCATCCAGATTCTGGAAGATCTCCTCTCAGAAAAGGCTCCCCGACACCAGGTAGCATAGCCACCACAGACCCCTAGAGAATGAAGAGCGTCTCACAGCCCGGCTGCCAAAGCCACTGACCCGCTGAGCATCTTTACCCTTGGCACCATCCTGCACCTCCTGCCCTGAGTCAGTTAAGGGTGGATTAACTGTATCCCCCGGCTGAGAAGGGGGGGAACATGCCCTCCAGGGGTGACTCAGAAGATGCCATAAAGGAAAGGCAGAGTCCAGGATCCAAGGATAAAAACATATAGAGTTATGGTAAGTATCACAAGAACATGTGCTAAGACTGCTTGGCCCACAAGGGTGAGTTAACTGTGCTTTTATGTAATGCTCATTAAAGGCACTAGGGAAGCAGCGTGCGTAGGAGCCACTTGGGCAAAACGCACATTAGGACTGCACAATCCCCAGGCACACAATAGGCAAAAACATTACTAATGTGTACAGAAAATTGCAGAAAACCTCCACACAGTACCAAGGGTCGCTAACCCCCCAAAAAGGACATTGACAAGGTCAAGCCTTCGTACTCACCCCCTGAGAGCCCCAGGCATAGGATCTGTGCAAGGCTCAGTTTTACTGCCCTGAAACTGTTCACTGGGTGGGTTTATTTTAACAGAACTGTTCGAAAGGTGGCTGGCAGGCAGATTCCTCTGAGAGCCTTCTGCAATCTTCAGGAGAGAGCAGGGAGGAAAGGAGGAGGAGGAGGGAGGGGGCGCTGAGGTTATATGAGGCTGCTGTACTCTTCCAGTTTCTTCCAAATCCTTCCAATTTATGGCTTCTCAACAAATCCTTATCATAATAAGGGCATTGAACTGAACCAATTTTCCCTCCTTCTATGGCTACCAAAAAGACTGCAATCTAGTGGAGCGCTAAATCAATCTTTTTTCCTTTCCATCTTCAAATTTTGTACAGAGAGCAGAAAATCCATCCACCATCTGCTGGAGACAAAGAAATACTGAAGGGACGTCTGGTGGCTGAGGCGGATAGAGACACAAGAGTGATGTCACTGAAACCTCAGCATTTCATTGGTTCTTTGTCTCCACCAATCTGGTTGTAGGGGAACACAAATCACTGCCTGGACTGGTCTAGCAGGGTGATATAGAACTGAT
Organism: Ichthyophis bannanicus; assembly: GCA_033557465.1. NCBI lineage: Eukaryota > Metazoa > Chordata > Amphibia > Gymnophiona > Ichthyophiidae > Ichthyophis > Ichthyophis bannanicus. The sequence continues at coordinate 367,266,451 of CM066035.1, forward strand.
TTTAAACAAATCAGAACAAGTTTTTTTGGGGGGTGTTTTTTTTTTTTTTGGAGCTATGGAATTGTTGCCAGAGAATTTGGTGAATGCAGAAAACATAGCCAGGCTTAAAAGGAATTTAGGAAGGTTCTTGAAGGAAAAATCCATAAACCATTATCACTGGTCAACATTGAAATCATTGCTGACTTTAAAAGGCCCTAATTTGTAGTGTCTTGGAGAGCTGAGCACGAATATAACATTAAAAACATTTTATTGGCTCTCGTTTTGAAGATATTGCATGTAGTTCATTTTTGACATTTCACCATGTAAGTTTATCCAGTAGGACATCAACAATGTCCCAAATAAGCCTTGCATGATGTAATATTGCATCACATTGCATAATACCAACATGCACACATCATTCAGAGTTGATTGCATCATTTTCTGATGCAATGCAGTACTACTGCCAGACGGCTGCTGAAGCCATCTGATGTCAGCAGTGTCCTATACGCAGTCGGAAAGGAAAGTAATCTGGTATTCTGTTCCGATATTGAAAGCCTCATGAATGCCTTAAAAATTACTCATGACCCATAAGACTGGAGACTATTTATAGACTCTTCGAAACTGAGTCTGAAAGCTGTGCTTTTGAACAATGGAAACCGTCTTCCAACTATTTATTTATTTATTTAACTGTATTTATATCCCGCTTTTCACAGTAGCACATGCCGTCCACATGAAAGAGACATACGATAAAGCATCTACTGACTTCCATTAACTATAACAAGTACAGCTGGCACCTCTGTCGTGACTTGAAGGTAGTTGCCCTTTTAATGGGACTGCAGCAGGGATATATAAAATACATGTGTTTCTTATGTGAGTGGGATAGCCGAGCAAGGCATTGTCGCTACTTGAGGAAGGAATGGAATCGCAGACAAAATGTAACAGTTGGAGAGAAGAATATACAGCACCCAGCTCTTGTTGAGGCTCACAAAATCCTGCTACCACCCCTTCACATCAAACTAGGTTTGATGAAAAACTTTGTGAAAGCCATGGACCATACTTCGCCAGCTTTCCAATACCTGCATGAAAAAGTCCCTCGACTCAGCGAAGCAAAGATTAAAGAGGGAGTTTTTGTGGGTCCTCAGATTTGAGAGCTCTTCAAAGATGACCGGTTCAACAACTTGCTGCAGGGTGATGCGAAACAAGCATGGAATGCTTTTCGCCTAGTGTCAACAAACTTTCTCGGGAATGTTAGGGCAGAAAACTACAAGGAACTAGTAGAAGACATGCTGATTTAGTATCAGAAACTTGGCTGCAATATGTCTCTAAAGATCAATTTCCTTGATTCCCATCTCGATTTATTTCCTGACAACTGTGGTATGGTTAGTGATGAACAGGGCAAATGTTTTCACCAGGATATCGCAATGTTGGAGCAAAGATACTAGGGAAAATGGACCACTACAATGCTGGCTGACTACTGCTGGACACTCCCCAGAGAAGCTCCTGAACAGCTGTACAAGAGACAGGCGAAAAAATCTAAGAAGTAGTCTATGACTTGGTTTTTTACAGGTATTAACCGAAGGCCTATTATATTTACTATTGACATTCATTTCGTGATGTAAACATTAATTCTTGTAGATTAGAAAAAAACTAGAGCCAACTTTGCAATTTCACTGTCATATTTGTGTTCAGCATATAAAAATTGATAAGAAATGACTATTTTTATTTTAGTAACATGACTTTTGTAAAAATTTGTTGACCAGTGAAATTAATAGTCATATAGACTTGGGAAAAACTAACACTTATTCCATGGAGTGAGTTAACAAGCAATGAATGTTCTAGTTGCTTGTGACCTGGATTGGCATTCTCAGAGGGAAGATGCTGGATATAATGGACCCTTGGTCTGATCAAGCATGTTACTTTTTGAGGATAATCTTATAAAAAGCAGCCTAAAGTTACATGACATCTACATGCATAAATCTTGGTATTTTAGTGAGTTTCACATAAAAAATAACATTTATATGCCTAGCTAAGACAGGAGCTATTCTGACAGTACACCAGTGAGGACGGTGATGTATGGATGGAGTTTATGTTGAACACAGATGGACTCCTGGCCGCCTCAATAGTGCTAAAAAAATGGCCATGATCTAGTGGTGCTGCCCCCTAGCATGAGGCTAGGTGGCAGCACTGCATAATCATGGCCATTTTGAAAGACCGCAAAGAAAGGGGCAGATACAGAGAGAACCATTCCTTCCACCTGTTCTGGATGGGGGGTGCTGAAGGGATAGGGCAATTTTTTTTTATATATTGTCAGTGCCGCGGATCTTTACATCCATAATATCCACAATATTGTGCTATCCTTATTGCAGGATTTGATTAACCGCCCTTCACATACATCAGAACAGTGTACAAAGTATAAAAAACAGGGCTGAAGCCAGGAAAAGAAAAGAACTGCAATATTGATAGGAAAGAACACAATCACACCACAGAGGAGATGGATACTAAGAGAGGAAGACCAGAAGGGCCTCTACAGGCTGGTGACAGGGAGATCATAGGCCATAGAGAAGAGGTGTGTCTTGAGGAGGGACTTGAATTTGAGATAGGATTGTTCCTGGAGGAGGGCGAGTGTGAGAGAATTCCAAAGGGAAGCGGCAAGAAAGAAGAAAGCAGCATGACGTATCTGCTCCAGATGGGCCAGAGTGGGGGGACAGGAGATGCAAGCGATAGTGCAAGGGCGAAAACAAAATGAGTAAAATGTGGGGTGAAGAAAACAGAGTGGGCCGAGCGTATACAGCGAAGAGCAAAAAAGCCGATTTGCATAAAGGAGTCCCATCTTTTTAAAAGGTTTGCCTCTTAATGGTCGAAAGCAAGATATTTTGCAGTGAACCTTACAATTACACATTTATCTTGGTCTGCTATGCTTGAGTGCTACTCTAACAACAAACTTTGTAAAAGCCATTGCAGGTCAAGAATATATTGGTACTTTAAAATTTTCAGTTCCTCTGATTAGCAATGAATTTTGATTACATAATTCAACAGCTTCTAAACACTGAATTGAAACAATTTTTAGCTAAAGAATATGCATTCAAAATCTATTTAGGTGTCACAAGGTTTTTAATTCCTATCAATGCATTTGTCTATTAGATAATACAGAATAATGCATTGATTTATTGTCAAGTATTGCAGGCAGCTTGAAAACCAGCAAGCTTTTCATTAGATAGTTTTGACAGACAATAGAGCAAAGAAATCATTATATTTCAGACTATTTTCATTTCTTCTGCGTAAATAAGTCACTGTGGATTCCATCCATAATTGTCTGTGCGACTTTCCAATAATTTCAAATCATTATTCCAATCCAGTAGCTCAGGAATTCTGCTCTGCTTTGCCACAAGGAAAACCTGGGTTTGAATTTCATGGTGCTTCTGCCCACCTCAGCTGGGGCGATGGATAACACAAATGCAGTATTCTCAGTAGGGATTTGTGCAGGGTAAAAATGTATAGCTTGTTTTTGGTTCATGTGAGCTTTTGCCCTGCTTTTTGGACTGTTTTAGGTTCCTTTCACAAGTTTGTTTTAATAAAATAAACTTAATGTGCACTAATTGATTTAAAGTATGTTAATGCATGTTTAGATACATTAAATCAATTTAGGGACCGTTTTACTAAAGTGTGGTAAGGCTTTGCATTCACTGAATGTTAGTAGCAAAACCCGACCCATGAGATGAGCAAAAGCTATGCCCTAAATGTTGGGCGCGTGCCCACTATTTCCCCTGCAGTTATCCCAGCCCCTTACCAAGTATTGTGCAAAAGTAATAAGTGCAGGGGTACTTAATGCCTCTGAGATGGCATAATGTGAATCTGAATTGACTGCAAAACTGACAGTATGCAGTAAGTACTATACATTATCAGCAATGTGCAGTCCACATCCATTGTCTGCCTATAATTTGTCCCATCACACGTTAAACAGCACATTTTTAATCATGCTGGCTGTTTTTAACATGTGGTAGTCATGCTAACAGTTACCATGTGTTAAGACACACATAATCTGCTTAGCACACTTTAATAAAGGGGTCCCTTAGTACACACTAATGTTTTTAAGGCATGTGTGATGGGGTCTATAGAGTGTTGCCCGTCCCTCTCTAGAGGGATTATCAACAGGCCTCTTTAAGAGAGCCTGCAGCCCAGAATTCAGGGCTGGCAAAAGGTGACTCACAGAAAAAGGTTAAAAACCCAGTGAGGGTGGGGGGAATCCAAGATGGTGCCTGATCAAATGTGTATTGAGACGCTCCCTCTTACTATAAAAAGCTTCTTCTTGGTTTTGGAAGTTACCCTTATGTCTCCCAAGAGGAAGGTAAAGAATGTGAAGCAGCAAAAACAGCAGAAGCAGCTGTTAGTGACCCTATCAATCGGCATGTGGTGCCTGCCGTGTCTGTTGCATCTGCCACAAGCCCAGAGTTGGTGCATCCTCTGGAGGAGCTGCATGTGTCTCTCAGCTCAGGCAGTTCCTCCCCCTTCCCCCACCGCAGCCTGGTCAAAGCCTGGAGGATTCGGCCAGCGTTTCCGTATCCTTGTAGTTGTACGGGTTTGCTGAGCATGTTATTCAGGAAGAGGAAGTTCTACACCGGGAGATTCGGGGTGCGGCAGGAGGAAACGAGGATGCCAACCCCAGTGACTTGAGCATTAGTCCTTGCAAGGTGGCTCCAGCTGTGGTTGTTTCCTGGAGGGCCTCAGCCCCTCTCTCTAAGCCCTTGCCGGGCTTGGCCGCAGTTTGTATGTTGGTATCATCTGGCAAGAAGTTTGGCCTAGATGATATTTGGGGAGCATTACAGAGGACTGAGGCAGCTGTGAGTACTAATGTTTTTTAAGTTTCTGACTTTTCATTGCAAGTGGTGACTAAATTAGGAGCATGAAGATGATCTTACAACTATGAATAAATGCTTTGAGTCAGTGGAAACTCATCTGCCTTCAATCCAAACAGCAGTGGGCAGTTTTGTGAAAGATAATTAGCTTTGTACTATAAGATGGAGGTGACTGAAAATGCAATTTGATCAAGAAATCCGTCTTTTAAACTTCCCAAATTAAGACTTCTGTCTGCTACTGAGTTGTGGGCATATGTACCTATGATGGTAAACTGAATGTATGCTAACAAATAAAAATCCTTAATTCATATCCCCTAGGAGGAAAATAAGTCAGTCATTGTGCATCTACAACTCTTTGGGGCAGGTTGACTATAATGCTGCAAGTAGCATGGATCATACACATGGTTAGCATGCATTTTTACCAAAGTAGGGATCGTAAATTTAAGGGGCATGGCTGAGGTAGGGAAGTAATGCCACATTCGGCGCAACAGTCATACGTTAGTAGCAACCATGCATCAGGTACGCATGCACACTGTAATGGCATGCATTGCTAGGCCTCTGCACTTCCATGCCAACAACAATACACTCCCACTAGATAAGTGTATATAACTGGGGCCACCGCACAGTGCTGTGTGGAGGGTTGAGAGAATCAACAGGGCATGATATTGGAAAGCTCGGGATAGCTGCATTACAAAGGTATGCCAATGCAAATGGAATCCATGCCATATATTTATTTTATTTATTTATTTAACAGGTTTTATCTACCACTTTATCATTTCAATCAAAGCGGTTTACATTGAAACTGAAACTTGGTAATGTACATTAAACAGGGACATTGATAACTTGGATTTTTCTGAGGCAATGGAGGGTTAAGTGACTTGCCCAAGGCCACAAGGAGTGCTAGTGAGAACTGAACTCTGGTCTATGGGTTCCCAAGCCAGTGTTCTTAACCATTAGGCTATTCCTCCACTTCTATATACTCATATATGCGTATTATATTATATACTCATTATATACTCATATAATGTCTGAGATAGGAGAAAGAATGACGTAATAGGAGGATGCAGCTTACCACATCCTAATAGAGGGATTAGACACGACTACATGGCCTTTAACCCAACCGAGTATAGTGCAAGTGGCCACTGTAGAGAATGTTGACTGGGGAATATGTGCACCCTGCAGCACAGCCAAGAGGTATGGGCTAAAGTACAAGGAGCAGGGCATGCAAATCAGTGAAACAAACCCTGGATAGAGACTGTGCTATCCAAACAAGGAGCAGAAGACGTAAAACCATGGCCACACTAAAATAACTTGACAGAAGAGGAGTATGGACTCCCCTTATGTGGGTGAAGGGGAGGTGCACACAAGGGGCAGATATGTAGATCTTTTGGTCCAGCACACAGATATGAGAAGTATTTGCCAGGAGTTTTCTGCTATCTACCAGTCCTGCTAAACTTTGTCCAGGCTGTCCAGATATGCCCCCCCCCCCCCATCTTCCTCAGCTGCCACTGCCCTAGGCAACTGCCTGGTTTGGATTCTAACAGTGTTGGCCATGGTTGTAGAAGCTGGTATATATTTGGGATGGCTCTGGGCTGTTAACTGTCTGGGAATCATGCCTGTACCATATGTTTGTGGTGTTCTAGTATAGCGGGTATAACTAATGTCTGGTGAGAGGTAGGCATTGTCTGGGCCAGTGCTTGTGGCGTCTTTCATTTTCAAATGCATGATTAGCACATCCACACCAGCTGTGCATGGTTGTTCACATCTACTCTGAGCCCCAAATCCACCCTTTTGTGCAGTACTTAGGTAGCATGGTATTTTTTTTATTTTTTTTTAGCTCAGATGCCTTCTTGTTGCATACTCCCAGCTACCATGGGGCCGGGACATGCACAACAGTTGTGGCCAACATTGACACCCTTGCAGTTCAACCCCTTAATGTTTAATATCTCCTAAAAAAATGGACAGTGAAATGGCTTCAGACTATATGTGCAAACATATTTGACACACAAAAAAATTAAATAAAACAAGACCAATTAAAAAAGGAAATAGTATAAATATAGGGCCATTTCCAGGACATGATTATGGACACCCTTATAAACAATTTGAATCCGTTTGAACAGAAGTACCATATTCCCATTGCATTAAAATTAGACACACCTGTGATCAATTACTCACATGACTTGAATCAACCAATGAATGATGGCTCTAATGTTTAAAATGGCCATTCACTCCCTGTTCCATTTTCACAAAGGTGAAGGCAAGAGAGCTGCCTAAATGATCAGAAAAGCCATTATCACCAAAGATCAAACTTCAAAGGCATACAAGGCTATCTCTGAAGACCTTGGGATTCTTGTGTCTACAGTTTACAATGTTATTAAGAAGATTTTTTCTCATGGAACTGTCAAGAACCTCCCAGGACATGGTGGAAAGAGGAAAATTAATTCAAGAAGTCTTTGAAGATTTGTGCAAAATGTTGGGAAAATACCACGTACAACATTCAAAGAGCTTAAGGCTGACCTGGAGCGATCTAGAGTGGTGGTTTCAACACACACCATATGCCGCACACTAAACATGGACTTAATTGACGAAGGTCAAGGAGGGATCCACTGCTCAAAGACAGACATAAAAAGACATGACTGATCTTTGCCCAAACCCACCTTGAGAAACCACAGTCCTTCTGGGAAAATATTCTATGGACAGATGAAAGCAAACTTGAGCTCTGTGGCAATGCAGACCAGCGAAACATTTACAGGTGAAGAAATGAAGTTCATAAGGAAAAAAAAACCCTTCCTATATTTAAATACGGTTGAGGTTCCATAATGCTGCGGGGCTGTTCTGCTGCCTCAGGAACTGGAGACCTGGAATGTATTAAAGGAATCCTGAAGTCGGAGGACTACCAAGGTATTTTGGAGTGTAATATACTACCAAGTGTAAGAAAGCTATGTCCAAGTCGAAGGTCATGGGTCCTCCAACAGGACAATGACCCAAAACATACATCCAAAGGCACAAAAGAATGGTTAAAAAGGAACAAATGGAAGCAAGATGGCATATGACTGAAAGTCAAGTCCTTACCACTTTTTGGCATTTTTACCCTCTGCGATGCCAGAATGTGCAGGAAAAGGAAGCCAAAGCCCTTTCCCTCCAGGGCTGGTCTTCCTGCGATGGGGGCACAGAGGACGCTGCTTGAATGCGATTTGGGCTCGGTCCCAAGAGACGGAACTTCAGCATGGCTGGCATTGTCGACATTGGCTGGGAGCGAGGTATCCTTGAGCCCTGAGCAATGCACCACTCTGCTGCAGCCTGAGAGTATAGTATTTGGAGAATGTGTCCAGATGGAATAACTTGATATTTCTTAATTTCCCTAATACTCTTCTACTCGTTCCGGTTGGCATGGTGAAGAAATATTTACAGGAGGTTCTGGACATGCCTTGTGAGAATTTATCACCTATCACAAGGGCACAATATATATCATTGCGGCCTGTTCCTAGCTCATTGGTGGAGGAGCAGCAACAGATGCAGCCACAGTCTGGGCTAGCTGATTTGACAGTTCTCCTGGAAAGTTCCCTGGACGTGGTTACTGGTAGATTCACCTTGGTAGCTAACTTTGCCCTTGAAATGGACCATAATATTGTTTTGAGATTATATTTTCGTAATATGCATGAGTTGTTTCATGGGGACAAAAGTGCAAATATTTCCTGACTTTTCTAGGTCCACCCAAAGGAGACGTAAGGACTTTATGGAATTAAAAACCAAGATCCTTACTCTGGATGGTTTCTTTTTGCTGAAATTTCCTTATAGGTGCGTGCTTTTTCTCGAGGGTAAGCGATTTATTTATTTTTTTGACTCAAAAGAAGTTTTGAGTTTTTTGTGGGTAGGTGAGTTAGAGGCTGTGAGCTGACTAATACCATGCTGGTTGTTCTGTTCTTGGGGTTTATTTCCTTTTACAACTACAGTTGTAAAGGTTTTTTCCTATTTCTTGTCTCTCAGGATATCTGGTCTAATATTAAAACAAGAGTTATGTGTTAATTTTTTCTATTTGATGTTGAGTGTATTTTGTTTGTAATGTTAATAACCCTTGTGTATGTCCTTTTCCTTTTGTTGGAATATATGTGTTGGAAAATTGATAAAGAATACATTTTTTAAAAAAAGGAACAAATAAACTGTTTTAAACTGGCCAGCAATGAGTCCTCATCTCAGTCTAATTGAGAACCTTTGGAAAGAGCTGAAATCTGCCATTGGTAAAAGGAATCCTAGAAATATTCATGAGCTGGGACAAATTGCAGTTGAAGAGTGGAAGAACCTATCAGCAGACAGATGTACGAAACTTATAGATGGCCACAAGAAATGTTTAGAGGCAGTCATCACTGCCAAGGGTTGTGCAACCAAATATTAGTGAAGGGTGCCATTAATCCTGCCCAGGTCATATTTTGTTTTTTTTCTTAATACGTCTAAGTTGCACAGATATCTTCTTTTTGTTGTATACAAACATACTAGTAAAATATTATGAAGATATACAGTTGGAATATTTCCAATTATGTCTCAAGATATTGCACACAACCTACCTAAAATGTAAGTGTGTCAATAATATTGACCACAACTTTATATTCCAAAAATACTAGAACCTTATCAGAATCACATTCGCGACTCCATTGAGGGATTCTCTGTTCAGTGAGACCTCTCTATTGGTTTCAGTGATTGTGCATTTTGATTGGTTCTCTACGATCTTCAGTTATAACTGACGTCAGACGCCGAAGTTTAAAAGGCAAGTTAATCCCTGATTTGGTCTCTTGTTGAAGTTTTGCAATTTGCCAGCGACGGATAGACCTGAAGCAGGGTTTTCTGAGTGTTTGGCATAAACCTGAAACGTGAGCCACGTCGTCACTTCTGTACTTCTGGCAAACTTTAGCTACGCTGCTTGAACACTAACATGAAGTTAAGTTTGGCATTTTCCTTGCATAAAGTTATTTAATAAAAGGAGACGCTGCAGCGGTGCTTGGTGTGATTCCATGCACTGGGTCGACTAGCTCCGACAAAAAGATTATTTACATTTAACGGGGGATATTTGCTATCAGAATTTTTAGGTTTTTGGTATCACAACTTTATATTCACACACTAGGCTATCGCGCATTAGTAAACATGCCCATTCATGCCTAGATGTAAAGTTTATTTTAGCTTTATTCCAGATTAACTACAGTTTGTGGACCCTAGTTAATTATGCATAGCATCCCCGAAATGGGTACGCTCAAATTTTATGCCTCAGGTCATATTAAACTACACATAAAACAATTAAATCATGCAATATTTTATTAGGAACAAATATAGAATGAATACATTACAAAACGTTCTGTGATATGTTCACCTGCAGAACCGATAAAAGAACTTGAAGTAAGAGTTTAGTAAAATTTGCTAAATTTATCATATGCTTGAAAAGTAGCATTTTTCGAACAAAAACGCAGTCATTCTCTCAAGTATGCTTGATTTTTGTTTAATATATTGTTTTTAATCAAATATATTTGTATGTAGAAGTTACAGTAATTCCGTTCTGAGTACGATACATATTTTTGCCATCCCCGTTATGGGGACGCTATGCATGAATGGGTAGGGCGTTTGCGATGAGCGATAATATGAGCAATTACGTGTAACAGAGCATGTGCAGTATGCAATTATTCCACAAACCATGCTATTTGGTGTTTTTGTGTTGTCTGTTTATGATATTTCACATTTTTCAATTTTAGAATGTCAAGGCATTACAAATTACATGAAGTTATTTCAATGCTGGAGGATGATGATGAATGGATAGCAGTCGACATATACATTACTTTGCATGATTGCATGAGCCATATGCCCATACCACTCAATGCACATGTCAGCACCTGGGGAGGGAGGGGCTGCGGTATGTGCAGCAGCTGCCACGGGCCTGTGCATGTCCACACCATGTGTGGCTGGCCCATGCCTCTGTGCATCATGCACATTGCCTGCCTGGGACATTGGTCACAGCAGTGTTCCATCATTGACTGCTGCTATGGGGACTGCCTCTGGGTCCGGGGGTTCAAGGCCCACTCCGCCAATATTTTTGCTGAGATATGCCAAGGGTGCAGGGTCACCTGCCCATAGCATGATGCCAGTGCCGCACTCATGGTGGCTGCCATGGGGGGCAGGACATGTGCAAGGTGTGTTGCATACACATGGTACCCCCATCACATCACTGTCTAGCTGCACAGGGCATGCATTTCAGCCATCGGGCACTGCGGATGCGGTCCCAGGCCTGTTTCTGTCACCATGGGGTGGTAAGGTGCACAGGTGGCCCCATGCATAGGACAGGTGTCTCTGGCAGCATGTGGCCCCTTCCTCCAGCCCACCCACCCTGCCATGGGACCCTCCACATCTCTTCTTGGGCATACCCACACTTCTGGGCAACCCACTTGACTTGAGTCTGCCACATCCATGGCCTACTCTGGGCCATTCCCTTCTCCATATCCTGCCCCCTGTACATGTCACACACCACTGTCATATGTGATATGGCTAGCTACACAATTTTGATACATAAAGATCATTTCCACATAATACTAATTACACAGGTACACTACCAAAAAACTGCCTCCAGTTTTGCAACTGATTCCTATAGATTTTGGGGTGCTGAATCCAGGAAAAATAGCCAAAATGTTCCATCACGTCACGTTTTCTTGCAAAATTAGATTTCTTACCCATATAAGGAATGTTCACATAATTTCTTTTTAGCTGACTGCAGTTTATTTTCTTGGCCCAAAATAGAGGTTGTAATGGTTAACTAACTAGAAACACTCCCTCATGATATTTTAGAGTGTTTTGTATTCATTAACAGGACAATTGGGAGGCGGGGGGCTAAATCCAGTACTCGCGCTGGCGCGTCTTCTTTCCTGTTCGCCTCGCCTCGTTCGCTCGCTCAAACACGGTGGTTGCGACATGAACGTTCCTGTCAAATTTCAGTTTCTTGCAAGTTCATTATTACCTTTTGTTTGCTCAGTCGTAATCCAGCTTTATTCCGAAGTGGTTCACTACAGTTGTAGTTTGCAGTGCTGTGTATTTGTGATGGCTCACAGAGCCAGAGGTTGCGTCAACTCTCCGGACAGTTTTTGTTTTATTTGTGGGGAATATACCGTGAAAAAGCGGCAGAGGAACATTTCTGCATTTATTTAAAAAGTATATTTCGCCTATTTCGGTTTGAAGTTAGGCGATCAAGACAAACCGTGGGCTCCTCACAAAGTGTGCAAGACATGTGAGGAAGATCTACGCTTATGGAAGAAAGGTAAAAAACAAGCATTTCGTTTCGGAATACCTATGATGTGGCGTGAACAAAGAGACCACAGCAGTGACTGCTATTTTTGCTCTTGCATTGTGAAGGGATACAACTTAAAAAATAAGAACGTAATAAGTTACCCCAACCTTCCCTCAGCAATTAGGCCTATGCCTCATAGCAACGAAGTACCTGTGCCTGAACCACCAAAATCTTTGGATCATATTTGTGTGGACGGTTCTGATCATGATGAGACTCATCAGATGGCTTTTCCCGATGAGTCCAGTACTTCCGAGTTTGAAACTGAACCAGATCCGAAACCTGAACTTTTCTCTCAAGCTGAATTGAATGATTTAGTCCGGGATTTAGGACTCCGAAAAGATGCTGCCCAACTGCTAGGTTCTCGGCTTAAACAGAAAAATCTATTGTCACCAGGAACAACTTTTTATTGGTACCGCAACCGCGAGACACAATTTTTGAAGTATTTCAGCAAAGAGGAAGATTTGGTATTTTGCAACGATATATACGGAGTGATGGAAAAGTTTAAACTCAAGTATGATCCTGCTGAATGGCGGCTGTTCATTGATTCGTCAAAAGACAGCATAAAAGGTGTTCTTCTTCATAATGGCAACACATTCGCTTCAATTCCTATTGCTCACTCTGTTATTCTCCAAGAAAAATACGAGAATTTGGCCCTGATTCTTCAGAAGATTCGTTATGATGAGCATAAGTGGATGATTTGTGGAGACTTTAAAATTCTATCCATGCTATTAGGGCAGCAATCCGGTTTCACCAAATATCCCTGCTTCCTTTGCTTGTGGGATAGCCGGGACCGCGACCTACACTGGGGGAAAAAAGACTGGCCAATTCGGGAGTATTTGAGACCCGGTGAGAAAAATGTTCTTCATGAGAGCTTGGTACCTCGTGATAAAATTCTATTACCACCTCTCCACATTAAGTTGGGTCTCATTAAGCAATTCATCAAGTCCCTTCCAAAAGATGGTGAGTGCTTTCGGTACCTTTGCTCAAAGTTCCCCCGACTTTCTGAAGCAAAGCTAAAGGGAGGAGTGTTTATTGGCCCTGATATAAGGAAACTCATTTCAGATGGAGCATTCGCTGAAACGATGTCTGAGAAGGAAAAAGAAGCCTGGGATTCCTTCAAGGATGTTGTTCTCAAATTCTTGGGGAACAGGCGGGATGAGAACTATAAGGATATTGTTGCCAGGATGCTCAATGCCTTCAAAGAACAAGGCTGTAACATGAGCCTGAAAGTCCATTTCTTGCACTCCCATGTAAACTACTTTCCCGAAAACGTGGGGGCGTACAGTGAAGAACAAGGTGAAAGGTTTCACCAGGACATCAAGGACGCAGAGAGAAGGTACCAAGGAAGATGGAACACCACTATGATGGCTGATTTCTGCTGGTTGCTGCTGCGGGAAACCCCAGATGAAAAATACGCCAAGCAGCGCACCAAGAGAAGCATTCGGGGGAAGAAGAAACGGGCCCACCAGGAGATTGATTGACCCAAGAATGACTTTAAAATCTAAACTGTGTTGACAAATATCGTGTTTTTACTAAACTTTGAAATAAAAATTTGCTAGTTATTACCACAGTGTCGGATCTCATTTATTAGAATTTTATTTTCACACCATCGGGTGTTTGTCTTCATGTATTGCAATTGTGCGGTTTGCGTTTTCTATTCTTACATACATACCTGTACAACATTTTTTCCACATTTCTTTGCTTTGCTTTGTGTCTAACCTCGCTCTTATATGCTCAATGTTTGTGCACATGTATGTGGCTGTTTTAAGTGCAGCAAATTTTGCTACCATCACAGTGTGTTTTGTTGACATTACTCTATTCTTATGTGCTGCCTTGTTACAATTTTCTTTATTCTTATTTGAATAACTACTAAACAATTAGTATAAAGAATTCATCCAAGAAACTTTTATCTCGATCGCACTCAATCTGAAACGTTCACCTCAAACTGCTAACCCAATGTAGCAAAAAATCTGTACGTGATGGAGCAAATTGGTTACCAGATTTGGATTCAGCGCACCAAAAAACGTAAAAATCAATCGAAACATTAGAGGCAGTTTAAAAAAAAAATTTTTTAGTGTACCTGTGTTACATTTCGTGTATAATAAGTTCTGGAAATTTATTTGCAGTTGTTTGCCATTATTTGTAGTTGTTTTAAATAACAGCCACTTCACCCGCCCTTTCATGCATAGTATCCCCGGGGACGCTGAAATATTGTGCAAAATAGCAGTCAAAATATTTGTTTTGACCAAAATTATCACTTGAGGTGTTATTAATTTGGTATTGACTAACATATTATGGAGTTTCATGTGAAAACAAAAATTCATGCATTAATGGGACGCTCATTATGATGGCTGGGCCTAGTTGAAGGGTGGATATACAGTTATTAAAGAGAAAATGATTTAACTGCAATTCTTGAAATCTGTTTGGAACATTCTAGAGAATGAAAAGGCAGAGTACAAAATCAATAAAATACAAAAGGATCACATAAAAAATAACCACATAATATCAAACCAAAATAAGTAAGATAAACATTCACATTAAAAAGGAGTGGAGGAGTGGCCAGTAGTTGGGGCAAGGTACTTCAGGCCGGAAGGTCAGGGGTTCAAATCCCACTAGAGGACAGCAACCTTGGGCCGGAAGGACTGGGGTTTCTAGTCCCACAGGTGCTCCTTGTGGTCTTGGGCAAGCCACTTAACCCTCCATAGACCATGTGCCCTGTAAAATAGTTATCTCCAAGTTATAATGCCCTTTTCAATGTAATTTCAGTTTGTTCAATGTAAACTGCACTGATGCAGAATAGTGTGTTATATAAAAGAATGTAAATAAATAAAATAAATAAAAAGTTTAAAAAAAATAGTCACTGAAGACCTCCACACAGTATTCTACATGATTATCTGCCTCTCATAGATTAAAAAACTGTGATATAAGGTCAAATAAGTTGTTTTCAGTTTCAACAGCAGTCTATTCCATAAAGCTGATGCAACTCATGAGAATAGCATCAGCTAATTATGAATAAAGGCTTGTGGTTCTGTAGACCAACAAGACAGCTTAGTTGGAACATGAGGGAAACGGAGGAAAGTTAAACTATTTATAATTATTATTAAAAATATTGAGAGAGCAATTTTCAAAGTGCCTGAGGTAGGGCAAATAGCAATTTATGGGTGGTGGATTGTCTGAAAATCATTCCTCTTTAACACAGCTAACAGTGTACATGGAATTCACTTTAGCGATATTAAAAAGAGCACACTTATGATCATGTTTATTTCAGTGATTACAAATAGCACAACATCATGTCATTTTCAAATATAGAGTATGCAAACTTTTTTTCTTGGAGGTGCCAAGTATAAGGTTTTTAAACAATATAATTTATGCACATTTTCAAAGGGAAGTGTGTCCATGTGTGTGTCCTGGAGGAAAGATCCATAAACCATTATTACGAAGGGACCCAGGATATCAATGCGTGACCCAGTACAAGCATTGCGGAACCTGTGTCTTTTGGGGAAACTGCTAGGTACGTATGACCTAGATTGGCCACTGTTGAAAACAGGATACTGGGCTTGATGGACCTTGGTCTGACCCAGTATGGCATATCTTATGTTCTTATGTTCATGTGGTTTCCCATTTAAGATTTGGGTAAAATTCACATGAAAATCACCGACATATTTCTTATCTTTACGGACGTTTTGTAAAGTTGCCCATTAGCAAACATATTCATTGAAAGCCATAGTGGGATTTAGATAAAAGAGCAAATGCACTTACATGGTATAAACATGGTATAAACATATTTAAAATGGCTCATCCAAATAGCAGCATCTGCTATCTGGATAAATGCTGTGGGCTGGGTCTATCCAGAAATTTTCAGTGGCACTAGACAGTTAGTGCTGCATAAAATAATTACTGACTGCTCTGGCACTAGCCAAATAAATGCTGGGGTGGAGCACATGTGGAGTAGGGAGAGTCCCCATCATTGGATAGCCCTGATATTCAGTTTGCTATCTGGATATACTAGCCAGATAACATACCGTATTTCCCAAATTATAAGTCACGTTTTTTTAATATCGAGAAACAATGGCACGACTTATACACCAGAGCGACTTATCTAAGAAATTTACACGGTGGAACATACCCCCTCAAAACGGATATAAATCCTCACAACTGCGCAGTGGACTGTCTGTCTCCCTGGGCCCTCCGCTCTACATCCAACGTTAGCAAGCAGATCAGCAGACTGGTACATCTTTTACTTTTACTAAATTCGCAAATAGCATACAAAATAGCACATGGGATGAATTTCAATTACCAAAAAGATGTTGTTATCTTTAACCTCACAGAAACTGGTGACACCGAAGGCGCGGAACTCATACACTGCAGAATTCAAATTGAAAGTTATTCATTACACAGAAGAACATGGTAACAAAGCCGCCGAATGAAGTTTTGGGATAAATGAGAAATTAGATAGAGACTAGAGGAAGATGCAGGAAAAACTAACCTTGATGAAACACAGCAAGAAGGCAAATCGCGGCCGCAAAGCCTGGTGGCCTGAATTGGAAGCACATCTGCTTCAGTTCATTGTGGAGCGGAGGGCCCAGGGCTGTGGACTGTCCACTGTGAAGGTGTGATTCAAAGCAGTTCATATCACCAGGGACATGAATATAGAGGGATTCAGGCTGGTCATTCATGGTGCTACCAATTTATGATAAGCAACAAATTAAGCATAAAACAAAGAACAAACATGTGTCAGCAGCTTCCCCCCCCCCCCCCCCCGCCCTGATTTCTTGGATAAAGTATAGAATTTCAGGGAATTTGTAAACAAAGAAATTATTTGATATACAGTGACACCGGACTTCATAATTAATATGGATGAGGTTCTCTTAACCTTCAACATCCCAATAGGGAGAATGATCAGTCAAAAGGGGGTTAGAATAATAAATATTAGAACCACCGGACATGAAAAGACACACTTTACAGTGGAGCTGGCCTGCTGTGCAAGTGGAAAGAAGCTGCCACCTATGATTACATTCAAAAGGAAGACAATGCCGCGTGAAACTCTACCAACCAACATTGTTGATGTGAATGAGAAAGGATGGATGGATGAGCGCATGATGTTGAAATGGCTGCAGCGCTGCTTTAGTAAGTGGCCGGATGGAGTTTTTCAAGAGACAGAAAGCACTACTTGTCATGAATAGCTTGAGAGCCCATTTCACTGAAGACATAAAGAAGAAAATAAAATCTCTGAACACTGTCCCGGTTATTTTACCTGGTGGTATGACAAAAATGTTTCAATTGCTTGACATTTCCGTCAACAAAAGAGTCAAAGTTGTGTTGCGTCGCCTATGGAAAAACTGGATGTGCCACGGAAAACACAGTTTCACAGCTACCAGCTGTATGTGCCACACCACTTTTGCAGAAGTTACTGGGTGGGTTACAACAGCATGGTGGTGGTGGTGGGGGGGGGGAGGGGTGAGTAATAAAATAATCAAATCAGGTTTTGTGAAGGCTGAGATCCTAAAGAGCCTTGATAACCGTGAAGATGTAGAAGATGAAGACAAAGACAACAATAACAAACATGAACTGGCACCTGAAATTGCAGAACTATTTTCACAGTGTCACCAAAGGTGAGGACTTCAACAACTTTCCCCGAGAGTGATACAGAACAAATGTGACGTTGAAGGAGTGTTATTGTAAAGTGAACGTGAAATAGAATAAATCCATTTTTTAGAAACATTGTCATCTTGCACTTTATTTTCTGTAGTTGTGACCTATACACAGGGACAACTTACACTATGAATTTGCATGTGAAAAAGCCAAATTGAGCCATGCAACTTCTACACAGGGGTGACTTATAATCTGGGAATCACAGTAGGATGGCAAAAGAGCCAGACTTATGTTATCTGGATACTCTTCAAATGTCAAGAGAATAAACAGCAAATAAATCTAATCGAATCCAGATACCTCTAGCACTAACCATACTATCTGTATATTCAGCACCAGCCACATCTAAACAGCACCATGGCTAGTTTAAAAAAAAATCTGATCATTCCAGTTGAATATCAACCTGTAAAAGCTTAATATCCAAGACTGAGTCCTGGTTATGCCATATGATATTCTAGACGTTTGACCTACACGAAAGCTATGTGAGTAGGGATTGAAACACTCAGAAATTTAATAGAGGAAAGAAAGAATGTGGGCTACAAAAGAGCTTCGGGGGTGTGGTACGCAATGGATTTGCTAGATTTAAGCTGCTATTGTGGCACCTAAATTTGGGCAGCTGAATTAAGTAATCGGTGCTCAAAATCAGTGCCAGCTCCTTAACCTTTTCCCCATCCCTTTATCCACCTAGAACCTGAGCAGCTAAATTTAGCAGTGGAACACCTATTTGATGGGGGGGGGGGGGGTCCAAGCTCTCCTCCAACTCTGCCCCTACTCCACCCTGAGCTCTGCTCTAATTCCACCTTAACCTCCCACAGCCTTCCCCTCATTTTCTGATCATGGGGATCCCATCTCCCACAGGCAGAAGAGAAGAAAGCAGCTGCAATCACGACAAAGACTCTTTCTGTCTGTCTGCAAGAGATCAGATCCCCATGGGCAGACAGAAGGCTTCTTTGCCTGACCCATGGCCATTCCCTTCTCTTTTGTCCATGGGACATGGGGTCTATGCGGGCAGACGACCTGCATCAAGGCCGCAATCTTGGACTTCACCTCCTGTTCTGCCCGCAGGGGTCTGATCTTTGGTGGACAGACAGAAGGAGTCTTTGCTATGATCACAGCTACTCTCTTTTCTTCTGCCTGTGGGAGATTGGCAGAACAGAAGGGGAAGGCCACAGTCGCCATAATGCAGGTTGTCTGCCCGCAGGGATCCCATCTCATGACTGGCATTCAAAATTTTGGTGTGACCAGGGTCCATGTAGCCCACCCTTTTCTGACACCTATGTCAGTGGAGTTACATTCTCAAAGTCTTTGAAATAGCTACTTATGTCCATAAGTAGTCAGCTGGATCGCTTTTGAAAATGGATCACATACTGGTTAAATTAGACTGAAATCTGCCTGGTTGAGATGGACTACTATTATTACTGCTACTTATCATTTGTATAGTGTTACAAGGCATACACAGCACTGTACATGTACAAGAGGCAGTTCCTGCTCAACAGAGCTTACAATCTAATCAAGACAGACCACACAACAACTGGAGACTAGGGTATTCAAAGTGAATGCCAAGATGCAGATAGGTGATAAGCTGGAGAATGGGGGGGGGGGGGATCAGGATCTAAATGCAGCCTCAAAGAGGTGGGTTTTTAGCCTGGATTTGAATACGGCCAGAGAAGAAGCCTGGCATACAAACCCGAGTTGTTAGACCACACAACTGGGGACTAGAGTAAATCAAAGGAAATGGCAATTGATGCCAAATAATTCATACAGCTCTATCACTAGAACACACAAGTAAAATAAATAATGCTCTAGATTGCCCTGGATTCAGTAGACTGATCAGGCCTCAACAGTTTCTCATTCATAAACTAATACTTGTTCCTTTGCATTTCATTACAATATCTGTACTACCTCTGGTGCTGCCAATTGCCATGCAAAAATTGTATTTTTTTCACTGAGGGTACATTTCAATTTTATAATTTTCTCATAGATTATGGGAGTTATTTTAAAAGATCTAGTTGTGCTTTGGATGTCTATAAATAGGCACACAAACATCCAAATCACAAAGACATCTCCAGAAACTACCTGGGGCAAGGACATCCAAGCCAAGAAGGAGGCATTTGAGAGGCATGTCAAGGGTATTCAAGAACATAAGTGTCTCCACCGGATTCCAGAAACACCCTGCACATCCTGAGCCACATCAAAGGTTATAGCTGTTCCAGGCATAAACAGGCATCAGAAAAGTGCTCGTTTTGCCAGCCAAACAGCCAGAGGGTGTGGAAAAGGAGATACAGTCATTTTCCCTATATTTTATATGTTGACAACGAACACTGATGGGGAATGAGGGATCTTGTTTCCATTTTGCCACGCCAATGGGCATCTCTGTATCAAAGTAGCATGTGATAGACACTCCTGTCCCAGGTTTTTGTAATGGGGATGTCTATGTGGACACGGGTACGGTGTCCATGTCACAGGCATCTATATTTCTATAATCAGGCCAAAACATTAGATGTCCCCAGCACATTTTCTGCACATTTACCTTGAACGTCCCAGATTGTACTTGGAAACCCTTTCTACACTGCCACTTCACATGTTTTTCTACTTTAATTATTGTCCGTATTAGCAAAATAAAAGCTAAATCAAATAATTTGAATTACATTCCCAAGTGGCATTTGAGGAGAACAATTTTATAAGAGGGCATCTAATTTAATAATGTTTTCAGGTGCCTATAATAGGGCAATTTAATAAAAGCAAGAAGGCACTTGCTTGTCTTTATAAAGCATTAGCTTAAGTAGCAGATCTCACACCTCTACACTGCAAGTGTGAACATTTACACCAGTCCTGAAACTGGTGTAAATGCCCATGCTTATAACAGATAAGTAGACATGTAGGGTGGCATTTTTGAAGGCATTTACTTGGGTAACTGCCCTAGTTATGAGTGTAAATGGCTTATCCGGGATTTTCGAAAGGCCCTACATGGGTATTGCCCTTCGAAAATCCTGGATATGTCCCTAATGTGCCCAGATGCTATGCGGTTGGAATCGGGGCATTAGGAGTGTTCTGGAGCAGAGCAGGGGCGGAGGAAAGGGCTAAATGGGTAGCACCAATTTTCAATGCTAACCGCTTAGCCCCCTGGGACAAAGATAGGCAAGGTTTTTCCTCGCCTATCTTTCAGGTGCAGAGCTAAATGGATAGCATCGAAAATCAGTGCTACCCACCTAGCTCCTGTGGCTTCTGGGGTGTGCGGCAAGATATGGATTTTCAATGTCAGATGGCGGGAGGGCTATGCGCTGATGTGGTGCATAGCACCGCCCAGATGAAAATCGGGCCCATATATTACAGTATTTTACAATCTACGCATGTACTTGTGTGCTCCACTCAAAGCCCACCCTTATGCATGCCTACCAGCAAAGTATGTCCCATCATGTCAAACTATATACTTTTATGCAGATCTGAATTCTATAACCAACCATTCATAAGCATATGTGGCCACATATGCATTGAAAAGACATTATAAAGCTACCTCTTAAAAGCACAAAATCAAAAGATAAAAATGTAGCAAGAGCAAACCCAAAACATGGCAAGTTCTGTTGCTCTTTCCTATAAGGTGAGACAAATCCACAGGGTGACTCACATGAAAACAATGGAAGGCCTTACTGCTAGCAAGACATTTTGCAAGTATCCCAATGGACATTCACTCTACAGAGATACAAACAAGATGTTGGTCTACATAAATTTTCAGAACTTAAGCAGTATAAAATCTCTGGAATTCAGATGGGAGAACTCAAAGACCACTTTGATACAATAAGTCCTTTGTATGGACAACTCATTTCATGAGCTTATCTTGGGGTAAAAGACTTATTGTTCACAAAGTTATTCTCATAATATACTCTATAAACTGGTATACATCATTTTCATATAGCTATTAAATTGCTCATTGTATTTTCAGTATGTATTTTTTTATGTTATACCCATGTGATGTAGGACCTATTGTATAGTGAGAGATTGTATCACATTTTCACTTAATTCCTTCATTTTTTCACGTATAATATTTACTTTTATAATTATTAATATCTGCATTTCACCTGACATATTTAATTTACTAGATACATATATATGTACTATTACAGATACAATAGCCTAGCATGGTGCAAGGGTACTGGGGTGCTGGCAGTATCATATTCTAGTATGATTTCTATCTACAGTATGGACTATGAAGATTCCATGACATTATTAAGAAGTATTGGGAACTAATCTCTGTCTCAATGATAATTTTTTTCAACATAAATAACAGAAATATGATATTGGAATTCTCCTTGTGGAAACAGCCTAATTAGATTCAGCAAAATCTATTCCCTTTGAAATATCTACCTCTTGTTAAACTCTTTACAGTATTAATGTCCACCACATTTTATTTTGGGGTTTTTTTTAGCAGTCAGCAGAATTTTTGCAAGGCTGGATAGATGGCAATAAAGATGTCAGTTTGAATGAATAAAATATTTTCTAAACAGTCAATTATATTTTTATTAAGTATAGGGACAAGTATAGCACAGTAGCTTGGCATGCAGGGCTAATGAGCGTTTTGGCTATGTGTAACCTGAGAACCCACAGTCAAAAAGCGACTGTGCGAGCTGAACAGCACATATAGGCAAGGTGAGGGCAGAGTCAGGGCAGAAAGTGGTTGACAATATTGCTGAGCGTCGCTAGCGTGACCGTGCTAGGGTGCTCTGGAGACAGAAAGACACCACTAACGTGGGTGCAACTGCTGCTTTCTCCTGACCAGGCGGTAGCTGTACCTGCCTTATTAGCGCATCACAAAATGTGTAGTTCAGATGAGAGTCATACAAATATACTGTAAAGAGCAAAAATAGGGCAAACAGAGTAAAAGAAACGGGCAGATAGGCAATGTAAGAAAAAGACCTAGGTGACTGCCTAGGGCTCCTGTACAGAGGGGTGGAATGGTAAGGCTGCAATAACAGCTGTCCCCTTAGAGCCTGACAGGCATAAAGCACAGTTACTTACCTGTAACAGGTGATCTCTGGGAACAGCAGGAATAAGTCTTCACATATGGATACGTCGGTACCAACACAGTCTGCGCGGGAACGCTCCCCAGCGTCCAATCAGAATGCTTTTGGAAGCATCCCAACACGCCTGCGTGCTGCCTTCCCGCCTTTCCCAACTGCCTCTCCTCAGTTAAGTTTTAAAGCTGAGACCAAGAGAGAGAGTGAGAGAAAGGGAAAGATAGAGATAGAGAAATGCAACTCCTAGGGGAGGTGGGTGGGTTGTGAAGACTTATTCCTGCTGTTCCCAGAGATCACCTGTTACAGGTAAGTAACTGTGCTATCTCCAGAAACAAGCAGAAATGAGTCTTCACATATGGGGACTCCCAAGCTAAGATGCCCAGAGGGAGTCCTAGCATGTTGTGAATCTAGAATGAGCCATGTTATTCCTCAGAACCTCAGGCATCCTGGGGATGGAGGGTAGGAGTTGAATTACAGAAAGGTGCTGTGGAACAGCTGGACTAGAACAGGACTGTGGAACAGTTGGACTAGAACAGGACTTCTATAGAGGCAGACCCTGTATAGAAGACATTTAGTAGTAAAAATATTGAGTGCAATATTCTAATATGGACCTCCCTTGGTGGTATTGTAAAATGTCTATTGAGGTTCATATGGATCTGTTAGAAGAGCCAGTAGAAGATCTTCAAGGAGTACCTCACTGTGAAGTAGAGGTAATAAACTGTAGGAAAAACAAGTGGAGGTCAGAACCCTTCAGGGTGAGAAATAGCCCCAGGGGAAACTGGGGCAGTACAATGAGGTAGGGCTTCAGCGGGAAAACGCAGAAGGTACTATTAGACAAAGATTAAGCTCTTTTGGCCGAAGAACAGTACAATCCTAGGACCAAAAGGAAAAATAAATCTGACCGATTTGGACTGACAATAGAAATAGTCCATGTAGGAGAGAAGGG
This sequence comes from Ichthyophis bannanicus, assembly GCA_033557465.1. Taxonomy (NCBI): domain Eukaryota; kingdom Metazoa; phylum Chordata; class Amphibia; order Gymnophiona; family Ichthyophiidae; genus Ichthyophis; species Ichthyophis bannanicus. The sequence goes on from CM066035.1 coordinate 367,290,205, forward strand.
GTATGGAAGACCCCTGTATCCGATAACAAAGTAAGGACAGACTTATGAAGCGTTACAGCTTTAGATTAACTGAAGATCCATAATGTCTTTCCTAAATGAGGTCAATTAGGAAAGAAAAAGGTACATGGAAAGCTTCAGAGGTACCTAACCCTGAAAGGTTATGGTAAGAAAAACAAAACATTTGCTAATTACCACAGGGAGTGGTTGTATGTGTAGAACCCTAAGCATGCTGGCACAGCATTGATAGGGGTAGTGCCCATCTGTCAGAGTCATATAGGAATATATGGATATATGAACCTAAACAGACAGATAGATAAGTATGTATATATATATATATATATATATATATGTATGTAGATATATATATATTTGTAAATATATATATATATACAGAGAGATATATGGGCAGAAGATACACAGATACATATACATACGTATATATATATATATATATATGTAGACATATAGACACATGTCTCCACGTAAGTAGATGGAGACATGGCTATATAACTAGATCCCCATAGGAATATGGGGAGAGAGAAAGATTCATCTAATAGCAAGAAGGGTGATATCTGCTTGAATAGATGCATAGAGAATCTTCTTTCCCTGGTTATGATTGACAGAGTCTGAGGAATGGTCTCCCTGACAAGGAGGAGTCTAGATTCCTTTAAGAATTCAAGCTCTTGAATAACCAGGATGGCCTACGTGAAAAATGCAGAGGACAACTTCAGTCTGCAGGTAGCAAGTCCAGATCTCTCTAGAACTCCAGTATGGTAAATGTATAGAGGACGCCAATGGAATAAGATACCATATTGACCCGCCTATGAGGGCAAGATGGGTATCATGCGTCCTTCAGTTGAACATGAGCGTACCCTGAAGTATTGGGAAGGAAGCATATAAGGACAAGCTGCAACGAAAAGAAAACTATCCCTGGTGAGAAGTCCAAGAAGATGTGGACCAAGCCAGGGAATTGGCCATTCTTTAGGTTTTCACGTGATGTAAGGCCTGTGTCGTTTGTCTCGAAAAGAGATTTTAGATGAGATGGTAAGGGTAGGGAACACCTACCAGTCATGGGAGCATGACTGGGTGAACCCCTCCTAACCATCTGGGATTATCTGCTGGACAAGATACTAATGCTCTCTAGCAAGGGCCTATAGTGCAAAGCTACTCTGTAGAGTTGCAGAGAGCATGTTGCAGGTTGGTTAGAAGAAAAAACTGGCTGCTTAAAGACAGTAGGTAACTGAAACTATTCTGCCAAAAACAAGGGAATTGGAGATGGCGAAGAATAGAAGTCAAACCAATCAAGCCTGTGATAATAGGGTTTCCAAAAAAGGTTGATAACCTGTTTTGGGTTTACCACCCAGGCAGGAAGGATTGCTAGTGGAGGACAAACCCTGGTTGTGTGGTGAACAGAACCAGTGGTTTAACCACTAGGAACTGCTGCATTTGCAGCAATTACCAGGGCAGCGGAAAAAAAAATCTCTTTTTCTCTTTTTTTTTTTTTTAAAATTGGAAAAAGAAACAACAGACATAAGCAGGAATGGTAAGACTTCCTTATTGTCTGATAAGCTGCCCTAAAGTAAGAATGTGAAAGGGAGAAACAACTCTGGAAAGGAAACCCCTTCCTGGAATAGGTAGAGAACCATAGGGGCTTACCAGTGTAATAGAACCACTCTTACAAACCAAATGTAGTAGTAAGAGGGCAGGTAAGACAGAGATGAAGGAGACTGATGATGTAGTAAGTCTCTGAAAGGTAAGATGATACATGCTAGTACAGGGAAAACTGTCTTATTGATAGTTGTTACAACTCTTTTTCCCAGTAGGAGGAAGAGAAACCAGTTAACTATAGGCATGATCATCATAAAAACTCTTAGAGCAAAAAGAAAGGATGTCTCATGAAAAGAGATCCATGAGAATTTAGGATGAAATTAGTGTAGATGCTTCAAGTGAAAAGAAGCAGACTACAAACTCTAACCCCCAAACAGGAGATGTGATGATAATCTATCAGAAACCCTGCGACTGCTGGGTTTGCTGAACCTGTTGAGGTTGTGTTTTTTTTAGCCCGGTTCGATGTTTCCCCTGTCTGGGAACATCTGTATGATGGGTAGAAGATGGATAAAACTTTTTCCCCTTGGGGGAACAAAGTTTGTTAGGAAATTTCCTACCAACTGGGAAAGAGGAAGGCATAGAGAAGCCTCTAAAAACAGCAATGACAGTGGTTAACTGAGCAGCTTGGAGTAAAGACTCCTTGTTAAAGAGATTTTCTCCAGTGCAAGGAGTATTTCCCAGTCTTTCTTGTACCCATTTGTCCAAGTCTGAAACTTGGAGCCAGGCTTTACGTCGTGCCCCTATAGCTATAGCAGAAGTTCTGCTAACAGACTCAAAGGAGTCTAGAGAAGCACGAGTAAGGAACCTAGAGATATTTTGAGCATGACTAACCAATAAGGAATAGTCTGCTCTTTTGGGCTCTTGAAGAAAAGGGGTCAAAAGTAATAATTTCTTTGTGACTTCTTCAAGAGATAATCCCATATAGAAAATATATGAGAGAATTCTTGCTGAAAGCATGGATGCCTGGAAGGTTTGGCGTCCAAAGGCATCCAAAGTGTTAGACTCATGACCTGGCGGATAAGAAGAGTGCTTTTTAGTACTCTTAACACGCCTCATTGCTGATTCTACAACAATGGAATGATGAGGAAGTTGAGTCTTTTGAAAACCTGGAGAAGGGGGCACCTTGTATAGAGGATCAGTTGCCCTAGAAGGTGGGGATACCGTTAAAGGAGTTTCCCACATTCGAAAGAGCAGATCCTGCAAGGTTTGATGCAAAGGAAGCATGATGTCCTCCTTTGGACTCCAGGGAATATACCGAGATTCTGTATTCCCTGGTGCAGGATCTTGACCAGGTATAGAAATGGCAAGTGACTTTGCCATATCAAGCAGGAATGCTTGAAAAGAAAAATCCCCAGAGGGAAGTCCTCTAGAAAGAGGAGTACAGGCTAGATCTGATGAAGAACTAGCATTGGCACCCAGGGATCTATCCAGATTCATTGGAATAGAAGACCCTAAGGGGTGGAGCATCGGACTGTCCTTACAGGATGGTCGGCGGTACCGCAGGAGGTCGGGACCACAAGCAGTCGGTAGCGCATCGTCCATGCTAGGGATCGATTCCAAACTCGGTACCGAGGGAAGCGAGCTTGTTGAAACAAGCATGGAAGGTACCGACAGTGATGCTAATGCGGATACCGGTACCGACTCCGGTACCGTATCCGATACCGATACATGAAGACCAGTCGGTGACAGCTCTAACAGTACCGAAGAAACCGAGAGTGCCCGACATGGATTATCGGAACCGTGCCTTCGGTACCGTCCGGTGTCGGTACCAAGGTGAGTCAGTACCCAGTCATCCAGACTGGAGATCGATTCCAGACTCAGCATCGAAAGAAGCGAGTCTATCGATGCACATCTGGAGGGTACCGACGTCGGTACCAGTACCGGGATCGATACCGATACTGGAAGATCAGTCTGCAGCGTCTCTAACGGGCCCGAAGGAACCGAGGGTGCCAGACTGTGATCTTCGGTGAGGAATGTTTCATCCAACACCATTGCCGATGCCAGGGTATGGGTACCGCTCGAAGCGGATGCCACCACCGAGCATGGCTCAGGTATGTTCGGAGAGGGGTGAACCTCAGGAACAACCTGTAATCCCATTAAGGATTTGGAGGCCGAAGACTCCCACCGGGGTTTTAAAGCCAAAGTGTCCTCGAGGGTAAGGCCAGAGGCATCTCTATGCTGTGCATGGGATCTACCACTCGAGGACTGGCTAGTCTTAACAGACTGTTTTTGGGTTACCTGATCCTGCGAAGAAGAAACGGTGGTCAGTGCCCTGAAGTTGAATGGGGACCACGTATCGAGGTGAACTCGATGCTGAAGACTTCTTCCGACTATACTGTTGCAGGAGGGACACTCCAGCAGATAGTGGTCAGGACCCAAGCAGGGTAGTTACCAATTATGAGTGTCTAAAATCAATTTTGTACCGCCACAGTTTGAACATTTCTTAGGGATAGTGGCTGGCTCTTCCATGAAGGAAAGTGAGTAGGCCTAGCAGGCCAAAAAAACCGTCAGGCACTAACAAGGAAAAAAGTATTCCTTAAAAAGGAAAATTTACAAGAAAAAAGAAAAGAAACACAGGCGGTACCGGTGGCGTCGGGGAAGGCAGACGCGACCACAAGAAAACCAAAAAATAAAAGAAGAATTTTCTGCAGTGACAGGAGGACGTCCTGCTGGCTCCGCGGAAAAACAAAAACTGAGGAGAGGCAGTTGGGAAAGGCAGGAAGGCAGCACGCAGGCGTGTTGGGATGCTCCCAAAAGCGTTCTGATTCCCGCACAGACTCCGTCAGTACCGACGTACCCATATGTGAAGACTCATTCCTGCTTGTTCCTGGAGATTGCAAGTACCTGCATCATACAGAAACAGTAATGGCTGTCTTAAAAGACCACTGTCTATGCTTGCCTGTGCCCTGGCTAGCTGTGGGAGGGCTGCTGGTATAATGTAATTTGAAAGAGGTCGGAAGATAGGGCTTTTACTCTATTTCAGTCAGTAGCAGCCGCATAGCAAGGGATGGAACCAGCAGAGTACAGCTGGAGGTTGGGCATGCAAATGAGGTGTTGCTACTTTTGACAGAATGATGGCTTGGTGCCAATATGTGCTGTCAGAGCCCCAACACGTTTCATGGAGGACCATGTAGTGATGCATACGTATATATGGGGGCTATGTCAGGGTCATGGGCCATGACCCCATGGGCAGATGGCCCCCTCACCCTGACCTCACTGATCAGTGTCACTTGCCCCACCCCAACCCCTATGACGATGGGATCCACTGATCTGGAGAGTTCTTGTGAGTTCCCAATGTGCTGTGCGCCTTGGGGTTTCTGACAGCTGTGGTGCTCAGACTGGTAGCTGATGGGAGTTGTACATCTCCGAGGAGTTGTGTGAATTCCTGTGGGATTCCCCCATAGCTTTCCCTATGGGGGGAAGTGGAGCATGGGTACCCTATGTGAACTGCTACCCACTGCTCTGGCAAATGCCTGTAGATACTTTGGGCCCCCCTGTGGTGAAGGTGCTGGCTGTCAGAGAGTCCTGCCAATGTACATGGCCACCCCCCAAAATATCAGTTTGCTGACAGCGTTTGAGCTGCATATCTATTGGCTCTAGTGCCCCTCCTACTCTTACCTGGTGGACAGAGGAGTGTAAGAGAGAGGGGCTCCAAAGCCCCACACCAGAGACATTGTACTGTGTTCACTGCAGCCTAGGTGAGAGGGGATCATATGCCTGTTCCACATGGTGGACACTGCACATATCTTGCCTGGTTCCATACAGGGACCCCTGCTCTCTCAGATGCCACGTTTGCACTCAGTCCTCCACTTTTAGTGCCACAGCACGGTGTCTCTCTGATTTGCATGCCCCTTCTCTTTGTATTTTGTCCCATTGCTCTTAGCTGAGCAGCCAGCTGTGCCATTCCCTGTCACCACTCTGTCCAGCTCTGCCCTTTTCCTACTGTTCTGTTGATGGGGCGGGGCCCAAGTATTACTGTCTGCTATGCTTTTGTAACCTACAGGCACTCTAATTATGCATTTGTAATTTCAGAGCATGCACTGTGAGTGCATTCGCTGTGCACGTGTGAGCTGGCCGCGAATTCACCACTACTACGGTAGTAGCATGACCAGTGTGACAGCATTTCTCTACTGTAGCAACGCCGCGTGCTCTTACCACAGACACTATGCCCTCAACACAGTAAAAACCCATATTAAATGCGTGTTTGACCCATGCTATCTGCTGCACTTTAGTAAACAATTTTGATAGCGTTGCCAAACTTTTCCCATTGAATCTTGCCATGTATAGATTCATATAGTGTATACAAATACACTATCTGGATTCTCCCTATGAATATCACAGCCAGTGAGGCTTATCCAGTTAGGAGGTGCTGCTATCTGGATAAGCTCTGCTGAATATTGGCCCAATAATTTTAAATTTAATATTTATTATTACTAATAATTTCCATCAAAACTATCAGAAGGAAAATGAAATAACAATTTATAATAAAACAAAATATAAAAGAAGCAAGATTCAAAGACTTGTAGCACCCCCCCACCACCACTCCACACACATTTCCAAATAAAAAGTGGAGGAGCAGAAGGAAATCAACAATAAAAAATATATAAAATTCCATAAAAATGCAAGATAAGATATACCCTACTGGGTCAGACCAAGGTCCATCAAGCCCAGAATCCTGTTTCCAACAGTGGCCAATCTAGGTCATACGTACCTAGCAGTTTCCCCAAAGACACAGGTTCCACAATGCTTGTACTGGATCAAGCATTGATATCCTGGGTCCCTTCTTAATAATGGTTTATGGACCTTTCCTCCAGGAACTTGTCCAAACCTTTTTTAAACCCAGCTACATTAACAGCCTTTACTACATCCTCCGGTAACAAATTCCAGAGTTTGATTACACGTTGAGTGAAAAAATATTTTCATTTATTAGTCTTAAATAGTTTACCCTGTAGCTTCATTGCATGTCCCCTAGTCTTTCTATATTCTGATAACGTAAACAATCGATCTACGTTTACCCGTTCCACACCATTCATTAATTTATAGACTTCTATCATATCTCCCCTCAGCCGTCTCTTTTCCAGGTTAAAGAGCCCTAACCTTTTTAGCCTTTCTTCATAGGAGTATCCTTCCATCCCCTTTACCATTTTGGTGGCTCTTCTCTGAACCTTTTCTAATAACGCTATATCCTTTTTAAGATACGGCGACCAGAATTGCACACAATATTCAAGGTGCGGTCTCACCATTGAATGATATAGAGGCATTATAATATCTTTTGTTTTATTTTCCATTCCTTTCCTTATGATACCTAGCATTCTCTTTGCTCTCTTGGCCACCGCTGCACACTGGGCCGAGGGTTTTAACATGTTATCCACAATGACGCCTAAATCCTTTTCCTGGGTGGTGGTTCCTAATGTGGAACCTTGCATCGTGTAACCATAATTTGGATTGTTCTTCCCTAGGTGCATAACTTTGCACTTGTCCACATTAAATTTCATCTGCCATTTTGATGCCCAGTCTTCCAATTTATCAAGATCCTCTTGCAATTTTCCACAATCCTCTTGGGTTTTAACAACTTTAAATAGTTTTGTGTTGTCTGCAAATTTGATAACCTCACTCTTATTCCCCTTTCCAGGTCATTTATGAATATGTCAAAAAGCAGCAGGACCCAGCACAGATCCCTGGGGTACACCTTTCTCCATTGGGAAAATTGGCCATTTAGCCCTACCCTCTGTATTCTATCTTTTAACCAGTTCCTGATCCACAATAGTACACTGCTTCCTATCCCATGACTCTCTAGTTTTGCCAAAAGTCTCTGTTGAGGGACCTTGTCAAAGGCTTTCTGAAAGTCCAGATACACTATATCAACCGACTCACCTTTGTCTACCTGTTTATTCACACCTTCAAAAAAACATAACAGATTAGTAAGACCTTCCTTGTCTAAAGCCATGTTCGCTGTCTCCCATTAGGCCATGACTATCTACATGCTGAGTAATTTTGTTCTTTATGATGGTTTCTACCATTTTTCCCGGTACTGATGTCAGGCTCACCGGTCTGTACTTTCCCAAATCACCCCTGGAACCCTTTTTAAAAATTGGCGTTACATTGGCGATCCTCCAATCTTCAGGTATTAGAGATGATTTTAATGAAAATTCATAGATTACTAATAGAAGGTGTGAAATCTCATATTTCAGTTCTTTCAACACCCTTGGATGTATACCATCCGGCCCAGGTGATTTGCTACTCTTCAGTTTATCTAATAGTTGTAATATATCTTCCCGATGTATCGATATTTCCTTAAATTCTTCCGCACCTTTAAATGGCACTTCAGTCATGGGTAACATCCCTACATCTTCCTCAGTAAAGACCGAAGCAAAGAATTCATTCAGTCTCTCCGCTATCGCCTTGTCGCCTCTTAGTGCCCTTTTAACCCCTCTATCATCTAATGGACCAACTGACTCTCTCACAGGTTTTTGCTATGAATGTACTTGAAAAAGTCTTTATTTCACGTTTTTGCTTCTGCAGCAAGCTTCTTCTCAAAT